>CM071944.1:35225000-35825000 GCA_036784905.1 Acrossocheilus fasciatus
AC
Organism: Acrossocheilus fasciatus; assembly: GCA_036784905.1. Classification (NCBI taxonomy): domain Eukaryota; kingdom Metazoa; phylum Chordata; class Actinopteri; order Cypriniformes; family Cyprinidae; genus Acrossocheilus; species Acrossocheilus fasciatus. Next base: position 35,225,003 of record CM071944.1, read on the forward strand.
CATGAATCACCATAGACACTTCCTACCCACTCCCTAGCAACCAATGTCGAGCACCCTAGCAACCCAAACTCAAACAGGCATATCTTCAAATCTGAATGTCATACAGACATGGGGGTTAGTTTATATTATTCATACTGGCAAACAGTCTTTGGAGCATTATCATTGGCAGCTGCCAAGCCACTTCCTAACAACCAAACAGAGTACCCTAGCAACCATTTATCAAGTCCTATATCTTTGCATCAGAATGTCGTATAGACTTGGGAGTTGGTTCTTTTGACTCATGCTAACAAATAGGACTTCCAAACATGTTACACATGCTAGCGGTGAATAGCTACATGCTAATAGTGATTAGCTAAGTGCTAATTCAAACTAAGAACTCTATAAAACTTCATAGTAACGATCTGTGACAACTAGTAACTGCCTAGCAACACCCTAGCAACCATCCTGGGTACCCTACCAACCACCCTGAATACCCTAGCAACCGTATAGCAACACCTTAGCAACCACCCTGGGAACCCTAGCAACCGCATAGCAACACCTTAGCAACCACTCCAAGTACCCTAGCAACACCTTAGCAACTACCCTGGGTACCTTAGCAACCGCATAGCAACACCCTAGCAACCACCCAGAGTACCCTAGCAACCGCGTAGCAACACCTTAGCAACCACTCCGGGTACCCTAGCAACCGCATAGCAACCACCCTGGGTACCTTAGCAACCGCATAGCAACACTTTAGCAACCACCCCAAGTACCCTAGAAACTGCATAGCAACACCTTAGCAACCACTCCGGGTACCCTAGCAACCGCATAACAACACTTTAGATACCACCCCAAGTACCCTAGCAACCGCATAGCAACACCTTAGCAACCACCCTGGGAACCCTAGCAACCGCATAGCAACACCTTAGCAACACCTTAGCAACCACTCCAAGTACCCTAGCAACACCATAGCAACCACCCCCTGGGTACCTTAGCAACCGCATAGCAACACCCTAGCAACCACCCCAAGTACCCTAGCAACTGCGTAGCAACACCTTAGCAACCACTCTGGGTACCCTAGCAACCGCATAGCAACACCTTAGCAACCACCCCGGGTACCTTAGCAACCACATAGCAACACCCTAGCAACCACCCCAAGTACCCTAGCAACAGCATAGCAACACCTTAGCAACCACTCCGGGTACCCTAGCAACCACATAGCAACACCTTAGCAACCACCACAAGTACCCTAGTAACACCTTAGCAACCACCGCAAGTACCCTAGCAACCGCATAGCAACACCTTAGCAACCACCCTGATTACCCTAGCAACCGCATAGCAACACATTAGCAACCACTCCGGGTACCTTAGCAACCGCATAGCATCACCCTAGCAACCACCCCGGGTACCTTAGAAACCGCATAGCAACCCCCTAGCAACCACTCTTGGTACCTTAGAAACCGCATAGCAAGACCTTAGTAACCACACTCGGTACCTTAGCAACCACATAGCAACACCCTAGAAACCACCAGAGTTAGCCTAGCAACCATCATAGCAACCACGCTAAGTACCCTAGCAACCACTCTGAAATCCCATAGACTTACATTGAAAAGTCTTGGGTCATCTGAACATTCCGTCAAGCTCCAACTGTCAAAATTTAAATCTAAACACACTGAAGCCCATTAGACTCAATCAGACTTCCCTTCTATGTACTATTTCTAACCCATTTAAACTCATCTATCTATCTATCTATCTATCTATCTATCTATCTATCTATCTATCTATCTATCTATCTATCTATCTATCTATCTATCTATCTATCTATCTATCTGTCTATCTATCTATCTATCTATCTATCTATCTGTCTATCATCTGACTATTTCTATCTATCTATCTATCGTTCTATCTATCTATCGTTCTATCTATCTATCTATCTATCTATCTATCTATCTATCTATCTATCTATCTATCTATCTATCTATCTAAAGGATATTCACTCTCCATTCATTCTTTATCTAACACACACACACACACACACACACACACACACACACACACACACACACACACACACACACACACACACACCTTCCCTATTTAACACACACAACCACACGCACACAAGAAATAGACATAAAATGTGAAGATTGAAAGAGTAATTGTAAAACATTTATAAATTTGTAATCATTCTAATAATATTTCATTTTTTTGTTTACTTCTCATCTATACATTAATGCTGTGTTTTGGGAGATATGAAGTACTTTTGTACCTGTTTACCACGAAAATCCTCAACTACACCATTAGCTTGCATGTGAAATATTACATTTTTATGAATAAATATCTTAAATGATGATCTAAATTTAATTTAAACTGTTTCTGGATATTGATCTAGGTGTTAGGTGTACAATACTGCCATCTGGTGGTTAGAGAAAAACTTGTAGAAATCACAGATTTTGAAAGAATAGTGTAATGACCATATATATCCAGCAGAGGCCCATAGAGAGCCTTTCATTTTTCTGGAAGTGGTCAGCTGCTCCTCTCACAACTTTTCTGATATATATTTGGTAATTATATATTTAAACATTATAAAATACACAATTTTTATGATATATATTTTGTAATTATATATTTAAACATTATAAAATACATTAAAAACTGTATAAGTGCTCGCTTTTGCAATAATGCCACATAAATTTGCAGAAATGTCACACAAGTTGTCACTAAAACTTGATTGCAGGTACATATTTATTTCAATCCAAAAAGTAAAATAAAATTAATATATATATATATTTTTTTTTTACATAAATGTAAATAAAATCAAAACGGAAAAAAAACCCTAAACTAAAAAACAACTGCAATAAGCAGATATGAATGGTGGGTATGTGTGTAAGAGAGTGTGTGTGTGAGTGAGTGAGTGTGTGTGTGTGTGTGTGTGTGTGTGTGTGTGTGTGTGTGTGTGTGTGAGTGCGTGTGTGCGTGTGTACGTACGTGAGTGAGTATGCTCGTTCCACATTGCATTTGTGCTCTAGTATCAGGCTTTAATTTTGTTGTGTGGACATTTTCAGATTTATGCAGAATGTATTGATTTTATTTGCCAATTTCTATAAAAATGCTCTTTGTTGCAGTCACACATGTGTGTTTTTGTATGTGTGCGCGCGTGTCATTTCTACATTGCATTTGTGATCTAGTACCAGGCCTTCATTTCTGTGTGAAAATTTTCAGACCTATGCTGGATTTATTATTATTTTTTGACAAATTAAAAAAAAAGATTTTTTCGTATTTCCCATTCATTTTCAATTGGGGTCATATTGACCCAAAAGACCATATTAGTAAAAAAAAAAAAAAAAAACATACCTTCAGAACAACCGAATCAAGCCCTTTTTTTTTTATGTGAATACAGGTGGAAAATGTTGAAAAGTCACAAAATCTTATTCCACTGAGATGAAGGGAAACATTTTTTAACTAAAGAAAGTTGATCGGGGTCCTACTGACCGCAATACTATTTCTAATCCATTCAAACTCATCTATCTAATGTTTCTTATCTATCCATCTATAATCTGACTTTATCTATCTGTCTGTCTGTCTATCTATCTATCATCAGACTCTATCTATCATCTGACTGTATCTATCTATCTATCTATCTATCTATCTATCTATCTATCTATCTATCTATCTATCTATGTATGTATCAAACTTTAAAGCTTTTAAAACTACTTTAAACTTCAAACTATTTCAGACTGAAATCCATCAAACTTAAAACGTTTAACATTTTTCAAACTTAAACTTTTTAAACTTCTTAAACTTTTTTTTAAACTTTTCAAACTTCTATCAAATCTATCTATCTGTCTATCTATCTATCTATCTATCTATCTATCTATCTATCTATCTATCTATCTATCTATCTGTCTATCTATCTATCTGTCTATCTATCTATCTATCTATCAGTCTATCTGTCTATCATCTGACTTTTTCTATCCATCTATCTATCTATCTATCTATCTAAAGGACGTTCACTCTCTATTCATTCTTTATCTAACACACACACACACACACACACACACAAGCAAACATACTTTCCCTATTTAACACACACAAACACACGCACACAAGAAATAGACAGAAAATGTGAAGATTGAAAAAGTAATTGTAAAACATTTATACATTTTTAATCATACAAATAATATATCATTTTTTGTTTTGTTTACTTCTCATCTATACATTAATGCTGTGTTTTGGGAGATATGAAGTACTTTTGTACCTGTTTACCACAAAAATCCTCAACTACACCATTAGCTTGGATGTGAAATATTACATTTTTATGAATAAATCTCATAAATGATGATCTAAATTTAATTTAAACTGTTTCTGGATATTGATCTCGGTGTTAGGTGTACAATACTGCCATCTGGTGGTTAGAGAAAAACTTGTAGAAATCACAGTTTTTGAAAGAATAGTGTAATGACCATATATATAGATTTATGCAGAATTTATTGATTTTATTTGCCAATTTCTATAAAAATGCTCTTTGTTGCAGTCACACGTGTGTGTGCGCGTCTTTTCTACATTGCATTTGTGATCTAGTACCAGGCCTTCATTTCTGTGTGAAAATGTTCAGACCTATGCTGGATTTATTATTATTTTTTGACAAATTAAAAAAATGTATATATAGATTTTTTTTGTATTTCCCATTCATTTTCAATTGGGGTCATATTGACCCCAAAGACCATATTAGTAAAAAAATAAAAACAACAAAAAAAAAACATATCTTCAGAACAACCGAATCAAGCCCTTTTTTTTATGTGAATACAGATAGAAAATGTTGAAAAGTCACAAAATCTTATTCCACTGAGATGAAGGGAAACATTTTTTAACTAAAGAAAGTTGATTGGGGTCCTACTGATCCAATACTATTTCTAATCCATTCAAACTCATCTATCTAATGTTTCTTATCTATCTATCTATCTATCTATCTATCTATCTATCTATCTATCTATCTATCTATCATCTGACTGTATCTATCCATCTATCATCTGACTGTATCTATCCATCTATCATCTGACTGTATCTATCCATCTATCTATCTATCTATCTATCTATCTATCTATCTATCTATCTATCTATCTATCTATCTATCTATCTATCTATCTATCTATCAAACTTTAAGCTTTTAAAACTACTTTAAACTTCAAACTATTTCAGACTGAAATTCATCAAACTTAAAACGTTTAACATTTTTCAAACTTAAACTTTTTAAACTTCTTAAACTTCTTTTTAAACTTTTCAAACTTTCTGGTCCGGCTTTCTCAAGCCAACTTAAAGTTTGTCTCGACGAACTTTTTTATCTAGTTATTATTATTCTTCTGAGACTAAACTTCTGACTGCTACTCCTCCTAGAGCTTTAACTCTACAGACTCCAAACTCAGCCCAGATCTTCAGACTGATCTCGCCGGGTGTGCTATATCTTTTCTAAGCGATCGGGCGTACGATAATCATACAGTGGGCGAAAAATCAGCCGAAAAATCCCATAGACTTAACATTGCGGCAAACTTTGACGAGTCGTAGCTCAGAGCAAGAATTTCGTAGAAACATATGAATCACCACATTTAGAGAGGCTATCAAGCTGTGCGAGAACATACCCTGTAATGGGGTATAAGTTGTACCCCTGGGGCACAAGAGCGCCCCAAAATTGCCCCATTGACATAACATGGTGAGGGACGGCCCATGAAACAGCACACGTTTTTCCTACTATGGTAATTTACATTGGAATTTTGCATTGAACATAACTCTGCATCACAATATCATAGAGACATGGGGGTGGGCTCATTTTACTCAGCCAACCAATCAGATTCTCAGGATCATTATGAAGCTATCAAGCCACGCCCTAGTAACCATTTAGAGCACCCTAGCAACTGATCCCATAGACTGCCATGTTAAAAGCCCAAATGGATATCTTCGGATCACAGTGTCATAGAGACATGGGGGTGGACTCATTTGACTCGGGGCAGCAAACAGCCAATCATGAATCACCATAGACACTTCCTAGCCACGCCCTAGCAACCATTATCAAGCACCCTAGCAACCCAAACCCCAACGGCCATATCTTTCAATCTGAATATCACAGAGACATGGGGGTGGGCTCGTTTGACTCGGGGCAGCAAACAGCCAATCATGAATCACCATAGACACTTCCTAGCCACGCCCTAGCAACCATTATCAAGCACCCTAGCAACCCAAACCCAAACAGGCATATCTTCAAATCTGAATGTCATAGAGACATGGGGGTGGGCTCGTTTGACTCGGGGCAGCAAACAGTCAACCATGAATCATGAACAACCATGAACCACCCTGGGTACCTACCCACTCCCTAGCAACCAATGTCGAGCACCCTAGCAACCCAAACCCAAACAGGCATATCTTCAAATCTGAATGTCATACAGACATGGGGGTTAGTTTATATTATTCATACTGGCAAACAGTCTTTGGAGCATTATCATTGGCAGCTGCCAAGCCACTTCCTAACAACCAAACAGAGTACCCTAGCAACCATTTATCAAGTCCTATATCTTTGCATCAGAATGTCGTATAGACTTGGGAGTTGGTTCTTTTGACTCATGCTAACAAATAGGACTTCCAAACATGTTACACATGCTAGCGGTGAATAGCTACATGCTAATAGTGATTAGCTAAGTGCTAATTCAAACTAAGAACTCTATAAAACTTCATAGTAACGATCTGTGACAACTAGTAACTGCCTAGCAACACCCTAGCAACCATCCTGGGTACCCTGCCAACCACCCTGAATACCCTAGCAACCGTATAGCAACACCTTAGCAACCACCCTGGGAACCCTAGCAACCGCATAGCAACACCTTAGCAACCACTCCAAGTACCCTAGCAACACCTTAGCAACTACCCTGGGTACCTTAGCAACCGCATAGCAACACCCAGAGTACCCTAGCAACCGCGTAGCAACACCTTAGCAACCACTCCGGGTACCCTAGCAACCGCATAGCAACACCTTAGCAACCACTCCAAGTACCCTAGCAACACCTTAGCAACCACCCTGGGTACCCTAGCAACCGCATAGCAACACCTTAGCAACACCTTAGCAACCACTCCAAGTACCCTAGCAACACCATAGCAACCACCCCCTGGGTACCTTAGCAACTGCATAGCAACACCCTAGCAACCACCCCAAGTACCCTAGCAACTGCGTAGCAACACCTTAGCAACCACTCTGGGTACCCTAGCAACCACATAGCAACACCTTAGCAACCACCACAAGTACCCTAGCAACACCTTAGCAACCACCGCAAGTACCCTAGCAACCGCATAGCAACACCTTAGCAACCACCCTGATTACCCTAGCAACCGCATAGCAACACATTAGCAACCACTCCGGGTGCCTTAGCAACCGCATAGCATCACCCTAGCAACCACCCCGGGTACCTTAGAAACCGCATAGCAACCCCCTAGCAACCACCCTTGGTACCTTAGAAACCGCATAGCAAGACCTTAGTAACCACACTCGGTACCTTAGCAACCACATAGCAACACCCTAGAAACCACCAGAGTTAGCCTAGCAACCATCATAGCAACCACTCTAAGTACCCTAGCAACCACTCTGAGGTCCTTAGAATCTGTCTATCTATCTATCTATCTAAAGTCTATCTGTCTTTCTGTTTATCTATCTATCTAAAGTCTATCTGTCTTTCTGTTCATCTATCTATCTATCTATCTATCTATCTATCTATCTATCTATCTATCTATCTATCTATCTATCATCTATCTATCTATCAAACTTTAAGCTTTTAAAACTACTTTAAACTTCAAACTATTTCAGACTGAAATCCATCAAACTTAAAACGTTTAACATTTTTCAAACTTAAACTTTTTAAACTTCTTAAACTTTTTTTAAACTTTTCAAACTTTTCTAACTTTCTGGTCCGGCTTTCTCAAGCCAACTTAAAGTTTGTCTCGACAAACTTTTTTATCTAGTTATTATTATTATTCTTAGACTAAATTTCTGAATGCATCTCCTCCTAGAGCTTTCAAGCTAGAATCACCAAACTCAGCCCAGCTGTTCAGACTGATCTGACTTAGTGTGCTATATCTTTTCTAACTGTTTGGACTTATAGTTTTCATAAAACTGAAGATTAAAAATTATAAAATCCCATTGACTTATCATTACGGAATGTTCAAATGAGCCAAGACAATTCAAACTTCAACTGTCAAAATACACATTTTAAACTCCCAGAATCCTTTGAGACTCAATCAAGCTTCCCTTCTATGTACTATTTCTAATCCATTCAAACTCATCTATCTAATATTTCTAATCTTTCTATCTATCCTAGCAACATACTAACCATGCTAGAAACATGCTAGCGACATGCTAGTCACATGCTAATCATGTTAGAAACATGCTAGCGACATGCTAGTCACTTGCTAGTCATGCTAGTAGCATGCTAATCATGTTAGAAACATCCTAGTGACATGCTAGTCATGCTAGCAACATGCTAGTAGCATGCTAATCATGTTAGAAACATGCTAGCAACATGCTAGTCACTTGCTAGTTATGCTAGCAACATGCTAGTAGCATGCTAATCATGTTAGAAACATCCTAGTGACATGCTAGTCATGCTAGCAACATGCTAGTAACATGCTAATCATGTTAGCAACATGCTAGTAACATGCTAATCATGTTAGAAACATGCTAGCGACATGCTAGGCACTTGCTAATCATGCTAGCAAGATGCTAGTAACATGCTAATCATGTTAGAAACATGCTAACGACATGCTAGTCATTTGCTAATCATGCTAGCAACATGCTAGTAACATGCTAATCATGTTATAAACATGCTAGCAACATGCTAGTCACATGCTAGTCACTTGCTAGTCATGCTAGCAAGATGCTAGTCACTTGCTAATCATGCTAGCAACATGCTAGTAACATGCTAATCATGTTAGAAACATCCTAGCGACATGCTAGTCATGCTAGCAAGATGCTAGTCATTTGCTACTCAGGTTAGAAACATGCTAGCTTCATGCTAGTAACATGCTAATCATGTTAAAAACATGCTAGTCACTTGCTAGTCATGCTAGCAACATGCTAATAACATGCTAGTCATGTTAGAAACATGCTAGTCACTTGCTAATCATGCTATAAACCTTTTTCTGGCTTTTACCTTTTAAAAACTAGTAAATGAACATTTAACTAGCCTATTTCAAACTGAAAACCTTTAAACTTCAAGCTTTCACAACTGCTTTAAACATTCAGGCTAGGCTTTCTCAAGCCAACCTAAAGTTTGTCTCGACAAACTTTTTTGTCTAGTTATTCTTCTGATACTAAACTATCAACTCTAACTCCTCCTAGAGCTTTAACTCTACAAACTCCAAACTCAGCCCAGATCTTCAGACTGATCACGCCGGGTGTGCTATATCTTTTCTAACTGATCCGACTTACGGTTTTCATAAAAATGAAGATTAAAAATCATAAAAATCCCATAGACTTACAGTGACGGAATGTTCAGATGAGCCCAGACCTTGCCAGCTCCAACTGACAAACATTCAAATCTAAACACACTGAAGCCTATTAGACTCAATCAAGCTTCCCTTCTATGTACTATTCTAACCCATTCAAACTCATCTATCTATCTATCTATCTATCTATCTATCTATCTATCTATCTATCTATCTATCTATCTATCTATCTATCTATCTATCAAACTTTAAGCTTTTAAAACTACTTTAAACTTCAAACTATTTCAGACTGAAATTCATCAAACTTAAAATGTTTAACATTTTTCAAACTTAAACTTCTTAAACTTTTTTTTAAAACTTTTCAAACTTTTTAAACTTTTCTAACTTTCTGGTCCGGCTTTCTCAAGCCAACTTAAAGTTTGTCTCGACAAACTTTTTATCTAGTTAAGTTGGCTTGAGAAAGCCAACTTACTGATATTGTACTTAAACTTATTATTATTCTTTTTCTGAGACTAAAATTTCTGACTGCTACTCCTCCTAGAGCTTTAACTCTACAAACTCCAAACTCAGCCCAAGTCTTGAGACTGATCTGACTTAGCGTGCTATATCTTTTCTAACTAATCCGACTTACGGTTTTCATAAAAATAAAGATTAAAAATCATAAAAAAATCCCATAGACTTACATTGAAAAGTCTTGGCTCATCTGAACATTCCGTCAAACTCCAACTGTCAAAATTTAAATCTAAACACACTGAAGCCCATTAGACTCAATCAGACTTCCCTTCTATGTACTATTTCTAACCCTATCTATCTATCTATCTATCTATCTATCTATCTATCTATCTATCTATCTATCTATCTATCTATCTATCAAGATCTATCTCTCTATCGATCTATCTATCTATCTATCTATCTATCTATCTATCTATCTATCTATCTATCTATCTATCTATCTATCTATCTATCTATCAAGGACATTCACTCTCCATTCATTCTTTATCTAACACGCGCACACACACACACACACACACACACACACACACACACACACAAACACACACCATCAGCCACACACAGAGACATCATTACTGAATGCATTTACACTGCAATAAGCCTACAAATGCATAAAATGTTATGAAATTAATGTTTTAAATTTTAAAGGCAGAAATATGTCAATGTCAATCAATTAAACGATACGTTTAATATGAAACGAGTGAGTTCAATCCATTCAACTGATTCCTTCAAATAGGTTTCGCTGATTACGAAAACACCACTACTGCCGCGGTTCAGCTGTGGATTTGTTTTTGTGATCATTATATGTAGGCTTAAGGTCACGTGTTATTTAAAGAAATAAAACATATTTTCATGATAAAATTATCAAAAAGATGGCAGGTAGGGTAGGGGACATGTTCGGCGAACACGACTTCTTATGTTGAGAGAACAACATTTATTTCTCGTGGCCATGCGTTTAATGCACGAACCTGCGTGACCATAGCAACCTGAATAAATTAATACAATGTTTTGAATTTAATAAAGCGCAGAATTAAGAATTATTATAATAACCCATACTGCACATACCATGCAGACCAATATGTAACCTAATAGGCTATTCTTCCTTTCTTTATTATGAGTTGTAGTAGCTATTGTTAGTATTATCATCATCAGCATTATCATCATTATCATAGCCTATATCCAAAATAAAATTAAATAGGCTAGCATATGAAATAGGCATGTGGAATTTAGGTCTAATGATGCATTGTGATCCTGATGTAGGCTCAGCGATTCTGCATACATGTTACTAAATAGGCCTATCATACATATTAGCTTACTGTTGTAAATAAAATAACTCTTGTTATATGCTATATTAGTTAACAAAAGTTGCGTGTGACTTTGGAAGCAAAGCAATTAATTGCGTCTGATGTTTCCAGATAATAGGCCTACCAGATAACGAACGTCTTTTAAACTTTAAAGTTTAAAGCAATATATGTGCGCACATTTTGTTTTTTATGAAAAGAACATGCATGCATGAGAAAATAATGCAGGAAGAGCTAGTTTTTAAATGCAATAGCCTAAGCCACAAAAAAAGATCTCAATGTGTTACTGGCGTTGACTGACTCACCTGCGTGCATGGAAAATGCAAAACTGAATTACTTAAAAATATATCTGTCTTGTCGAGTATTCGCTTAAATGGGTATGTCTTAAGTGAAAGCAAACAACTGTGTTAAATTTTGATGTGTAACATTAGATCTGTTATTTGGATATTAATATACTGCTGCTCTCTGTGTCAAGTTAATAAAGAAAAGAGGGAAATCACTGCTCTTGACCACTGTAAAAGGACAGTAAGAATTTTAATTCGATTAAACCAGGGGTGGCCAAAGTCGGTCCTGGAGAGCCACAGTAATCAGCTCCATCCCTAATCAAACACACTTGAACAAGCCAATCAAGATCTAGGGTTCAATTTACTCCTTTTGTATGTAGCCTATGAATTTATCCTGGGTTTTATTTTTTCGTTCAAAAAAGCGCAGGTGCGTGAATAACCTACGTGAATGGATTTAAAAGACTTTGGGATGAGATTAATATTTTAGCTTAAATAGTCGATTCTTTTACATTTTGTTTTGAATTTAAGTGCAGAAATTAGACTATATATATATTATATATATTATAGGCTACATATTATTATTATTATTATTATTATTATTATTATTATTATTATTATTATTAACATATGACCTAATTACTAGGCTATCAAAAAAAAAAAAGTGTATAGCCTAGGCCTAGCCTATGTTAAATTCCTGTACAGAGAACAAGGTTCATAAATGTTGTCTGTGGACTGTAGCCTATATATCTGCAACATATCACGCACTAATGCAGGTAGGTTAATATAATAATTCTTAATTCTGCGCTTTATTAAATTCAAAACATTTTATTAATTTATTCGGGTTGCTATGGTCACGCAGGTTCGTGCATTAAACGCATGGCCACGAGAAATAAATGTTGTTCTCTCAACATAAGAAGTCGTGTTCGCCGAACATGTCCCCTACCCTACCTGCCATCTTTTTGATAATTTTATCATGAAAATATGTTTTATTTCTTTAAATAACACGTGACCTTAGGCCTACATATAATGATCACAGAAACAAATCCACAGCTGAACCGCGGCAGTAGTGGTGTTTTCGTAATCAGCGAAACCTATTTGAAGGAATCAGTTGAATGGATTGAACTCACTCGTTAAGACAGTGACTTGGCGCCACCTAGTGTCTGTTTTAGTTTCATATTAAACGTATCGTTTAATTGATTGACATTGACATATTTCTTCCTTTAAAATTTAAAACATTAATTTCATAATATTTTATGCATTTGTAGGCTTATTGCAGTGTAAATGCATTCAGTAATGATGTCTCTGATGGCTTTTGTTGACACTGATTGGATTTTTTCGATTGGAGTTTATCGAGTGGAATTTTATATATATATATATATATATAATATATATATATATATATTTTTTTTTAAATGCCCCTGGACATCAGTTTACAGGTTTGTTTCTGATGCTGTCAATGTTGTTTTTGGTTTTTAGTTACATTAAAAAAAATGCAGTTAGCTCAAAAAACTGAGGGCACACGACAGGCGCTGTTTGGATGAGCATGATGCTTGTATGTTCAATGCATGTCGTGTGTGTTTCACTAGGTCCGTTCCCGTGGACACCTCTTGTTTGACCTAATTCTGGATATTTCCAGCCTAAAACGTGTGATTAATCCGTATCTAAAGCCGTGTCTACACCAAGAGAACCCATTATAATCAGTTGATGCGGTGACTGCCACACGGGAAGAGGCGCGAGGCGACCAATCTTCTACAGTAACCTCCTTCTATTCTGAATATTGGAAACATGCCTTGTATGCTTTGAAAGTGAAACCTAAAAAAACAGCGCGCATAAGAGAGCGATTGCACGCTTTCGCGAGCTTTAGCAAATACAAGCGATCACAGCAGGCTTCCTGGCCGAAACAACCCCCCACGTGAAACTGAAATAATAACGGTGATATAAGATTTTGGTCATATCGCCCATCTAAGTCATTCATCCCACAGGCGCGTCATGTAGGCTACACTTCTTGTACTTCGTTTGGGCACCACAAGGTGTCACTGTGGCCTCAAGCTTACCCCTCGACTACTCTGGCTCAATTGCTTTTCCTGACGTAAAACACGCCCTCCTCATTACCCTACGGACAAAGAAATGTATAAATAAATGTGAAAATAAATAAATGTGAAAATAAATAAATGTGAAAATAAATAAATGTGGAAATATATAAATGTGGAAATATATAAATGTGGAAATAAAGAAATAAAGAAATAAATGCGTCAATAAATACATAAATGTGAAAATAAATAAAAGTGGAAATATATAAATGTGGAAATATATAAATGTGGAAATAAAGAAATAAATGCGTCAATAAATACATAAATGTGAAAATAAATAAATGTGGAAATATATAAATGTGGAAATAAAGAAATAAAGAAATAAATGCGTCAATAAATACATAAATGTGAAAATAAATAAAAGTGGAAATAAATTAATGTATAAATAAATAAATGAAGAAATACATAAATAAGGAAATAAAATTATAAATAATTATTTATTTGTGCTTTTTTACTTTTCTTTGTACATTTATTTATTTATTTTTGCTTTTTTACATTTCTTTGTACATTTCTTTCTTTCTTTATTTATTTCTAAATATGGCAGGTTTGGCATTCCATAGTCTTTACTCCCATGCACCGAGGACAAACACTACCCCTTGGTATGAATCAAAACATAAGGACAAAAACCAATAACTCTCGTTTGCCCAGTTCTCTACCTTTACAGTGTAAAGTCACTTATCAGTCTTTTATCTCCCAATCCCTATACCTCCAAGGCTATCTTGGTCGGCGAAAGCTCCGGGGCTTCTCTTTAATCAAATCCTGGCGGGTCTGCCGATTTGCCGTACTCGTTGATTGCTGCCAGGGGGTTTTCAAACTTTCCTGGGCTTGTAGTGACTGGCTCAGAGCCTCTCTGAAATCCACGGACCATTCTTCAACATCGGCGATCCGGGCCTCGGCCTCGCTCATTCTGTCAGTTGTAGTTTTTAAATCGGCGGTGATTTCGTTTAACTTCTGGTAAATTTCCTGTCGTGTTTCCGCCAACTCCCTTTTGAGATCGTCTCTGATTCTGTCTTGAAAGTTATTCAGTTCAGACTTCATATCCATGGCCATCATCTTCATGTCTGCACGAATGACAGCGACGTTATCTTCCATATCAGTCGCTGTTAGCTTCAGAGTTTCTCCTTGTCCGCCATTACTCTCTTCTTGTTCCTCGGCCATGGCGCCCTCAATCGTTATTTTATCACTTTTCTCCACTTTCCCGGGCAGTTTTCCCTTGCCCTTTCTATATTTCTCCCCTTCCATCATGAATTCGATCAAAATATAAATCTTACTCTTATTCAAAATGGGGAAATAAACTCCGAACAAACGGGAGTCAGCAATTAAGTGGCCATTCGCTTCAGTTTACCACCGGAAGTCGATTAAAGTACTTTAAAGGAACACTCCACTTTTTTTGGAAATAGGCTCATTCTCCAACTCCCCCAGAGTTAATAAGTTGAGTTTTACCGTTTTTGAATCCATTCAGCCAATCTCCGGGTCTGGCGATAGCACTTTTAGCATAGCTTAGCATAGATCATTGAATCCGATTAGACCAGTAGCATCACATTCAAAAATGACCAAAGAGTTTCGATAGTTTTCCTATTTAAAACTCGACTCTTCTGTAGTTATATCGTGTACTAAGACTGGCGGAAAATGAAAAGTTGCGATTTTCTAGTCTGATTTGGCTAGGAACTATACTCTCATTTCGGCGTAATAATCAAGGAACTTTACTGCCGTAACATGGCCGCAGCAGGCGCAGTGACGCAGCGCCTGAAATTAGTCCCCAGCTATATTATAACTAGTTACCTAGCTGGGGACTACTTTCAGGCGCTGCGTAATATCACTGCGCCTGCTGCGGCCATGTTACGGCAGCAAAGTTCCCTGATTATTACGCCGGAATGAGAGTATAGTTCTTAATCATATCAGCCTAGAAAATCGAAATAGAAATATATATTAACAATCAACAAGTGCACTACAGTATAAATATTAACATACTTTTTGAACCATAAAGTAACAAGTAAATTGTGTATGTATATATTTGTATATATGTATAATGTATATAAACATTGTGTCATAATTCAGTTCAGTTCTTATCAAAAGGTGTCAAGTCAGTAATATTGCTGAATATTAGGAATCTTCAACTAAGTAAGACAAAAGGCAACAGTGACAAGAAACCCAAACGCAAACAAGACCAGGCTCAGTCAGGAAACCAGTTCTCCTCTGGCCAAACGAATGAATGTGGTGTGATTATTCCAGGCTGCATCACAAGTCAGATTGCGGATTGATATCATTCAGAATATTTCATCCAACTTCTTTTGCTTGAAGAAACATCACGCTAGCAGGTGAAGCTGGTAAAAAGGGTCTGTGCAGAGGGCTTGTCTGGTTCTCGTTGTCTTTGCTGTGGATCTGTGCTGGGGCCATCAATGAGGTCTTCACAGGGATCTGTCATCTAGTTGACATGGTCTCCACTGACATTCAGGGATGTGTTGTGGTCGTTCCTGGGTGCAGGTCCACCGTCTGGTCTGGATACTGACTGGATCAGCTGATTACGATAACCTAGGGATAAGGGTGAGACAGAATATATGCAAATAATATAAGCATTGATGTCATTCTTCTTACAAATTAACAAGTACATTAGATATTATGGGAAGTGTTGCTGCTTACCGTAACTTGTGCAGCATAAAGATCCTTTAAGGGATTTGAGTTATAGAAATGTGATAGTGTGTCGTGTGTACACAAGGCTAAAGAGATGGGACTTTTAAATTCACAGAGTGTGTCTGCCTCCTGAAGTCCACCCTTTTGATCAGCTGGAGCCACCTTTTCATAGTCCCCTTCACCTGCATTTCAGCAGCTTTAGCTTGAAAATTTTTCCAAATTGCAGCCTTGAAATACATGTATAAATATATATTGTAAGGTTATTATTAAATTGTATGCATTACAGTTTTTTACAATCATTAGGACCAGACCCAGAATTCGCACCTTATGTTTGATGAATGTTCATGCAGCAGTTCTGAATTTCTGTAAAAAACAAAATAAATGATGTCAGATTTTTAAGTCCATGTTTGCTCATAATAATCCCCACCACAGTAAAATATGTTATCACATCATACGGCATATATATAGCCTATGCTTCAAAAGTTTTCATTCATTCTAAAAAAAATTGAACCTGCTCTAGTGCAGATAGATTAGGCCTCCAATCAAGAACAAAAGATGCACTTACATTTTACGGCTTTCTCTTGCGTATCTATAGTGCTTTTCCATGTCAGAGCTTATTAAATTCAGATTACGCATTTTGTAATGCTACAACAGTTTGATTCACAAACAAATGACTCATTTGAAAGGTTAAGTGAATCAAATCAGACAGTGCACACCCGTAGATATTTATGGCGCTACCAGCGCAGTCCAACTGCCAACAGTCCAAATCGAATGAATTCTAGCAAACAAAATGGAATTTAAAAGAGACCTTACCCTACTCATCATATTATCTCCGCAACCGAATGTTTTTTTCTGATGTTATGTTATCATCACAAACATCCTAATTGGAACCATCTAAAAACTCTTCGTGACATTTAAAACATCAAACAACACTAGATTGAGCATTAAATAATTTAAACAACTTACCTTTTTGCAGCTAAAGTAGCCTATTCCTCTTGAGAACTGTGCCTGCTGAATGCTCCTCAGGATTTAAAGTTAACTGAGAAATCTTTTTCTCAGTCAGCTGAGTTCCTTCAATCTAGCAGCGGCCCATCTGTGATAAAAAGAGCTCGGGCCAAACGTAGTTACGCACAACTACACCGAGTGTGGACGTGCCACACATACAACAGCTTTCAGCCGAAATTGGCCGATAGAGAAAACCCAGAAGTGCTTTGTAGAGTTGGCGCGGCTCAGGCCCATTATCTTCTCACCGATGCCGAGACAGTGCCGCATTTCGGCCAGAATCGGCCCGAGTCGAGTGTGCTTGCTACCTGCCTTCTGTTTCCATTATACGCCTTCCATTTCCACTATACTCTCTCTCTCTCACATACACACATTTTCTTCATACATTCTATATGTATGTGAAAGGAGAATGTATGTGTGTGAAAGGAGAATGTATGTGTGCAAGAGAGTACAAATATATGTATGTGAAAAGAGAATGTAAGTGTGTGAGAGTGCCAGAATGAATTATGGCTTGTACTGCCCCTCATATATATATATATATATATATATATATATATATATATATATATATATCTACATACATGCATACATACAGTATATATTTGTATGTATGTGTGTGTATGTATATATGTGTATATATATATATATATATATAGAACAAAATTATAAACGCAACACTTTTGTTTTTGCCCCCATTTTTCATGAGCTGAACTCAAAGATCTAAGACTTTTTCTATGTACACAAAAGGCCTATTTCTCTCAAATATTGTTCACAAATCTGTCTAAATCTGTGTTAGTGAGCATTCCTCTTCAATGGCTGTGCGAAGTTGCTGGATATTGGCAGGAACTGGAACACGCTGTCGAATACGCCGATCCAGAGCTTCCGAAACATGCTCAATGGGTGATATGTCCGGTGAGTATGCTGGCCATGCAAGAACTGGGATGTTTTCAGCTTCCAGGAATTGTGTACAGATCCTTGCAACATGGGGCCATGCATTATCATGCTGCTACATGAGGTGATGGTCGTGGATGAATAGCACAACAATGGGCCTCAGGATCTCGTCACGGTATCTCTGTGCATTCAAACTGCCATCAATAAAATGCACCTGTGTTCGTTGTCCATAATATACGCCTGCCCATACCATAACCCCACCGTCACCATGGGTCACTTGATCCACAACGTTGACATCAGCAAACCGCTCACCCACACAATGCCATACACGCTGTCTGCCATCTGCCCTGTACAGTGAAAACTGGGATTCATCCATGAAGAGAACACCTCTCCAATGTGCCAGACGCCATTGAATGTGAGCATTTTCCCACTCAAGTCGGTTACAACAACGAACTGCAGTCAGGTCGAGACCCCGATGAAGACAACGACCATGCAGATGAGCTTCCCTTTGACGGTTTCTGACAGTTTTGCAGAAATTCTTTGGTTATGCAAACCAATTGTTGCAGCAGCTGTCCGGGTGGCTGGTCTCAGACGAACTTGGAAGTGAAGATGCTGGATGTGGAGGTCCTGGGCTGGTGTGGTTACACGTGGTCTGCGGTTGTGAGGCCGGTTGGATGTACTGCCAAATTCTCTGAAACGCCTTTGGAGACGGCTTATGGTAGAGAAATTAACATTCAATTCATGAGCAACAGCTCTGGTTGACATTCCTGCAGTCAGCATGCCAATTGCACGCTCCCTCAAAACTTGTGTGATAAAACTGCACATTTTAGAGTGGCCTTTTATTGTGGCCAGCCTAAGGCACACCTGTGCAATAATCATGCTGTCTAATCAGCGTCTTGATATGCCACACCTGTGAGGTGGATGGAGGCAAAGGAGAAGTGCTCACTAACACAGATTTAGACAGATTTGTGAACAATATTTGAGAGAAATAGGCCTTTTGTGTACATAGAAAAAGTCTTATATCTTTGAGTGCAGCTCATGAAAAATGGGGGCAAAAAAAAAAAAACTGTTGAGTTTATAATTTTGTTCAGTATGTTATGTTCTGTTTTAAGACAGAACTATTTAGATAAGGGTCAGATGCACTATTCCCTATACCTAAGATGTGGAGCCCAAATATAACACTATATTATATTCTATGGGTTTAATGCATTTGCAGACAATGTAATTACATGTAACTGTCATATAACTGTATATTCACTGTTTTAGAGGAGAGTGCCATTGAATGTGTATCTAATATTAAGTGGGTTTTCATGAAAAATAAATCTAACTGAAAACAAACACTGGATTAAAAAAAAAAAAAACTCCCAATGAATGTTCAAACAGTAATTCTATCAGAACATTTATTGTATTATATCTTGCATCATTTACATCTATTTTTGCATTTGATGTTGAATGCAATTGTTACTTACTATTGCCATCGCACCAACTGAGAATTTATTGCAATGATTTTAAGTTCAGTTGAGGTATATGACATATTATGACATAACATTTATGTTTTATATGAAGTCTTTAGAGCTATAGGCTATAATATGTTGTTTTTAGATAAATTGCTCATAAATAACCTCTGTCCAACTGGTTGGTCTCTATGTACAAATCATCCAAGCACCCAATTCCTAGCCATTTCTAATACAGGCCACATGCCATTAACATTGCTAAATATTATTAAAGTGGAAAGAAATTAAATATAAAAAAATTCAGGTTCAGTTCCCTCTCAGCCAATTAGATTTCTCATAGTATTTCCATCAGTCAGTTGTGGAGGTTAAAGGTTAAAGCTTTATTTATATAGCGCCTTTTAAAAGTGTTTACAAAGTAGCTATTTTACAGAGAGGTGCATATGCATTCACAGAAAAGAAAATACAAATACAAACATAAAAGGTATAAAGTAGTAAAACAAAGTGCAATAACCAGTTTATGTTAAAACAAAAATACAACAATAAAAAAATTAAGGAAAGACTTTAAGTGAACAAATCTGTTTTGAGATACTTTGTAAAAGTGCATGATGATAACTTTTGACAACATTTAATTCAGGTGTGAAAACATCTAACGCGCGAGTACAGAGAGATTTGCTAGTGCACAGGACAGTTTGAGTGAGAGGAGAGACACGTTTTAAGTGCGCGCATTCTCTCTGGGCAAGAGCAGCGTGTATCAGCGCGCATCCAAGTTTTGTGCAAGAGCAAAGGAAATCCGTGTGCAAGCGGAGAGATTCACACTTGCACATTTATATTAATGAGCTTTCACGCTACAATAATGTGCTCTCGACATTTGTCATTAAAATAACGCCATTGTATTTCCCCCTAAACTGTCACACAGCTCATATATTTTTCTGCCAAGGTGTGAGAACTTGATTGCACTGATATTATTTAAACTGAACTTAGCTGGACAATGACATCATTGAATTCAATAATGAAATGCCTTTAACTGAAAATTGAGTGTTTAATTTTGTCATTTTACATTATTGACACACTATTTTCCTATTTTGATATTGGAAAGTTGCTTTGACACAATCTGTATTGTTAAAAGCGCTATATAAATAAAGGTGACTTGACTTGATTGGTCAAAAGTCATTTCTTGTTTCTGATCAACAGAAGAAAAAAAAATGTATATCTCAAATGTGATATTCTTGCTTGGCACAAAGTATTCTTCAAACTTTGCCATGAGAACAGTCAGTGTTAAATTTGCCTTGTCAAGTTGAAAGCTATTTAGTACATATGTCCAGTGCGTCTTCCCCTATCACATTCAGAAAGATTGATGCTCTTAACTTCTCGTCATCTCCAACTGCGCCACTGGTAGCAATGATGACAATAATTTCTGATGATTTAGTATGTGCATGCACACATAGCATTTGTCTCTACAGCATGGTGCACTACCCAGAACTGTCTGGTCCTCAACACAGTACCGGCTTTATTGACGAGAAGCGCATGCATATAGCATGAGATATATCGCCCAGCCCTACCGGAACCATAGTTCTTATCAGACATAACATAACATTCAGTCTGGTCAAACAAACTCTGACCAATGGCAGCAGATGCCAAAGGGGTAACACTTCATTGAGAGGGCTGGGTGATTTTTCAGATTTTATCGATTAACTAGAATGTAATGTTTTACAACTTTTTTTTTTTTTTTTTTTTTTTTTGGAAATCAAGGAATCATTGTTTTGAATAAAAATATTAGCAAACATTACAAATAGACATGCTGACAATACAGTACGCTAGAGATAACAGTTGATGTGACCACATGGCAGCGTTTTGAGTTAAATGTCTACATTTTGGATTAAAATGAACAGCTATGCAGTCATGTGTCATTGTAATCATCCCCTTGCAGCGTCATACCTTCATCTACCGAACAACATTCAGTCAGCATTTTTGCATTTAGAATTGTTGGCCCCCGATAATTTCAGCTATATTAAGGGTTATATTTAATACCTCTTTTTATATTTAGCTATATTTAATACATACTGTTGTTGGTCTTATTATTAAGGGGCAAAACCAAAGGTTGTATCCGTGCTGCTTTTACTGCTGTTTCTACACTTATGTTTATGGCAGCCCATAGACTATATTTTCCAACCTATAGTTTCCCAAATCCTCAAGCGCCACCAACTCTCTAAATTTGCATTTGTGCAAAAATGTATTTTCCTGTGACTGTTCACTCTTCAATGTGAAATGGCCTTAAAGTTGTTGCTGTCATTTACTTGTAATTTATGTTCTTTTATTGCATAGATTTATCAACTAAGAGCAAGAATGAAGAACAGTTGGACTCTGAGAAGAAAGACGATTCTGTTTTGAAGGCCAAGAGGAAAAGAAAGAAGAAGCTCAAGGAGAGATTGAAAATAGGGGAGGAGGTTATCCCACTCAGAGTCCTTTCAAAGTAAGCAATGCTGTGTATCTTTTCTTTTTCAAGTCAAGGTTCATAAATTGTGTATTGTGTGAGATGTTGAAGTACTAAAGTGGTTTTCAACTGTCAGGAAAGAGTGGTTGAACCTGAAGCAGGAGTACCTGACACTGCAGAAGCACTGTATGGCCCATCTGAAGCAGTCAGTGGCTCAGATCAACCATAAGTCGGTGAAGTATGACATCATGCAGACTAAAAAGAATAAAAACACTTGTGAGTATATTTTGTTGGGACAAAATCTTGCCTGTTAATAAATATTGCTATTTAAATACCCTTTCTTTCTTTCTTTCTTTCTTTCTTTCTTTCTTTCTTTCTTTCTTTCTTTCTTTCTTTCTTTCTTTCTTTCTTTCTTTCTTTCTTTCTTTCTTTCTTTCTTTCTTTCTTTCTTTCTTTCTTTCTTTCTTTCTTTCTTTCTTATCAAAGCTTGTAAGGATACAGCTAAGAAAGAGCCCCCTTCTGGCCCTGAGTTTGCGAGTGGGGTCATTGTCAAGATTAGCTATAACCAGCCCCTGCCAAGCAAGAGGTGCATCAAGGTATACTAACATACGTAAAGTTACACTTTTTTCGATAGTCCACTTTAGACATTCAACTAACTATAAGTAACTTTGTAACTAGATGTCAACTAGATGTCAACTAATTCTCATTAATTTGCAACTACATGTCTACTAACTCTCAGTAGCGTAGGTTTTGGGTTAGTAGAATAAGTTGACATATACTTGCAAGGTTTCTCATACTCAGTATGTTGTTTATTGTTGACCCATCAAAATAAAGTGTTGGAAGATATTAAGCAGACAGTCTATTAATACTCTAATGACTGCTAGTTGATATGCAGTTGCACAGTTACTTACTGTTAGTAGAATGTCTAAAGTGGACTATCGAAATAAAGTGTTACCTAACATACTAGTTAAATTGATTGTTAAACCTATCTTGGGTACATCAAACAATAAGCCATTTTTAAGAGCTGTTTCTTTTCATATGCACAGGATTCACTGTCTGAGATGTCCGCTGTGGCTTATGTGGACATTCTTGAGGGAGATAAAGAGGGTTACATTCGCTTCAAGAGTCCTGAAGATGCACAGACAGTTATCACAGCCCGATCAGAACTTCAGAAAAAATACAACTGGAACCTTGAACTACTCTCAGGTTAGAAGGATCATTTTCTTTGAATAGAAATTTTAACTCAAAACTATATAAAAAAAAATTAAGATATAGCAAATTAAATCATGTATTAATGGATAAAAAAGGTGACCATGAGCAGAGGTACTGGCAGAAGATTTTGGTGGACCGACAAGCAAAGCTAAACAGTCCTAGAGAAAAAAAGCGTGGAACAGAAAAGGTAACCTAATCCTCACTCAACAGCTTTTATAGGCAGTCAAAGTTAAATAGATTTGTAGTTTTATCAACATCACAGAATGTTTATCATTGTTTTTCATAGCTCATTTCTAAAGCTGAGAAAATCATCATCGCTCGGGCCACCGAAGCAAGTAAGCACATCCGCTTTGATGACTAACAGTCTGAGCAATAATTACTTCAACAGAAATATTGTAAGAAAAACAAAAATATTTCATATGACATTGCCAATGAATTCTAAAATGTTTCTTTTATGCCTTGTGTTGATCTGACCTATTATTTTCTTATTTAAGAAGTAATTAATGATGGAGTTTTATGTTGGAATTAGAACGAAAATGTCTGGAATAATAATAATCATCATCCTCCTCATCATCATCATCATCATCATCATCATTGTTATTATTATTATTATTATTATTATTATTATTATCACTATTAGTAAGCTGTTTACTGTTTTTATTAAGTTGTTATATTTTGATGGCAAGAAAAGGCTCCAGAATCAATTGCATATGTAGTTATATTTGCACCCCTGTTATTATTTTTATTATTCTATTTCTTCTTCTTTGTTTTTTTTAATAAAATTCATTACTGAAAGCATTGGTGTTTTGGTAGAAAACAATTCTTACTGGAATAACACCACACTGGGCCATCACAATATCAGATTTTTCACTATACAATTGGCCAAAAGAATTCAAAATAATGATTGGGGGGGCGTGGGGGATTAGTATGTTATGGTGTAACATACTAACATACTAAAATGGTGCATGTTACCATAACTTGCACCATACTCTTCACCATACTTTGGCTTAATATTGTACAAATCTATCAGACCACCATAAACATGCAAATAAAGGTGTCTGTGTGACAAACAAACAAAAAAAATCCCTCTCAAAATTTGCACCTCTGCATTGGTCAGTCCACCAAGAAGGGGTGTAAATAAAGGGGAAGTAAAAGACCGTTACGTAGACCAATCATTGCTCAAACCCTTTGAGAGACAGACCCTCTTTAAGACTCATCCCTCGAGTCTGATCTTCCGCATTTTTATCAAGTAACTTTGATTCACTGTGGACTCTAGTGAAGAACCCAACAAAAGATTCCAGCTCACTCCTAAAAAAACTCCTCAAAAATCTCCATTGTCTCCATGCATCCGTACTCTTGTACAGCAACAAAGCCAATGCAAGTAACCGTTTTCCAACTATTTAAATGCATTTCTGAGATGAGCCCCTTTATTAAGGTGATTTTAACACTCTGATCCTCATTGGGTTGGGGCTAATTGACATTCTATTGTTTGTCTCTCTTTCCTTATCCTTACTTCTTTATGTGTTGTGTTTGTTTAGTTTCAGCTGTAGTTTCATGTATTAAATCCCTTATATTCACAGTTGATTGCCTCTGTTTAACAGTTCGAAGTCACTGAAATGTTGATCTTGCCCACATGCTAAGTTACTGCTAGTACTGTATAAAGTAACAACAATGCTATTCTTTTTTTGGTCAGGAAAATAATCTTTCTTAGAATTTATAAATTATTATACTGTCTGCTTGTTGGACGAACAGATTAAATAATTGTAGTATTGATTCTGTTAAAGTTAATTCTGAGATATGATCTGAATATTTATAGTTAATTATTACCAGTTATAATTAATTATAAATATTTCACATTAGCGTTTGGACCAATCAGACACAATTATTCATTATATTTAATGGATAATCCCCACACCCAAAAAGCAAACTATGTGTTAAGAGTTCTGTGGACAACATCCCAGAAGAGTAACTAACACCCCAAAAGGCAGAACATGGCAAGCAAAGACAAATCATCTAATAACACTGGTTTTATTGTTCAAAGGAATGCAGGCAGAGCAACGCTCACTCTATTTGCCCATAGGAAAGACACATGATGCCCATAAACATGGACTCTTCCCTATTAATTCATAGCCAAACCTTTCTATGAATGACTACACCTATCACCAGGTCATTGTGTGTATTATTACTGTTCCTGTATATTGTCTTTTGTAACAAATACTGTTTTATGCTTGTGTTATGATATAACTACTAGTTAATATAACCTCACCTATACCATGTTTGATATATACAAATTTGTATTTTGATGATCTAAATGAATGTATATTATATGTTGATGCCTATACAAGATATTATTGTTCTAAGAATCTTTAATAGTTTTTGTATCAACAATCAATCCAGTTACATATACCATGCTCGAAGACAAATCATGAACAGTCATGAACTTTTCCTCCAAAAGTTAAAGTTACCATTGGCTCTTTGACCCCCTCGGTGGTGTGACCTCCATAGAAGTTAAAAGGCCTCACATCAGTGACCCGCTTGACTCTCTGCTCTCTTCTTCAGCTACATCCCCTTCAGCTTTATCTTCTTTTGCTACATCCCATTTGAGCTAATTTGCTACACTTGTCAAATCATCTAAATCAACAACATGTATGTTAGACCCTATACCCAGGGCCATACGGAATCTGCAGATTTTTTTGGCGATTTCTGCGCAGAATTTTTGGAAAATTCTGCGGAATGGTTTTAAGAGTATAGGAGAGTACAGAAGCTGAAAACATTACAAATAACATAAAAACATATTCACTTCTTAACTTTTATTTAAGGTTTACAATACAAATCATATTGGAACAACTGGTTTGTTAAACAAAGCTAGGTCTCTTTTATAGTAAATCCACCAAAAGGTGCAGGAAACATTTCTTTATAAATTGTACACAAATCATCAACTAAACATTTGCATATAATCAAAGACCAGAGTTATAGAAATACTCTGATATCATTCAACAATAAATAAATATGCATGCACAAATAAATAATAAATATAAATAAGGTACTTTTAACCATTATAAATAAATAAATAAATAAAGTGGTGTGGCAATCAATTAAACACTTCAATAAATGCAGTACATTAGAAAACTAATTTAGTAGTAAAAATGGTAATTTACAATCAGTAGTATTTTTACATCAGAAAAAAGTTATTTACATGAGAAAAACTACTGGATGCAAGTGAAGTTGGATGTGGATGTGAGTTAATCTCTGGTGT
Organism: Acrossocheilus fasciatus; assembly: GCA_036784905.1. Taxonomy (NCBI): domain Eukaryota; kingdom Metazoa; phylum Chordata; class Actinopteri; order Cypriniformes; family Cyprinidae; genus Acrossocheilus; species Acrossocheilus fasciatus. The sequence goes on from CM071944.1 coordinate 35,251,527, forward strand.
TAAATTTGGCAATCATCATCATTTTAACATTCTCCTCTGTTAGGCTGCATCTGTGCTCTGTTAGAAGTGCGGGATAGTGAGAAAAAAGCTCTCCACATCCACTGATGTAGTAGGGAGATGCAGGTACAGTGCAGCTAGTGGGGTGAGTGTTGGCATTCGATCTTCCCTGGCAGCCCACCACTCCACTGCACTAACCTCACCTGCATCACTCTTGTCCATCCGGATGTAGTGATGCCACTCTTCTGTGGAGACATTACTCAGTGCAGGGACAACTTGAACATAATTCTTAATATCAGGTTTTAAACCGGATACCTTGGCAGGATCAAAGATGGGAAGGACTTTGAATAGTTCAATACACGGATGTCACTCCATCACTGCCTGTAGCTTGGTGTAACATTCTGCCATTGCTTCTTTAAACAACTCTGAACAAGTGTACCTCTCATCCTCATTTAACTCATTCAGTTGCTCTCTAGTCTTGGGACGCCAATCATCAGCCTCTGCGGTGCGACCATACTCAAACACCATGCTGAGGTCCTCCAGCTGGCTGAAGATGCTGGCAGCTGTGGGTCTGGAGGTTTCTTCCAGTTTGGTTAGGGTGGCAAGAATATCGGAGCTGTGCTCCATGATGAAGGTGGCGTGGACTTTCAGAAGCTTTCCGTTCTCTTCTAACAGAACTCCAAGGTCCCGCACAGCTTTAGAGGTCGGTGGCAGCGTTGGGATGAAGCCTTGCAAGACATCAATATTTTCTGCTAGGTATTGCACAGCTTTTATCCAGGATCCCCATCTTGTCTGGACAGCAAACACTGGCATGAGTGGAGACAGGCCCTGCTGCATCATGAAGGCCCTCAATTCAAGACGACGTTTGGGTGACTGGCAGAAAACCCACTTTACCAAAGCACACATCCGGTTCAGTTCTTCAAATGTGTCTGGAAACACCTCTAAAACCAACTGCAGTAGATGTGCCAGACAGGTGACATGATTGGCATTGGGGAAGAGGCCGTGGAGAATTGTGTTATATGCCTTTTTCATATAAAAATGAAAATCCAGTCGGAAAACACAAACGCTAATAGATCTAGTATTTTCGAATAAACCTGAACGTATAACAAAAACGTATAATTTAGTTTGTGGTTTGTCGGATCATAATATTATATTAACTGTTAGAAAACTTTTAAAAAAACGACTAGTAAAGTACTATAATAATCATGACGGATTAGTGAAATTTGAGATTCCTCGTAAAGATCAGGCTGAATTTGAGAAGGAATTAATGGCAATAATTTGGAATGAAGTTTTACAGCATAATCAAGTAAATAAATGTTGTGACGAAATTATCATTAATATTAGTTGTATTGTAGATAAATTTATTAAACGTCGGAAGAAATCATATAGAAAAATACAGCTTCCTTGGATAAACGATACGATATGTCAATTAATGAAACAAAGAGATCATGCTTTAAAGGTTTTTCTTAAAACTAGACATGAAATAGACTTGCAGTTGTTCAAAGGACTGAGAAATCGAGTGACTAAGGAATTTCGTATTTTAAAATCAAATTATTATATTCATATATTATCTGAAGCTAAGGGAAATGGTAATATAATATGGAAACAAATGAATAGTTTAATAAAATCAAAAAGCAAAACGCAGGATAAATATATTCTTAAAGTTGGAGATGAAATTGTTTATGACTCAAAAAGAATTGCAAATATATTTAATTATTTTTTTTTATTCAATCAGTAAAAGACCTTGCATCAAATTTTTTAAAAGTTGAAGCTGATAGGCAGTACATAGTGGTGGATCAAGATGCTAATCAATTTGAGAGTATGGAGGATAACATTAAATTATTTGACATTCAGGAGGTGGATCAATCTTTAATTATGAGAACTATTAATGAATTAAAAACTACATATTCTAAGGATATATATAATCTTGACACTGTCTTTTTTTTTAAAAAAATGTAAGTGCTTTAGTCAAGCCCCTTACTCATCTAATTAATCTTTCTATCAGAACTGGGCAGTTTCCTGATAGTTGGAAAAAAGCATTGGTAAAGCCTATTTTCAAATCTGGGAATTCAGATGACATTGTTAATTATAGACCAATTAGTCTTCTTCCAGTTTTTTTTCGAAAGTGCTGGAAAAGGTTGTATCAGAACAATTTTTGCTTCACTTAGAGAATAATAACCTTTTACATCCTTTACAATTTGGTTTTAGACATAATTATTCTACAGAAACAGCTACTTGCTTATTATTAGAAAATATTAAGCGGTCACTTGATAAAGGACTCAAAGTTGGTGCAGTATTCCTGGATTTGAAAAAGGCATTCGATACCGTAAATCATAATATTTTAATGTCAAAAATAACAAAGTACAATATATCAAAACGATCTTTGCTTTGGTTTGAATCGTATTTAAAAAGTCGTGAACAAAGTGTTGTCATTAATAATGTTAAGTTAGATCCTCATAATATCGATATAGGAATTCCTCAGGGAACAATTTTGGGTGATTCTTTTTAGTATTTATATTAATGATCTTCCAGAAGTGTGTCCTGATGCAAGTCTCCAAATGTATGCTGATGACACAGTCATCTATGTATCTGGTAGGAATTGTGTGGAAATTGAAGAAAAGTTATCAAGAAACTTAGAGAAAGTGTCAGCTTGACTTGATGCCTCTTTTTTTAACTCTAAATACTAAAAAGACAAAGTCCATATGTTATTCAATAACAAAATTACCGGAAACAGAATCATTAAATATTAGAATTAAAAATGAGATTATAGAACAAGTATCAGATATAAAATATCTTGGTATGATTTTAGATTCTCAGTTAAATTTTAAGTCATGTTAAAAAGTTATGTAAAACAATTAAGGCAAATCTTACCAGCTTTAGAATAATAAGAAATTGTTTAACATATGATCATGCCTTTTTGTTTTTAAATTCGATGATATTATCACATATAGTATATGGATTATGTATTTGGTCTCAGACAAATCAATGCATAACTAATCAGGTTGAATGTCTTTATAACAGAGCTCTGAAAGTTTTAGATAGAAAGCAAATAAGATACCATCATTGTCAGATCCTCAGTAAATACAAGATTTTGAGCTTTGCTCATTTTGTCTTTTTTCATTATGTAAAGCTTGTTTTTAAATGTTTAAATGGACTTGCTCCTATGCCTTTATGTAATTTTTTTGTGAGATTACAGGGAAGCAGTAGATCCACTAGAGCGGCTTCTAGTGGTAACTGTAGAGTTATACATTGTAAAACATCATTTGCTCAGACTGCCCTCTCAGTGAAAGGTGTAAAAAATTTTAATTCGTTGCCTGATTTTTTTTTTAAATCTACTGCAAATTATAATTATTTTAAAAAAGCCACACAATCTTGGTTGACAAATCAACAAACTTGTAGTCATGTTTAGTGTATTTGTATTATAAATTTGTGTACTACTTGTTGTTTACTTTTGTAATTGTAATTTAGAAAAGCCCTCCTTGGGACAAGTGTTGCGAATTAGCTTTGGCTATAAGCACTATGGCACATGCATGGGATGACTGTTGTTTCAGTTTCATCTATGTTTATTGTATCCGTCCCTAACAAATAAAACGTAAATAATAAAATAATAATAATAACTTGCAGAATCAGTCACAAAAGCCCATACGTCATTGAAATTGATGTTGTTGGAGTTAAGACAGGAGATGACAGCCTGCGATACAGTGCTGAAGTTAACACAATCTAGAAAAATTAGATCTGCTGTAACAGGTGGTTTGCCCACTGGCTGGAGTAGAATAGCAAGGACACAACGGCCACAAGCATCTGTTGTTTCATCAGCAATTACATATACAGGACTTCCATGTACAGCCTGCTTGATATCTTCCAAATACTGAGGAAATAATTGTGGAAGGTAATCAGAGCGTAGGTGAGATGGAGCCGGAATTGACCCTCCCTGTTTGCAGTACTTCTGTAAAAATGGGGAAAATTTAGAAGTTTTTTCCAGAGGGATGTCAGCTTCAATGAAGGTCTTTATGAAATCAAAGATGAACTCCTTTCTTTCAGCTGTAGATGGAGTCTTAGATATACAGGAGGCCAATGTCTGTGTTCTGAATGATGCTGGGGGGAGGGAAATAAAGTATTTTAATTCGAATTAAATTTGAAAGAGTTTTAATTGGTTCAGTATATACATTAAATTCAACTTTCAGTTATTTAGACTGATATAATGTTTGCCTACAAAAGCACCACTGGCTCTGCACCCCTTTACCAAAATTCATTACTTCAGACTCATGTGCCTCTAGAAGTTTGCGTTCTGCAAGTGAACGTCGCTTTATTGTTCATCCCAAAGAGGCACAAAATCACTTTCACAGATTTTTAAATGAACTGTTCCCTCCTGGTGGATGACCTGCCCAACTCAATCCAAGCAGCCTTAACCATCTTCAAGAATCAGCTAAAAACATATATCTTCCATCTTTATTTGACCCTCTAACTCAGTGCTTCCCAAACCTGTCCTGGAGGACCCCTAGCCCTGCACATTTTATATGTCTCCCTTATCAGACACACCTAATTCATGTATTGCAGTCTCTTCTAACGAGCTGATGAGTTGAATCAGGTGTGTTCGATAAGGGAGTCATACAAAATGTGCAGGGCTAGGGAGGACAGGTTTGGGAAGCACTGCTAACTCTAGCACTCTATTCTAATTCTATTCTTTAAAAAATAAAAAATAACACTAGCTTTTCTAATCTTTTTGTATTTTATCTATTAGTTTTCTTTTTATTTATTATACAATTAACAAAAGGAAAAAAGGCTAACACTAGCTTGCTCTATTCTTTTTCTATAAAAAACACCTTGCTATGTATAGGCTACTGCATTAAGCTGAGACTTGTTAAAGCACTTGTATATCATTGCTCTTTTGTTGATTTTGATTGCTTCCACTGTCCTCATTTGTAAGTCGCTTTGGATAAATTACTAAATGTAAACGTTTTATATATATATATATATATATATATATGTATGTATATATATATATATATATATATATATATATGTATGTATATATATATATATATATATATATATATATATATATATATATATATATATATATATATATATCATAGCAAAATGAAAGAGCTATACAAAGTGTTAATAAGTTGTAGTGCTGGGTGGTAGAATGACCCCCACGAAGCCCCACCCCCATCATATTCTTCAGGGCTTTATATTATAAATATAAAATATAAACATTGCATAAAAACAAATGTGCTATTTATAAAAATTTACTGATGAAACGTTAACGATTTCCTTTTCATTGGCAATGTGGTGCACAACAGATGCTTAGACTGGTTAAATTTTAAACATGGATGAAAAATTGTGAAATCGTTTAATATTCCTTAGTAATATTACTTTGAGAAGTACATTCTACCACACAATATAGCAATATATTTCTGTCATAAAGTTAAAACGAACTTTTATTTTGGCGGATTGTAGTGAAGAGCTTTGAGTTTGCGTCTGTATCTGACGATAGTTTTCTCAATGAAATGGAGAAATCCTGGTGCAGTGACTCTCAGAGTAGCGCTGGAGATTAAGGTTTTTTTTGTAGATGAAGTTAATGTCCTCTTGAGACGGTAGGCGATCGAGCGTCATTTACATTTACATTTAGCCATTTTGCAGACGCTTTTATCCAAAGCGACTTACAATTGGGGATACAAAAAGCGATTCATCTTGAGGAGGCAATCCGACAAACGAAGTGCTTGTAACACCAAGTCTCAGGCGTTGTTTAAATAAGTACAAGCTAGCAGGGGAAGGAATAAATAAGGAGAAAGTTTTTTTTTTTTTTTTTTTTATGTGTGGGGTATAGTCAAGTAGTGTCGAAAGAGATGAGTTTTCAGCTGTTGCTTGAAGATTGACAAGGATCCGGCACTCCGAATGTGGGTGGGAAGATCATTCCACCAGCTAGGAATGGTGAACGAGAATGTTCTGGAGAGAGATTTTGAGCCTCTTTGTGATGGTACCACGAGACGTCGCTCACTAGCAGATCTCAGACTTCTGGAGGGGATGTAGATTCTTAGTAGTGAGTGCATGTAGGCGGGTGCTGAGCTTGTGGTTGTTCTATAAGCAAGCATCAGTGTCTTGAACTTGATGCGGGCTGCGATTGGTAGCCAATGCAATGAGATGAAGAGAGGTGTGACATGGGCTCTTTTGGGTTCCTTAAAGACCAGTCGTGCCGCTGCATTCTGAATCATTTGTAGAGGTTTGAATGTGTTTGATGGAAGTCCAGCCAGAAGAGCATTGCAGTAGTCCAGCTTAGAAATGACATGCGTAAACATGGATGTCATGCGTACTTGAGTATGTGTAGTAGGCTAGTCGACACTGAGGCGCTCATTCACACAGACTCGCAGATGTCAGAATAGTTTTTTTTTTTCCCCCTTTACAGACAATCCCCAGATAGCAAACTGACATCGAATCAACGTAGAATCGACGTTTCTCGTGGCGTCGAAACGACGTTGATCTCCGACGTCGATCCGGCATCAGTTTGCTCATCGGGATAATGTTGATCCGACGTCAGGCGCTCCATTCAAATCTAACGGAAAATCGACGCAATTGGTTGACTTACCCAACGTTGAATCGACGTTGATTTTCGGTTGGTTGAAACGACGTCATAGAATCAACAGGTATTCAACATAAAATCGATCTAATTGGTTTGCTTCAGTAACGTTGAAACGACGTTGATTTCAGTTGGTAAACCGACGTTATACAATAAACTTTTTCTGCTTCTTTTAAAAATCTCACATACTTCATAGATAAATTAGCCTGTATTATGTAATAATTTATTAATAATATACTAAACACATCACATTCTGTCATAATTTTATTATTTATACAATACAGTTTGTAAACAGTTACAAATACATGATTAGCAACAAACCATATAACATTTGCATTTACAATCAAATACACACAAAGAGGTATCAAGTAAATTATAGGCAAATTTAAATAGTGTCAAGTTACAAATAAAAATAATAAAAAAATATCATGTTATTTTATACCAAATGTGCTTGACTTTTATTTTCAGTGGGGCACAAAAGGAGATGTAAGGCAGAACATTAGGAGACTGACAGCCTCAGGCACCGTTCACTATCATTGATTCTTTTCTATAAAATAAAATAAATTAATGGTGACAGACTATGCCACTCTCTCCTTTTGTGTTCCACAAAATAAAGACATATGGGTGAGAAGATGATTTATAAAGAATTCTTACCCTTGAAAACAGAAGACAGAGGTACATAGCAGATACATCAGTTTCCACATATATATATATATATATATATATATACACATATACACACACACACACACACATATATATATATATATATATATATATATATATATATATACACATATATATATATATACACACACACACATATACATATATACACATATATATACATATATATACATATACACATATATACACATATATATACATATATATATACACATATATATTTATTTCATGCTCAGTCTTATTTTAAATAGGACAAGCAAGACTTAGATAAGTAATAAACTGTATTTCTAAATCACTAAATCTGCAATTATTGTCTTAAATAAAGTGTCATTTGTGGTTTATATGATATGATATTATATTATAGCAATATGTAGTTTAAATGCGGCCCGCTTGGCCTCTGAACTTGAGTACCCCTGCCTTAGAACATAATACCAATAATACTATGATAGCTGTCAGCCATCTATGCAAAAGCAGAGAGGTCAGTGTGGTGTACTGTAGATACAGCTGTCCAGGCCAACATCTGATGTACTGATGTCTTCAGCTGGGAATCCAGAAAACCTGCAATAAAAATAGTACAGTTCAAAATCCATCATACATAACCAATATAACAGGACCGCCCCGTCCTGTTCCTGGAGATCTACCCACCTGCAGAATTCAGATCTCACCCTGATCCAACACACCCGTCTGTAATTGTCAAACTGCTTTCATTGATGCGCTGTGAGGTAGATTTGTTGACAAGTTCCTCCCTAAAAGTACATGGATAAAACAGTTTTTTAATAGTGGATCATTTAATGAAGTCACTGTATTACTTTTTAAATGATCTCATTAATAACTTCGCTAAATAATATAAGCATTGCTAACAGGCGGGACCTTTTTAGGTTCGTTTACAGTCATTTACATTTGCATCATAAATACATACTCAGTCCCAAAGTGCTCCTTAGTAAACATGGTAAAAAGATTTCCAAACTGATTAATAATTAGTATATAAAAAATTAATAGAATAGAATAGAGAAAAGGGAGAAACACAGCTAAACCCTCCATCTAAATCTTCTCAAACAAGTCAAAGGAGTATTAGTTCCTTTTCAGAAGTTATAGTACACAGGACAGAGAAATGAGACATACAATCACCTCCTAACATTTTGCATCATCTGGCAGAGTTTTGCTTACTAATAAATGTGACCTGTGCTGGCAAAATGAGTCGGAGTGCACACGAGCTAATTTCGAGTTACAGGCAAAAGAAGTGTAAGATGTTGATTTTGGTCGAATTTGAGTTTTTCACAAAAATGAGTTCATTAAGCCCGCTTCTAGCGATCCCAATGCTCTAAATAGTATTTAAACATCTAAATATATCTTTATTTGCATGTTTTCTGAGAGGAGTACCTTTTCTCCGCTCGCATCTCGCGCTGACTGTCATCCGAAGCGAGAGCATAACGGCGCTTCTGACGGCGTGCGATCCCGATAAATATACACATACACGGAATTACAGTATTTAAGTATTCATGCAAAAATAATCTGTTGTGTCTTAAGTGAACGTTTGGGGAAATGTTGGGTAAAAACATCAGATGTGTGACATTATATCCGTGCAGTACAGTAGGTATAATATACAGGCCGTCTGTCTCAATGCTAATCTAATAATAAAAGAAAAGAGGGAATCACTCGCTGTTCTTGATGAACTGCTTTTGTAATCAATTGATTCATTATGAACCCACTAAAGTAATTTTTACATTTGATTATTTGTTTTACTTACTTGAATGCTTTTGTTTAGATGTAAAATGAAAAAAGTAATACATTACTTGTTTCTTTCCTAATATATATATATATATATATATATATATATATATATATATATATATTTATTATTTATTTATTTATTTTTTGCATTGGTTCATATTAATAACAACAAAGATCAAATAAAAAATAGCTATATTGTGATTATTAATCTAGTAAAGATTATTAAGAAAGAATTAATGTTGGTGATTTTGCTTTGGAACCTTCAGAAAACTTTAAATCAGTTTTTCTCAAAATGGTCTTTGCTGACTTTATCGACTTCAGACGGGTGTAGCGCAGTCATTTTTTGTCCAATTCTAACAACTACTATATCATTTTGAAAGTCTTTTATTGGAGAATGTACTTCAAAAAAGTGAAAAAGTGACAATTATTTGAAAATTTGCTCATTTTGCCAGCACAGGTCACAAATGGTGAAATCTCTATACAAGTAATTCAGAGAACAGGTAAACCTTGTTCATTTACATTTATTGCCATCACTGTAACAATACAAAGCTGGTTGAAAATCTGCAAACTTACCTTTTAGGGCAATGATTACAATATAAGGATTATTTGGCAGCTTTGTATGTTCATCTAGTTGCCATCATCTGAAGTCTTTGTGAGTGCTGGCGTCTTCTGAAGTCTTCACACGCGAGGCTGGATCCAAACTGGAACTGGTGTAATCTCTAGTAACCTTGGGATGGACATCCCCAGATATAAACAGGAAAGCAAAAGGAAAAAGATTAGAATAGCTGCTGTTCATATTATTTCAGACAAAAGGTTATTTATTTAATCAAATATAACTGAATTGCACGGTTATGAGATGTTTTGTGTGAATGTTAATTGAGTGCTGTGATCAAAGCTGAATTTTCAGCATCATTACTCCAGTCTTCAGTGTCACATGATCTTTCAGAAATCATTCTAATATGCTGATTTTACCAAAAAAGCATTTCTGATAAACGGGTCATTCTATAGAAATGTCCATTTTTCTGTCCCTAGGCTTTACAGAAATATAACACTTGAAAAATACTTTAGGGTTACAACTTGTTTTATATATTTTAAATTGAAACAATGTTATTTGATCAATTAAACCTTCTTGAGCCATCAATGTGGCAATATTTGTTTTTAATTAATTATAAAGAATTCCAAGCACCACAAAACTGCTCGTCCCCACAGCCATGTACAGAGGGAAAGTGCTTTATTTTGAGAATACTCAAAAAACTGTAATACAAATGGATTAAACTACTTAATTTAGTGAGTATACCATGATTGACAACATGTGGTTTGATATCTTGCAGCAGACATTTTGCTAAATGCATTTTCCATGAAAACTGTCACTGGTGTCACCTTCTTTATGGGTTACACCAGTGAAGATCAGTTTGTTTATGTTCTTTTACTAACTGCTTTCACTAATTGACAAATGTAACAATTTAGTCTCATCTATTAATTATAGTTGAAGAATAAGTATCTTTGGTCTAATGTATGTCACTGGTGATTCATTGTGTCACTGGTGTTACCATGTTTTTTTTTTTTTTCTGTCACATTACATAAAATGTCACACGTGGCACGATAATAATTTTACATCCACTGAGTTCTGCTTCACTCAAGAGTTAAGATTTAAAGGATTGCATCATTACTTGTTTATAAGTGCATCACTTGTTTCCCCCAAAAATATTTTCATTGTTATAACAAATACATGGTTGCGCAAATGTACTAACATCATTCTTTTATCACACTTTTAACAAACCTGATTAAAATAAATAAAACATAATCTCCTTATTTGTTGCATTATCATTGTTTTTCTGTAACTACAGCTGACTACATAAATTGAGAAATAATATTTCATAAAACCTCTAAAATTGACAAAGAAGGTAACACCAGTGACAATTTCTTTCTTTTCTTTTTTTTTTTACATGTGGTTTTTAAATAAATCTACAAAAAATATTTTAAAAATCATTAAGCTGTCATTTATGTGTATTCATAATGTAAAAAGGTAATCTAATAATGTGGTCTAAGTTTAAATGTTAAAAAAAGAAATAGATTTTAAGACATCTTGCCATACCAAAAGTGGATGTTTCTGTAGAATGACCCAAATATGAATGTAACCGGTGCTGAGTTGTATTTTTGTGTGAATGTTTTAACAGTGTAAAGTTTGTTTGTTTATTTTTATCAGGATTTTTTTTAAAGGAAATTCTTATTTTTATTCAGCAAGGATGCATTAAATTAATCAAAAAAAAGTGTAAAGTTTTTTGTTTCAACTAATGCTGTTCTTTTGAAATTTCTATTCATCTAAGAATCCTGAAAAAAAAAAAAACCACAAAAATATTGTGCAGCACAACTATTTTCAACATTGATAATAATCAGAAATGTTTCTTGAGCAGCAAATCAGCATATTAGAATGATTTCTGAAAGATCATGTGACTGAAGACTGGAGTAACGATGCTGAAAATTCAGCTTTGATCACAGGAATAAATTACATTTTACAATATATTCACACAGAGAAAAGATATTTTAAATTGTAATACTACTGGGTTTTTTTTTTTTATCTGAATTTTTTTAATAAATTCAGGCTTGGTGAGCATAAAAGACTTTTCAAAAACAAAGTATTTTACTGAATTTTGAACATTAGTGCATGTTTGAGGTTAACTTACCAACCATATTGTTCATTGTGCCTGGGAGATGTTGTCCGACAGGAGGTCCGCTCTGAGTCTGGGTTGCAGGCCATCAACATGGAAGAATGTAGGAACATAAGAAGCAATTTGTCACAGAGTCAACAATATTTAGTATACAATGCCAGCCAGGTTTATTACAAGGAACCAAGCTAGAGCAGGTGAAATGTAGAAAAGAGAAAGAAGAATATACAGAAAACATTCTTTTAACATAACATAATTTGCTTCCAGGTTTACTTATGTCACACATTACTTAGGGCTTTGACATCTTACTTGTGGATGTCAAAGCCCTCTTAAAATTTTAAATAGCTTCACCTGTGTTCCTTACTTCTCCGTCTGCGGCTCCTTTCAGAAATTGTGAAATCTTGAAGCCTCCCATCTTGCCGTGCTTTTGTTTTTCTTCTGAAATCACAGAACAGTTTTTTATCAATATTTGTTTACCATGAGAGATCAAAATACGTTTGAACTAGATTCAGTTAATTGCCCCGCTGATGTAAGTGACGTCACCGATTAACGGTACAGTGTAGGCTATATGTTTAGGTTAAATAAATGAGCCTATTTCCAATCACCCACTGAAAAATTACCAGCAAAACTTTTACAGAACTGTCAAAACCTCTCATCTACACATAAAGATGTGAATAAAATCCCAAACATTCAAAAAGAGCTCAGTCTATGGAGTTAGCCTAACGTTAAAGTTATGTCCTCTGAAAACGATGCTAACGGACTTGTTCGAAGACACTAAACCATTTCTATGAACTAATTTCACCAGAAACGAGTCAAATACAAGCAAGAGAGGTGTCAGGGATAGCTGTATTTTTTTTTCGTGAGATTTTAGGGACTAAACTTACCGAAAACAGTAAAAACAGCAGCGAGAAACGGAGCTTCCTGCTTGTCAGTCGTTGTGTTGCCGCTCCGTTTCCATGGCAACTCCCTCCGCTCCAGCGTTTGAACGCGGCTCAAACGTTCAGCACGCACGTATTAAAACATGTCACAGTCACGCAGAATTTACATAAATAATCATATAAAATTAGAACATTACATAAATAAATAACTTAAATCTAATTAAATCATACATTTAATTTATTTCTATGACACCCTGCACGTTATTGTCGGATAAAGCAACACTTTTATATATATTCCAGCTTTATTGACGTACATTCGCAGTCAAAACATAAATTCTCAAATAGGCTATTCATTAGATCTGTGTTGAACCATCTCTTTATATTTTTTCTAAATTTCCGAAAATAGAGTCCAGACTTCAAAAAAGAATCAGTCTAAACGTGTTTTATATTATTTATTTATATACGAGTTTTTGGGGAGATAACATTAGGCTATTTTGTACGATTTGCAATGCACACGCCATAAGCAGCAATATCTGCCGGATGTAGAAAGGTTGTCTGTTCATAACTTTTTTTATTATTATTTTATTTTTGTGTGTGTGTGTGTGTGTGTGTGTGTGTGTGTGTGTGTGTGTTTCAGAGGGAAAATCAATGTAGCATAGTCAACGTGATCTCTCCGTTACGGACTTGACAGTTCTAAGAGCGGAGACGGGTAGTTATTTAATAGAGCTGCCCCCAACAATTTAACTAGTCGTTCATTTAAGACTAGGCTTAATCGCATGTTTATCCAAAGTTTATAATCCACAGTGGGCCTTAATTCCGCGCTCAAGCACACGCATAAAGTTTGCCACAAAGCACAGGAAAAAGTCGCCAGTAGTGTTAGGCGGTGCAGAACGTCAAAAAGATTTATTGCTTTGACCTTTTGACCTTTCCCCCTCCCCCACATGGCCCACCCACATCGCGACCACCCAAGACGTGAGGATTGGAATGCGTGAAATTCCGACGTCATCCGGGGATGAGATATGTTGTATGTACAAGTGTAAAACCATAAATGAACTGTCAAGCATTGTTTTGAAGATTTTATGGACCGTTTTGTTTTGGGGAGTGCCCCTCCCATCTGCGGCGCGCGTGTCCGGTTGCGTTCCGAGGCGCGCGCGCTCTCTCTCCCTCTCTCTCTCACTATGGAAAAAGAGAATGGTTTTAAGGAGAAAATCAGAATAAATAAACATTTTTAAACAGAGCAGTTTTAAGACACACTCCCCAGCTTGCACATATATTCTGTTGGTTGCATAAAAATAATTGAAATAAAATAGGCTATCAATGAGAAGTGATACATACTAATAAAATGTTTAGTTTATCAAGTAAAATTGTCTTACATTCTTCATGGAGAATCACGTCTTCATGGTATACCAGTCGGCAGGGCCGGAGTGGGATCCATTTTCAGCCCGGGAGTGTAATGCTCAAGACCAGCCCACCACCTATCCCCATCCAACCCCCTCACACCTTGGTGGAATCTGGATAATGGAAGTGACAGATTTGTTCTTACTATCCTGTTATATTTATTTTTGACATGTTTCAATAAAAAATATGAATAATGTAAATATGGCCATAAATATCAATAACAAATCACATACTGAGTTTTCTGCAACAAAGAGTCCAACTGTTACATTATGAAAAAATGGTTTGCATTCAAACAAAAGTAGTGCAGTAAGAAATATACTTTTTGCACTATTGTTTTTTATATCCGTGTCAATGTAATAAATAAAACGATGAAGTAAATTATATGAAACTTTTCTACTACAAAACATACAACAGTAACATATAAAAACATAAAAAACATATAAAAAAGTTAAATTCAAAATTGAAAGGTGCCAAGCAGTCATCAATAACTAAATGGAAAATCAGTAAGCATCTCGAAAGAAAGAATGAAAGAAAGAAAAAGAAAGAAAGAAAGGCCTTCTACTATTCTTCACAAGTTTTGGTTTACACAGCAAAGACTTACAGCATCAACAACCGCCTAAGCAGTGCACTGGTTTCTGCAACTTTTATTACTGTCTCATTGTCTATAGACATGAGGATTTCCTTTTCTGTGTCCATTAGCATGAATGGAGCATCAGGCTTATCTTTATTAAACCACAATAACATTTAAAATAATTAAGTCAACATGCTAAAATCACTTACATTTAATTGAAAAAGACAATCAATAGAAGAAAAAAAAAGTAAACTGAATAAAAAAAAAAATTCCTTCAATGTAAGTCATTTTGGATAAAAGCGTTTGCCAAATGCATAACTGTATGTTGCTAGTCACTGTACCTTGAGTCGTCAGTTCACGTGTGCTCGTTTGTGTTCTCGAAAAAATATTTGTCAGTTTGGCACATTTGGCCTCGTCATCCTCCAATGCCCTTCTTTTTTTAACCTGGCTTTTTCAGCTCCTCCAGGCATCTTTTTTTTTACTATCCATTTTATTCTTCCCGCGATTAGCGCACTCTCGCTAACTCACATCACAGCATTAATGGTTTCGGTTTGTCTCCATGGCAACGACCTGGGACACGCGCTTGAGTAGAGGAAGAGAGAGAGCGCGCGCGCTCTGACAACAGAAAACGACACATTTTAATGTTTAATTAAAACCTAGTGTTATTAGCTTAGTTATCAGTCACACATTATACGTTATTCTGTGCATGTAAAAAACAAACAAAAAAACAACAACAACAACAAAAAAAAAAAACCGGCGAGTCTGCCGGCCCAATTTATGAGCTGGGCAGAGCGGCCCACCGGGAATTCTCCCGGTTCGATGGCCACTCCGGGCCTGCCAGTCGGCCTCAAATGAACTGATTACACAAATTGTGTTTAGTTTAAACTTTAATTATGTATTTCTCTCTGCAGAATGAGCATGCTTGTGCTTGTCTGTCTGCCTCAGTGTGAATGTGTGTGTGTGTGTGTGCGCGTGTGAGACGCAGGCCCCCCCACCGCTCGTCATTTCTGACCGCTGCGAGTGAGAAAGTTTTTGCAACCATTTGATTTATTTCTATATTTTAATGTTTCCCTAATACGTCGAAAGTCCTTATATTTTTAACTTATTTCACATCAAACGATTGTTTAAAAGTTTCTTATATCTTCAAAATTGAATGTTTTAAACTGAATGTAGTAACATTTCAGCAATTTCACAGCGGAGCTATGGCGCTGTGGTTAACGTCGTTGCGATGTGATTAAATGTTCATTTTGATCGCTTATCTAATCCCGGCTTCAAAACCTTTTTAAATTTTTTATCTAAAATGACAACTAGTCAACCGTTTATGCTACGAATTTGACGTTGGTTGCTATCCTCTCTCTCTCTCTCTCTCTCTCTCTCTCTCTTTCTTTCTCTCTCTCTCTCTCACACGCACGCGTGCGCATTCAATCGTCCCGAGTCGTAGGCTATTCTCTTCTTTTAAATGAAAATAAATTAATAAACTGTGCAATCATGCACCATATAAAACAAAGCAAACATTTACACTAGTTTTAGCCGTCACTAAACATATAAAAACGTTGTACATTTTACCAGGAGCGGAAATAAAGAGTTTGTCATGTTAGAAAAAGTTATCAAAAGGGGAAAACAATATGTATTTTAATAGGCCAAACGATAAGGGCCATTGTGGACCCGACACGCCCAGACATGACAAATTTCTACGTTTTATTCACAGTTATTTGTATATTTGTACTTGTATCACAGAAAATTTAAGTTTCTACATTATATTTAGAACCTCTGTGTATCATCCCCTAAAACTACCCAGCACAGTAAACATTATTTTTTACATTTTCATAAACATAATTTAGTATAATTTAATATACTGAACTTATAAAACACATAATTCTCTTCTTTTAAAGAAGGTGGTAAAAATAAATAAATAAATGTGATTATAAATAACATACTGTATAACCATTTGGTTTTACATTATTCTGGGGACCATTGTCTGAATGAGATGTTGAAGTCGGAAAAGCTCTTCTGTCCCCTTTCTCACCCTCACCCTCTTTGTTTCTCTCTGTCTCTGTCTCTTTCTCGCACACACACACACACACACACACGTGCGTGATCACTTAGGTTTTTATGTTTGCTGGGGGTTTTGTACTGCACAAACTGTACACATGCCCATCACACAAAATGTTCTGCATATGCTTTAAAATTTTTTTTAAAATTAAATATTGTTTTAAGCAATCTAAATTATGACGACTCATCTACATTGTTATATCAGTGTAGCTTCCATGACACTATACAAAAAGCACGCACATACATAAACATTTCAAGCTAAAGAGAGACTTATCTCTATTTTAAATAATATGGTAATAAAATATATAGGACAGCATAGTAACATGTTACAAAGGCAGTTCATTCATCATACATTTTAAACACATATTCAGCATTTATTTAAGTTTATTGAAATTATAAAACACATCATTCTCGTCTTTTAAAGATGTCAATAAATAAAATGTGATTATATGTAACATACTATATAAAAATAAACATTTACAATAGTCAGGCTAGGTGACAATAAAAATGTCTTACATTTTTTCTGTGAACAATGATGTCCATACGGGGAATTAAAGATTTCCAAAATAAAATAAATAAAAATAAAAAAGTTTAAGTTATAAACATTATTAAATAAAAACAAAACTCGCAACTCCTCTTTGACGTAATCTCCAATGTGAAACTGAGGGTCTGCTTTAGACCCTCACAGAGAAGGGAGGGTCGAGTTACTGAGCAGATGATCTGAGATGCTATCCTTTTTTCTTTTCCCCCAGAGTGAACGAAGACATCTTAAAAAATGTATTATTATTATTATTAAAGCATAATATTAAGAGTTTAAATAAGATCTTTCAGAAGTAAATGACTGTTTAAAGTTTTAAATAACATCTTTTATTTTTTACTTGTAAATTAAACCTAAATTATGATTTTTATTCAACAGTATGTGTTCCAAAACTTAGTTGAACCTTTTAAAGGAGACTTGTACTTAGTTTATTTGACTTCAAAACATATTCCAGCTTAAAAGGCTAAATAAAATGTTTCCCCATCTTAGACTATTACTAGGGTTAGCCTGTGATCTAGTTCGGTGCTTATATAGTTGTACATGTTCACACTTTTTTTGAACCAACCTTTATCAGCGTGATAAATATAGCATTCACTGAAAATATACTATTGCTTGACTACTCTGAAATATATGTAGAAATATACAAAATGTGATGTATCCGTTTTGAAGAGATATTTTATGACTTTTGCAGGCACCAACCCTTTCCCCCATAAAGCTCATTTAAAATGTTTAAGTCAACTACAGCCCACGACACGCATTCTTTGGTGTTGTAAACTACTCTTGAATGAATCCGCACATGTGAGGAACACCTTATGCGGAGCAATGGGCCCCCTGAGAATATTTAATTACGCTTTAAAAAGCACAGAACAAGCTAAATGAATGTCAGACAGTATGAAAATACAATATGTATTAAATGTATGTATCTACAACATGTATTAAACATATGCTTTGTTGTTAAGACTGCTTACTGGTAATACTGATGTTAAGTTTTAACAGTACACAAGTCTCATAAATCTATATCATTTTCATTTATTCATTTATGACTTTTCTTATTTTTACAAAGATTCAATTCCTAGTAAATATAAGGCCACACGTGATATTACAAAAGAAATCAGAATGACAAATGTTTTTAAAAATAGGGAATGTCAGCTCCAAACAGATCCTCACACACACACACACACACATACATACAGAGACACCATTCAGGAAGGTCTGCAGTTCAGATCAGAACTTTTTCCAGAATCAAGTATTGTGCATTTCTATAATACTTGGTGATTTTAAAACATAAACTTACTTTAAAGTTTGAATAAAAGGTTACCAAATATAGTTTCGTGCCAGTTGTGTTCTAACAAAATCATTAATCGGTTCTCTTTGTTTTATACGATTTACTTGTATTACTGCACAAAGTTTCCTGCTACTTTTATAAGCCTGATAAATATGTGGTCAATACACGAGGAAGTTAGAATCAGGCTACAAAATAAGTTTGACACAACGTTTTTAAGAAAGGCAATTTATTTATTTTATTTTTATTTAGCTTTTTTCTTTTTTTTGAAAATACAACTAAATCAGATAACAGATTATTCTTTTTGACAAACTACATTTAAAATGTGTGATCTTAAAATGATTTATTCTTATTTTCTAAGGGCCAATAGACGAACCTTCTTAACCGAACAAAGAAAACATATTTTACATCATATTTTATTCAATATTTTTGCACGAGTGACTTCATGTTCTTTTTATGGGCTTGTCTAATACTTTAGATGCACAGAATGTGGATTTTTCACCATCCAACATGAAATTAAAGAGGTGTATCAGCCGAGCTTGTTTCACCTGTTTATTACTATTACTTAGGTTATTATTTTTACTCACATAGATATAGAACAGATATAGAATAAACCTTATCAACCATGCTTTTCCCCTACAGACCCAACAAGGTCTATGGGGGCACAGTGGTAAATTCCTAGAAACCTATAGTTACCCAGAAAATTTAAGAAAATCATATCGCATACAGAATACAGAAAACCTCCTCTCGATCTACAGTGACTGTTATTTTACTTAGGGTTAGTGTTACGGATGACACCGTTCACATTTTGTTTGCTGGCCTGTATATGTCATTACAATGACTGTAGGTGAGGCCTTGTCTCTCTAAGAGCAGTCAGCATTCAGTGTTTATAGAAATAAATGAAATTAAGAAAATTTCGACTTGAGAGCGTTTGACTAAGTCAGTATTACTTTTTAGGACAACTATCCTAAATCTCCACATCCGTAGAATGATAAGTCTTGCTGATTTCTCTATTTCTTTATAATCATTTCCGTTTACGCTCGTACATTCTATTCAGCTACTCGATTTCTTTTTAGAAACGGAAATGATTATAAAGAAATAGGTCTGGTAAATTGATATCTAAACTAGGACAGTATTAATAATATAACGTAAATGTCTCGAGGTGAAGATGACAGATTAAAGCAGTATCTTATTAAATCAAGCAAATTCACATAACCTAAATATTGACGAATATGAACAAATCATAGAAAGATAAAAACCCACCGATTTTCATACTGCTACTACTAGGACTCAAGCTATTTTTTTTTTTTTTTTTGGTATGGTTTGAGAGTCGGGCTACTACAGTGGAAAACTTTGTGATTTATACAGTACGTGTCTTCAAGTAATGAGGTGTTAAACCAGTGGTACAGTAACAAACAATATTCAACATAAACTAGAATCCAAAACTCTAATATAACTGCGAGAATGTTTTACGTTCTGTAGATTATCTCAGTATGAAATCTCAGTTCACTTGCATTTTCAGGCTAACAACTGAAATGCGGTCTTATGCTAAACCTATTTTTCAGTCCTTTAGGTTTGGTGAAACATATGTTATAAAAATCAACGACAGGCATGACAACTTGGAAACACTTAACATCTAATATTTATTTAATCTAAATTCATGATATTTAGAAAGGGAAAAAAAGATATACTACAATATTTCAAGGGGGGTGTGCTGTTGAATACAGTAACTTCATGCCGCGTTGTTTTAATAAAAGTGAATCAGTTATGAAGACACTCATGACAACTCTCAGTTGGTGTTGTGCGTGTTTCCCCCAGGATCAAAACTTTTGGTCAGATGAATACCTAAAACATGTGTCTGTGTGTTGGTGCAGACTGTCTAAAACGGTCAATAACATGCACCTTTCAATGAATCAACTACATGACATCTGTGATTTACTTATTAAAGCCACGTTTAGAGAGACATGTACAAAGAAAATATTGCTTCCACACCATCTTCAAATTGTAATGCGTAACTGTATGCGCTCTAAATGAGATGTACATGTAACAGTGAAATAGTAAGATCGAGGCCTCGTGTCGCGTGGCTTCTTTGTAGACAGACCAGTAATCTGTACACCATAATCTCAGTTTAAACACTCTCTTGACTTTCCTTTAATTATCTTATATTGTTCTCGTTTTCACTCGCCGCATGATTGACCAAACTCTGAGGATGGTCTTCATCTAAAAACTGTACAAAAACAATGAAAAAAGTATAGAGTGGTATCATCTATTGGGGAGGGCCGTCAAAATCAACACTAAAACTAAAAACATTAAATATATTTAGAAGAGAGTATTTCAGTATTAGGTATTTGTTATACCGATACATATTTCCTGTATAAAAGACTACGTCTGTGGCCTTTTAATGGGCATGTAGTTTAACGTTATGCTTCTTAATTGCTGTCACATTACAACGAGTCGACATAGTCCCTTTACCAAATCTGCCAAAAGTGGACAAAACAGAAAAATTTTAGCAAGATGCAGATGCTTATGCTTATAAGGGTAGTATGCATAGGCCTAATATTTAATAGCAAAAACTTTGAAAGAAACGAGTCGTTGGTATGACAAATAAAATGTGAATATCGTCAACAGCTATCTTGAACAAGAGGTCTAAATCTAGTGACGTAAGGAAAAAATATACAGAAATGCCCACGAGCGTAATTGTCTGTATTCATATGGCCATTTTCTTAGTGGTTTGGTCTCTTGAGATACATAGGGTTTTTGTTCTCACAAAATTCCTTTATATTTTATGTCTGTAACCTTTTCAAGAGTATGTACAGCAACAACTTTACTGAATGTGTGGCTTTCAGAGCGATGGCTAGATATGCTTCAGTTGTATGTGTAAATCAGCAAGACTTATCATTCTACGGATGTGGAGATTTAGGATAGTTGTCCTAAAAAGTAATACTGACTTAGTCAAACGCTCTCAAGTCGAAATTTTCTTAATTTCATTTATTTCTATAAACACTGAATGCTGACTGCTCTTAGAGAGACAAGGCCTCACCTACAGTCATTGTAATGACATATACAGGCCAGCAAACAAAATGTGAACGGTGTCATCCGTAACACTAACCCTAAGTAAAATGACAGTCACTGTAGATCGAGAGGAGGTTTTCTGTATTCTGTATGCGATATGATTTTCTTAAATTTTCTGGGTAACTATAGGTTTCTAGGAATTTACCACTGTGCCCCCATAGACCTTGTTGGGTCTGTAGGGGAAAAGCATGGTTGATAAGGTTTATTCTATATCTGTTCTATATCTATGTGAGTAAAAATAATAACCTAAGTAATAGTAATAAACAGGTGAAACAAGCTCGGCTGATACACCTATTTAATTTCATGTTGGATGGTGAAAAATCCACATTCTGTGCATCTAAAGTATTAGACAAGCCCATAAAAAGAACATGAAGTCACTCGTGCAAAAATATTGAATAAAATATGATGTAAAATATGTTTTCTTTGTTCGGTTAAGAAGGTTCGTCTATTGGCCCTTAGAAAATAAGAATAAATCATTTTAAGATCACACATTTTAAATGTAGTTTGTCAAAAAGAATAATCTGTTATCTGATTTAGTTGTATTTTCAAAAAAAAGAAAAAAGCTAAATAAAAATAAAATAAATAAATTGCCTTTCTTAAAAACGTTGTGTCAAACTTATTTTGTAGCCTGATTCTAACTTCCTCGTGTATTGACCACATATTTATCAGGCTTATAAAAGTAGCAGGAAACTTTGTGCAGTAATACAAGTAAATCGTATAAAACAAAGAGAACCGATTAATGATTTTGTTAGAACACAACTGGCACGAAACTATATTTGGTAACCTTTTATTCAAACTTTAAAGTAAGTTTATGTTTTAAAATCACCAAGTATTATAGAAATGCACAATACTTGATTCTGGAAAAAGTTCTGATCTGAACTGCAGACCTTCCTGAATGGTGTCTCTGTATGTATGTGTGTGTGTGTGTGTGTGTGTGTGTGTGTGTGTGTGAGGATCTGTTTGGAGCTGACATTCCCTATTTTTAAAAACATTTGTCATTCTGATTTCTTTTGTAATATCACGTGTGGCCTTATATTTACTAGGAATTGAATCTTTGTAAAAATAAGAAAAGTCATAAATGAATAAATGAAAATGATATAGATTTATGAGACTTGTGTACTGTTAAAACTTAACATCAGTATTACCAGTAAGCAGTCTTAACAACAAAGCATATGTTTAATACATGTTGTAGATACATACATTTAATACATATTGTATTTTCATACTGTCTGACATTCATTTAGCTTGTTCTGTGCTTTTTAAAGCGTAATTAAATATTCTCAGGGGGCCCATTGCTCCGCATAAGGTGTTCCTCACATGTGCGGATTCATTCAAGAGTAGTTTACAACACCAAAGAATGCGTGTCGTGGGCTGTAGTTGACTTAAACATTTTAAATGAGCTTTATGGGGGAAAGGGTTGGTGCCTGCAAAAGTCATAAAATATCTCTTCAAAACGGATACATCACATTTTGTATATTTCTACATATATTTCAGAGTAGTCAAGCAATAGTATATTTTCAGTGAATGCTATATTTATCACGCTGATAAAGGTTGGTTCAAAAAAAGTGTGAACATGTACAACTATATAAGCACCGAACTAGATCACAGGCTAACCCTAGTAATAGTCTAAGATGGGGAAACATTTTATTTAGCCTTTTAAGCTGGAATATGTTTTGAAATCAAATAAACTAAGTACAAGTCTCCTTTAAAAGGTTCAACTAAGTTTTGGAACACATACTGTTGAATAAAAATCATAATTTAGGTTTAATTTACAAGTAAAAAATAAAAGATGTTATTTAAAACTTTAAACAGTCATTTACTTCTGAAAGATCTTATTTAAACTCTTAATATTATGCTTTAATAATAATAATAATACATTTTTTAAGATGTCTTCGTTCACTCTGGGGGAAAAGAAAAAAGGATAGCATCTCAGATCATCTGCTCAGTAACTCGACCCTCCCTTCTCTGTGAGGGTCTAAAGCAGACCCTCAGTTTCACATTGGAGATTACGTCAAAGAGGAGTTGCGAGTTTTGTTTTTATTTAATAATGTTTATAACTTAAACTTTTTTATTTTTATTTATTTTATTTTGGAAATCTTTAATTCCCCGTATGGACATCATTGTTCACAGAAAAAATGTAAGACATTTTTATTGTCACCTAGCCTGACTATTGTAAATGTTTATTTTTATATAGTATGTTACATATAATCACATTTTATTTATTGACATCTTTAAAAGACGAGAATGATGTGTTTTATAATTTCAATAAACTTAAATAAATGCTGAATATGTGTTTAAAATGTATGATGAATGAACTGCCTTTGTAACATGTTACTATGCTGTCCTATATATTTTATTACCATATTATTTAAAATAGAGATAAGTCTCTCTTTAGCTTGAAATGTTTATGTATGTGCGTGCTTTTTGTATAGTGTCATGGAAGCTACACTGATATAACAATGTAGATGAGTCGTCATAATTTAGATTGCTTAAAACAATATTTAATTTTAAAAAAATTTTTAAAGCATATGCAGAACATTTTGTGTGATGGGCATGTGTACAGTTTGTGCAGTACAAAACCCCCAGCAAACATAAAAACCTAAGTGATCACGCACGTGTGTGTGTGTGTGTGTGTGTGCGAGAAAGAGACAGAGACAGAGAGAAACAAAGAGGGTGAGGGTGAGAAAGGGGACAGAAGAGCTTTTCCGACTTCAACATCTCATTCAGACAATGGTCCCCAGAATAATGTAAAACCAAATGGTTATACAGTATGTTATTTATAATCACATTTATTTATTTATTTTTACCACCTTCTTTAAAAGAAGAGAATTATGTGTTTTATAAGTTCAGTATATTAAATTATACTAAATTATGTTTATGAAAATGTAAAAAATAATGTTTACTGTGCTGGGTAGTTTTAGGGGATGATACACAGAGGTTCTAAATATAATGTAGAAACTTAAATTTTCTGTGATACAAGTACAAATATACAAATAACTGTGAATAAAACGTAGAAATTTGTCATGTCTGGGCGTGTCGGGTCCACAATGGCCCTTATCGTTTGGCCTATTAAAATACATATTGTTTTCCCCTTTTGATAACTTTTTCTAACATGACAAACTCTTTATTTCCGCTCCTGGTAAAATGTACAACGTTTTTATATGTTTAGTGACGGCTAAAACTAGTGTAAATGTTTGCTTTGTTTTATATGGTGCATGATTGCACAGTTTATTAATTTATTTTCATTTAAAAGAAGAGAATAGCCTACGACTCGGGACGATTGAATGCGCACGCGTGCGTGTGAGAGAGAGAGAGAGAAAGAAAGAGAGAGAGAGAGAGAGAGAGAGAGAGGATAGCAACCAACGTCAAATTCGTAGCATAAACGGTTGACTAGTTGTCATTTTAGATAAAAAATTTAAAAAGGTTTTGAAGCCGGGATTAGATAAGCGATCAAAATGAACATTTAATCACATCGCAACGACGTTAACCACAGCGCCATAGCTCCGCTGTGAAATTGCTGAAATGTTACTACATTCAGTTTAAAACATTCAATTTTGAAGATATAAGAAACTTTTAAACAATCGTTTGATGTGAAATAAGTTAAAAATATAAGGACTTTCGACGTATTAGGGAAACATTAAAATATAGAAATAAATCAAATGGTTGCAAAAACTTTCTCACTCGCAGCGGTCAGAAATGACAAGCGGTGGGGGGGCCTGCGTCTCACACGCGCACACACACACACACACACACACACACACACACACACACACACACACACACACACACACACACACACACACACACACACACACACACACACACACACACACACACACACACACACACACACACACACACACACACACACACACACACACACACACACACACACACACACGTTTACTTAGCTATCTAAATGGGGACATTCCATAGGCGTAATGGTTTTTATACTGTACAAACCGTATTTTCTATTGTCCTACACCAACCCTACATCTAAACCTACCCCTTACAGGACACTTTCTGCATTTTTACAATTTCAAAAAACCTTTGCTTACTTTATTTTTAAACCAGTTTTACAAATGAGGACGTCTCCAAAGGGAGGTTTTTGTATATTTTGTCAGGTTTAGCTCACTTTTGGGTACAAATTTGTCCCCAAAATATGGTTAAGTAGGTACACACACACACACACACACACACACACACACACACACACACACACACACACACACACACACACACACACACATTCACACTGAGGCAGACAGACAAGCACAAGCATGCTCATTCTGCAGAGAGAAATACATAATTAAAGTTTAAACTAAACACAATTTGTGTAATCAGTTCATTTGAGGCCGACTGGTATACCATGAAGACGTGATTCTCCATGAAGAATGTAAGACAATTTTACTTGATAAACTAAACATTTTATTAGTATGTATCACTTCTCATTGATAGCCTATTTTATTTCAATTATTTTTATGCAACCAACAGAATATATGTGCAAGCTGGGGAGTGTGTCTTAAAACTGCTCTGTTTAAAAATGTTTATTTATTCTGATTTTCTCCTTAAAACCATTCTCTTTTTCCATAGTGAGAGAGAGAGGGAGAGAGAGCGCGCGCCTCGGAACGCAACCGGACACGCGCGCCGCAGATGGGAGGGGCACTCCCCAAAACAAAACAGTCCATAAAATCTTCAAAACAATGCTTGACAGTTCATTTATGGTTTTACACTTGTACATACAACATATCTCATCCCCGGATGACGTCGGAATTTCACGCATTCCAATCCTCACGACTTGGGTGGTCGCGATGTGGGTGGGCCGTGTGGGGGAGGGGGAAAGGTCAAAAGGTCAAAGCAATAAATCTTTTTGACGTTCTGCACCGCCTAACACTACTGTCGCCAAATGATTATGAATGTGTCGGTAAAAAAGTAGTAGCCTAATTTTAATTATTTATTAATATGATTTGGGCCTATTATGAGTTTCGAACTGATGTTGTTTCGTTATCAGGGAAAAAAATGCAAGTGATCTCGCGGCCGCACCCTTCATGCATTCCACACTCCGCACAAACATCTGAATATGGGCCAATAGACCTACTAGAACACATTTATAGGTTTGTTAACAAAACTCACCAGTCTACACCCGAGACAGATGCAGTTATAACTTAAAACTGAAGCTATTTGAGTTTACAAATGATAATGGACCGATGCCGCTATTTATCATTGTTGTTGATCAAGATTATGTCATTATAAAAAATTGTTTTAATTCATGGATTAAATAATTAAGATATAAAACAGGTTAAGAAAATATGCTGATTATCTTACAAATATTTATATAAATGCTATAAATAGCCTAGAGCTGCGAATAAGACTGCAGTTTCACGTTTTGCGTCTGCATAACAAAGTAAATTATTTTTAATGTGCAATTATATGAAATAAAACCAAACAAGAGGTGTAATGAAGAAAAATGAGGGGGAAAAATCATTTTTATAACTTATAGGGTATAGCCTATATATGCCAGCGGTGTAAAAAATGTCTACAGAAAAAAATAAAAACATTCGACAAGCTCGAGTTAAAATGTTTTGTCATTCATTGTTTTTAAAACTTTCATCTTCCGCTAATATTTAGAGACTAAAAATCAATGTTAGTTACCCGGGTACAGTTACAGTGCAGGCGCAGATCTCCGATTTCTCTGACCAAATTTCAACCTGTATCAGACGTTATGATTTCGATCAGATGCGTCGGCTGTGTTGGTTGATAAGCCAACGTGGTTTCGACGTTGAATCGATGTTTCATTTTCGACGTAATAACGTTCTGATGTACCGACCAAATAATGAACGTTGATTCAACATCGAAATTTGATTGACGATCGATACTGACCGTTACAACCAAAAATCGACGTTGATTCTATGTCAGTTTGCTATCTGGGTCGTGACTTTATTGTTGTGACTTGATACTTTGTTGGCCATTAATTTTTTTTCTCCATCTCTGCACCGCTATATGACGGAATTTGAAAAATACATATGGCGTTAAAAGTGGGACAAAACTGCGCAAGCGCATGAACACAGCCCCCAAGCGAATTACAGTACTGCGCGCACAAAATAACAAAACCGCCAGTATGGCCTCAAATCGGTGCCATTAATAACCGAGCGCACCACTTATGCTGGCGCGCGCGGTAAATCACTTCCGCGAGAGGAAAACAGATCTACACGCGAGAAAACGGGAGCCCGTGAGCTAATTTCAAGCACTCTGATCATCCCCCACATCCTCGCGCTCGATCTTCTCTCAGCTGCTCGCGCGAACACTTCTATTTTTGTCAGTCGTGGGGCGGGGCTTGCTGTTTTAATTGTTATCTCTAATGCCATTGGTTACTTCCTCTTTTCCGGAAGTCAGCTGTGATTGGACGCCTGTGAAAAGGCGATCCATAATTCACATGTGACCTGAGACATGGCTTCATCAACAGACCAGATGCAAGTTGTCATTTATTTATTTTTTATAAATATAAGTAGGGTAAAGTGCAGAACCCTCTTACAATGAAAGAATATATTACCACCAACCCCTAAAATTTGACATAGTAATACAAAATATATTAAAAAGTTTATACAGCAACTCTTGCTTATTTATATGAACAAATAATTTATTCATCCAAAGGTCCTTTGAACCAATTTGGGATTTACAGTCATGTACATTTACAATTTGCATTTATGCATTTAGCAGACGCTTTAAAAGCAACTTGCAGTGCATTCAGGTTATACATTATTGTTATTTTTTTTATCAGTATCTGTGTTCCCTGGGAATTGAACACATGGCCTTTTGTGCTACTAACACAATGCTCTACCAATGAGCCACAGGAACACTTATTATTATTTACAATTATTTAATGGACACTTCTCACATTTTTGAGGTTGTATATAAATATGGTTGGGTAAGCCTATAGTGGTGAACTACAACTAATTCAGCATATAGCAACAAGTTGACTATTAGTTTTATTTTATTTTATTTTCATTTTGCAAAGTTAATATAGCCCAAGCTTTATGTTGTATGCAAATTTCAAATATAACCTTTTTGGTAGATTTACCATGCTAAAAACCGTGGAAACGTGTCATTAAAATCTATAAAAAGGGTTTATGCAGGGTTAATGCTATTAGTTCTAGGCATCAGTTAATTCAGTTTTAGGTGATGCATAGACTGCACTATTCAAAATCTAAATTGCACAGAATTTTTCCTACTATCTCTCCTATTTGTGACAGGTGTAAATCTGCAGAAGGCTCTCTGACCCATCTCTTTTGGACATGTCCAAAACTATACGATTTCTGGCGTGACATATTTAAATGGTTCTCGGATATGTATGGTTGTGTTTTTACACCTGATCCAGAAATTGCATTATTTGGTTATTCTATTTCTCTGTTAGATCATAATGTGTCTGTACAAAGTACAATAATTTACAGAATGATTATTGCTAAGAGTGTCATTCTGAGGCTGTGGAAATCGGACACTGTTCCTCAGTTTAAGACCTGGTTGAACTATCTTACTGGAATATTGCATATGGAAAGAGTCCAGTATGGCGTTATTGTTAATCTTAATAAGTTTTACAGTATATGGCAACCGTTTCTAGATCATTTGGGCCAATGTAATGCTGACTCTGACCAGCAATGTATCTTGTCTGCCCCCTATTGAGTGCCTAGTCATTTTTCCATTGAAACTGCTTGTATGCCCTGATTGTTGTTCTCAAAAGTCTTTTTTTATTTTTTATTTATTGATTTATTTTTTAATCATTATTATTTTATGTATTTTGTTATTTTATTGTTGTTGTTTATTGTGCAATATAAAACTAATAAAAATACCTATCAAAAAAAAAAAAAAAAAGGGGTTTATGGTCCTGTTTTATCTTTGTAACATCACAAGATTGTAATCACTAGTAATCACTAGTAAACGGAAGAATTTATGTTAATAAACTTTTTCAAATAAATTATGACCTTTTCACAGGCGTCCAATCAGCTAACTTCCGGAAAAGGGGAAGTAACCAATGGCGTTAGAGATAAGACCCCCCACATGATTGTAAAGCGCTTTGGGTGTATAGCAATACACAATAAAGCGCTATATAAATGCTTCATTCATTCATTCATTCATTCATTCATTCATTCATAACAATTAAAACAGCAAGCCCCGCCCCACGACTGTCAAAAATAGAAGTGTTCGCGCGAGCAGGTGAGAGAAGATCGAGCGCGTATGGCAAGCCAAAAGGGTCAGATTTACGCTATAGATAAATCGCGTTAACATACAAACGCCGTCAAATACGGCATTTAAACAGTATTTGCGGCGCAAAATATGCCGTTGTGATTACAAACACCGTAAAAACCGCGCGAAAACACGTCAATGGCGCCGTATCTGCTGGCGTTTTAGTGCACATGAAAAGCGCCGCTTTTTACAACGTTCATATTACCATATGACGCCGTAAAAAACGCCGTTTTGGTTGCACAGAGCGCTCGTCACTTACGGCGTTTTGCTTATAGTATAATAAGCCACGCCCATTGATTTCCACAGCCAGTAATATTGAACAGTTCTCACCCAATCAATGATGCACAGAACCAGACCCGAACAATTCAGCACAGATCATTTGTGGTAATCCAATTCGCATGAGTTATTTGCCATTAAATAAGCAGAAAAATCCAGTTCGCTTTAAAATGGACAGAAGAAACTTAATTTTGTGCTGCAAGCAAACATTAAATGATTGCACTCACCAGCTAACAGAGGATACTGGACCAAATATGCTTCAGTCAACTTTGGTGAGGTAAGGATTGCTTTCAAACTTTCTCAGTTTCTCACTTTCAAATAGATGCTTATACTGGCATTATGAAAATACTATAGTATTTATAGTAAACTATAGTAAATTGTAGTGTACTGTATAGTATTTACAACACTTTGTTAATGAATGCTGCAGCATACTGTAGTATTAGTGAATTGATAAACTGTAATAAATACTGTAGCATTTAGTTGTTACTACAGTAAACTGTAGTGTGTTATAGTATAATATATCCGATAGGTGTAGAAAACTTAGCAGTTTTGGGTAAAGTAATTTATATCACTACAGTTGTTATATTACCACAACAACTATAGAATTACCGCAACAAATGAATTGAAGTACTTTACTATAGTATGGTTCAAAAACACTATAGTATTTAGTATGAATCACCATAGAGTCAGGACCTTGTTTAACGTCTCATCCGAAGGACGGTGCTTTTTACAGTGTAATGTCCCCGTCACTATACTGGGATGTTAGGACCCACACAGACCACAGGGTGAGCAGCCCCTGCTGGCCTCACTAACACCTCTTCCAGCAGCAACCTAGTTTTCCCAGGAGGTCTCCCATCCAGGTACTGACCAGGCTCAACCCTGCTTAGCTTCAGTGGGCAACCTGTCGTTGGGCAACCTGTCTTGGGCTACAGGGTGATATGGCTGGAATTGGGGGGGGGGACGCTAGGGACGGGTCCCTACCAGTATCCAGCCTTCAAATATTTACTTCAAATACCTGTCCTGATCTCAGGGGTTTCGTGTTAAATACATTTTTTATTATATACAGTAACTTCAGATACCTGTCCTGATCTCAGGTGTTTCGTGTCATATTACATTCATACTGTTATAACTTCAAATACCTGTCCTGATCTCAGGGGTTTCGTGTCACATACCTTTTATATTATATACAGTAACTTTAGATACCTGTCCTGATCTCAGGGGTTTCGTGTCAGATTACATTCATACTGTTATAACTTCAGATACCTGTCCTGATCTTAGGGGTTTCGTGTCACATAGCTTTTATATTATATACAGTAACTTCAGATACCTGTCCTGATCTCAGGGGTTTCGTGTCACATACCTTTTATATTATATACAGTAACTTCAGATACCTGTCCTGATCTCAGGGGTTTTGTGTCACATACCTTTTATATTATATACAGTAACTTCAGATACCTGTCCTGATCTCAGGGGTTTCGTGTCAGATACCTATTATATTATATACAGTAACTTCAGATACCTGTCCTGATCTCAGGGTTTTCATGTCACATACCTTTTATATTATATACAGTAACTTCAGATAACTGGGCAACTGTCTACTGTCCACTTAACTGATTAATTGATTGTGAAAGGACTGTTACAATTATGTGAATCGACTGTCTATTGTGTTTCTGCTTTTGTACAGCGTCCTTGACCTTGGGAAAGGCGCTATATAAATTAAACATATTATTATAATCATGTGTCCTATCACACAGGTCAAATTTGCAGTTAGGCCTTTTTTTTTTCTTTTTTTTTTTTTTATTAATCTCAGAATATTTTCCACAGCTCTTGCCTGTAAAAAAAAATAACCTTATAATTACCCATAATTCCATAGTCAATTTAATTTACACAGAAAGAACATGACATGAAGATATTTGAAGAACTGGTTGATTCAAGGCTTACAGGATCTTCTCATGTATAATCTCCCAAACCATCACTTTCCTGAACAGTAGAATGTCACACTACAGAGAAACAGAGACAAATCAGAAATCAAAAGTATTCAATAAAATGTTTGAGAATTAATGTTGTTAACATAACTACTGTTGCTTGATCATGTACCTGTCTGAAAGTGAGTGGCTTTCCTTGAGAAAGGAAGTCTGCATATTTACAGGCAAAAATACCACAGTCATCTCCATTCACCTGTTTAGGAATTGCCTAGACACAATTTTAAGCAGAACAAGTAGCCTTAAAATTACACTTAATTCAGAGAAGATCCATATAAATCATTAAACGGTGTCATAGATTAGTTAGTTGATACATTAGTTCTCATTCGGCCTACGGTCCACCTGGAAGCCTCCAAAACACAGCCTTTCTTGACCCTGTACTCCTTTGTGAGGTACAGTATTGTTCAAAATAATAGCAGTACAATGTGACTAACCAGAATAATCAAGGTTTTTAGTATATTTTTTTATTGCTACGTGGCAAACAAGTTACCAGTAGATTCTCAGAAAACAAACAAGACCCAGCATTCATGATATGCACGCTCTTAAGGCTGTGCAATTGGGCAATTAGTCGAAAGGGGTGTGTTCAAAAAAATAGCAGTGTCTGCCTTTGACTGTACAAACTCAAAACTATTTTGTACAAACGTTTTTGTTTCTAGGATTTAGCAATCCTGTGAATCACTAAACTAATATTTAGTTGTATGACCACAGTTTTTTAAAACTGCTTCACATCTGTGTGGCATGGAGTCAACCAACTTGTGGCACCTCTCAGCTGTTATTCCACTCCATGATTCTTTAACAACATTCCACAATTCATTCACATTTCTTGGTTTTGCTTCAGAAACAGCATTTTTGATATCACCCCACAAGTTCTCGATTGGATTAAAGTCCGTAGATTGGGCTGGCCACTCCATAACATTAATTTTGTTGGTTTGGAACAAAGACTTTGCTCGTTTACTAGTGTGTTTGGGGTCATTGTCTTGTTGAAACAACCATTTCAAGGGCATGTCCTCTTCAGCATAGGGCAACATGACCTCTTCAAGTATTTTAACATATGCAAACTGATCCATGATCCCTGGTATGCGATAAACAGGCCCAACACCATAGTAGGAGAAACATGCCCATATCATGATGCTTGCACCACCATGCTTCACTGTCTTCACTGTGTACTGTGGCTTGAATTCAGAGTTTGGGGGTCGTCTCACAAACTGCCTGTGGCCCTTGGACCCAAAAAGAACAATTTTACTCTCATCAGTCCACAAAATGTTCCGCCATTTCTCTTTAGGCCAGTTGATGTGTTCTTTGGCAAATTGTAACCTCTTCTGCACATGCCTTTTTTTTAACAGAGGGACTTTGCGGGGGATTCTTGAAAATAGATTAGCTTCACACAGACGTCTTCTAACTGTCACAGTACTTACAGGTAACTCCAGACTGTCTTTGATCATCCTGGAGGTGATCATTGGCTGAGCCTTTGCCATTCTGGTTATTCTTCGATCCATTTTGATGGTTGTCTTCCATTTTCTTCCACGTTTCTCTGGTTTTGCTTTCCATTTTAAGGCATTGGAGATTATTTTAGCTGAACAACCTATATGTTTTTGCACCTCTTTATAGGTTTTCCCCTCTCCAATCAACTTTTTAATCAAAGTACGCTGTTCTTCTGAACAATGTCTTGAACGACCCATTTTCCTCAGGCTTTCAAATGAATGTTTAGCAAGTGCTGGCTTCATCCACTAGGGGCCACCTGATTCACACCTGTTTCTTCACAAAATTGATGACCTCAGTGATTGAATGCCACACTGCTATTTTTTTGAACACACCCCTTTCAACTAATTCAACTAATTGCCCAATTGCACAGCCTTAAGAGGGTCCATATCATGAATGCTGGGTCTTGTTTGTTTTCTGAGAATCTACTGCACCTACTGGTAACTTGTTTGCCACGTAGCAATAAAAAATATACTAAAAACCTTGATTATTCTGGTTAGTCACATTGTACTGCTATTATTTTGAACAATACTGTACTTTCTGTTAAATAAAACATGCACATCCAGATATTCAAAGAAGATGAACAATCAAACCACAAAACAACTGCAAAAATATCGAGACACTCACAACAACACGTGACAGAACTCATCATGTCTTTGACCTATTGAGTCATAGCACTGTATGGTCTGGGATTTTAAATCAATTACCTGGTGGCAAGAAGCAATATAGGCATAGGCGTAAATCCCGGGGGGGACGGGGGGGACAGGACCCCCCCTATCTGAGGCTTGTCCCCCCTTAAAATATCATTACAAGCGACTCTGTGTATTGAAAATAATATAATGGACATATACTTAAAATAACTGTGTGATTAGTAAAACAAAATAAAAGCAAAAAAGCGTTTTAAATTCAGAAATGTTTTGATTCCCCCCTCCCTTTCCTCACAGTGGTTTGGTCCACTGCCTGCTTTCCTTCTTTACCGATACACACACACACACACACACACACACACACACACACACACACACACACACACACACACACACACACACACACGAGTCCGGTGAGAGAGAGCAAGTTAGTTATGTGTAAGTATGCTGTCAAGGCTATTTTATTCTCTTTAAACAGGGTGAAATTAATTATCTCTCTTTAATACAGATGATGCTGGATCATTAATACATTAGTCATCACAAAAAAATGATGACATCCCATGTATTTTCTATGAGCGATTATAAGTAGGGATGGGCGATATGGCCTAAAAAATTTATCACGATAATTTCAGGTATTTATTGCGATAACGATACCAATGACGATAATATATATATATATATATATATATATATATATATATATATATATATATATATATATATATATATATAATATACACACACACACTAACTGGGGTAAAATCCGGTCCCGTTCCACTCCCGGAAGAATTACTCCCATTCCCTTCCACTCCCGTTTTTTTTTTTTTTTTTTTTGATTATTATTATTTTTTTTTTTTTTATTAATTTATTTTTGGCCGAAATCTGTCAGTTACAGTCACAGCGTGCCCACCTTAGTTGAATAAAAACCCAAAATGTAGTTTTTTGTTATTATATTGAACTGAAAGCCAGTTTATGCAAAGTGTAGGCTACGTTGCACACATTAAATTTTATGTAAATCATCCATGCTAACACACACGTTTTCTATTTGAATTTAGTGTTTTCATTTGAAAGTAGACATTTCACTCTCTATAGATATATTTTTCAAAGACGGAAGTTTCTCGCTCAGAGACCTAAAGCGCACCCTGTTTGCTTTAAAGCGCAACGTTTCGTTGTTACTCTGAGTGTACACAAATAAACGTAGAGTCTTTACAGATTCGAAAGATGTATTAGGCTACTTTTATCTGTATGACCAAAAATTACGGAGATTTTAAGAGCAAGTGAGCGCACCGGCGCCTGTCCTACAGCGAGCGCGCTATTCAGCTTCCACCCTCCACACAAACACTTCATTAGCGCACATTTCTCTAGGTTAACATTATATTGAGCGGCCATGTAAAGTTGCTACTACATACATCTTTCAGATGAAAAGCCATATTTGAGGTCGATGAATGATAGTGTGTATTATCACATAGACCAGCCGTTAACGATCTGTCCGTCACGGACGAGTCATTCACTTAACCAGCCACACCAAAGCAAACAGGAGGAGAGCGAGACAGGGCAACTAGTTCCGAATTAAAATATACAGTTTATAGTTTATTTATATAAAAGGTATATTTGTGTATCATTACTATTCCCTGTCCCGCCCACTCCTGTACCGTCCCAATCACATGATTCCTAGCGATTTTGTTTCCCATCCCGCGGGATTCCCGTGACCCGTGGGATTCCCGAAAAAATGTCAACCTCTACTCCGCATCTGATTTTCTATAACCAAACCAGTTCCAAATTGTGGAGGTAGCTCCTTGCTTAACAACAAGCTCCTCCTCAGTCTCACGTCTGCCTTCCGCCATGCTTGTTTTCACTCCGCACGTTAACAGTGAATCGGTCGCGCGCAAATTACGTCATCAACTAGACTTATCGTTATTATCGCGAGGAGACAAATTTTTATCGTGAGGAGAATTTTCAACGGTATATCGCAAACGATAAGATATCGCCCATCCCTAATTATAAGGTTAAGCTTAATAGCGTAGCTTGTCACCCACTACAACTAACACGGCGATAAGCCTGTGTGTGAACTGATATTAGGCTAATATTGTAGACCTACGTGTTGGGTTTCGTTCAATATGATGTTAAGTGGCAGATCAGTGGGTTTAATGCGGTTGAATTAATGGAAAGAGACGTACTAGGTTTCAGACGAAACCTAAAATACTATGGATGACGCAAAATAATACTTATAATATAATATGACCGCGTGGTGAACCATGAACTCATATTTAATCACGGTCTCCATGCTATGCATGTCGCGGTTCTACTCGCCCCGCGCCGAACGGGTTTCGAATCGCGGTCTCCGGCGTGGGAGGCGGGTTCTCTAACAAGGAGGCTAAAGGCCACGGCCTGTAGCGGCAGTCGCTAGAGCGCCACTTGAGATCGGGGAGTGAGGTTTTACCTGCACAGCACTTACCTGCTGGCCTCTGCTACACGTACACATATCTATCCTTACAAGTAAAATTTTGGCTGTATTATTTGTGTCCCCTTCAAAAATCGCTCTTGAAAAATTTTGCGTTTATTGTCCCCCCCTACTGTCAGATGAAATTTACGCCCCTGAATATAGGCAACAAGTTAAAGACAAACTGAAAATCATAAATAGTGTTTTGCACTTTTCAAATATAATGTAAATATTAAAACTGAAAAATGTAAAAAGGCATCCTAACACATAAATGACTTACAGCCAAAGGGTTGATGTCTTTACTATCTTTCTGGAGCTTGAAAGTGGTAATTACATAGCTCTCAATGGAGGGCCATACATCTCTCAGATAAACAAAAGTCTTGGAGTAATTAATGACGGAATTGTCATTTTTGGGTAAACTAACCATTTAACAATTCTCAAACTTACATTTGTTATTTCATACTGTAATTTCTATGACTTTTATTCTAAACACGAGAGGAAATAAGAAAAACATTTTTGGTGTGCTCAAACATTTGTCGGGTAGTGTAAAACTTTTTTTACTAATTTAGCATAAACTAAACCAGGGTGTCCAAACCTGCACCTGCAGGGCCACCTTACAGAAGTTTATTTACAGCCCTAAGTTGTGATTGTGTATTAGCTTTATATCAGCTAATAAAGGTCTTAAAACCACTAAAATCTGTGGCAAAGTGTTAGGGTTAGTGGCCCTCCAGGATCAGAATTAGACACCTCCACACTGAATTCATCACCAGTGTGGTGAACAAGATGTGTAGTGATACATACCAAATCATCTGTTGTGGGAGTCTTCTTGTAGTTCTTTCCGTGCTGACAAGTATATATCACTCTTCTTTTCACAGAGAGTGGGACGTGTTCTGAATAGTCTTCCACTCGCCATAGACATCGTGGAGTCACTTTCTGTTTTTTGTTACTGTCATCAGACCTGTTATAAGGGAAAAGACAATTAACGTTAAAAATTAAAGAAAAACTGCAAATTTTAGGACAAGCACAGCATTAATAAATAATGTAATTATTAATACAAATAAATACTGTAGTAATTAATTTATTGCTCACTGTAAGCTCATGTTAATTAATGCTTTAACTAATGTTATTAAATAAGGCGTTGCTGTAAAGTGTTACCCTCTGCTACATATTATCGTCTTACATTGCATATTTTTCTATACAGAGTTATACTGTGTTTGTGTTAATGTGTTTTCTGTAGTGAATCTGAAACAAGACAAATTCCTAATATCATGGCAAATAAAATGCACTAGATATTTCCATAATACAGTAATAGGTACAGAAATATTTGGCATAAGGAGAAAACACGCAGTAAATATATGAATGTTAAATTACCAAACAGTGTAAGATGTGCCAGATGCACGCTTGTGGCTTTCCAGAAGATGTCTCTGTTCTTCTTCTGAAGAAACAATTCCTGTGATGTATTCTTTTGATGATGTGCATATTCTGAAATTTGATGGGAGCCAGTCTGATAAAAAAAAAAGGATATTAATTTGAAGAGGTTCATACTTTCGTCTACACAATATTTTTATTCTTTATATTTACTCAGTATAGTTGAGGAAAGATATATATATATATATATAAACACCAATTAATTCATTCAGATTGGGTCAGTACTGAAATTAATCATGGTTTATTATAGTAAAAGTGTGGTAACCATGTTTTTATTTTTTACCGGATTTATTGTATACGTTATCCAGTTTTACTACAAATAACACTTTTAAACTATGGTTAGTTTACCACAACCATTATTATTTTGTGGTTATAAAACCATGGTTAATTTTCATAAGGAGACTGACTACAACTAACGTTACAGTAAAACGAAATTACGCTATATTGACGGTTACTGCACGTTTTACATTTTTTTCTGGTAGTTTGTTTTCGAAAATCATAAAAAAATAACCTGTATGACTGTTTTGTTCTTCATTATCCATCGTAGGTATGCTTTTCTCCTTCATGATCCATCTGAGCTGATCCTGGATTGGAAATGCACGCGCAAAAAAAAATCAGCATTCTGCGCATGATCG
Organism: Acrossocheilus fasciatus; assembly: GCA_036784905.1. Taxonomy (NCBI): domain Eukaryota; kingdom Metazoa; phylum Chordata; class Actinopteri; order Cypriniformes; family Cyprinidae; genus Acrossocheilus; species Acrossocheilus fasciatus. The sequence continues at coordinate 35,290,104 of CM071944.1, forward strand.
GTGACCTCTTAACTTCTTTTTTTTTTTTTTTTTTGGAAAGGGGGCGTTTTCCCAACACCTACAGAAACGCCCATTTTACGTCGTGGTAATGAAACCCCTGGAATTGAGTGAATCCCCCAGCGTAAGTGGTGCGCTCGGTTATTAATGGCACAGATTTGAGGCCATACTCGCGGTTTTGTTATTTTGTGCGCACAGTACTGTAATTCGCTTGTGGGCTGTGTTCATGCGCTTGCGCAGTTTTGTCCCACTTTTAACAAGTACTCCTCGCTGCAGACTGTAGCATGGTGACGTCAGGTATCTACGTCAGTTATGTGTTTACCGCGCATGCGCAAAGTGACGTATGGTATGTCTATAAAACACATGCGCAGTAGCACGGTGACGTCACGTACCTACGTTACCTATGTATTTACCGCAAATATGGAGAGGGGTCTGGCTGCAGACCATGGGCGAGTGGAGCTCCACTCTTGAACAGGAAATACGTCACCTCCATTCAGTGTTGCCAAGTCCGCTGTTTTCCCTCGGAAATTTTTTTATTTATTTTTTATTTTATTTTTTTAATTCACATAACCACAACAACCTCAAAAATAATAGAGGACAAAATACAAAAAATAAGACAAGATAGAAAGTAAAATAAGTAAATAAATAAACTAAAAGACAACAAATAAATAACATAAACCAAAGGGGGGGAATTATACAAGGTTAAACATTGAAAGCAATTTTTGACTTTTGAATTATTTTTTGGTTTGTTTGTTTTTTATGCCCATTAAAGACAAAACTTAAGAATTAGTCAACCAGAACAATTGACAGTACTGGGTTCTTACCCAAAAATTTACACCTGTGAATAAAACATTTGCCATGTATATAATAAAAAGAATAACAATATATTGAATACAGGAGTTAGAGTTATAATAAAAGAAAATAATATCAAAAGTGTTGATACATATTCTAACATTTGTTTTATCTGAGAGGTATAACTCATTCCAAAAATGTTTTACATAAACACATTCACTAAAAAAGTTGTACAATGGTCTCTTCTATAACAGAAAGTCCCTTTTTCCTCCAATATTGTGCATATACTTATTAAATGCACTATTACAAGGGTAGCACCTGTACTATTTTAAATGTGACTTCTTTTATTTTGTTTATTAATAAATATTTGTGCAGAAGAGACCAAGCAGCATTCCAATTAATGTTGTACGATGCCATCCATTTAATGCCATTCCTAGTGGTATAAAAACTCTATTGAAAGAATAGCAAACCTCTAATCCTGTTTCTATATATAGGCCTAACAATTCTATTTCAGTAGAAGGATTTTGATTGTTGAGGACAAATTCAATAACCGCTTTGTTCGAAATCATATCAACAGAAAATCTATTCCAGCATCTTCTTTTAAATACAATGTTATATTCTTTTAACGAAGCCCCAAAATCAAATTTCCTGGAAAATTCTGAAAAGGAATATAGCTGAACATTGTCATCTATCAACTGATTTTGTCCCTCGGAATTGGGCTACTTTAAAATATGTTGCTGAAACCAATAACGTGATATTTAGCCCCTGCAATGCGATTTTTACCAGGGGACCCCCCTCAAAATGCCATTGGGCTGGTTTTGGGCTATTTTATTTTTATTCAAAGAACAATAAGATACAATATATTATCAAGAAATAACATCAAAAAAGAAAAGGAAAATAAAAAGGAGAAGGATTGAAAAATAATTTACAACAAATAGGAGTTGCCAGGGAGGTAAGTATAAAAGTTGTAAACAAAGACACAAGACCATAGGCCCTATATATACACACACGTATACATATATCAAAATCAAATAAATAAATATATTATAAAGTTCACAAGCTTTCAAAGTTCTTACAGCTTTCTTATTCAAAGAATCTCTTATACTGTCAATATGTATATAATTATATATATATATATATATATATATATATATATATATATACACGTGTATGTATATATATATAGGGCCTATGGTCTTGTGTTTTTGTTTAAAACTTTTATACTTACCTCCCCCGGCAACTCCTATTTGTTGTATATATATATTTCAGTCAACAAAACCATAAAATTGTGTTTCTTATTAGTAAATTTACACTTATGTACATGAAATTTGGTCGGCAATATAAGTAAACTAATTAAGTAAAAATGCTGTTCCTAGTCAGAATACTCAGTAAAGCCAAAGAGTGCATTTTCCAAAAGCGTGAAAAAGGTCTCAAACACTAAATATTTTAATTGATACATTTTTGAACTTTACACCATAGTGTAACTGAATAGGTACAGTGCCAAAATAAGTGAAAGTGCAAGTGCAATTTCCTCATATTCATTGCTGAAAATGCAATTTAAATTTTTGTTTTGTAAATGATTTGCTGGATAAAATCTATGAATGAGTTTATAAGAAACTCCTTTAATCTTATTTCTAAGAAAATATTTCTGCGGTAACAACCACACTTTTCTCCAGCAAATAAATTTTCCATTTAATAAAGAGGTCCAATGAGACAAAACATAAGGTACAGTAACAATTTCTCTTTGGAAAAGAGTACGAATAGCTCTATTATTACTCTTGGGATTTAATGAAAAACAAATTTTTACCAATATAAGATTTAGTAACATCAAGAGAAGCTGAATCAGGAGAATGGTCTTTATTAATACCTCTACATAACATATGAGTGCATGAAGAGACTGAACCAATAACAATCGAGTAATTGGTATTTTACAATAAAAAGGGAATTCATCATAAGAAAACAGTGTTCCTTCTTCGTTGTATATTTAATATTGTTGTGAAACCAGTTCTTTAAAAAAAAAAGAGATTTGTGTTTGTGTTTTGTTAACTGCTTGAAAATGAGCATTTTCACCATGAGTGTGTGTAGTTTGCATTGTAGAGCAAAAGTATTGTCAAGTTATGTTTATCACAGACCATATTTTCTTCATTATTTGCAAAAACCCATTATAAAAACTCATAGGAAAATCTCGAGGGAACCAGTGGAGAATTACAACTAAAACACTCTATTCTCAGGGAAAGCAAGAACTGAAATCTATTCTAAACCTATTATAAATCTATTATTATATCACTTATATGTTATTGTCTTGTTGTACTCACTATTTTATTATCACTTTACTACAATTTGTACTATACTTTTTAAATATCACATATCACTTTTACTATATGTTTACTATATTACTATATTTATTATTAGTGCATAATGTTTTAGCATTTTAACTTTTACTGGATCCATAAAAGATTATCAGTTATATTTCTTATTGTTTGTTGTGGAGTTTATATCTCTATCCATAGACTGCTATGAAAATATAGAAAGCAGACTACCAGTGTGTCAATTTTTTATTTGTATTTACTGATTTTATTCCATTTCATCAATGATGGTCAATTATTAGTACTTAAAGATGTATTTGTTTTCAGTATTTCAAAGGGAATGATGTGTTCTGACCTGAAGCACAAGACAAGCTGAAATGTTGGGGTTGAAGACACAGAAAGCAGTTTCCACAAAGAAAAAAATTAATTTCATTTCATGTACATTACATTATTTTACATGTGTCACAGTTATACTAAATATTAGAATTGTTACCATAAAAATAGCCAAATCAACAAGTGTGTGAGCTGTCACAATTTTTAACGAAAATTAATAATTTTCCAAGCATAACTAAATAACTGGAGACAGTTATTTTTAATTCCATGTAGACCACAAACCACTGAAATCGACTGATAAACGTAAACATCATCGTGTTTTTAATCCAGAAAAAAACGCAACACCTTTTACCTCCATTAGTTTTATGGCAGTCTTGCCCGGACCAACATGGCGGACGCAGCGCTAATGGAAGTGACGTATTTCCACAGGCAGTCTTGCCCGGACCAACATGGCGGACGCGTCGCTAGTGGAGGTGACGTATTTCCGCTCTTGAGTGGAGCTCCACTCGCCCCTATGTCTGCAGCCAGACCCTCTTGCAAATATGCAGGTTCAATAATGGATCATTCACTTCCGGTACATTTACTTACTTTTGTTTTCTTAAAGATGTGCGTTTGTGTTGACTTTTAACTGTAAGGATGCTTTGGTCTTTATCATAGAGAGTGTCATTGCAAATGTTTGCGATTTCAAACATTTATGACATGTTTTATGATATGTGTTAGTTTTCGAAGTGACAAGGATTCTGGTGCTAGTGTTTAAAAGTCTTATTTCGCCTAAAATTAGCCTTTAAAGATGTAATAAAATAGAGCAGAAATACTTATATTAATAAAGTAATGAATTGCATGCATTGCAAAAAATAAAAATAAATAAATACATACATACACACACACACACACACACACACACATATATATATATATATATATATGTGTGTGTGTGTGTGTGTGTGTGTGTGTGTGTGTATGTATGTATGTATTTATTTATTTATATATATATATATATGTCAATGAACTAACAATGAACAATACATTTGTTACAGTATCTATTAATTTTTGATAATGTTAATGAAAAAGATGACAAATATGAGAAACATACATACATACATACATACATATACATATACAGTCGTGGCCAAAAGTTTTGAGAATGTCATGAATATTAATTTTCACAAAGTCTGCTGCTTCAGTGTTTTTAGATCTTTTTGTCAGATGTTACTATGGTATACTGAAGTAAAATTACAAGCATTTCATAAGTGCCAATGGCTTTCATTGACAATTACATTAAGTTTAAGCAAAGACTCAATATTTGCAGTGTTGACCCTTCTTTTTCAAGACCTCTGCAATTCGTCCTGCATGCTGTCAATCAACTACTGGGCTACATCCTGACTGATGGCAGCCCATTATTACATAATCAATGCTGGGAGTTTGTCAGAATTTGTGGGTTTTTGTTTGTCCACCCGCCTCTTGAGGATTGACTGCAAGTTCTCAATGGGATTAAGTTCTGGGGAGTTTCCTGGTCATGGACCCAAAATTTCAATGTTTTGTTCCCCAGGCCACTTACTTATCACTTTTGCCTTATGGCAAGGTGCTCCATCATGCTGGAAAAGGCATTGTTCGTCACCAAACTGTTCTTGGATGGTTGGGAGAAGTTGCTCTCGGAGGATGTTTTTGTGTCATTCTCAAAACTTTGGTCTCCTAAAGTTGATTCAGCTGTGGGATCAGGGCACCTCCAGTGCAGAGCTTGCTCAGGAATGGCAGCGGGCAGGTGTGAGTGCATCTGCACGCACAGTGAGGCCAAGACTTTTGGAGGATGGCCTGGTGTCAAGAAGGCCAGCAAAGAAGCCACTTCTCTCCAAAAAAAACATCAGGGACAGATTGATCTTCTGCAGAAAGTATCGTGAATGGACTGCTGAGGACTGGGGCAAAGTCATATTCTCCGATGAAGCCCCTTTCCGATTGTTTGGGGCATCTGGAAAAAGGCTTGTCAGGAGAAGAAAAGGTGAGCGCTACCATCAGTCCTGTGTCATGCCAACAGTAAAGCATCCTGAGACCATTCATGTGTGGGGTTGCTTCTCATCCAAGGGAGTGGGCTCACTCACAATTCTGCCCAAAAACACAGCCATGAATAAAGAATGGTACCAAAACACCCTCCAACAGCAACTTCTTCCAACAATCCAACAACAGTTTGGTGAAGAACAATGCATTTTCCAGCACGATGGAGCACCGTGCCATAAGGCAAAAGTGATAACTAAGTGGCTCGGGGACCATAACGTTGAAATTTTGGGTCCATGGCCTGGAAACTCCCCAGATCTTAATCCCATTGAGAACTTGTGGTCAATCCTCAAGAGGCGGGTGGACAAACAAAAACCCACTAATTCTGACAAACTCCAAGAAGTGATTATGAAAGAATGGGTTGCTATCAGTCAGGATTTGGCCCAGAAGTTGATTGAGAGCATGCCCAGTCGAATTGCAGAGGTCCTGAAAAAGAACCGCCAACACTGCAAATACTGACTCTTTGTATAAATGTCATGTAATTGTTGATAAAAGCCTTTGAAACGTATGAAGTGCTTGTAATTATATTTCAGTACATCACAGAAACAACTGAAACCAATATCTAAAAGCAGTTTAGCAGCAAACTTTGTGAAAACTAATATTTATGTTATTCTCAAAACTTTTGGCCACGACTGTACACATACACACATATATATATATATATATATATATATATATATATATATATGTGTGTGTGTGTGTGTGTGTATGTATGTTTCTCATATTTGTCATCTTTGTCATTAACATTATCAAAAATTAATAGATACTGTAACAAATGTATTGTTCATTGTTAGTTCATATTAATTAATATATTAACTAGTGTTAACCAATGACACCTTATTGTAAAGTGTTACCTCTTAAATTTACCTTCATGTTCATATGACTTTTTAGGGACATTATCAGTGAGACGAAATTCAGAGAAAAAGCCCACTTCATATGTCTAGACAGATAGTTCTTTAACTCCTTAACATGTAGTGAATACTGTAAAAAGTATTTGAGTGTCTGTCTCTCTTCTCATCTTTCTGTCTGTCTCCTCTCAACGATCTGTTTTTTTTTTTTTTTTTCCTGATAGACTGTATTGCCCTCAACTGTAAAACTTTCAAATAGTTTCAGGCTATGCTTTCTCAAGCCAAGCCAACCTAAATTTTGACTTGACAAACTTTTTTAATTTAGTTGGTTAATGCTGATTATAAGTTAAATCTCTTAGGTAGCCTACTTTACAGACAAAGCAAACAACACTCTTTTTCTAACACCATCCTATAATATTTAAAAATACATTTAAAATATTTTCCTTGTATGGCTCTTTTTGCCTTTCCTCAAAATGATTTAATATTGTTTGTTCTTTTATGTAAATTAGGTGTCGTGAACTGGAGTGCATTTTCTGCACAATACAGACAGGAGTGCCGGGTGCCGTATTCACTGACCCAGTGCCTACGGTGCAGTGAGATACTGTATTTAAAGACTGCCCACCTGCGTATGTCGAGAATGGCAGGAGGGGAGTCCTGCGTGGGTTTTATTCATTCAAAGAATTTGAGGGCTACTGCTCGGTTGATTGGTTTATCAGTGATGGAGGTGAATTTCAGAATGAGTAGATGCAATTTTTTTTCTTTCTCATGTGTGTTTATATCATGTTTATAGTCTATGGTCTTAATCTATATTTGTATATACAATTATATTTTCTGTTTTGTTCTTTGAAATAATAATAATAATAATAATAATAAAAAAAAAGATCACTGTTATCAGTTTGGTTTTTTGGAGGCACCATGCATAAAATGGGATGCAGACACTGAATATATACTGTATGTAGTCAATTTAATTTAAAACTACTTTATTGGATTAAATATTTCACATGCAGAATTGCCAAAGCAAAAGAAAAATGTCCAAAATTATACTAAATAAATAAACCAAAACCATGACAGAGGATAGATTAAAATAAGAAAGGCAGCAGCTATTTGCACTAAGTGATTTAAACTACTTGCAAACAGTGGTAATTACCTGTACCTCAGTATTGTAGTACATTATAAAACAGTATCCAATAATAACTTATTGAGTGTAAATTATAATTTTAATTCAAATTATTAAATGGATATCACCTTATTGGGACAATAAAGCCCTCCCTCACAACTGTTTGATTATTTCCTTAATTTTTATTGAAAATAAATGCTTTTTTGATGTGATTTGAAATTTGAAAAGGGAGAAAAAACTTTGCTAAAAGGCGGATTGGAACCTGAGTCGATCGCGTCAAAATGTGAAATCCACGCGTTTTACCATCTGCGCCACTAGAGCTAACGACTGATGTTGTCTTTTGTAATGTTGACTAGCCTAATAAGAAATATATAAGGTGTTGTTAAAGGGTAATATTACAATATACACAGTGAAGTAAATTGCAACAGAATGTTAATAAAATACTACACATATATTACAGAATAAACTCCGTATCATTTTACCTGAGATCCCAGCAAACACAGAACGTTGTGACGACGTCGCCAGTTCGTCGTCCTTTGGTCAGCACGACATTACTTTATGGCGACGTTGTGAGGACATCGTTGTAAAGTTCCATTTTTTTTTTAATCTTGGCTGACGTCCCAGAAACGTCGTGGGCACGTCCTCAAAAGACGTCGCTTGTTAGTCACGTGAAGAACGTTGTAGCGACGTGGTCAGCTGGTCTCAAGATAACTTTTCATATTATTGCACTACATGTATTATCATGTTAAGATACCATTTGGATAGCCTTTATTTTGGAAAATATACTGAATTAATCCAGCATTTTAAAAGATGACATGAATTATTATATTTGTATATATATATATATATATATATATATATATATATATATATATATGTGTGTGTGTGTGTGTGTGTGTGTGTGTGTCATCAAATTAAGGACAAAACAACCAAATAGTTTGCTTAGCAAATGGTAATCATTGAAAAATTACATGTTTGTGAATGACTGAGAATGAGACTTATTGAAAGAGGGCACGGGACAAATTCCCAGCTAACACACGACGTAACTGTTACGTAACCTATTGGTAATTTTTGGTAATTTCATGATTTACCAATAGGCAACGTAACCACGACGTCGTATGCACGTAATTCCATTACCATCCCATTACCAACTCGCAACGTCGTCAGTACGTCCTCCTAACGTAACAGGATAACCAAGAACGTCCCAGATAGGTACTCTAATAGTAATATATTGGTAACTTCATGACTTACTGGCAACGCAACTGCAACGTCGTATGCACGTAATTTCATTACCATAATTTTTGTACGTTCTTTATGCTCTCTGATTACCATAATGCTATTTAAAAAGTGTAATTAAACTTCAGACACAAGATTGAACGTTCCTTGAAGATAAAATGTGTTTCTTTTCACCAAGTCAGAATATGGACGATTGCTTTTAATATGCCTTTATATAGCCCTAAATATATTCACATCAATTACACCCATACAGCACTGTTAAATATGTTGAAATATATTTTGAAAATCAAGTTAAAAAATTGTTCCTCATGATACATGTGTAAATATGTGTACGAAAAAATATATTCCTATGCCTTAGTTTTTAATGAATGTTTTTTCAATGTTTCTACACCACGTTTACCATTTCTAAAGCTATTATATTATATTATATTATATTATATTATATTATATTATATTATATTATATTATATTATTTACGTAAAATTCTGCGTGACTTCTACGTGCTTCAATGGGCGAGCGCGCGCTGAACTTGAGCTGAGGAAGTCACCATGGAAACGGGGCGGCAGCTCAACTGTCAAGCAGCAACTTCTTCTCTCACTGTTGTTTTTACAAATTTCAGGTAAGTTTAGTCTCTAAAATTACAGAAATAGTACATACAAGCGTTCCTGACACTTTCTTTCACGTAAATGACACGCTTCAGTTGAATATTTACTTTACAGAAATGGTTTAGTGTCTTCGGAAAAAGTCCGTTAGCATCTCAACCGTAAGCTAACTATAAGAGGTAACGTAACGTTAACTACTTGAGCTCTTGTTTATGAAGGTTTGGGCTTTTAATGTCATCTTATGTGTAGATGAGCGTTTTTTATATAAAGTTTTTGCTGGCAGTTTGTCAACGGATGAATGGAAGTAAGCTAATTAATTTAACCTAAAAGTATGCCCTGTACAGTAATCGGATACGTCACTTACATGGAGCGTGAAAATGTGCTGAAACTGAAAACAGGTTTTGATCTTTCATGATAAACACATATTGATACTACTTGTTCTGTGATTTCAGAAGCGTTAGAAAAAACCCCACTATTACACAGGAGAAGTTCCTGATTTTAACATTTCTGAAGGGAGCTGCTGACAGAAATAGAAAACACAGGTGATCTGATATCGCCTATATCACCATGCATCTGTAATTTTCTTTTGCAAAATTATTGATATATATATATATATATGTGTGTGTGTGTGTGTGTGTGTGTGTGTGTGCGTTTGTTTGTTTGCTTGTTAGTTATTTTAAAAGGGCTTTGATGTCCAAACATAAGTAACACTGTAAGAGCATTACTAAATAAGTAAACCTAAAAATGTACATTCTTTTATTCAATTGTACATTCTGTAAATTATTATTTTTTCTTGTCTGCATTTCACCTCTGCTATAGTTTAAATAAACCTGGCATTGTGACAGATTGTTTATGTTCCTAGATTCTTCCATGCTGACGGCCGTGCACAAGAGTTGGAGCGTATCTCCTGTCGAAGAACATCTCTAGACATTATGAACCATCTGTCTAGTAAGTAATACCTCAAATATACACTACCTAAAGTTTAAGGGTCAGATTTGTCATGTATTAGTATTTTTTGCTCACCACTGCTGCATTTATTTGATTCAAATAAAGTAAAACAGTAATATTGTGAAATTACCATTTTTTAATAACAATTTCCTATCTCAGTATGTTTTAAAAGGTGATCAAAGCTGAATCTACAGTCTTCGGTGTCACATGATCCTTCAGAAATCATGCTTTGCAAAAACAAGAATAAATTACATTTTACAATATATTCATATAGAAAACAGTTATTTTAAATAATAATATTTCACAACATTACTGTTTTTATTTATGATCAAATAAAGGCAGTTTTCTTGGTGAACATAAGAGACTTATTTCAAAAACATAAACTGACCACAAACTTTAATAACAAAAGGGATTTGAATATTAATTCATTTATTCTAATAAAATGCAAGAAGCTCTTAAAAATATAAACGTAAATAGTCATTTTTTCCTCTGGCGATTTGTATTGTATACCCATAATGCAATGCACAGTGCCGTAGATTCCCATTCTCTATCTCCAAGCTTCACACTCTCACACCGTGTCTACAATTGATGCAACAAAGTGACTGCTAAAAACCATTTGAACTTTTTGTCAGTACGTCATAAATAGAACGAGGCATCAGATTACTGTCAGGGATTTGTTGTGTCGTGCCGCACTGCATCCAGTGTAGACAACATCATATAATAATAGGTTCTATTGTATTTTGTTGCGCCGTCCGGTGTAGACACGGTGTTAGAAATCTTATTAAATATCGTTACATGTATGTATGATGCCATCCATAATTGATAGAACGTTTCTATTTCAGAGACTGAAAATCATCAATAAACCAAAAGGTAATTATAACTTATTTCAAGAATAAGAATAACAAGAATAAATAAAAATGCATGTGACTTAATATTGCTTCTTATTTTTCAGTGAAAGTTGAAAGATCTCATTAAACACATTGCTTTCTTCTCATCTTTGTGCATTTTCAGATGTTGTGCATATTTATGAATCAAAATGTTTTACTTTATCTTTGTTTAACTTTTTAACATCAAATTAACATATTAATTGGTTGTTGTCTTTCTCTTTTTTTAGTTTGGTTTAGCTCCAACCTCAATTAAGCAGACCTGAGCAGCTGATCAAGGATCACCAGAAACTCTGCAGAACGTTGGTCCTCCATGCCCAGGACTGGACACCAGTGTTGTAAGTCATCTATCTAGAAGTCATCCTGCCTCTCTGAATTGTCATGTTCAGAATAGATTGCAGGAGATCTCAACATTGTCTCTCAAGGTCCACTTACATGCCGAGTTTTGCTCCAACCTAGTGCAGTGCACCTGAACAAACTAATCAAGTACTAACTATAAAGTCACAAACAGGTGAGCGTGATCAGGTGTGGACCTAAACTCTGGGTGTGAATCACTCAGGTCCCTTGCTCAGTAGTCAGTGGTTAAGGGCTGTCTCAATCACAAAATTTAGTTTGCTCCCTAAAAAAGCTGTGAAAACCAGGTAGCATCGATGCTCACTATGTTCCCTGGCTTATAGGAAGTTCTGAAGCTCAAAACTTAAGAGAAAATTTGCTACAAAATGACACGATAGATTTTAAAACACAAACGAATATTATATTTCAGCATAAACATACATCACTAGACAGGTAATGTCTAATCTAGCAAATATTTATTCATGACTGAAATCTTGCACATACATGTAACAAAGTATTTATCATAATGTGCTGTAAATAGCATAACAATTTTTTTAGCAGTTTTACTGTTGTGCATAGATGTCAGTAGTGATGTTGTACAATGAGGACGGAAATAGTCACCTGTGTGTAGAGAGCCACTGTGCTTACCAGTGCCTGAGTTTGTGTACACGATATATTAATTCACAACCTAGCGAACTATGAAGCTGATTGAGACGTACCCTCTATATGACAGTGGACCTTGAGGGCCAGAGTTGAGAACCCCGACATACTGATTATTCACTCATGAAGAATGAGTACACTTTAATTTGTACAGAAATATGCAATATTTGACTCATATTCAGCGATGCTAATATCTTTTTTGCCCTTTTGTTTGTGTCAATCACAGCTAAATAAAACCAAAGGCCATTCAGCCACAGGTCACTGCATCTTTTGCCGTGTAAGTTTTTTTTTTTTTTTACGTTTTTTTAATTTTTTAATCTTTTAATCTTTTAATTTTTTGTATAACCATTTTAGAGTCACCGTTTCGGTACGGTTCTTATGTACTATCCTTTTAACATTTCAGCAGCTGACTTTTTGTAGTACTTGCATAGTAATTTTAATTGTACCACATTTGCAATGCATACAGGTGCATCTTAATAAATTAGAATGTCTTGGAAAAGTTCATTTATTTATTTAGTCAATTAAAAGAACCAAAGACTTAAACTACTTCAGTCTGTGTGCATTGAACTTATTTAATACACGAGTTTCAGTTGAATTACTGAAATAAATGAACTTTTCCACAACATTCTAATTTATTGAGGTACACCTGTATATAGCAGGGCTCCAGACTAACTTTTGAGAGCAGCGGCACCAGCGCCACTGAGTTCTACAGATGGTGGCGCCAGAAGCAGATTTGGTAGCGCTGGGGGTGGTGTGTGGGGGTATTAAAAATAAAGATAATTAAATCATAAAATTATTATAGTTTTGCATTAATAAGTGTAGTTACTAGTAATATTACACATTTATTTCTTGGTAATGCACATTTGACAGTAAAGTACTGAGCTTGAATTGGGAAGCACAACATTTACTTTTATTAACAACAGTAATGTGCAAAATGTAAGTTTTATATAGAAAATTAACATATTCTACTCTTATTAAATGTACCATTATTTTTTTGTAGTATTATATGGAACTGACCAACAACTTCAGTGATTATAAAAGGAGCTCTCTTGCTTTGTGTGTGATTCAGTCAGATAAGTTTGTTTTTCAGTGCACTTTGTGATTTTTCTTACTTCATACACAAAAAAGAGCAAAAATTTGATTTCTTGATGATTTAAAATTTTATAATAGTGATTTTATAATTTCAAAATATAAAGTAAAAAGTAGGGCTGGGCGATATGGCTGAAAACTGTATCACGATATCAGTGTTTCATATCGGTCGATATCGATAATTATTGATATTTTTTATGACCCATTTAAAATAAGTACCAGGAGAAAGATGTATTACATTTAAACATTTTTATTTTAAACTTAACCTTCCTCTGATCATAATCCCCTCAGTTATTAAGACAGAAATGTAAACAACCATGGAAAACTCAAATAATTAAAATGTAAACATAAGTCTAAAGTCACAATGAACACTTAATTATCTCTTAACATTTAAGGTGCAAAATGAAAGAAAATGTAAGAAATGTTTAATAAAGTGTAATAAAATAGTGCAAAGTGTTAAATATAAACAGAGAAACCTGAGAATTTTGTCCCAAGTTTAGTGCTAGGAAGTTCACTAGCTGTTCACCTTCTGGTGAATAAAGTGTTTTTAAAATATGTGCAGTGTTTTGTAAACATAAATAAAACTGAGGTAGTTCGTGGTATTACCAGTCTTGGCGGGGACGACGGTCTTGCATAATTTGCAGACGACATTGGTCTGACTATGGTCAGACTTATAATATCCAAAAAACTGCCATACTGGCGAGCTGACTTTTCCTCTTTTATTTACAATTTCCTCGCTCGCTGCGGCACTCATTTTCTGCTTATGAAAAGGAATCCAGCAGACCAGCACGAGACAACGATATGGTGCAACCAAACTGATACTGTTACATGATTGGCTGTTAGCGTGTCACTCCCTACGTTGCTAGGTTACCAGAGAGCAGTGCCTTTGTTAATGCAACCTCTGTTTTCTTCCGACGAAGAATAAAAAATATTGAACGTTTTATCGAACACATTTTTTATTGATATCGATCACGTGTCTATCGCGATACATATCGTTATCGTTTTATCGCCCAGCCCTAGTAAAAAGTACAAATGAATAACTAATAAGCCTATAAGTGTTCCTTTGCCACTATCTACTGGTTATAGTGGTAATTTGATGCCCCTTTTTTTTTAATTTTACAAGTGTTTGTTTAATTTTACAAGTGTTTGGTCATCCCTTTAAAAATAACATTTTAATTGTATGCTTTTTAAAGTTTTAAAATGCTGTAAATAGTTCTGTGAAATACTTAAATGTGCTTGAATTTCTCTCTCAAAAGGTTGTACAAACCCTGAAATGCATAATGTAATGAAATTCAACTATTTCTGCCACAACACCATGGTTATAGTTAGCGGTACTACTTCTGGTTATATGTCAGCGTTGTTTGACCTGTTTATAACAGATTTCTGTGCAGAATTTGAATGCTTCTCACTGGATCTTGCAGCACTGTGCAATAACAGTGTCGCGAAATCAACACTGCTTCCTGAGTAAACCTGTTCTGAGCTCGGAGAAGTTTGTTTGCTCTGCGCTGATCCGAGCTGATAAATGGTCCACGCTGCACAGCTCAAACGAGTAGCGCGGTTTCACTAGCTTTTGTTTCGCTTGATGTTTCTCATATGCAACAGAAATAGCAGCGCTTATGAGGTGGGGCAACATAGTGGCCATACTAGTGTGATTGCTCACAAAATTTAGTCGCACCGGCAGAAAAAACGGTCACAAAATGCAACCATTTGGTTGCAGTCTGGAGCCCTGTATAGGAAGTGACCAAAAACTGTTGAAAATTCTAGAAAATTGTTCTTATCCTGTGAGTCCCCACTCTTTTGTGCCCTGAGGTGGAAATGCCTTAAGAGGAGGGAAAACTCAAGTGTGTACTTTACATTTTGGACAACCATTGTTTTTTTATTATTATTATTTTTACATTTACATTTTGGTTATTGTTTTCTTTCTCACTTTAGATGGTGGTGAAAAAACCGCCAGGCTAAAGCATTCAAAGTGGAAACTTCTGTTGTGGCTCAATAATCCAGGATTGGGACGGTGGAAGGAGCAGAAGAACCAGAAGATCAGAGAACAGGCAGAGATCTACTGGTGCGCCTGAGGGAACCGATTTACCTAATGTCTTAGTTAAACCAAAGATTCTCATCACTCACCTCCATGTCGTTCCAAACCTGTAAGACTTTTGTTCATCTTTGAAACATAAATGTATATCTTTTTAATGAAATCTGAGAAATTTCTGCCCCTCTATTTCACAGTTTATGCAACTACCACTTTCAAGCCTCAGAAAGGTAATAAATACATCATTAAAGTAAACCCACGTGACTCCAGTTGTTTAACCTCAATTTATGAAGTGATGTGAATGTTTTGTGTGCACAAAAAACATTGCATTTTTATTTACAAAATAACATGTTCATGAGAGCACCATCATGCATCAGTGTTGCGTTGGCGTGAGAGCTGGCCATCTCATGGTGCTTTTGTGAAAATGCTTTGGAGATACATAATTTGTGAATAAAGACATACTATTTTTGTTATTGCAGTTTTTTTTGCGTACACATGGCATCTGTTAAAAATATCTTCATTTGTGTTCTGCACAAAAGGGTCTTATGGATTTGGAGCGACATGAGGGTAAGTAATTAATGACAGAATTTACATTTTTGGGTGAAATATGTTCTAATGTGGTTATAATTGGTCATTGTTATGTTTTATAAACATTTTCAATATTTTAAAGATTTATTGTTTTGAAAAATGATGTTTATACAGTCTACTTTAAGTACTTTTGTTGGTAACACTTTACAATAAGGTGTCATTTGTTAACATTAGTTAATGTATTAACTAACACGAACAAACAATGAACAATGCATTTATTACACTATTAATCTTTGTTAATGTTAGTTAATGAAAATACAGTTGTTCATTGTTTATTCATGTTAGTTCACAGTGCATTAATGTTAACAAACACAACTTGTGATTTTAATAATGCATTAGTAAATGCTGAAATTAACATCAACTAAGATTAATAAATGCTGTAGAAGTAATGCTCATTCTTAGTTCATGTTAACTAATGAACCTTGTTATAAAGTGTTACCCTTTTGTTAATATCAACACCTCTGAGATTATGGTATCCTTCCTTAATTATCTGAAATGTCTGCTAGCAAATATTATGCTAGCATATCTGTTTATAATGATGCTGAGCACGGAATGTCCTGAATGCTTTCATTCATATTTCGCTGTATAGCTTATGTTTTTATTAATAATTTGGGTGTATTTTACTGTTCATATTTGTGTGTTTTTCAAAATAAATGAACTGAATTCATTTTGAGTCTGTATTCATCATTCACAGCTGTAGAAAAAGCCTTTAAATTAGTTTGGGCATATGAGGACATAAATTAGGTTAAACTACTGCATGTCCGCCCATAGAAAATAAATAATTTTCTTATTATTCCTTAATTATCTGAAATGTCTGCTAGCAAATATTATGCTAGCATATCTGTTTATAATGATGCTGAGCACGGAATGTCTTGAATGCTTTCATTCATATTTCGCTGTATAGCTTATGTTTTTATTAATAATTTGGGTGTATTTTACTGTTCATATTTGTGTGTTTTTCAAAATAAATGAACTGAATTCATTTTGAGTCTGTATTCATCATTCACAGCTGTTGAAAAAGCCTTCAAATTAGTTTGGGCATATGAGGACATAAATTAGGTTAAACTACTGCATGTCCGCCCATAGAAAATAAATAATTATAAACAAATTACCAGCACACAACTATTGATCCGCGACGTCACAAAGTTACGTTGTGGCGACGTATACGCACCTTTCACTTTTCCGGTTGCCACGACGTAACTAGTTACGTCGCCACGACGTAACTTTGGTCACCAGATTACGTTGCGGTTACGTAACAGTTACGTATTGCAGCGCGCGGCGCGTCACTGTTTGAGTACTGCGCGAGAGTGCGCGTGCCCGTCATTAACGGTCAACTTCCAGCAGACAGACACGGAGGAAAAGGTAAGCGCTATAAATCTACTTGTATTCATCGTTTTTACTGATTTATAACGTTAGATGTCACCAAAGATGAGTAGTGTTTTGTATTTTTGTAGGTTTTCCAATTTAATTTAATAAATAAATGCCCTGTTCGTTTAATTAGCTCACGAGCAGTCTCATGAGGCGGTCTGAGGTAACGTTAACCGTTAAAACCTTGAGATAAAATTGTATACCTTTCTTTTAGTTATTTGAAATTTAACACGATATACTATACAGTATTCAATTTCAAATACTTTAAACTTTAACCGTAGTAAAGTTAATTATTTTGTTTGACTGCCTGCCCTTCGCGCTAGTCGACGATGCTCATGCTAGCCATACTGTAAACTTGAATATAAATTGTGTCATCTGCTCGTTAATGGTGTTTTTTTACATGCATGCTTTTTATGCTAGTTTAATTCTCAAATAGATCTGATACTTTAGTTTCAACAAATCTTTAATAAACAAATGGTTCACTTTTTTTTTTAGGTCCTGACTGTCACCAGTTGAGTCAATGATTCAGTGAGTTGCTTATAAGGAAAGATGCTCATTTGTTACAACATAGTATTATAAATGTTTTATTCATTGCTGTAAAACTAAGTTTTTTTTGTTTGTTTTTTAATCATCAGGTGGAGAGACAGTCTGGGCAGCATCAACAAGACAACTATTACGAGTAGAGATGGGTTTCAAGATCCAGGTGCAAGGTGCAATAAGATGCAAGGATCCAGGATCAAGAGATCATTCATCATGAAGACTGTCATTCGGAAGCAGCGAATCCTGGGTGGAAAACTAAACCTGGTTGTTCCAGCATCACTCAGGCAAGACAAAATACATTTAAAGGTGCTGTATGTAGGATTTTGACTCTACTAAAGCATAAAAATACCATAATATGTTTGCAGATATTTAAGAAACATGCTAAGTTAACATACTTGTTTATTTGAAAAACAATTCTACAGTCAGTTATTCTCCTTTGAAAATGTGCATTCAGGCCCAGAATGACTGTGTTTGTTATGGTTTGTGAAACCCGCCCACTGCCAGTTTACCCAATTGTTTTTCGGCACCCCGGGTTGCCAGTTGAAGGAAAACACAGCGTATTTAATATCATTCGTAGGCATGTGGGCTCGTTCCTGTTGGTGTCGTTAATCTGGCAACCTGCGTGTGCGTCAAGTCTGAGGAGGAGGGACCGGGTGAAAAAAACTGTCTCCAATATTTTGAATTTGGACTGCAATGCCTAGTTCAACCGCTGGGTGTCAATCCTACATACAGCACTTTTAAATTGATTTCAGTTGGTTATGTTTCAGATCATCCTGACCATTCTGTTGTCCTGGATTTGAAGACATGCTGGAACTGTATTTCTCGTGGCTGAAAGATTTGTGCAGTGGTATCCAGACATATAAGCACCCTTCCTGGACCCACACGACTAAAGGCTCTGGAGGAGAGACAGGTAATCCACAGGGTTGGATTTAGGGATTCAACGAAACCAATTTTTCAGAACCGATCCGATACCAAAAATTCTGAGTATCTGCCAATTCCGATCCGATACCAGTGCAGTTGTTTTTTTTTTTTTTAAATCAATGTAGAATTTCTATACTTCTATGTGTTGACCTGATCATCGCTCATTTGTGTGTTAAACACAATCTGCTAAATAGACAACTTCATTTTAATGAAAAATAACAAATGGATAAAAATATATACCGTATTGACCCGAATATAAGACAAACCTGATTATAAGGCTATCCGTCTCATAGTAGCCTACCAAAATTGTATTAACAGTAGAAGTGAAATATTATTGTAGTCTTCAAATCTGGGTATAGTCTTATGTTTTAAAATCACTTACTGAGGAAGTTTGGTCCCATCAGACTAACATGACAGTCACGACTCGTGCCGCTGTAAGCTTTTCTTTTTCTTTTGTTTTCACTCGCGATCTTTACATCACACATTACATTACATATTTCATCGCACACTCGTTTTATGCATTTTTGGCATCACCTATTGTTGTGGGTGTATTATTAATATGTCAAAGTCTAGACCCTGAATATAAGACGACCGCGTTTTTTCAGATGTATTTCCAAGAAAAAAACATCGTCTTATATTCGGGTCAATACGGTAATCATAATCTATGACAAAAATACTATTATAAACTAGATTATTGGATAATTCAGCAGCAAAAGATACTCTAGAAAAATCATGGGTGCACAATAATTTGATAAAATCTAAACATTTAGTGAAACATTTTAGTGAAATAAAGGCCGTTTCACACTGAGCGCAATGCGAATCGCCACCGACGGTGCTTTCACACTGAGCGCGAAACGATTGTTCACCTTGTGCTAATTCACACCTGCACGCTAGGTGGTGCCGACCAACAATGTATTTTTCCTCAGATGTGTATTTTGTATATGGATTTAACATCGTCCGCAGCTCAATATACAGCATTAAATTTTCATAAGTAAAGTTTGGTTCTACACCAGAAACACAAATATCTTTAATACTTACAAGAATATCCTATAATATAATTAGAGGTTTCACTGATTTCACTGATTAATCTGTAGACTTTGTGTGATTATTCAGCTTTTGCAACTAGTTAAAATATTAAGTTACACATATTCTAACAAATAAAGGTCACTTCAGCTTTAGAAAAGCATATTATGTAATTACAATTATTATACAATTGGTAACACTTTACAATAAGGTTCATTAGTTAACATTAGTTAACATGAACTAAGAATGAACAATACTAACAGCATTTGTTAATCTTAGTTAATGTTAATTTCAGCATTTACTAATGCATTATTAAAATCACAAGTTGTGTTTTTAAACATTGGTAAATGCACTGTGAACTAACATGAACAAACAATAAACAACTGTATTTTTGTTAGCCAACATTAGCAAAGATTAATAGTTAAATGTAATAAATGCGTTGTTCATTGATGTTAATTAATACATTAACGTTAACAAATTATACCTTATTGTAAAGTGTTACCAATTCATTATACAAATAGATGTATTTGGCACACAAAATGAGATGACAGACAGAGACACTCTCTCACCATTTAATTAGCAACATGAAAAAGTAACTGAATGACACATCTTTCACATTCTGCCTAACATCTCCTTTTGTAAGTCATATTTTTGTAAGTCAGAAACAAAATAAAGGTAAGTGATAAGACGCTTTGGATAAACTATTTTATTCACAACATAATGTCTTAAAATACCTTATAGGGTTATGATAACCAAAACAGTCCTGAGCTAGATCAAGCTTTGATTGCTGTAAACTATCACTTTAATGAATTTATTTTTTCCCCACTAATAAAAACATTTTATCATTAGCTAGCTCCACACTGGAGAGTTGCTTTACAGAAAATCAAGTTGTAATTCTAACTGAAAGCAACACTGACTCTGGGTTTTCATGTTTAATACCGTAAAGCTGCTTGAATTAAGGCTATCTATTGCATAAAGTACTATATAAATAAACATGATGCGACCGGACTTTACTGCAGTAACGTTACGTTACTGAGAAGCAGAGCTCAAGCAAACATCCACATCGTTGTAATCAGATGCATTTTTAACTGCTGCTTTCACACTGCTGCCAGATTTTGTTGTGTTTATTTCGTTACTGAGAGGAAAGCGCGCAATATATATTTACATATTCATCCAAATGCCGCTCAAGTTCTGATGCATTTTCTCTGAAGCGCTATGTCTGTCTTCTTCTCTTGAATTGCATCCAGGAGGGCTGAATTACAGTCTTGCGCTACAGCGCCACACTGGTCGAACCGCAGTATTGCAGGCTCTTACATTAGGTCATATGAGATCAAACGATTACTCGACAACAATTTTTTATTGTCGACATTGTCGATAATGTCGACTAATCGTTGCAGCCCTAGTGCTTCTAATAACTAATAACTGCTTCTATAGTTGATTTTGATTATAATATGCAGACTACGTTGTATGTCATCAACATCCTTTATTGTTATAAAAATACCACGGGCTGTATACAAAACACATACAGAAAATATATCGTTATAATCATATGTCTATTTGCTTTCATATGTCATGTGTAGCGGCACAAATGTACAGCCCGTGCGCAGAATGATGCGCTTGAAGCAACTAGGGTTGTTCTGATTCCGATACTACAGTCGTGGCCAAAAGTTTTGAGAATGTCATAAATATTAATTTTCACAAAGTCTGCTGCTTCAGTGTTTTTAGATCTTTTTGTCAGATGTTACTATGGTATACTGAAGTAAAATTACAAGCATTTCATAAGTGCCAATGGCTTTCATTGACAATTACATTAAGTTTAAGCAAAGACTCAATATTTGCAGTGTTGACCCTTCTTTTTCAAGACCTCTGCAATTCGTCCTGGCATGCTGTCAATCAACTACTGGGCTACATCCTGACTGATGGCAGCCCATTCTTACATAATCAATGCTGGGAGTTTGTCAGAATTTGTGGGTTTTTGTTTGTCCACCCGCCTCTTGAGGATTGACTGCAAGTTCTCAATGGGATTAAGTTCTGGGGTGTTTCCTGGTCATGGACCCAAAATTTCAATGTTTTGTTCCCCAGGCCACTTACTTATCACTTTTGCCTTATGGCAAGGTGCTCCATCATGCTGGAAAAGGCATTGTTCGTCACCAAACTGTTCTTGGATGGTTGGGAGAAGTTGCTCTCGGAGGATGTTTTTGTGTCATTCTCAAAACTTTGGTCTCCTAAAGTTGATTCAGCTGTGGGATCAGGGCACCTCCAGTGCAGAGCTTGCTCAGGAATGGCAGCGGGCAGGTGTCAGTGCATCTGCACGCACAGTGAGGCCAAGACTTTTGGAGGATGGCCTGGTGTCAAGAAGGCCAGCAAAGAAGCCACTTCTCTCCAAAAAAAACATCAGGGACAGATTGATCTTCTGCAGAAAGTATCGTGAATGGACTGCTGAGGACTGGGGCAAAGTCATATTCTCCGATGAAACCCCTTTCCGATTGTTTGGGGCATCTGGAAAAAGGCTTGTCAGGAGAAGAAAAGGTGAGCGCTACCATCAGTCCTGTGTCATGCCAACAGTAAAGCATCCTGAGACCATTCATGTGTGGGGTTGCTTCTCATCCAAGGGAGTGGGCTCACTCACAATTCTGCCCAAATACACAGCCATGAATAAAGAATGGTACCAAAACACCCTCCAACAGCAACTTCTTCCAACAATCCAACAACAGTTTGGGGAAGAACAATGCATTTTCCAGCACGATGGAGCACCGTGCCATAAGGCAAAAGTGATAACTAAGTGGCTCGGGGACCAGAACGTTGAAATTTTGGGTCCATGGCCTGGAAACTCCCCAGATCTTAATCCCATTGAGAACTTGTGGTCAATCCTCAAGAGGCGGGTAGACAAACAAAAACCCACTAATTCTGACAAACTCCAAGAAGTGATTATGAAAGAATGGGTTGCTATCAGTCAGGATTTGGCCCAGATGTTGATTGAGAGCATGCCCAGTCGAATTGCAGAGGTCCTGAAAAAGAACGGCCAACACTGCAAATACTGACTCTTTGTATAAATGTAATGTAATTGTCGATAAAAGCCTTTGAAACGTATGAAGAGCTTGTAATTATATTTCAGTACATCACAGAAACAACTGAAACCAATATTTAAAAGCAGTTTAGCAGCAAACTTTGTGAAAACTAATATTTATGTTATTCTCAAAACTTTTGGCCACGACTGTAGTATCGGAAATTCCACCGATACCACAAAAAATTCTGGCATCGGTATCGGCGAGTACTTGAACCCATGTACCGATCCGATACCATTTTTAAACAAGACCTGTAGTTATGCGCGCTAGCTTTGCTTAACGCTGCAAATCGGAAATCAATTCTTCTTCACTGCTCAGAATGCAAACACAGGAAGTTGTGCTGTGTTGCCACACAAGCAACCACTATTTAGAGCAGCGAAGAAGAAATACAAATGTGCTAGCACATTGCCAGTAAGTTAAATCACTCGCATATGCGACTAAATCTTCACCCTGGGCGAAGATGATGTCTAAATGATGTCTAATATTAGTCTAATATTAGCCACTGGCTAATAATTGATCAGATTTTATTGGGAGGCTATGTATAAGTTTAGCACAGTGTAGCATTTGGACCAATCAGACACAATTTCTCATTTGATTTAACAAATGAAACTAGTTATTAGATTAACAAATAATCACAGACCCCTCAGCCAATACGCATTCTTGGGTGCCCCTATGTCTGCAGACGCCGCCAGACCACCCCCGGTGCCATGGCAACCCATCAGATAACACTAGTTTTATTGCTCAGAGGAATGCAAATGGTCGCGCAAGCAACACTCACTTCGTATCCACTTTAGGAAAAGGACATTATGCCATAAAATGGACTCTTCTCTAATTAATTCATAGGAAAACCTTTCTTTGAATGAGCACACATATCATTAAGTCATTGTGTATATTATTACTGTTTTTGTGTATTTTATACTGTTTTATTCATGCTTATAATAGATCAATAGTTAATATCACTCTGACTGTAACATGTTTGGTCTCTATCAATCCGTCTTCGGATGATCTAATTGAGAGTGAATATTACATGTTGATACCTATGCAACATATCAGTGTCCTAAGAATCTTTAATAGTTTGTATAATAACTTTCAATCCAACCCCTTTTGCAAATTACCATGCTCTCAGACAAAGGGCCATAAAACCCCCAGTATTTCCAAACTCCCGCTTGGAAATTCAGCCTTTCTCATTGGTCAAGCCCATCCCGAGAGGCGGGACTCTTCGCAGACTTTAAAGAGCCCACGCACAGTTCCCAAACTCTCTCTTCTACCAAAAAGTGCCCTGGAGATCACCTGGGAAACCTCGCGGCTCCCCTTCCGGGGGAGCCCGATCTTCTGGCAATTTTAAGTTCGGTAACTTTGGGAACTCACTTCGGACTAATCATGGCTGGAAGGACGAAGCTTTTACTCCAAAAGGAATCCCCCCCGGGAATCTACGCATTATACATGCACCAGGATACTTTACTCAGCACCCACAAAAACCATGCAAGTAACCGCTTGTTAACTATCTAGATGCGCTTCTAGGCTTCGACCCCTTTTAATTAAGGTGATATGATTTTCTAATGGTTCAAACCCAGGTTTTAGTTAGCTGATGTTAAAATCCTGCCATGCTTCTCTTGCGTGCGAGCGCTCTCTCTCTCTCTCTCTCTCTCTCTCTCTCTCTATGCCTTCCTTGTGTTGGCATCCATGTTTAATGTGTGTATGTCTGTCTAGTTCTATGTTACATGTTCCCCTGTAGTGTAGTTTAATAAACATCCATATGTATTCACACTTGGTTGTCTGTGTCTGCTGCTCTCAGAACTAAGTCACTTTAACGTCCGATCTTGCAACAATGCTCGGAGCACTGCTTCGTTAAGAAAATTATTTGTCGTGGCCAGAGGAATAATTTTCCTTAAAGTCAATAGAAGGGTCCGTACTGCGGACAAACTAATCATTCTATTGTACTATTAATACTACAGCTAATTCCTGAAGATGGATATATAATTGATAACCCGTTATGATTTATTATGTTCATCTCATAAAGCAAATATGCTACAACAGATATATTGTCACTCGCTGAACACTCTGAGCGCTTCAGAGTTTCTCTCTCCATCAAGCGATCTATTTTTCAGATCATCTGAATGGATGTGCAGCGCACCTGTATTTGACGTACCGTAAGCTCTAGTGTGAAGTGCACGACTCGCCATCGCTTTGCTTTTTTCCTCACACGCAGAGAGAGGGAGGGAGAGGGAGCGAGAGAGTCGTGTAGCGCGTCAATTCTGCATGGTATGTAAACGTTATTCTTTGTTATATTTTCCTGTCAAAATAACGGAGTTCCTTTGGAATTCTTCAGCTTAACTGCCGGGTTCTCCGGTAGTAGGCGGAGCTAACGCGCAAACGACAATCTCATTGGCTGGCGCTCACCTATTATTGTCCCTGTTTTGATTTCAGCAAATCGGTTCGAGCCAATGCAGACAACATGATTAATATTCATGAATCCAGCAGCTTGTTAATCCTTAGTGCTTTTTATATTGTTCTTAGTAGAATTCATAGTATGATTATTATCTCATCAGTATTAACACCAAATGACCAAAAAAGCACCACCACCGGTCCTAAATTCAGTTAAAATGACTCGCCAATCTATCTATCTATCTATCTATCTATCTATCTATCTATCTATCTATCTATCTATCTATCTATCTATCGTGAAGCACACCATAAAAGAATTGTATCAATTCAGGGCTAGTAGTACATACAGCTGTATAACCAGATACACACCCGGGTATCGGATCAGTACTCGGTATCGGCCGATATTATTAAAATCTGCGTGATAGTTTGAGCCTTTTCTTTTAACAGTTTTAAATCTCAGTTATCGTGCGCTCTTGAAGAGAGTTTCATCGTTTTGACTCTAGTAACCGAACGTGACACACAGTTTGAATGCTGAATGAAGAATGACAGACAGCCGCAGCGCAGAGAAGAGTTTACATGAACTTGAATTTAGTGACTTAAATACTCATCTGTACCTCACACTGAACTATGGAACAGCTTCAGAACAATTGGAATATAGTGCACAAAACTTTATGGTGCTTTATAATGTTTTGTGCCTTTAGTGGGGCTTAAAAATAACACGGCATAGTATACGCCCAATAACTGATTTGGATTGGTCTCTGACCGAGACCTGTTCCGGCAGAAAATGCCAGTATCGGAGACGATACCGATCTCGAGTATCGGATAGATGCATCTCTAGTTGGATTTCACAATTCAGTTACTCATAAGCTAGATAGATATCAATTAATAGTCTAATTCCAGAGCCTGTGAGAGATTTTGTTTTTCCCCAGTCAGGAGGAATTTTGTTTAAATCGTTGATGTTCATATGGTCTTGTTATGAGAAAAATTACGAGCTGAGCAGAGTACCTTATGATAGTGGTTTTCAATTCTGGACCTGGGGACACACAGCACTGCACATTTTATACATCTCTCTTTACTGACACAAGCTTAGTTTAGTTCATGGAGCTCTTTCCTAAGGAGTTGATTATCTGAATCAAGTAGAACATAGACATAGACAAGAGACATACAAAATGTGCAGTGCCACGGGTCCCCAGGACCACAATTGTAAACCACTCCCTTTATGAGCACCTCCTGAGCTCCTAGTCATTTTTAAATGTTTAAAAAATAGTTGGCCTAAATTTGACCAATGTAAAGACTCTCCCCTATTCCTAAACCATACACAACCACATCACTTTGCTTGTTCTGTCTGGGGGATCTGGAGGCATGGTCTCATTTAAGAAATGATGTACATTTTAAAGTTACATTCGTCTGACTGGTTCACTTTGAGAGTTCAATATTAAGAGCTCCAATGCATGCTCAATGTGGAAATTTAACAAAGAAAAAAAGTCAATGCAATGACTCAACCCTCTTTTTAGTTACTGTAGACCCTTAAGAGTTTTGTTAATAGGTTTTAAGCTAAATCTCCTCTAGCTAGGACACCTAGTAATAAGATAAAATTATCTGTGAAAATGGCCCCAGAATCTGCCTTTCCTTGAAAAGCTGGAAAACCACTTAAGATTTCAAAAAGAAGATTCACAGTTTGTGGCCACCATAAAAAAAAGTCTCGGGGTGACTTATCCAAATTGTCTATAAAATTATTTGTTTAATTATTTTTATTTGTTTATTTTTGTGTAGATTCAAGGGAAAGATGAAAAATAAGGAAGTCTGGGAATGACTGAAGAAGACCGCAGCGAGGGAAGGAAGTAATCATCAGAATGTAAGTTCTTTGAGAATGTGTGCATTGTTTATTACAAGTTGTGTTTTCATTTAAATGTAGCAATGTACACAGCTGGTCAAAAGATTGAAATATATTTATTTCTGTGATCAAAGCTGGATTTCCAGCATCATTACTCCAGTCTTCAGTGTCACATGATCTTCAGAAATCAAGAAACATTTATGATTATTTTCAATGTTGAAAACAGTTGTGCTGCCCAATATTTGTGTGTACACCAGTGTTTCCCAACCTTATTTCTGCCGCTGCGCAGTTTTGACCTGTAAAAAAATCCCGCGACACACCACTAAGTGTTATAAAAATAAAAATAAAAAAAACAGAAAGGGGAAAAGTTTTTTTTTTTCTCTCAATAATTAAACATTGCTTCATCAGAGTTGGTATTTTGGCTTTATATATGATCAGACACTTGCACTTAATTTCTGAAAATCATACTCAAATGGAGTTAACAAGGTTTTTGACGAGCGATTGACAGAGATCTGTGTTTTCTCCATCATTAGACCGGCCGCATCTGAGGCAGTAAGTTAATAGCTTCGCGTTTTCATCAGTTTGCAGGTTATAAAGTTTATTTTAGCTATATGGGCACTCAGTTTCTCTTGTCGTTAATGATAACGATGACCAATTGCACTGATTTAAAATAATAACAACGAAATATAATAGTGAAGGAAGTTTTTGATAATCTCCCATGGCACACCTGACCTGTCACGACACACTGGCTGGGAAACACTGGTCTACACGACGGTTCAAAAGGTTGGAGTGATTAAGATTTTTTTTTCTTTTTCTTTGGGAAGACATTAATAGCGAGGATGCATAAAATTGAATTAAAGTGATAGAAAAGACTTTTATTATATTACAAAAGATTTGATTAATTAATTTATTTTTTTTATTGAATGTTTTGAACTTGTATTCATAAAATAATCATGAAGAAAAATATCACGATTTACACAAATATTAAGTAGCACAACTGTTTCTAGACTACGTTTACATGTGCACAAATAATGTGATTATTTCCAATAATCAGAGTAAGGACTTAATCACATTATGATGTTTACATGTAAAGAGCAAAGTTCTTCACT
The DNA here is from genome assembly GCA_036784905.1 of Acrossocheilus fasciatus. NCBI lineage: Eukaryota > Metazoa > Chordata > Actinopteri > Cypriniformes > Cyprinidae > Acrossocheilus > Acrossocheilus fasciatus. The sequence goes on from CM071944.1 coordinate 35,318,160, forward strand.
CCCGTTTATATGCAATTTCCATTATTCGTATTATTTGAGTTGTGGTTATTTTTTTACCGCCATAATTGACATAACATAACCCCACTGCTCAGCACAAATAGGTTTTACTGAGTAGGTGTGTTACTGGCTGCTGTTTTAATTTGTCTAATGCAAAACACGTTTGTATGTTTGTATTCCATGCTTTTTCGCTACCATAGCAATGTGATGGCAGTGTCACTTCAGCTGGGTTTGTCTATGCTGGATGAGGGTGAGGAGCAGAGACTGGTGTGCTGACAGAGTTTAGTGATTCGGCTCTCCAGAAATGCAAAGCTTTCTTCCCCATCGTTTATACTTTGGGGTGCGTTTCCCAAAAGCAACTATGGTCACAAGTTCCATAGTTACCAATAGAGTTCAGTGGAACTAACGACCATAGTTAGCTGTCGATGCTTTTGGGAAACGCACCCCTGCAGGTGCGTGTCACGTCATTCACGTACGTCACGAGCACATGCACACTTTGGTCAGAGAGGCAATAATGTGATTAAGTGCATGGAAATGCACTGATTGATAATAATCGGAAATGTTTCTTAAGCAGCAAATCAATATATGAGAATGATCATGTGACACTGAAGACTGGAGTAAAGGCTACTGAAAAATACAGCTTTGCCTCACAGGAATGACATGCATTTGAAAATTGAAATTAATGTTTTGTACTGTAAATTTGATCAAATTAATATAGCCTTGGTGAGCAGAAGAGATTTCTTTCGAAAAACATTAAAAAAAAAAAAGATTACAGATTTTTGAATGGTTGTGTTCATACATTAGCAACATTAACATGATGATATCCTCCCTTTCAGCTGCCAGAAAAGGATATTGACAGTGCAGGCTCAGGACGGCGAGGAGGAGGAAGAACACCTTTAACATAATTTTTGTGTTATAATAAAAACAATAAACCTGACTACAATAATATGGTAAATTTTATTAAAAGATTCCAGTTTGCAAGGAATCTGGAGTCTCTGACTCTGCACTAAAGGAACTCTTTGCTGAGGAAGACCAAGTGCTGAGGAAGAGCCTTGTTCTACAGCAAAACACTGCATCAACCCTCCATGACAAGATGAAGAGTGAAGAGTCTCCCTCCTGTCCTTCCCTCAGAAGAGCCTGTCTTCTGCTGCTGGGGTAAGAACGACACTCTTCCTCTTTCTCTTCCTCTTCTCTCACAGCCGTCCAGCACCTAACTCTGCCTCCTCAGCGCTGTCTGAAAGATTCTTCTCCACAGTCAGTAATCAGAGATCACAGATTCTCCAGAGAAATTCAACATGCTCATTTTTCTGAACAAAAACTGTTTATGTTTTTGGGGTGGGCCAAATTATACAGGAGTGATGCTAGAAATCTTTATATTGTTCATTTTACATATCTTTACTCTTTATGAATGTTATTTTCTTTATTTCAAGAAGCTCAAGAACTATGGTTCTTTGGTAATTGTAATATTGCTTAGGTTTATCTTCTGATAGTGAAGCAGTATTAAAGCACATCGGCACCAGATATTTGTAGCAGGTACCTCATACAAGACACTCAGGAAATAATGTAACTTATTTCTGCAAAGAAGTAATAAAGAAGTATCTTCTGAATTGTTTCATATCTTTTTATCATGTCTTTATTTTTTTGCACCAAATTAAGGGAGTTGTATCAATAAGAGTACTGATAATTATTGATAATTTTCACTGATAACAGCATTATTTAACTATGTACATCCTTAATGAGACACAAACTTTTTTGGTTGATTTATATGGCATAGCAATCTATGAATTGATGTGTTCAGTTTTTTGTGCTCATAATTGGTAACACTTTGCATGGTTAAAGAACAAGTGTAATGTTCAGAATGTTTTGGTTTAGTATTTGTAGAAAGTAGCACTGAATAAATGTTGATTCATGAGTGAATGCATTGTGTTTTTGTCTATTTTCTATTAGAATTTAATGTTTTTGAATTGGTTAGCACTGCATGTATGTAATGAATGTATTTACTAAATCCCCTATAATTAAATTACTGTTAGATTTTATAAGGTTTCTTTTTTGCACCAAAGATGAGTTTATTAGTTCTATATGTATTTCATGGTAATGGTCGGAACAGATTCTCAGGACCCAGACTAAAGGTGAGGTGTAAATATTAAAAATAAAAATTAACGTGGTATTTTAGTCCTTAGGACATACTTGGTACGTTGCTGCGACCAATATGATCCGGTACTGTCACGTCCTCACAACGTGCCAGTTTGGTCGTTAGGACGTTCTCAGCACGTTCCAGCGACGTACCACTATAACGTCGCCACGACGAATATGGGAAAAACAAAGTTACGTCGCTGGTACGTTATTTGGTACGTCGCTGCGACCAATATGGTACGGTAGAGTGACGTCCTCACAACGTGCCAGTTTGGTCGTTAGGACGTTCTCGGCACGTTCCAGCGACGTAACAAATAACGTCGCCACGACGAATATAGGAATCACAAAGTTACGTCGCAGGAACGTTATTTGGTACGTCGCTGCGACGTATATGGTCCGGTCCAGGTACGTCGTGACGACGTAACTGTGTTAGCTGGGATGAGACATGGTTAAAATCATTTATATGTGCTGTATTACATTTTATTGTTTTATTTTTTTTCCACTTTAGCATTCTTAATATTCTTTTACATTTAAGTATGCGCACGCGTTTTTATGAAGTGTTATGTCACGCACGACGCGGAAACGCCTACAGTCACCACGTAATGCAAACTACACACGCAATGCGCATGCGTGTCAAAGACATACCTTACGTCACTTTGTGCATGCACGGTAAACATATACCTGACGTCACCGCGCTACAGTCTGCAGCGAGGGGTGTCTCACTTTTAACGCCATACTTATCCTACCTGAACGCAGTGAGGAGCGGAAAGGGGAACGCCAGGAAGAGGAGAATTCAGAATCAACAGGACACCACACTACCCCTCAGAATAAGAGTCCTTTAGTAGGGCTGCTTACATCTCATTGGTCCACCAATCACATCCAAACCGGCCCTTACAAAAAAATCCTGCAGGACCTACACACCACATACCTGCACATTCCTACAGGATCCCAACCTGTGCAATACACATAAAATAAAAAATTGAATTGGCCATATTTTTTAATCTGCCTTTTACAAAATCCTTATGTTTTCCTAAATCTCACACACAAAGAATAGACTTATTATATGGTGTGAAAAAAAAAAAAAATAGTATTCTCACATGGTCCAGTCCAGAAGAACTAAGATGTGAAGAGTTGGCTGGTTGAAGGGCAGCGCTGCAAGCTGCACTTCTTAGGGAGGTTTGCACAGCATGCTTGTTTGCACTGCTGTTAGGCAGCAACTCCGCAAATCTGTTAATAATCTCTAAATAAAAAAAGCAATGTTTAAATGAACTCATTCATTCATATAGCAAAAAAAATCTAGAACCATGTATATCAATAGCCTACCATTTTGCAGCTTAAAGTTCAGGGCCTTTAGTTGCTGATTCTCTGCTCTCAAGGCCTTGATTTCATTTCTCAGGTCATTTAATGTGTAATTTTCTTTGTTTGATGTGTAATAATCAATTTTTTTAAGCAACAATGTGTCATTTTGTGTTTTTTCCACCTAAGTTGAGAGACAAAATTAAAGTCACAGAACAACAAAAACACATGCATTGTCACTTAACCCTTATACAGTCTTCGGGGTGTTTTTGACCCGCAAATGGCATTTGCTAAAATTTTTAAAAATGTTATCTTTGTCCAAATGTCATGAGACTTTGTAAAATGGTCAACACTTTCTAGATCTACAAATAAAAAAAAAAAATTGGAATGATATCTTGATTTTATGTTAGTGTGAAAAAAAAAAAGTCACACTCATGTCTCTAGAGACAAAATTGAATTTTGCTACAAAATAATAGTTTTTTTTTTTTTTTTTTTAAATGCAATTTTCCTGTTTATTAATGTTTTTACTCATTTGTGCAGTTTTCGGAGGATTTATGATATTTTGTTTAATTTATATAAATTAATAAATAAATATGTTTTGGAAAATTTTGGCTTGCAAAATAAATGTGCCACTCACAAACTGCAGAAACTCATTTAAAAAATATCATAAATCCTCTGAAAACTGGAGTAAAAACATTAATAAACAGGAAAATTTTGTAAATTTGTTACAAAATTCAATTTTGTCTCTAGAGACCCCAAAGACCATGAATGTATATCTCAAAACGAAGACCGCATTAAACAATGTTGATATAATTTATCAGGAAGTTAGATTTTACTTTTTTAAATCTCTTGAACTGGACTTGATCTGGACTTGATGACGGGGTGTTTTCTGGACTGAATATTATTTTCCTTTTTATTGCTCTCTTTTCAGGCAGCTTGCACTCCTCTTTTTGCCTTCGCTCTGATTCCATCCGATTTAGATGCCTCAGTAGCTTGTCCTTATTTTCTGTACAGGAAAGGAAATTCATTATTTCAAATGAATAGTTCAACCAGAAAAAAAAAAAAAATATGCATGCATTCACTCATTCACCAATCTCACCATTCATCTTGAGAATAAGTGCAGGAGAGCTTTCATCTTCATACTTTACATCAACAACATCCCCCTCATGAACTACAGATTGAAGAATGTCTTTTCTCTTTACAATGTCCAGAGAGGCTTCAATTTCTGTCCATTCAATTAATGCCCACATTTTGTCTATAATGACAAAAAAGGACTACAATTTAAAACAGATAGATAGATAGATAGATAGATAGATAGATAGATAGATAGATAGATGATAGATAGATAGATAGATAGATAGATAGATAGATAGATAATTAGATAGATAGATAGATAATTAGATAGATAGATAAATAGATAGATAGATAGATAGATAGATAGATAGATAGATAGATAGATAGATAGATAGATAGATAGATAGATAGATATTCAAAGAGATTTAATCATTTCAATAGCAACTCAAAACCGTTTTAACTTCATTGTTGCTATATGTTTCCATGGTAACATATTACACTTAATGTTAACTGTGTTAAGAAATCTTGTGGTTTGGTCAGCATTTTATCGTTGTGTTCGCTACACCATTGTTCTAAGGTGTCTTTTTTACTTTCAAGTATTTTAATTAATGAAAAATTAAGTTTTACTTACCCGATTCACCAGTAGACGGCGCAGCTGCTCCGGAATTCACAGCGTATGACGCGCTTCCTCGAGTGTGTGCGCGAGCAACAAAATAACGGAAATGTACTACGTAGCAACAAAGTAACCGCGCTTTAAGACCAGCAACACAACTGACTTTTTACTGTAAGTACAACGCTTATTTATTTATCTGTTTATTTTAATGAAAATATCTATATTTAAAGGTGTTATAGCCTATTTTTACTGTTACATTACATTTAGTTCCTGATATCTGTCCAACCCCCCCCCCCCCACCCCCCACCCCCCCCCAAAAAAAGCCATTAACACCAGCAAAACCATAAATTTTACATCCTGCAGGAATCTTATCATTTCACAACATCGTTACACAATCCTACAGCGCGTCAGTGGACATACCTGAAGGAATCATATAAGTACATAAGAAATCCAGCAGGAGTGTTACATTCCTGCAGGACATAAGACAGTTATAGACGGTTTCAAGGCAACAACATAAACAAACGTTACTGCGCATGCGCGCTTTTGTGGCCCTAACTTAACTTCCGGTAGACATCCAAATACAATCAGTAACAACAGCTAAGTCCCTCTGGAGTAGATCATGTTTTGATAACAAGCAAAATATGTTTGCTGAGTAAATCAGACGGGCTGAGATGCAGCGATAACTATTTGGACGGACTTATTAAAAATGCAAATTCATTCTCTGCCAGCAGGAGGCGCTTTAAAGCGGGAGAACTAGAGGTGTCCCCGGAAATGGCTGTTGGGCTGTACTTTACACAAAGCAGCGCTGAGTTTACAAACGCTGCTTTACCAGCCCTTACAAAAAAAATCCTGCAGGAGTCCTGTAGGATTTTGGTTTTATGTGCAGGGATCCTGTAGGATTTTGGTTTTATGTGCAGGGATCCTGTAGGACTGAATAAAAATCCTACAGGACAGGGCACATTCCTGCATGAGTCCTGTAGGATTGTTCCTGTATAACTGTGTTATGTCCTGCAGGAATGTAACACTCCTGCTGGATTTCTTATGTACTTCTATGATTCCTTCAGGTATGTCCACTGACGTCCTGTAGGATTGTGTAACATCCTACAGAAATGATAAGATTCCTGCAGGATGTAAAATTTATGGTTTTGCTGGAGTGTTAATGTTTTTTTTTTTTTTTGGACAGATATCAGGAACTTCATGCAGTTGTTACATTACAAAGGATTTTTCAAATAATGATATACACAGTGAAGCAGTGGAGCATATTGTAGAAAATATTTATGCATTCAACTGGCCCAAATACATTTTCCAAATTCCAAAATGCATACTAACAAACTATATAAAAAAAGTGTTATAATACAACCAGGTTCAGTCTGCAATATAGGCTACTGTACTCATAAGAAGGCCATAAGGATCCCATTTATCACTGTACATTTATATAAAATAGAGCTAAATATCATTGTACATATTTATCATTGTATATATAACTAAATATATAAAACAGAGATCAGTGTACATATATAAAACAGAGCTATTTATCATTGTACATATATTTAAAACAGCTATTTATCATTGTGTATATAGCTAAATATATAAAACAGATCAGAGTACATATATAAAACAGAGCTATTTATCATATTTAAAACAGAGATCAGTGTATATAAAAACAGAGCTATTTATTACTGTACATGTATTAACTGCAGATGTTTAAGAATGTTCAAAGTACGAATACGAAGTAGAATAATAATCAGTCAGCTTCCCATTTGTTGGGTTGAATGCAAAGTAAATTGTGTATAAGTCCCACATCTCTTAAGTAAACACAAGTTGTTCTAATTGCATCGCACTTGATTAATTTAACATCAGTTGAAATATAATTTTCCCTAACTATCCCAGAGAAAGCAGTTCCTGTTTGTCTATCTTTAACCAGGTTAAACTTGGCTGTAATAACTGGATCAATAAAGGCGTAGCCTCTATCAAGACCCACATCAACAAACGATCTCACCAGTGCCATTGTGCCTTGTTCTGTTACAACTGCATGGTTAATTCTTCTTGACAGTGTTGTGCTTGCCTTTGAATGAATCCTGTTTCCATTAATTATAGCTCTTGAATAAAATGCACATTGGTGGACATCAATGTCCTGTTCTCTGAATAAAAATGCCTCCCTAGGTGTTGGCATTCTTACTGTAGGTGAGCCCAGAAAGATCATGTTTGTCTTTTTCACACAGTTTGTGGCAAGTCTGTACCCACGTAACATACGGTCAACAAAATCCTTGCTTGTTGTTTTTACACTGTTGTGGTAAACAGTAGATAAAAGTCGCGGGATACTTTGAAAAAGAGAAAAGCTATTGGCTATTTGTTCTGAAACTGCCTGGGTGCCATGGAAGAGCTTTTTTAAGTTACCATTGTGGCTTTCAAAAATAAATGCACTTTGGCACCATAGTGGACCCCAGTTTCGTACTGACTGTGCTGCATGCTGTAAAATGTGCACATTAAAACTAACATGACATTTGCCATACAATCTCTCAAATCGGCTCACAAAAGTTTTGAACAGGTTTTCTGCTACATCTATGTCATGAGAACACATGTCATCTTTTAATAGACAGTATGATGCTTGGACAAGGAGTAGTAGATGCTCTAGGTAATCACATGATAAAATGCCACTCAAGCATGGAAGACTGTAAAACAAAAGAAAAGTCCGGTACTCTGAGGCCTTCCAATATTTGCGCAACCTTACAGAGCGTGGAGGTCTTGTAATATTAACTGGTGGCTTGATTTCAAGTAGTCGTTTGTCAATGTTGATTATTTCTCTTCCCAAATACCATCTCTCTCCATGATATTTTGAGTCAAACCATAAAGTTGTTAATTGCCGACTGACACCCAGCAAAATGCCATGCATGTAGTCATAAGCAAATCCCAGAATTATATTGAAAAATGTTAAAAGCATTAAAGGGGATGGCCCTTTGTCTCCCTTAACACATGTGCTTGTTTCGACTGCTGTTTTAGCATCATCAAAATGCTGGCTGTGGGTGCGTGATCTTGCATCTCTTGTTTGCGACACATACACCCTAGTGAAACCATTTCCTTTAGCAACAATTTCTCCCTTCTGATAACACCAGTTGCATCCATATTCACCATTAAATTGCTTAGTGTTTTGGACAGAGCAGCGAGCAACCGAATCACATACACAGACAAGATTGAACACATACATCTGTGTACTTTGTCCTCTGTGCTGCACTGTTAGACCTTCCTGCTCTAACTGAACACACTCATCAACAAATGACTGCAAAAAGGAATTCATTTTAGGTTTAGAAGCACCAAACCACAAACCAGCCAGGAGCACATGCCTACTTCTCATATCTGGGGGAAGTTCATTAATTACTACTTGGATTGGCCAAATGTGAAAAGGAGAGGACTTAAAAATAGGGACACCATCAACATTCCATGTAAGTGAAAGGTTGAATTGATTTGAATCATTCAGGGGACCTACTGATTTATACATTTCACCATCAAATATGTCTTGAACACTGTCTGGACTGCTTTTGACTCTGGTCCATTTGTAATTCAGTGCTGCTGTAAATGCAGAATCTGACATTTTTTCTTCCAATTGTTTTCTTATGGACAATTTCATGAAAACGTCACCAGATTTAATAAGAGAGTTCTTATCCCCAGGTTCAAAACCACATGAATCACAATTTGCTGGGATTTCATTACCAAAGTATTGATGACATGTGGGGCAGATGTACACTATTTCAAATGAATTATAATCAAATTCCTTCAAGAACGTGTAAAGACTATTTGGTGCTCCATTGGTTCCTTCTGGGCAATGTAGATTAATTAGGTCTAATAAGTCACCAAAAGCAGATTTTGTTGTGGTGTGCCTAAGAGCATAGCATAAAATTGCCAGTTGTGATTCTTCATTACTAATCTTAGCAGTGGGATAGATCTTGTCTTGTGTTGTTTTGGGGTTCTCTCCATCATAATTCTGTGTGTTGTCATATGCTTCAGCATCCATCTGAAAGGAACACAAAATTGTTTCTATTTAAACATGATACCTTATTCTGTACATGTACACTATAGCCTTCAATAGTATAGGTCAAATATAATCTAACACCACAGGCTGCATCCTGATTTGCCTACATATACTATGCCCTAAAAGTGCACTACCAGACAAAAGTTTTTGGAATTTCAATGTTTTTTTTGTTTTTAAAGAAGTCGCTTTTGCTCACCAAGCCTGCATTTATTTGATTCAAAGTACAACAAAAAAGTTTGAAATATTTTTTACTATTTAAAATTAAACTGTTTTCTATTTGAATATATTTTAAGATGCAATGTACTCCTGTGATTTCAAAGCTGAAATTTTAGCATCATTACTCCAGTCACATGATCCTTCATAAATCATATTATAATATCATATTATTTTGTTTTGCTGCTCAATTTATTATTATTATTATTATTATTATTGTAGTTGTTATTGTTATGTTGAAAACAGCTGAGTAGATTTTTTCAGGTTTCTTCAATAAATTAAAAGTTCAGAAGAACAGCATTTATATGAAATAGAAATCTTTTGTAACATTATAAATGTCTTTACCCCCCCCCCCCCCCCCCCAAAAAAAGCTTTTGAAGTATGTATAATGTTACAAAAGCTTCTCTTTTTTTCAGATAAATGCTGATTTTTGGATCTTTCAGTTCATCAAATAATCCTGATAAAAATGTACTCAACTGTTTTAAATATTGAAATAATAATAATAATACATGTTTATTAATAAATTCAGTTGAACAGCAAATCAGCATATTAGGATGATTTCTGAAGGATCATGTAACACTGAAGACTGGAGTAATGATGCTGAAAATTTAGATTTGCACACAAGAATAAATTACATCTTAAAATATATTGCATTGTCACTTAAAATAGAAAAATATTTCACAACATTGCTGCTTTTTCTATATTTTGGATCAAATAAATACAGGCTTGGTGAGCAGAAGAGAATCTTACTGTCCAAAAACTTTTGACTGGTAGTCTATGTACTGTTTTTGTTATGGAAAAGTATATACATTTTAGTACAAAATACAGCTCTTCAGATCTCTCTCTTTTTTTTCAAATGAATTAATGAGTCAAAATGATTTTCACTGGTAATCAACATCACAGAAGCTGTTCATAGACCTTACATTGTATTTGTCCCATTGAAGTCAAACCAGTGCAATGCACTATACTGACATAGCAAAGACAATATATTAAATGAATCTGGCACATTTAAATGAAAGCAAACAAAGAAAAAAAAAAAAACTTAACACATACAAATTTTGACACTGCAAATCTACTTACTGTGTTGTCCTCAGGGGTTGTCATATGCCAGTTTTGTGGTCCATTTTCACTGTCAGATTCTCCCTGCTACACAGAAAAAAAAAAAATCTCTAGTTATTTTGTAAACTAAGTACAAGCAGTGCTAAATAGATGCAATTTCATCCTAATTTCTCAATTAAAAAAAATATATAAATATATATATAAAATATTGACCATGGTATAGTTTTGTGTTGTGCCGAGTTGGTTCCAATCCTCTTCTTCACTGTCAGATGTGTCCTCCTTGCAGTCAAAGCCATAGATAATCCAGTCAACAGATAGCCCACATTAGTAGGAATAACTGAAATATTGTAATAGCTACCTACTGTGGTATGATATGATTCTGTATCAGTCTCAAAGCATGGGGAACTGTTTTCATCTTCACTGTTAGATGTGTCATCCTTGTAATCAGAAACATGGAAAAGTAGTCAACAGATAGCCCACATTACAATACAGTATATAGAAGAACAGCTGAAATTACAACAACCTACTGAGGTATGATGTGGTGCTGTTTCGGTCTTATAGCATGAGGAACTGTTCTCATCTTCACTGTTAGATGTGTCATCCTTGTAATCAGAAACACATACAAATGTGACTTTGTTGCTCAAATAAAAAAATAATAATTTATGCAGTGATCATTTTAGTCATGATATAATGTATTACAGGGCTCTTCAAATCTGATCCTGGACAGCCATTACCCTGCAGAGTTTAGCTCCAACCCTGATCAAACTTATCTACCTGTGATTTAGTGATCCTGAAGACCTTGATTAGCTTGCTCAGGTGTGTTTTGGAGCTAAACCCTGCAGTGCAGTGACCCTTCAGGACCAGATTTGAATAGCCCTGCTGTATTATAATAGTAATGTAACATCTTATAATGGTATGAGACATAAGCTGCATTTAAACTTTGTACTTACTTGAACTGGATCTTGCAACCATGCTTTATATTGCTTTTTCCTAAAACCTTAAAGCAACAGAAAAGAATCCTCAGTTCCATCTCAAATCAGTAATACAATAAAATACAACACAATGTCCACAAGCCAGTACCTTTATGGCAATCACTCCATCTTCTTTTAGTGCTACTTGGAATTGTACTCTTGCTTTGCAAGTACAACTTATACTCCATTGTCTTTATAGAGTTACTGACTGCAAGGTAAAAAATACAGTGCAAAATCAAGACACTGCATCGGATCGAAAAGTAACAAAGATAAGAAATACAAAGTTAAGACTTTAGGGTTACTATAATGATTCTTATGATCTTGATTTAAAGGTGTATGCTAACTTACATTAGTTTGGTAGATAAAGTAATGTGTTTGCACAGTAATGTGTAGGCTAAGTAATGTGTTTTTTCTTACATTATAAACCAGGCATGAAATGTGTCACTTTTAAAATGAAGAATCCAATAAGAGTCTGAATTTCAATAGTGTTAATCTGGTTTTAACAAAAACCATAATTACTGTAGCACAACATTGGTTAATGTGTGGTTGCCATAGCAACCATGTTTTCTGGCTTATTTGTTTTGAATGGTAATGTAACAGTAAAAATAGGCTATAACACCTTTAAATATAGATATTTTCATTTAAATAAAAGATAAATAAATAAGCGTTGTACTTACAGTAAAAAGTCAGTTGTGTTGCTGGTCTTAAAGCGCGGTTACTTTGTTGCTACATTTCCGTTATTTTGTTGCTCGCGCACACACTCGAGGAAACGCGTCATACGCTGTGAATTCCGGAGCAGCTGCGCCGTCTACTGGTGAATCGGGTAAGTAAAACTTCATTTTTCATTAATTAAAATACTTGAAAGTAAAAAAGACACCTTAGAACAATGGTGTAGTGAACACAACGATAAAATGCTGACCAAACCACAAGATTTCTTAACACAGTTAACGTTAAGTGTAATATGTTACCATGGAAACATATAGCAACAATGAAGTTAAAACGGTTTTGAGTTGCTATTGAAATGATTAAATCTCTTTGAATATCTATCTATCTATCTATCTATCTATCTATCTATCTATCTATCTATCTATCTATCTATCTATCTATCTATCTATCTATCTATCTATCTATCTATCTATCTGTTTTAAATTGTAGTCCTTTTTTGCAATTATAGACAAAATGTGGGCATTAATTGAATGGACAGAAATTGAAGCCTCTCTGGACATTGTAAAGAGAAAAGACATTCTTCAATCTGTAGTTCATGAGGGGGATGTTGTTGATGTAAAGTATGAAGATGAAAGCTCTCCTGCACTTATTCTCAAGATGAATGGTGAGATTGGTGAATGAGTGAATGCATGCATATTTAATCTTTTTTTTTTTTCTGGTTGAAGTATTCATTTGAAATAATGAATTTCCTTTCCTGTACAGAAAATAAGGACAAGCTACTGAAGCGTCTAAATCGGATGGAGTCAGAGCGAAGGCAAAAAGAGGAGTGCAAGCTGCCTGAAAAGAGAGCAATAAAAAGGAAAATAATATTCAGTCCAGAAAACACCCCATCATCAAGTCCAGATCAAGAGATTTAAAAAAGTAAAATCTAACTTACTGATAAATTATATCAACATTGTTTAATGCGGTCTTCGTTTTGAGATATACATTCATGGTCTTTGGGGTCTCTAGAGACAAAATTGAATTTTGTACCAAAATAATAGTTTAAAAAAAAATCCTGTTTATTAATGTTTTTACTCCAGTTTTCGGAGGATTTATGATATATTTTAAATTTATATAAATCTCATACAGTCTATGAGTTTCTGCAGTTTGTGAGTGGCACATTTATTTTGCAAGCCAAAATTTTCCAAAACATATTTATTTATTAATTTATATAAATTAAAAAAAATATCATAAATCCTCCGAAAACTGCACAAATGAGTAAAAACATTAATAAACAGGAAATTTGCATTTTTTTAAAAACTATTATTTTGTAACAAAATTCAATTTTGTCTCTAGAGACCCCAAAGTCTCATGACATTTGGACAAAGAACATTTTTAAAAATTTTAGCAAATGCCATTTGCGGGTCAAAAACACCCCGAAGACTGTATAAGGGTTAAGTGACAATGCATGTCTTTTTGTTGTTCTGTGACTTTAATTTTGTCTCTCAACTTAGGTGGAAAAAACACAAAATGACACACTGTTGCTAAAAAAAATAGAAGAAAAAAACAAAGAAAATTACACATTAAATGACCTGAGAAATGAAATAAAGGCCTTGAGAGCAGAGAATCAGCAACTAAAGGCCCTGAACTTTAAGCTGCAAAATGGTAGGCTATTGATATACACGGTTATAGATTTTTTTGCTATATGAATGAATGAGTTCATTTAAACATTGCTTTTTTTATTTAGAGATTATTAACAGATTTGCGGAGTTGCTGCCTAACAGCAGTGTAAACAAGCATGCTGTGCAAACCTCCCTAACAAGTGCAGCTTGCAGCGCTGCCCTTCAACCAGCCAGCTCTTCACATCTTAGCTCTTCTGTACTGGACCATGTGAGAATACTATTTTTTATTTTATTTTTTTCACACCATATAATAAGTCTATTATTTGTGTGTGAGATTTAGGAAAACATAAGGATTTTGTAAAACGCAGATTACAAAAATATGGCCAATTCAATTTATTATTTAATGTGTATTGCACAGGTTGAAATCCACAAAAAACTAAACATGGCAAAGGATACATTCCAAGCATGTGGTAGAGGGGGCACATCATGGTCAGCCATGATTAAGGATTTAGCCGTGGCTGTTTTTGGAAGGAGCATGTTAGCTACCCACAGCCTTTCTGGAAAAATTGGAAATGCCAACAAGGAATCACAAGCCAAGCCCCCTCTGGACCCCACAAAAGTGGAATTTATTATAGGTATAAAGGTGTTAAAGGTTATTAAGTATATATGCTCTCATAACAAATGTCTGACACTGAACTTTATATACATTTCTCTTTCAGACACTGTTTTGAAGAAATTTCCAGAAACTCCACGAAAGTTTCTTCGGGCTGCTTTACGAGAAAAATTGAATGATGAACATAAACTCCTTAGCAGGTTTTACTTTCTAATATATTTTTAATATTTTAAGTGTTATTCATTAAACATTTTGTTTCACATGTCAACTAATCTGAAAGATGATCATTTACAGTTCTTATAATTACAGTACCTTATATTTCAGTATTTATATATGTAGTGTATACTCATATTTCTCAGGCATCATAAGAAGGACACTGTTACGCTACAACACTGAGTGGTGAAGCACATAAGAGGTGAGGGCAAATTCACTGTTACATATGAATGTAATTATATTTATGCATGTTTTATTAACTTATTAAAAGTTAAGGCAAAAATGTCTCTCTCTTTTTTTTTTTCCAGAGTCCAGAGTTATTGGTTTCTGAAGAATGATGGGCCACGTTCTGTTCAGAGTGTTCATTTTATTCACACTTATCTCATTTTATCTTAAGCTCTTTTGACTAATAAATAATTCATAATTAACATTTTCTGAAGTCTTTTTTTATTTTTTGTTGATATTTAAATTTGAGACACAACATTGCTTTTAAAAAGTGTTGTTATACAGGAGGTCCTGAATATCCCTTCAGCAGTCCAACATGAATATACATAATAGTTAATTAGGATTTCTGCAGATGTCCTATAGGAATTGAACACTAATGCAAATTAGATTTCCTGTAGGTTTCCTGCAGGAGCTGCATGTTTCCTGCAGGAAGTCCTGCATGTTTCCTGTAGGTTTCCTGCATGTTTCCTATAGGTTTCCTGCAGGAAGTCCTGCATGTTTCCTGTAGGTTTCCTGCATGTTTCCTATAGGATTTCCTGCATGTTTCCTGTAGGATTCTGTAGGATTCCTGCAGGAGTCCTACAGGAAAATGGTCACGAAAATCCTGTGGGATCCTGTAGGAATGTGCAGGTATGTGGTGTGTAGGTCCTGCAGGATTTTTTTTGTAAGGGAGGCGTAACTTGCTAGATGAAATGAAAATGACATTGAACATTTTCTAAAGACAGTTGTCCTTCAGAAATACAGTAAAAACACCCGCGCCTCGTTTTGATTTTTAAACGTGCATTACGTGCTCATGTTTATTCAAAATCAGTCCGCTTTGATATCGTGTCTGGTCGCCAAAAATAAATAAATGTATGTGAAACACATCCCACAGCACAACAACCTGAGCCCAACTTCATTACTCATCATTTTAACTTTAGCTGTGTTTGTAGCCGGCGCCACTAACAAGACCCATAAACAAACACAGACCGGAAGTTAACTTCGGTCCAGGCGCGTGCGCCCGATGAAACCGTCTATACAGGAACAATCCTACAGGAATGTGCCCTGTCCTGTAGGATCTTTATTCAGTCCTATAGGATCCCTGCACATAAAACAAAAATCCTACAGGATCCCTGCACATAAAACCAAAATCCTACAGGATTCCTGCACATAAAACCAAAATCCTACAGGATTCCTGCAGAATTTTTTTGTAAGGGCGGGCCAAAAGCAGATAAAACACAACGCATTTCCTCTGCATGGTAAGGCACGGTTCAGTACGGCTCGCTTTTGGGGGGGTTTCCACTGGGTACAGTACCTGGTACCGGGAACTTTTTTTAGTACCACCTCGGCCGAGGTTCCAAGCGAACCGTAAAGTTACCAAAACATGACGTGTAAACTCTGCTGATCACTGATTGGCTGGAGAAAATCGTCACTGCCTGCGTCATTGAACAGACCAGCTAGATTTAAATCAGCACAGCCCGATCACGATCGAACGCAACTGTTTTGAATGAGCGCACCTTTCTTTTAACAACCAAAAAACGTCTGTTTCGTTGTCAGTCGAGGAAGTACAGACTGTCCTCTCGTTGATAGCCGAGGAGCGGATCCAGCGAGAGCGTGATGGAGCGACTCAGAATTAAAACGTTTTTCAGGAGTCACGGCAGTAGAGGCAGCGCGACTATAAAGACACGTGAATAATCCCGCCCACTCTAAAGCGGTACTAAACTGCAGTGGAAACGCAAACCAAGCCGAACTGAGCCGTGCGTGCCGAGTCGTACCACGTAGTGGAAAAGCACCATTACCCAAACACAAGAACAACTGACTTCAGCCACAGCCTTAGATGAAATCAACTGAAATAAAATACATTAAATCTGAAGATCTGATTAAACAACACCACAAACAGCATCACCATCTCCACTTATTAATAACCAGACTGACTTTATTTCTGTCAGACATCTACAGAAGATCTTATTGAGAATTAACTAAGGTTTAGATGTTGATATATTGTTTCATTTGAAGTAACCATGTTAGAGATCAGTGTCTGCTTTAGTTGGGCTCTTGACCCTTGACTTCTGTGTTTATTTTTTCCTCCTCTTTTTCTCTGGCTGTTGTAACCATGTGTTCCTCAAACATATTTGTTGCAACTCAAAAGCCCAGAGAAAATGATCAGTAGTTGGTTGTTATATGTTTATAATGACAATCATCTGTTAGCAAACTGATCTCATTGTGTGTCTAATTTCTGGTTAAATGAGTGTATTGATCATATTAAGAGTGATTCTAAGAGCCACTTGTCTCTTAATATAAAGGACTTTCCAAACAGTTTGTCCACAAAAAGTTTTCCTCTATGGCAGCACTTAGACTCATACAGACATCAATTAGAATCAGCTTGTGAACCTCAACAATGGTGACCATTATAAAACAAGAAAAAAAAAGAAAATCCATGCTGCAATGCATGCTGGGTACTAGCATAGTACAAAACTCATCCATGGATCCCAGCATGCATTGCTGCATGATTGTTTTTTTTTTTTTTTTTTTTTTATATGGTCACCATTGTTGAGGTTCACAAGTGATTACTTTTTTTTTAACTTGACATGATTAGTTGAAACAACTAATACTGAAAAGTCTAATCAACTTACAGAGAATAGTTCAGTGCCAGTCAGGATTTTAAAAAGTGAGTTGAAATGACTTGTATTTGTAATTTGTTTATACTTAAAAATTTAAGGCAGCCACCAAACTTAAGTTTTTAAGTTGAAATAGGTGGAAATTTTTTACAGTGCAGCTGCGAGCATCATCTGGCGCAAACAGCAGCAAATACCAGCAAAGGTACATTTTCTTTCTATTTTTAATTCACTCATTGTTATACTGTACATTTGTTTCTAATTTAAATATATTAACAATATATTTAATCGTTTGTATATGACACGCATAATAATCTATTTAATTAACGGGTTTATATTTTATGAACCCTCTTTGTGAGTTGTTCTGATGACAGTGTATGATTAAAAGTTCAATAATGCATGGTAAACTGTAGGCACACACACAAAATTGTAAATCCTCACAAAATCTCACTGCTCTTTTGAGATTAAAACTTCACCCATTATAATTATTGTTACTAATGCTAATAATTATATTTATAACACCATTTTCCGCCGGTCTTAGTACACGATATAACTACAGAAGAGTCGAGTTTTAAATAGGAAAACTATCGAAACTCTTTGATCATTTTTGAACGCGATGCTACTGGTCTAATCGGATTCAATGATCTATGCTAAGCTATGCTAAAAGTGATATCGCCAGATCCAGAGATCGGCTGAATGGATTCAAAAACGGTAAAACTCAACTTATTAACTCTGGGGGGGTTGGAGAATGAGCCTATTTCCAAAAAAAGTGGAGTGTTCCTTTAACAGATAATGAAATAGCCCAAGCGAAGAAAGATAGAATGGAAATTCATGTTTCTGATGGGAAAATCCAATGTAAATCCAGAAATTGTATTTGCAGCATGATACAGGAGTTCAGAATAAATTGCCCTTTCATTCAGTTAGCATATTGTGTTTTGTGTTGAGTTTTCTTTTTGGACCAACAGTACAGACTTTTCTTTTCAGTCTAGTCGGCACATGACCGACCTTCAAAGTTGAAATATGATTGAAAGAATGTCAGTTGCTGTTTTAACGTTGACACAATGTTGATATAAAGTTTAATGCCAAATCATTGAAAAATGATTTTAACAAAAACAAATCATTACAAAAAAAAGAAGACAATTAAAATATCTGTTGAATCAATGTCATGTCATTAAAAAAGAAATATCTGCCTTGAATTATTATGATCATTAATATTTTATTTATTAGCATTTTATGATATTTTAATCAAAACACCTCTTCAAAAATCCAAATGTAAATGTACAAATATAATTATTAGCATTAGTAACAATAATTATAATGGGTGAAGTTTTAATCTCAAAAGAGCAGTGAGATTTTGTGAGGATTTACAATTTTGTGTGTGTGCCTACAGTTTACCATGCATTATTGAACTTTTAATCATACACTGTCATCAGAACACTATTTGACCAATTTATCAAATAATACAGCCTAAAAAAATAAAACAATGCACATGTTTCTTTAATAATAATAATAAAAAAATACTCTTTACTTTCGTTACCGCTCTGAAACAATTGCAATTGGTTGTTTCACCTGGTTGCTTTCATCATGATTGGTTAATCTGACTGTCATCCACGAAAAGTGCGCCAATGACAAAAGTGCGCGCCTTCTTACTAGTAAATTTGAAAATACGTCAGTTTGGTGATGTGTTTGACTGCGAGATTACTCGGTCAGTTCAGGTTATGTGCCTGTTAAAGTCTTATTTTAAATTAATTTGAGTTGTGGCATGTCAATGGAGAACAGCAGCTGGAGTGTGAACACAGAGGAAGGGGCAGACTGGATGTGGTCCTGCAAACATGGCGATATCAGGTAATAAAACATTTTTCAGTTAAACCATAGTAAAGTTATGTTTTGTGTCCATAATTTATGTGAGTGAGAAATCAAAGTGAGAGTCTATAATTGCAATTAGTGTATTAGCGCTGGCTAGTAAGTTATGTATTTCAATGCAGTGTCTGAGTTTGCTGTGTGTTTTTATTAATGTCAGCTAAGTTAGATTAAAACTCAAACTCGTGAGAAGTAAAGGAGCATCACCGCGGTCAAGTGAGCCGCCATCTGTGAACACCCAGTCAAGTGAGCCGCCACCTGGGTTCTGCTGCACTTCTATTAGTGGTATTACGGTACGGAGACATGGAGCGGCCAAAAAGCTGACGAAGACATATATTTCAGCGGTTATGAATTAAATGTGCCCCAAAACACACACACAAAAAAATAAAAGATACAGTTATATTATGTTCAAATATATTATACTGTGGAGTTTTCCATAAGAAAAAAGTCTGTTAAAATACATTATAGCACTGATTATTTCCGACTATTTTATACATGCATTATTCAAATTAGTTCATACAAAAATGTCAATAAATTATTTTTCTGAACGACCAAGTCTCTATCTGTGTCAACTTTCCTGGGTTTTACTGTAGAATTTGGGAGATGATGAATGCCAAAGTCTGACACAATGCATTATAGCAATGACCATTTCTTCACATTTAGACAGGCATTATACTAATTCCTTCAGAGTTAACAAGAAAATTGGAATTAATTCTTCTTCGGGACACCCAAGACTCTGTCTGTGTTAAGTTTCATGAGATTTTACTGTAGAATTTGGAAGAAAATGAATGCCAGTCTGACACAATGCATTATAGCACACCTTCACATTTAGACAGGCATTATTCAAATTCCTTCAAAGTTAACATTGAATTTTCAATGCATTCTTCTTCGGGACACCCAAGACTCTGTCTGTGTCAAGTTTCATGAGATTTTACTGTAGAATTTGGGAGAAAATGAATGCCAGTCTGACACAATGCATTATAGCACACCTTCACATTTAGACAGGCATTATTCAAATTTCTTCAAAGTTAACATGAAATTTTCAATGCATTCTTCTTCGGGACACCCAAGACTCTGTCTGTGTCAAGTTTCATGAGATTTTACTGTAGAATTTGGGAGAAAATGAATGCCAGTCTGACACAATGCATTATAGCACACCTTCACATTTAAACAGACATTATTCAAATTCTTTCAGATTTAACAAGACAATTGGAATTAATTCTTCTTCGGGACACTCAAGACTCTGTCTGTGTCAAGTTTCATGAGATTTTACTGTAGAATTTGGAAGAAAATGAATGCCAGTCTGACACAATGCATTATAGCACACCTTCACATTTAGACAGGCATTATTCAAATTCCTTCAAAGTTAACATGAAATTTTCAATGCATTCTTCTTCGGGACACCCAAGACTCTGTCTGTGTCAAGTTTCATGAGATTTTACTGTAGAATTTGGGAGAAAATGAATGCCAGTCTGACACAATGCATTATAGCACACCTTCACATTTCACAGGCATTATTCAAATTCCTTCAGAGTTAACAAGAAAAATTGAATTAATTCTTCCGCAGGACACCCAAGACTCTGTCTGTGTCAAGTTTCATGAGATATAACTGTAGAATTTGGGAGAAAATGAATGCCAGTCTGACACAATGCATTATAACACACCTTCACATTTAGACAGGCATTATTCAAATTCCTTCAGAGTTAACAAGAAAATTGGAATTAATTCTTCTTCAGGACACCAAAGTCTCTGTCTGTGTGAAGTTTCATGAGATTTTACTGCAGAATTTGGGAGAAAATGAATGCCAGTCTGACACAATGCATTATAGCACACCTTCACATTTAAACAGGCATTATTCAAATTCCTTCAGAGTTAACAAGAAAATTGGAATTAATTCTTCTTCAAGACACCCGAGACTCTGTCTGTGCCAAGTTTCATGAGATTTTACTGTAGAATTTGGGAGAAAATGAATGCCAGTCTGACACAATGCATTATAGCACACCTTCACATTTAAACAGACATTATTAAAATTCCATCAGAGTTAACAAGACAATTGGAATTAATTCTTCTTCGGGACACTCAAGACTCTGTCTGTGTCAAGTTTCATGAGATTTTACTGTAGAATTTGGAAGAAAATGAATGCCAGTCTGACACAATGCATTATAGCACACCTTCACATTTAGACAGGCATTATTCAAATTCCTTCAAAGTTAACAAGAAAATTGGAATTAATTCTTCTTCAGGACACCCAAGTCTCTGTCTGTGTCAAGTTTCATGAGATTTTACTGTAGAATTTGGGAGAAAATGAATGCCAGTCTGACACAATGCATTATAGCACACCTTCACATTTAGACAGGCATTATTCAAATTCCTTCAGAGTTAACATGAAATTTTCAATGCATTCTTCTTCGGGACACCCAAGATTCTGTCTGTGTCAAGTTTGATGAGATTTTACTGTAGAATTTGGGAGAAAATGAATGCGAGTCTGGCCCAATGCATTATAGCACACCTTCACATTTAGACAGGCATTATTCAAATTCCTTCAGAGTTAACAAGAAAAATGGAATTAATTCTTCTTCAGGACACCCAAGACTCTGTCTGTGTCAAGTTTCATGATATTTTACTGTAGAATTTGGGAGAAAATGAATGCCAGTCTGACACAATGCATTATAACACACCTTCACAGTTAGACAGGCATTATTCAAATTCCTTCAGAGTTAACAAGAAAATTGGAATAAATTCTTCTTCAGGACACCCAAGACTCTGTCTGTGTGAAGTTTCATGAGATTTTACTGTAGAATTTGGGAGAAAACGAATGACAAATTCTGCCACAATGCATTATAGCACTGAAAATTCCTTTACATTTAGACAGGCATTATTCTAATTCCTTCAGAGTTAACATGAAATTTTCAATGCATTCTTCTTCAGGACACCCAAGACTCTGTCTGTGTCAACTTTCATGAGATTTTACTGTAGAATTTGGGAGAAAATGAATGGCAAAATCTGCCAAAATGCATTATAGCACTGACCATTCCTTGACATTTAGACAGACATTATTCTAATTCCTTCAATGTTAACATGAAATTTTCAATGCATTCTTATTCAGGACACCCAAGACTCTGTCTATGTCAACTTTCATGAGATTTTACTATATTAATGTCTAATATTGAAAAAAGACAAAAAAAAAAAATGTGGTCCAAAACACTAAAAAACTATTAACATGCATATTAATAATGGACATTATAAAAGAGACAGTTATATTATCTTCAAATATATTATACTATGGATATGGAAGATTATATGTTGTATACTTAAATGAGATTAATGCAATCAATGCAAAAGTAACAAAATTAAAAAACAAAATTATATAACAGTCCTCTCTTCTGATCATTATTGATCACTTTTAATGATTAAATGTAGATTTTTTTAAACACATTACCCTTATAGTTTACATCAAGCGTGTAAATTCACTAGGATTCAAAACACACCATCACACTTATAAGGGTGAAAAGAAGCATTTTGCATTGTTTTTATTAGCATGTCAAATTCCTAGGTGTCTCTTTTACAGAGTGTGGTTAAGCAGTCTCCACCACATATTGTTTGCTTACAAATGTTGAGGGTCTGAGTGGTCAAGCCAGTGCTCATCTACTGTCTTTACTTCTCTGACTTGTGTTGTAGATATTTTTCTCTTTAATAAAGAACACGGTCAGAGACAGAGTCTTTTGAGATTTTATTCTTGCAAGAAGGTCAAACAATACAGCAGTGAGCTCTGCAATATGTGTGACAAAAATAAGTGATCATGGTTCTCTGCTTTTATACCCCTTTGCCCCATGTTTTCAATAGCTATCTCCCAATATGACTATATGGCTAAGCAAGCCTCATGAACACATTCGATATGTTTCATTCCTCACGTCGCGGCTTCCCAAAATCATCATGATATCCTGTTTTTCCTAAGCAAGCAAGAACAAGCAGGTTATTGTGACATATTCTCGTGCAAGGCAGAGAAAGGCCCTGTGCTCAAACAGTTATATGATGTTATATGATTACTTGTGATATAAAATAATATTGGAACATATGAATATGAAATATATATGAGTAAATATGAATAATATGCATATAGTAAATATATGTAGGCTAAATATGATAAAATTATACATTTCTCACACAATTTACCCCTTTATTCATTCTTTGACAAGTTTAAGGATACATATTTATCAGAACATCGAGTGTATGCTCCTTTAAGGCTTTAACATACCCCTTCATTAGCTGATAAGTGAAAAAGACATCACAAGCTTATGGCATTTTTTTTGTGAAAAAAACTATATAAATCTCCTGACACATAGCCAAAGCAAGCAAGAGGGGAATCTCATCTCTTCATCTCTTCATTAACCTTCTGTTTACAGTACCTCATACCATGGATACAGTCCTGCTTGTACCCCTTTCATTAAAGAAATGTCTGTTTACTCAGTCTCAGAATCAGTAAAATAAATAGTGTCATGCATAGGTGGTTTTGGTACAAAGGATGGCGGCGGATGCACAACTGCTTTCTGTGTCAGGGATGAAAAACACAGAAGACAACAAGGTAGCACACAAATCAGCAGTATTATCCCCAATGCTACAGGTAAACGTATGAAACAGCCAATTTCCCCAACCTCCCCACAATGATGTCAACCACGCAAACCATGAATCATCTGCTTTCACTCAAAAAAATGATTCGGTCTAAATGTACATTTTATGTAATTCAATTGCATAACAATTTTCCATCCATTTAGATTACATAGTTTTAACATAAACAAATCAATAAACGTAATGTGAGTCATATACATCAGACATACGTGAATGAAATAGGTACGTTTTATGTAATAATTCACAGCAAAGTCCCCACACTCCTCAGTGTCCATGTGTTTCCACACTACAGAGTGTTCAAGTAGCATTGAAGCAGTGCTGGAGTTAAGAAGATAATTATGTGATGATTGATCATTAATGATGAACACCTGCTGTTATCAAGAAGAATCACCGAAGGAAAGAGAAACACAAGAAATACAACTGACTTCAGCCACAGCTGAAGATGAAATCAACTGAAAAAAAAGAAGACATTAAATCTCTCAAGATCTGATTAAACAGCATCAGACTGACCAGATTGACTTTATTTCTGTCAGACTTCTAGAGAAGCTCTTATTGAGAATTAACAGAGGTTTAGATGCTTTATTGTTTTGTTTGAAATCACCATCAAAGAGACCAGTGTTTCCTTTTGTTGAGCTCTTGGCTCTTGACCCTTGACATTTTGGTGTTAATATTACGCTGGTTTCTTTAATTGTGTGATTATTTAAAACACACTTAGTTTAGCCAGCAAAGCCAAGTGAAAAAGAGTTGTGGGTAGTTCTTGTCCCTGGTCACTGACCTCATTTCAAGTCCAATTTCTGATTATATAGACATTATACTGTTTTAGATTTCTTCATAGCTTCATATCATGCAGTATGGTAAATATCAGATAATTTGAATAATTTACAAGCCACTTTGTGCACATAAAGTTTTCATCTGTAACAATACAAAGACCACAGACATCAAAAATCAGTGTATGAATCTCAACAATGGTGACAGTCAAGAAAATATTCAGATGAAACTCTGAACATCACAAAACAAGCTACTAAAAGTCACAACTATAACAGCATATGTAAAATAAAATAGTAAGAATAAAAGAAAATAATCAGAAAATTCAGCTGCCTTTTTTATTCATGCTGCAAAGCATGCTGGGATACATGGGAGAGTCTTGTACTATGCTGGTACCCAGCATGCATTGCAACGAAGTATTTTGTTGACTGTTACCATTGTTGAGATTCATACGCTGATTCTTGATGTCTGTGGTCTTTGTATTGTTACAGATGAAAACTTTATGTGCACAAAGTTGCTTGTAAATTATTCAAATTATCTGATATTTACCATACTGCATGATATGAAGCTATGAAGAAATCTAAAACAGTATAATGTCTATATAATCAGAAATTGGACTTGAAATGAGGTCAGTGACCAGGGACAAGAACTACCCACAACTCTTTTTCACTTGGCTTTGCTGGCTAAACTAAGTGTGTTTTAAATAATCACACAATTAAAGAAACCAGCGTAATATTAACACCAAAATGTCAAGGGTCAAGAGCCAAGAGCTCAACAAAAGGAAACACTGGTCTCTTTGATGGTGATTTCAAACAAAACAATAAAGCATCTAAACCTCTGTTAATTCTCAATAAGAGCTTCTCTAGAAGTCTGACAGAAATAAAGTCAATCTGGTCAGTCTGATGCTGTTTAATCAGATCTTGAGAGATTTAATGTCTTCTTTTTTTTCAGTTGATTTCATCTTCAGCTGTGGCTGAAGTCAGTTGTATTTCTTGTGTTTCTCTTTCCTTCGGTGATTCTTCTTGATAACAGCAGGTGTTCATCATTAATGATCAATCATCACATAATTATCTTCTTAACTCCAGCACTGCTTCAATGCTACTTGAACACTCTGTAGTGTGGAAACACATGGACACTGAGGAGTGTGGGGACTTTGCTGTGAATTATTACATAAAACGTACCTATTTCATTCACGTATGTCTGATGTATATGACTCACATTAAGTTTATTGATTTGTTTATGTTAAAACTATGTAATCTAAATGGATGGAAAATTGTTATGCAATTGAATTACATAAAATGTACATTTAGACCGAATCATTTTTTTGAGTGAAAGCAGATGATTCATGGTTTGCGTGGTTGACATCATTGTGGGGAGGTTGGGGAAATTGGCTGTTTCATACGTTTACCTGTAGCATTGGGGATAATACTGCTGATTTGTGTGCTACCTTGTTGTCTTCGGTGTAAGGGTTTTATACATAAATATAATTTAATTTAGCTCAAAGGGAATCATTAATGATTTTATAGGGAATTTGAACAGAATCACTGTTTTGCGGCTGATCACTGAGTCGGCAGCGATTCACTGAACGAGCCGTATAACATTAACTCTGCACTGGATATTAAAATCCAAAATATAGTGA
The DNA here is from genome assembly GCA_036784905.1 of Acrossocheilus fasciatus. Lineage (NCBI taxonomy): Eukaryota > Metazoa > Chordata > Actinopteri > Cypriniformes > Cyprinidae > Acrossocheilus > Acrossocheilus fasciatus. The sequence continues at coordinate 35,344,348 of CM071944.1, forward strand.
AAACACTATTAATAAGCACAGTAACAAGATCGGCAGATTAAGACATTAACTTGTAAGCACAAAACACAAGATACTTCTCTTTTAAATATAAATAAGACTTTATTTATATAAACCTAAGACATAAACTAACACTAACATGAACACACGCATTCACACATTCACACGATGCAGAAAGAGAGAAAGGATGAGTTTAGAGAATGAGAATGTGAAATCCCAAGTTTACAGCAATATGTGCTATTGCATAGACCTGAACAACCATCAATCACTTAATTAACCCTCGCGTTGAGTTTCTCAATGAGGCTAAAATTTATATTAAATACACCAGCTCAGTTATAATCTGGAGTTTGTACTTGCGTTGCCTTTGTGTTACAGGGATTCCCTTTTGTCTTCGTCGTCGTTGCAGGAAAGGGGTTTTCCCGAGTTGGTGATTGGCTGGAAGTTCAGTAGTCTTTGAAGCGAGGTCTTGGGAAGCCAATGGTTGGACCGTTGGCTGAGGATGGTCTTGGAGTCCGTTTCTGGTTGAAGTTTGAAGCGGGTGCAGTCGCTGGACTTTGCGGCAAACTTAACTTTTGAACACGAGACTCAACGGAAAGAAAAGAAACTAAAGTAAAAGAATAAAATGAGTGATGAGACTAGGTGGTTTTTCTTCTCATCGTGGTGTTAAGTAGCAACTGGCCTGTAGGCCAGAGCACGCTCAAAGAGCGCTAAAACAGCGTCAAAACGCTGTGGCGAGAAGAAGAAGGGAAGAGAAGAGGAGGCTTAGAGAGACAAAAGAGAGACAAAAGAGGAAGATTTGATGGTGTCCTGAGTTCTTAAACTCGGCTTTGGGACACATCCCATTTGGTGTTTTGACCAATTAGATAGGCTATTGTCTTAGCTAGGGTTGTTCCTTCCATCATAAATCAGCCTGTTATCAGTCACATGGTCTGAATTTTACACACTCTTGCAAAGTATACTTTTGGATATGATTTCTATAACCAGAATATGATACATTTGACACAGAATTAATTGAAAGAAACATTTCAAGCTAGAAATGTCAAACTCATACATACCAAACACGACTAACCTTAAAGTCATTCAATAGTTATTAGAAAGACATACATAATATGTGCTTAAAACATGATAGTCTAATATGTGATTACATACATAATATAGTGTTATGCCTAGCATTGTCCTTTTAGGATGGTTTTATGTGCATATGAAAAAGAAAGTCTCTGTGTACCAAAAAGAAGTGTTCTTTGGCCAGAGGAATTTCAGTCTGGTTCTTTGTCTTGTATGTGTGGGGGAGAAGTCAATCTGAAGAAGCTTGTGATTTCTCTTGTGGAACGCCATGTGATGGCCATCTCTTTGACCATTAATCTTGACTATTTACCCCAAATTTGATGATCTCCTTCCTGCGTAGAACACTTATCAATAAGTGTTCTTTTGTCTTAATGTTGCGAGCTGTTCTGTGAAAGAGGCTTGTTAGTTAGGCTTGCTCCAGAAGTCAGAGATAGGAATCTTTACGATGTTGTCCTGGAATTTCAGCTCCTCATGTTTCGATGCTCCGATCGAATCTTAGTTTTGTCTGACTCGTTCTGACGCTACATACCCCCCTTGATTGGCGATGTGTCGAGTTGGAGACATCGGCAAGCACTGGATAAACAGAGGCAGAAGAAGCAGACACAAAAACAGCAAACAACAAGACAACACCTCCATGACAGTTACTGTACTGGTGCAGGGCATCAGGTTATTCGGGTACAGGCGGCTATATTCAATTGGTCAATCTAGTTTGGTAAACTGAATAGTTTTAGTTCAATTTTGGAAATTGTTGTTCTAATTTAGTTTAGTACGTTGATTCTTCGATCAAATTTTGTGATTAGATTTGTTTGTTTCTTCTAAGTTGTCTCAACTTAAGAATGTTCACCTTTAGTTTCTAGTGACATCATTTGTGGTAAAATGAATTGACCTATCGTGCGTGGAGCTCTCTGGCTTCCATTCGGTTTCGAGTGGTGTGCGGATATTAGGTGTGGTGAGTCAATCCTAATATCAGACCTTTGACCCTTGCAGGGTGTCTAGGTTTTTCACCTACTAAAGAAAGAGGGGAAGGAAAGGATAGGTAAAAGAAGAACAAAACAAACAAAGCTACTGTGGGTTTTCCTGGCATGTTTTGCAACTACTGTTGAGCTAGGATGTCGTGCAGCTAGGGAGTCATGTACCTTAACTTAGTGTCAGGTTTTCTAACTATGGTGAGGATAGCTGCATGTTTCTTCATGGTGGTGTATGTAACTATGTTACGCTACAATTTGGATATTCTACTTGTGGGAAGAATATGTTTGTTACATGTGTTGTCAGTAGATGTGGTTACCTCTAGGTGTAGGTAATGTTGTGTGTGTTACTGGTGTAGTGTAGGTGTGGTCAGATCTGTTTCAGTCTGTGTTGTCTCCCCCCTTTCCAGGTATGTCAGTGGAGACGGGCTCTCTGCATCCTTGGCTTGGATGAGGGCGTGTCCATGATCTAATGGGGGTCAGTCCAGAAAGGCAGGAAGTTCTTCTGCATACAGTCGGAGGTAGTTTGGCATGGCTGTGCGAAGCTGGGATGCACACTTCGTCTCCTATGTTGCATTCCTCTTGTGCTGCCTTCTGGATGTGGCAGACTTTCTGACCTTCTGTGCTTTGGTGGTTGCTGTTGCACAGACAGGAATGTGGTTCTTGGAGTTGGAGTTCATTTACTAGTTTGTTAGTGAGTGATGGGTGACTGAGGTGACGTTCTCTGGTACCTCAGTTTTCATCAATAGTTGGCCGTGAGAGACTTGCTCGTTCAGGGTGGTTGTTGAACAGGTGCTTGTCATCTCTGATATGGTGGTGTACCATGTGATCACCGGCCTTCCATTCCGTCGCTGGTCACAGCGAGCATGACTCAATTTTGTAGTCATCCGTGTTCAGCTTATCTTGAAGGAGCTCTTTCAGTTGTCTCATGACTTGTTCCATGTCTTCTGACGGTAAGCTGTCTTGTTCTTGTGCGTACTCAGCACTGTGCATGTCTGAGTGGTGCGGAGGTGGGTTTCGTTGTCGCTTACTCACACGAGTTGCTCTTGGATGAGTCAGGCGATTACCTTTGGATGTCTGATCTTTTGGGTTTCTTGAGAAGCGTGGCTTGTCCCATGGATTTTTCCAGCGGTTGGGCTGATAGCTGTCGTGGACATGGGGGTCACGTTCTCCGTGCTCTTGATGGAAAACTCTGGTGTTGTGATGCAACTGGGTGTCGTCCAGTGCAAGGTTAGAGTCTTTAGTGACAGAGTTCAAGAGTGTGGAGGTTTTGTTACCTTTCTTTGAGGCCATCTTCTGCTTGTTGTAGGCCTTCTGTGTTAGGTCACGCAACTGTTGGATGGTCATGGAGCGTGGACAGGCCATGACGCCTAGATGGTGACTGACTCCAGGGTGCAGATTTTTTAGGAAGAGGCTTTTGAAGTTCACATCCTCTTCAAGGTCAGGTTCGTTGTGTGCACCAAAGTAAGCTTGTCGGAGTCGGTTGTAGTAAGCTTGTGGAGTCTCTTGTCGACCTTGTTTGGTTTCCAAGGCAGTTAACAGTCCATGTTCTGACTCTGGATCTGTAAATTCTTTAATCAGGACCTCACAAAGTAGCTGGTAGTCTAACTTTGTTCGACTGGGCTGTCGATCTAGGAAGTTTCGTACCTCGGGACTGGATGTTGCTCTAAGGAGGTATAACCTGTCTCTGTCAGTCACATGAGGTCTCATTTCTAGATAGAAGTCGATATCTTGCAGATGAGCCTCGATAGTGTGGCCCTCTGTGGAGTTCGGGTTGAACTTGCTTATGTTTTTAGACAGCTTGTCAAGGTCTTTGACGGTCATCCCAAGCGCAGCTCCAAGGTCTGCTTGGATGGGAGGTTTTCTTTCGTTGACAGGAAAGAGTTCTGTGGCGAAGGCAGATGAGGTTTTGGGTTGTGGCCCTTCGCTTCTTTCGTTGCATGCCAGTTCTTGGACGTAGGACTCGGCTCTGCTCAGCAGTGGTGAGGCTGGGAGATGTTTCTCTTGCCTTGGCTCTTGTTTCTGCTCATAAGCATGTTTGAGTTCTTTTCTGACCATATAGAGCTCATAGTTGGTATCGTCTAGTTGTTGGGTCAGATTGTCCATTTCAGTTCCATACCTTTCAAGGTTGTCTTTCAAGGAACTGATTTCGGCGTTCTTGTTGCTGATGTCATTCTTGACTTTCTCTAGTAGCTGTGCGGCATACTGGAGTCTGTTTACCAGGTCTTTCTGGGCAGCTTTTGCATGTTGTTGGTCAAGCTGAGCTGCTGTCAGGGCTGCTTGGAGCTCCTTAACTTGTTCCGTTGTTTCCTGCTCCCTCTCGTTGGGTGCTTTGAGTTGATCTTGAACTTTCACTTCCAGCTTGTCTATGCGGTGTTGAGCACATGTCAGCTCCTCTTGAAGATGGGTGATGTGCTTGTCGCTCAGTTTCAGCTGGGTCGTGAAGGCATAGCTTAGGGAGCTGGTGATTTTGACTAGCTCCTCGTGGTTGGTGTTCTGGCTCGAATCTTGTGTCAGGAATCTTCTCAGAATTAGGATTATTATTAAAAATAATAACAGTTCAAGGGTCTTGGGGGTGAGGCTGTCTGTCGTGCCTCTCAGCCAAGTGTTCCCATCTTCCCCTTGGGCAAAGGGGGCTGCAGTCTGCGGCATGTTAGCACGCTGGGGAGAAGAGAGACTGACACAGATCTGTGTGGAGTAGAAGCCTATGTGTGGTGGGACAACTAAGTGTTGTGTCAGTGATTTTGAACCACTAGTGTAGTGTGGTGATGACTGTGTTGGTCTCAGGGTATCTAGGTAGACTAGAGATGTGAAGACTTCATCACTTCTAATGAGGAAGAGGGAAAAGAGAGAAAAAAGGTGAAAAACAAATTCAATTAACAAAACAATTCCTTTTTTTTTTTTTTAAATGAGGAAAATTCTTTTTTTTTTTCTCAATTAAATGTTATCAAGGAGGCAAACAATATTATTAAATCTCTGTTTTAGACAAATGAATATAATAATAATTCTGATATCTCTTTCTTAGTCTGACAGGATTGACAACATACACCTTACAGTTGGACCGCTCACCAGGGAGGCTGTGAAGGCAACGGTTGCCCAAAACTTATCTCTATTAAATTGATCTCAGCGTCGGATGAGATGTTAAAATTTGGATTGCGTTTTCAAATGTGGGGAGGCTAGGAAGAACGAAAGAGTGTTTGATTACAATCAAATTCGTAAGGATGATTCTCCTTTGGACAGGATTGTGTATTTCATTCACTTAGAATTGATTGATGGTTCTTACAGGTCCCTACAAATGTGAAAAGTGAAGAGTGAAGAAAGCAGGAGAAAGAAGGAGAGAGACAGTAGATTAAGTGGATCGGGTCCACTAGCACGCTGTTATGCCCAACATTGAGTAGAGCGTTATTTTCAGTTGCTGCACAACTAATAACAAATAAATAAATTTTGGGTGAAAGAGATTTGTCTCTCTAATTTATTTGTACTCGTAGTGAGGGATAACAATGATTCCTATTAAGGCTCGGGTGTGTCGTCCCCAAGCTAGGATACACAGAGGAAAGAGAATGGTAAGACAAAGGAAACTTGAAAAGTAATAAATGGGTAAAATAAGCAAAAATGAAATTAAATAAAGGAGGAAATAAGTCTTTAGTTTTAGTAACTAAAAATAGTGGATAAGTGTATAACCAAAACAGGAAGAAAGAGGGTTAAAACGCAATAAAATAATGAGTAAGTAGTCTGAATAGAATCTATTGAGATGGGTAATAAAACAATTAGGTGGAATAAGTTTACTTAAACCTTCAAAGTTCAAGACTTATTTGTACCTAAAATGATTAGGCCCAAAAAAGAATACTAGAAGTAATGATCATATGAAATGATCTGAGGGGGAAATTTTGAATGATTCCAAATAAATTTAATGTTTTAATTAAATTTTGAATTTGGCACAATTAATAATTGTGAACTAGTAGTATTTCCCTTTCTAGTAAAATGCAAATAAGTGGTAAGAAGTGAAAAATTAGAGAAATAAGAAAGACAAAGACCAACAAGTGTATTAGTTTAGATGTTTAAAGGGTTAAACCACTTTAGCTTTTCAAACACACACACTGTATTCAACCACTGGATGCTAATGCTAACTTCTAACCTTTGAGGCTAATGGCTTTAACATAGGCTTCAATGTAAACACAACCGTTCCGTTAGCTTAGCAACAGTATAGAGTTTGTTTACAATAGCATCAATGTGCTGCGCGTGCGCAGTTCAGAGTTGCTCCGGAAGTAGGTTAAGACTTCCGTGTCATGCAAGTAACTGTGGCAACTAAAACAAACTCTAGTGGACTAGATTACAATTACAGTTAATGCAGTTACAGTTAGGCATGTTACATGAAATGTCGGCGCATTTCAACACTGTACAAATAACAACACCGCTTTTTTGTTGGTTCTGCGATGTGGCGCTTAAACTCTCAGTTCGTTCAGAGTTTACTTTAAACTTTATTCAAATCGCCGCTTCGTGCTGCAGTTGAGGAAAACAGTGATCGGATCATAAAAGCCCGTGCCAGTTTCTCTGGACACGTACACACAACAGGTTTTCTTCGCTGTTGGCACAACGTTAACTTTAACTTTATCAAGCTTATATCATAGCTGATCTGACAATGGAACACGCACTGAAAATCAAACTATGAATAATAAAGCTTTGATCAGATAGAATTGAGGAACACGCTCAAAACTATTCTTTATCCACCGATTTATTTACCTTTTAACTATTGCAGTTTAGCTCCGTTCAGCTAACAGTGACTGAGATTCAGGAGTATAACTATTGAATGACCTGGAACACGCAGGACATCAATTCAGCTATAAAACAAGGCATTACAGAAAAGAGGAACACGCTCAATTTCAACCTTATTGTATGATCTCAGATAACTTTAAGTTCACTTACTGCAGTTTAACAATGAAGAGGCAGACTGGAGTTACAGCCTTCTCTGCGTTCATTCATTCAAGCAGGCGCGCACTGCTGACGTCACACACACACACGCTAGTCTCGCTCAGAAGCGTCTCATCTTTCATCCACAGCAATGGAAAAGATTAAATAACTTGGTTTATGCTCACAATTTAGATTAATCTGCCCGCATTCTCCACCAATAAATATGTAAGGGTTTTATACATAAATATAATTTAATTTAGCTCAAAGGGAATCATTAATGATTTTATAGGGAATTTGAACAGAATCACTGTTTTGCGGCTGATCACTGAGTCGGCAGCGATTCACTGAACGAGCCGTATAACATTAACTCTGCACTGGATATTAAAATCCAAAATATAGTGAAAACACTATTAATAAGCACAGTAACAAGATCGGCAGATTAAGACATTAACTTGTAAGCACAAAACACAAGATACTTCTCTTTTAAATATAAATAAGACTTTATTTATATAAACCTAAGACATAAACTAACACTAACATGAACACACGCATTCACACATTCACACGATGCAGAAAGAGAGAAAGGATGAGTTTAGAGAATGAGAATGTGAAATCCCAAGTTTACAGCAATATGTGCTATTGCATAGACCTGAACAACCATCAATCACTTAATTAACCCTCGCGTTGAGTTTCTCAATGAGGCTAAAATTTATATTAAATACACCAGCTCAGTTATAATCTGGAGTTTGTACTTGCGTTGCCTTTGTGTTACAGGGATTCCCTTTTGTCTTCGTCGTCGTTGCAGGAAAGGGGTTTTCCCGAGTTGGTGATTGGCTGGAAGTTCAGTAGTCTTTGAAGCGAGGTCTTGGGAAGCCAATGGTTGGGCCGTTGGCTGAGGATGGTCTTGGAGTCCGTTTCTGGTTGAAGTTTGAAGCGGGTGCAGTCGCTGGACTTTGCGGCAAACTTAACTTTTGAACACGAGACTCAACGGAAAGAAAAGAAACTAAAGTAAAAGAATAAAATGAGTGATGAGACTAGGTGGTTTTTCTTCTCATCGTGGTGTTAAGTAGCAACTGGCCTGTAGGCCAGAGCACGCTCAAAGAGCGCTAAAACAGCGTCAAAACGCTGTGGCGAGAAGAAGAAGGGAAGAGAAGAGGAGGCTTAGAGAGACAAAAGAGAGACAAAAGAGGAAGATTTGATGGTGTCCTGAGTTCTTAAACTCGGCTTTGGGACACATCCCATTTGGTGTTTTGACCAATTAGATAGGCTATTGTCTTAGCTAGGGTTGTTCCTTCCATCATAAATCAGCCTGTTATCAGTCACATGGTCTGAATTTTACACACTCTTGCAAAGTATACTTTTGGATATGATTTCTATAACCAGAATATGATACATTTGACACAGAATTAATTGAAAGAAACATTTCAAGCTAGAAATGTCAAACTCATACATACCAAACACGACTAACCTTAAAGTCATTCAATAGTTATTAGAAAGACATACATAATATGTGCTTAAAACATGATAGTCTAATATGTGATTACATACATAATATAGTGTTATGCCTAGCATTGTCCTTTTAGGATGGTTTTATGTGCATATGAAAAAGAAAGTCTCTGTGTACCAAAAAGAAGTGTTCTTTGGCCAGAGGAATTTCAGTCTGGTTCTTTGTCTTGTATGTGTGGGGGAGAAGTCAATCTGAAGAAGCTTGTGATTTCTCTTGTGGAACGCCATGTGATGGCCATCTCTTTGACCATTAATCTTGACTATTTACCCCAAATTTGATGATCTCCTTCCTGCGTAGAACACTTATCAATAAGTGTTCTTTTGTCTTAATGTTGCGAGCTGTTCTGTGAAAGAGGCTTGTTAGTTAGGCTTGCTCCAGAAGTCAGAGATAGGAATCTTTACGATGTTGTCCTGGAATTTCAGCTCCTCATGTTTCGATGCTCCGATCGAATCTTAGTTTTGTCTGACTCGTTCTGACGCTACATCGGTGTTTTTCATCCCTGACACAGAAAGCAGTTGTGCATCCGCCGCCATCCTTTGTACCAAAACCACCTATGCATGACACTATTTATTTTACTGATTCTGAGACTGAGTAAACAGAAATTTCTTTAATGAAAGGGGTACAAGCAGGACTGTATCCATGGTATGAGGTACTGTAAACAGAAGGTTAATGAAGAGATGAAGAGATGAGATTCCCCTCTTGCTTGCTTTGGCTATGTGTCAGGAGATTTATATAGTTTTCTTCACAAAAAAAATGCCATAAGCTTGTGATGTCTTTTTCACTTATCAGCTAATGAAGGGGTATGTTAAAGCCTTAAAGGAGCATACACTCGATGTTCTGATAAATATGTATCCTTAAACTTGTCAAAGAATGAATAAAGGGGTAAATTGTGTGAGAAATGTATAATTTTATCATATTTAGCCTACATATATTTACTATATGCATATTATTCATATTTACTCATATATATTTCACATTCATATGTTCCAATATTATTTTATATCACAAGTAATCATATAACATCATATAACTGTTTGAGCACAGGGCCTTTCTCTGCCTTGCACGAGAATATGTCACAATAACCTGCTTGTTCTTGCTTGCTTAGGAAAAACAGGATATCATGATGATTTTGGGAAGCCGCGACGTGAGGAATGAAACATATCGAATGTGTTCATGAGGCTTGCTTAGCCATATAGTCATATTGGGAGATAGCTATTGAAAACATGGGGCAAAGGGGTATAAAAGCAGAGAACCATGATCACTTATTTTTGTCACACATATTGCAGAGCTCACTGCTGTATTGTCTGACCTTCTTGCAAGAATAAAATCTCAAAAGACTCTGTCTCTGACCGTGTTCTTTATTAAAGAGAAAAATATCTACAACACAAGTCAGAGAAGTAAAGACAGTAGATGAGCACTGGCTTGACCACTCAGACCCTCAACATTTGTAAGCAAACAATATGTGGTGGAGACTGCTTAACCACACTCTGTAAAAGAGACACCTAGGAATTTGACATGCTAATAAAAACAATGCAAAATGCTTCTTTTCACCCTTATAAGTGTGATGGTGTGTTTTGAATCCTAGTGAATTTACACGCTTGATGTAAACTATAAGGGTAATGTGTTTAAAAAAAATCTACATTTAATCATTAAAAGTGATCAATAATGATCAGAAGAGAGGACTGTTATATAATTTTGTTTTTTAATTTTGTTACTTTTGCATTGATTGCATTAATCTCATTTAAGTATACAACATATAATCTTCCATATCCATAGTATAATATATTTGAAGATAATATAACTGTCTCTTTTATAATGTCCATTATTAATATGCATGTTAATAGTTTTTTAGTGTTTTGGACCACATTTTTTTTTTGTCTTTTTTCAATATTAGACATTAATATAGTAAAATCTCATGAAAGTTGACATAGACAGAGTCTTGGGTGTCCTGAATAAGAATGCATTGAAAATTTCATGTTAACATTGAAGGAATTAGAATAATGTTTATCTAAATGTCAAGGAATGGTCAGTGCTATAATGCATTACGGCAGATTTTGCCATTCATTTTCTCCCAAATTCTACAGTAAAATCTCATGAAACTTGACACAGACAGAGTCTTGGGTGTCCTGAAGAAGAATTAATTCCATTTTTCTTGTTAACTCCGAAGGAATTTGAATAATGCCTGTTTAAATGTGAAGGTGTGCTATAATGCACACTCAAAAAAATGATTCGGTCTAAATGTACATTTTATGTAATTCAATTGCATAACAATTTTCCATCCATTTAGATTACATAGTTTTAACATAAACAAATCAATAAACTTAATGTGAGTCATATACATCAGACATACGTGAATGAAATAGGTACGTTTTATGTAATAATTCACAGCAAAGTCCCCACACTCCTCAGTGTCCATGTGTTTCCACACTACAGAGTGTTCAAGTAGCATTGAAGCAGTGCTGGAGTTAAGAAGATAATTATGTGATGATTGATCATTAATGATGAACACCTGCTGTTATCAAGAAGAATCACCGAAGGAAAGAGAAACACAAGAAATACAACTGACTTCAGCCACAGCTGAAGATGAAATCAACTGAAAAAAAAGAAGACATTAAATCTCTCAAGATCTGATTAAACAGCATCAGACTGACCAGATTGACTTTATTTCTGTCAGACTTCTAGAGAAGCTCTTATTGAGAATTAACAGAGGTTTAGATGCTTTATTGTTTTGTTTGAAATCACCATCAAAGAGACCAGTGTTTCCTTTTGTTGAGCTCTTGGCTCTTGACCCTTGACATTTTGGTGTTAATATTACGCTGGTTTCTTTAATTGTGTGATTATTTAAAACACACTTAGTTTAGCCAGCAAAGCCAAGTGAAAAAGAGTTGTGGGTAGTTCTTGTCCCTGGTCACTGACCTCATTTCAAGTCCAATTTCTGATTATATAGACATTATACTGTTTTAGATTTCTTCATAGCTTCATATCATGTAGTATGGTAAATATCAGATAATTTGAATAATTTACAAGCCACTTTGTGCACATAAAGTTTTCATCTGTAACAATACAAAGACCACAGACATCAAGAATCAGCGTATGAATCTCAACAATGGTAACAGTCAACAAAATACTTCATGTTGCAATGCATGCTGGGTACCAGCATAGTACAAGACTCTCCCATGTATCCCAGCATGCTTTGCAGCATGAATAAAAAAGGCAGCTGAATTTTCTGATTATTTTCTTTTATTCTTACTATTTTATTTTACATATGCTGTTATAGTTGTGACTTTTAGTAGCTTGTTTTGTGATGTTCAGAGTTTCATCTGAATATTTTCTTGACTTGACACATGGACACTGAGGAGTGTGGGGACTTTGCTGTGAATTATTACATAAAACGTACCTATTTCATTCACGTATGTCTGATGTATATGACTCACATTAAGTTTATTGATTTGTTTATGTTAAAACTATGTAATCTAAATGGATGGAAAATTGTTATGCAATTGAATTACATAAAATGTACATTTAGACCGAATCATTTTTTTGAGTGCATTGTGTCAGACTGGCATTCATTTTCTCCCAAATTCTACAGTAAAATCTCATGAAACTTGGCACAGACAGAGTCTTGGGTGTCTTGAAGAAGAATTAATTCCAATTTTCTTGTTAACTCTGAAGGAATTTGAATAATGCCTGTCTAAATGTGAAGGTGTGCTATAATGCATTGTGCCAGACTCGCATTCATTTTCTCCCAAATTCTACAGTAAAATCTCATGAAACTTAACACAGACAGAGTCTTGGGTGTCCTGAAGAAGAATTAATTCCAATTTTCTTGTTAACTCTGAAGGAATTTGAATAATGCCTGTTTAAATGTGAAGGTGTGCTATAATGCATTGTGTCAGACTGGCATTCATTTTCTTCCAAATTCTACAGTAAAATTTCATGAAACTTGACACAGACAGAGTCTTGAGTGTCCCGAAGAAGAATTAATTCCAATTTTCTTGTTAACTGTGAAGGAATTTGAATAATGCCTGTCTAAATGTGAAGGTGTGCTATAATGCATTGTGTCAGACTGGCATTCATTTTCTCCCAAATTCTACAGTAAAATCTCATGAAACTTGACACAGACAGAGACTTTGGTGTCCTGAAGAAGAATGAATTCCAATTTTCTTGTTAACTCTGAAGGAATTTGAATAATGTCTGTTTAAATGTGAAGGTGTGCTATAATGCATTGTGTCAGACTGGCATTCATTTTCTCCCAAATTCTACAGTAAAATCTCATGAAACTTGGCACAGACAGAGTCTTGGGTGTCTTGAAGAAGAATTAATTCCAATTTTCTTGTTAACTCTGAAGGAATTTGAATAATGCCTGTCTAAATGTGAAGGTGTGCTATAATGCATTGTGTCAGACTGGCATTCATTTTCTCCCAAATTCTACAGTAAAATCTCATGAAACTTGACACAGACAGAGACTTGGGTGTTCTGAAGAAGAATTAATTCCAATTTTCTTGTTAACTCTGAAGGAATTTGAATAATGCCTGTTTAAATGTGAAGGTGTGCTATAATGCATTGTGTCAGACTGGCATTAATTTTCTCACAAATTCTACAATAAAATCTCATGAAACTTGACACAGACAGAGTCTTGGGTGTCCCGAAGAAGAATGCATTGAAAATTTCATGTTAACTTTGAAGGAATTTGAATAATGCCTGTCTAAATGTGAAGGTGTGCTATAATGCATTGTGTCAGACTGGCATTCATTTTCTTCCAAATTCTACAGTAAAATCTCATGAAACTTGACACAGACAGAGTCTTGAGTGTCCCGAAGAAGAATTAATTCCAATTTTCCTGTTAACTGTGAAGGAATTTGAATAATGCCTGTCTAAATGTGAAGGTGTGCTATAATGCATTGTGTCAGACTGGCATTCATTTTCTCCCAAATTCTACAGTAAAATCTCATGAAACTTGACACAGACAGAGTCTTGGGTGTCCCGAAGAAGAATGCATTGAAAATTTCATGTTAACTTTGAAGGAATTTGAATAATGCCTGTCTAAATGTGAAGGTGTGTTATAATGCATTGTGTCAGACTGGCATTCATTTTCTTCCAAATTCTACAGTAAAATCTCATGAAACTTGACACAAACAGAGTCTTGAGTGTCCCGAAGAAGAATTAATTCCAATTTTCCTGTTAACTGTGAAGGAATTTGAATAATGCCTGTCTAAATGTGAAGGTGTGCTATAATGCATTGTGTCAGACTGGCATTCATTTTCTCCCCAATTCTACAGTAAAATCTCATCAAACTTGACACAGACAGAATCTTGGGTGTCCCGAAGAAGAATGCATTGAAAATTTCATGTTAACTCTGAAGGAATTTGAATAATGCCTGTCTAAATGTGAAGGTGTGCTATAATGCATTGTGTCAGACTGGCATATTTTCTCACAAATTCTACAGTAAAATCTCATGAAACTTGACACAGACAGAGACTTGGGTGTCCTGAAGAAGAATTAATTCCAATTTTCTTGTTAACTCTGAAGGAATTTGAATAATGCCTGTCTAAATGTGAAGGTGTGCTATAATGCGTTGTGTCAGACTGGCATTCATTTTCTCCCCAATTCTACAGTAAAATCTCATGAAACTTGACACAGACAGAGTCTTGAGTGTCCCGAAGAAGAATTAATTCCAATTTTCTTGTTAACTCTGAAGGAATTCGTATAATGCCTGTCTAAATGTGAAGAAATGGTCATTGCTATAATGCATTGTGTCAGAGTTTGGCATTCATCATCTCCCAAATTCTACAGTAAAACCCAGGAAAGTTGACACAGATAGAGACTTGGTCGTTCAGAAAAATAATTTATTGACATTTTTATATTAACTAATTTGAATAATGCATGTAGGAAATAGTCAGAAATAATCAGTGCTATAATGTATTTTAACAGACTTTTTTCTTATGGAAAACTCCACAGTATAATATATTTGAACATAATATAACTGCATCTTTTTGTGTTTGTGTGTGTTTTGGGGCACATTTAATTCATAACTGCTGAAATATATGTCTTCGTCAGCTTTTAGGCCGCTCCGTGTTTCCTTACCGTAATACCACAAATAGACGTGCAGCAGAATTCAGGTGGCGGCTCACTTGACCGCGGTGGAGCATCGGAATAAGTAAAGTGAATGAGAAAACTGCAATTTACACTCAGAGACACTGGAATCTTAGTTGAGATTTTGAATTTGTTGTGTCGATGACTGTTTCTGAGTATTTTTATTTTTTATTTTCTCCTCTTCAAATACTGATAACTGCTAATGATAAGATATTGGTTTACATTTTAAATCAAACACACGTTTTTCAAGGAAAACAGGCACCCAACTCAGAGACTACAGTAAGATGTTATTCAGTTTTAACCGTTTCTAGACCTCACATTGGATTAATGTCTGTAGTATCAAGTATGATTCTAATCATTATAAGTACATTTTTAAGACATTTTCCCACTGGTGATAGAAAATGTGAGTAACTTTTTTTTCCTCCTGTTGTCTTTCTTCCTCTGAGGTCACACAAAGAAAGAGAAACTGAACTTGTCACCATCATCAGTCCTTTATTTCATTCACTGGGGAACATCACAACCTTCAGATGTGTCTTATCAGGATAAATGCAGCTGCAGGGAAAATTATTTGAAGGTAGGTTTGATTGTGGTGTACAAATTGGTTTTTTTTTTAAGCTACAGTTGTGTTCACCTTGCTATGATATCTATGGAAAGGGCCCATTTTTGTGAATCCTCTTTGTCTGTCTTTTGGGGATTCACATTTTTCTGATGAGATTGTCATGCATCAGGTTTATGTTTAAGTTTTCAATCATTACTAACAGTTTCAAAGCTGACAATTTATGTTGTCTAAATGGTGCATAATGGCAAATGGCAGTACAATTTAAATACATTTTGTTTAAGATTGTTTAAAGGAATGGTTAAAAAAAAGCATTCTTTTTAAGGACTCGTCAGCCCCATCCTACTCCAGATTCACCAAGGATCCAGCTGAAGCCCAGTTCACATTACAAGCGACACGCAAGGACAAAGCAACACGATCCCATTCATTTCAATGGAGAGCTGGCGATTTCCGGCGACAGAGGCCGTTGGCGACCGGATGGGGCGTGTCCAGTGACATGACAAAGTTCAGAATCATTCAACTTCATGCAAATGAAGAGTGACTTTCAGGAGCAATAGCCAATAGGAAAGAAGACGGTAGAGCTCATGTGATCGTTCTCCTCTCAGCTGTAGATAAACATACACAAAGAAAAAAAAGTAGGCTCTGCTTCTCATTCATATTTTTTGTATGTACGGATTTAATTTATATTTATATTATATTTACTCTTTTGCCTCCCAAATGTTTTTATTTAGCGGCAAGAATCCTGATTCGCTGTGAAGGCAACCAGTAGTGAGAACGCCCGCTAGCAGCTTCATCACCAGCCCCTGTGACCGCAGCTTCATTACTGGCCATTTGGAGAAGGATTGTCCTTTATCTGCTACACTGCGCTGTCATTTCTGGTATGGATTCACAGACCTTTTGTGATATGTGAGATGTTTACTTAAAGGGACAGTTTACCCCAAAATGAAAGTTCTACCATCATTTACTCTTCAGCACCCTTATGTTTTTTCAAACCTGTATGAAGTTCTTTTTTCTGTTGAAGACAAAAAATTATTTTGAAGAATATTGTTAACCAAATAGTTCATAGTAGCCATTGATCTCCATACAGTAGTAGGAAAAAAAAAATTACTGTGGAAATCAATGGGGCCTGTTAATTGTTTAGTTACCAACGTTTGGAACAACATAAGGGAGAATGAACGATGACAGAATTTTCATTTTTGAATGAAATATCCCTTTAATACAATGTATAATTATGATTCTGGATTAAAAGTGTTATGTTTCTCTACAAATATTATCAGAAATATATGGGGACACACATACAGTGCCTAGTGGAAAAAAAAAAATCACATTTTGTTATGCTGCTGCCTTGTTAAACTGCTTTAAATTACTTTTTTTTCCACATCAATCTACACTCCATACACCATACTGACAAAGCAAAAACAGAATTGTCACAACTTCGTAAATGTATTAAAAATAAAAAACTGAAATAAGTATTCATACCCTTAACTAAATATTTAGCTGAAGAACCTTTATAGTCTCAAGTTTTTTTTTTTTTTTTGTTTGATGCGACAAGCTTTGCTCAACAGCATTTGGCAATTATCTGCCATCCTTCTCATCTCTTCACCTCTCAAGCTCTGCCAGGTTGGATGGGGCAGATGCACATTTTCAGGTTTCTCCAGAAATATTTGATTTTTTTAAATATCAAAATTGCCTTGGCAGAAAAAAGGTTTGGAAAAACTGATTTAATCATTCAGACCATTTTTTTTTTTTTTTTTTCATTCAAGATTAAACATTTTATTTTAATTCTCTATTATTTTGCCCTTCCAGTGATATACTAAGGATAAGAAAAAAATTAATTTGGAATGGTCAATGTATTGGAATAAGTTATTTCATATGGTATTTTAACATGTGTATAGCATAATATTTCACATTTACTAAACGCATCCTAAAAAAGTTGAATGGCATAAACACTTTGGTTTTTACTCTGTTGTTTTCCGTACTGTAGGGGAGGGCAGCATCCTCATACACCATCTTCCTGAAAAATTTTAAAATGTCCTTTCTTTTTTTTTTTTTTTTTTTAAATCATTTTAGTATAACCATGATTCAGCTAAGCACAAAAGTGCTAATTTAATGTTATTTTGTATAGCTGTATATCTAAAAATAATAATCAATATTTGTTTTGCAGAGGCTCTTTGGAAGACTGCACTGATGTCAAAGGTCAACCGGCAAGAAGCTGAGGGGGAACTCTCAAAATTGGTACAAGAGACAGAGGAGGACTGAGGGTGTCTAGAATGCACAAATGTCTGTCTGCAGTGTAAGCAGTACTGAAAAATGTATAGTTGCTGCTGCTTCTAACTGTCCCCAGTTTTTTTTTCTTGTGCAAATGTACAAAGCTTTCAGTAAACACTGGTTCAAATACAGGTTCAAAATATGTGTTAACTTTGACAGTTACATTAATTTGAACAATTAGGTATCAGAATATAGCATAATATGATGGGTAGTTTCAATAAATTTGAAATTTTAAGCATATTGTCTTGTTGGGCCCCACATAAAAAACCCAGTGAAATCCTGCATAAAACCCACATGGATAAGATGCATGGGGCCAACATGGAACCCGTGGACAAACCCACTTACAACCCATACTTAGATGGATCCCAGATGGGTATTGCATATGATCTCTTGTTGGACCCCACTGAAAACCCAGGGAAATCCTGCATAAAACCCACATGGGTAAGCTGCATAGGGCCAACATGGAACCCGTGGACAAACCCACTTACAACCCATATTTAGATGGAACCCAGATTGGTTTTCCATATCATCCCTAGTTGGGCCCCACCTAAAGCCCAGGGAAATCCTGCATAAAACCCACATGGGTATGTTGCATGGGGCCAACATGGAACCTGTGGACAAACCCACTTACAACCCATATTTCAGCCCATGTAGTAACCTTGTAGTACCCACATAAAAAATAAAGCTGGGGCCAAGATGGGTCTTGCGCATGTTGCCCAGTTGGGGCCCACCTGTTGGCAAGTACAATCCCACATGAAATCCATGTGGGCAATTGGCATTGGGCCATTATGGAACCCGCGGACAATCCCATTTTGGGCCCACTTTTTCAGCCCATGTAAAACCCACCTGGGCCCCACACACAAATGTTGGCTGGGGTGTATCTGCAATGAAGGATCCGAGAAGGTATAACTGTTGTGTTGTGTTTGTGGGAGAGAAAAAAAATCTAAAAGTTGGCAACTTTTGTCTGTGACTTCAAATTTACTGATACACATGTGGCTATTCTCTACAACTACAAATTCCGCTGTCACGGACGCTCAGTTGTTTTTTTACCAAAAATACCTTCATAAATTGCTCACCCAATGACATTTTGATGATTTTCTTGATTTTATCAAATGTTATGTGAATCCTACGTGAATAAATTTATGTATAGAAATTGAATTTTTGGTTTTCATGATTGTGAAAATGAAAGTGATATTTCATAAACCTTATTTTCCTGTTAGCTAAATATATTCATTATGTACATTTTGTAAATGCTGACCTCTTTTTTTGTAATTCATTTCTGTAGTTACATTTATAATTACACTGTTGACCCATCCCTTACACCTTAACCCACCCTTAAACCTACCCATACCACCTAACCTTACCTCAAAGCAGCAAAAGGGTTTTGCAATACAATATGAACACAATAAGTACATTGCCCACGTGCCTCATAGGCTAAACCAGCCAATGGGACATGTGTTGCTTTGTGACGGCACGACCCTTATTCTTACTCCCAAAAAAAGTGCCAGATCATTCCCCGTGCTTGTGACAGCATGTTCTGTCTGAGGGGAACCTCCCACGGAAAGCCCGCTAACAGACCGATCAGTTCTGCAAACCACGGCTGAGTGGGCAACCACAGAGCTACCAGCAGCAGTTTCTCCACTCTATCTGACCGTAGTCTGGATCGCACCGCTGGAATTAAC
This sequence comes from Acrossocheilus fasciatus, assembly GCA_036784905.1. Lineage (NCBI taxonomy): Eukaryota > Metazoa > Chordata > Actinopteri > Cypriniformes > Cyprinidae > Acrossocheilus > Acrossocheilus fasciatus. The sequence goes on from CM071944.1 coordinate 35,363,389, forward strand.
TGAATCAGAGGAAAGGCATACAAACTGGTTCTGGGCTATTCATGGGCTAGAGCGTCCAGTCCCAGGGGCGATGGGGGGGATAGGGAGAACCATAGTGGACAATGCGTAGTTGTGCTTGACGTGAATAAGTCTGCTTCTGCTTCTCCAAACACTTGCCATATGTAGCTCACCGTTTGGGGGTGCAGCCTCCATTCCCTTTTCTCCAGGCTCTGTCTCGAGAGCATATCCGCTCCGAAGTTCAGGTGCTGCTCAGATCGAAAGAAACCTGTTCTGAGTCCACAGAAGAATGTTCCTCGCCAGCCTGCATTGGGGCCGAGAGCGTAACTTTCCATGGTGATTCAAATGCAACACCACCGTTGTGTTGCCCGTCCTGACTAACACATGACGGCTGTTCATCAGTCTTGAAAAATGCTGGAGAACTAAAAAGACCGCTAACAGCTCCAATCTGTTTATGTGCCATTCTTGCTGTGCCTCTGTCCATGTTCCTTGGGCTCAGCGCCCTTGACAAACAGCCCCCCAACCTGTCAACGAAGCGTCCGTTGTGATAGTCTTGTGGCGAAAACAGGCCCCCAATCAAATGCCTGTTTGGAGAAATTTGGACGATGACCAGGTCTTTAACGTCAGAACACACCTTCGTGTCACCGAAATTGTTCAATAACGGATAACAACGGGGAGAAATCCTCTGGCTTTTTGTCCACCATTGAAATGGGCGCATGTGAAGTAAGCCTAGACAGGGGACGCTGCTGCCATTAGACCCAAAAGCCTGAGGCACAAACTCACCGTCACTGTACAGCCTGCTTTGAAGTGGCGAAGGCATGACGTGAATGACTGAACGCATGAGGGAGACAATCGTGCGAGAATCCAGATCTATCTCCAAAAAGGTTATCCACTGGCAAAGGATCAAAACACTGTTTTGGAGATTCGTGTGTAAGCCCAGGCTGCTTAGATGATTTAGTACGAGATCTCGGTGAGAGCGTGCTTGAGTCTGTGATTGCGCTAATACCAGTCAATTGTCCAGATAATTTAGCACATGAATGCCCTGGAGCTGCAACGGGGCCAGAACTGCGTTCATGCATTTCGTGAAGGTTCATGGAGCCAGGACCAATCCGAAAGGAAGAACATGATATTGATACACTTTGCCCTCTAAAGCGAATCTGAGGAATGTCCTGAGTCTCTTGGATATGAAAATATGCATCCTTCAGATTGATCGTGACAAACCAGTCGTTTGGTTGAATCTGAGACAGAATAGATTTTACTATCAACATCTTGAATTTGCTCGTTCTGAGTGCAAGATTCAAATGGCGTAAATCCAATATTGGTCGTAAGCCGCCATCTTTTTTGGGCATAACAAAATATCGTCTGTAAAAACCTGACTCTGTCTGAGAGGGGTGTACTTCTTCTGTAGCCCCTGTCCTCAGCAGAGATGACAGCTCTTGTCATAGCACTGCGGTTTCTTTTGAACTCATGATCATGGGAAGAATCCCGCAGAAAGGAGGTGGGCCTTTATGAAACTCGGACTGGTGGTTCACTCCAATGCTGCTCGTTCTGCAGCGAGACAGTCAATGTTTGAGCCTGGGGACTGCAGTGAGAGGGTTGGATACACTTTAGCGGCCCAACAGCGCTCTCTAATGGAGGGCACAGTCCCCGACGAACAGCAGAAGGATCAGGAACTGCTGTTAGGGGCCTATCGAGCTCAGGTCTAATTTTTTTCTGCTGACGTTGGTGAGCTGGTGGATAAGACTTAGGACCCCAATACTTACGAGGGGGTGCCATAGGTGATGGTTCTTCTTGTGGGGTGCCCCATGGTGGTGTGAGGACGACGAGCGCGAGCGTGCCGCTGGTGGCTGGCGTCGCTTTATTTCCCTGGGCTGGCGCAGAATCAGCTGGTGGAAAGCGGCTGATTGCTGCTTCACTGGCCTGAATTTTTCCACCACCGTGGTGACTGAATCGCCAAACAGTCCAGCTTTGGAGATTGGGGCATCCATAAGAAAAGATTTGTCCTTTTCTTTTATGTCGGTGAGGTTGAGCCAAAGGTGGTACTCAACCGTCACCATCCCTGCCATCGAACAGCCTACTACTCGGGCAGTGCGCTTGGTGGCAAGTATCGCCAAATCTGTAGCCCGGCACAGTTCCTTCACAGCCTCCAGTGTGGTGCCTTCTCCCTCTTCGAGCTCCTTCAATAGCTCCGCCTGGTAGGTCTCAAGTACCGCCATCGAGTGGAGCGTGGCTGCCGCCTGACCTGCAGCCAAGTAAGATTTCCAGACAAGTCTTGACGTGACTCGACACGGCTTTGATGGGAGGAGGGGGCGAGACTTCCAAGCTGCGGCCGAGTTTGGCATGAGATGTTTGTCCAAAGTCTCTTCCACTGGCGGCATCGTTACATAACCATGGCCGCTGAGTTTGTGATGTGTGCTTAAAACAGTTGCTTCCATGACCTCAAAACCTCCTGGTGGAGGTCTGGGAAGAAGGGGAGTGGTTTACGGGGCTGAGCAGGTTCACGACTAGTTAGGAAACAGTCGTCCAACTTCGACTGGGACTGGGCCGCGTCTGTCTCCCAATCCAGTCCCAGCTTATCCACCGTGCAAGTGACCGCATCCAACAGGGATGGGGAGCTGCGTCTCTCCTGTCTGCTAGGAGGGAGAGATCCACATGTGTCAGCCAGTAAATCCTCTGACTCCGAGCTCACAGTGGACAAAGCGTCATCGTCATACAGACTGCAGCCAAAGGAGATTATACTGTAGGCCTCCGGGGCGGGCCATAGATCCTTGTTGGCGAAAACAAACGGGCTCCACGAAGTTTCCGACCAACCTCTTGCACTTGAGTAGGGGAGAGCGAGCAAAATGGAGAAAACTCCAGCGCAGCACTGTCCTCATGGTCCAGGTCGCACACGTAGCCCCAAGCCATTGCCTCGTGCGGCGCCTCAGCAACCGCAGAAGCATGTGGGCAGGATTGGAAGCGGGGGCGACCCCGGAGAAAATTTCCACCCTTGAGCGCAGAACTTTCAGTCGTAGGCTGTTACAGTGGGGAGATATCGACAGGCCACTAAGCACCGACTGCACGTGATGCAGACCCATGCACACAACGCACCTATCATGAGCGTCCCCCACCATGATAAACCTGCTACACAGCTCCTTACATTTCCGATGACTCATCACGTCCGCGAAGAGGAGTTAACACTGCTCTGAAAATAAAACATATCGCTGAGAACGTGGGATGCTTTCTAGGGCACTGAAAATTCACTTTCGCTTTCCTGAAGGAAATTAAATCTGAGCGAAATAGCATGTGGCACGCAGGTATACTATGCTTACGCATGCGTAAGGCGGTGCCAAGCGTTATTTGACCAATAGGATTGGCGGGATGGTACAGAGATTCAGACATTCATCACACCAAAGGGGGTTCCCATACGGTGACATCACCGCAGCATTGAAGTGATCTATGAAAGAGAACTTTTTTACTGCTTGGTCATGTAACCTGATATTGTTACACAAGGCCGGTTCATATTCACAAACATTTCTCATACGAAAAATATCTACATTGCTATATTATGTGTCAAACATTTATTTAAGTAGTAACATAGTCATTTTTTGTACTGTTATTCCTTGTGTAATTTGGTGAGTCCAGGCCTCAATGGCATTTTCTCAGAAATTTATAAAATAGGAATTTTATGTAGAAAATGTAAGAACAATCATGATTTGGTATAAAGGCTTTTCTTTATTTTTAGAAGAATGGAGTGTATGCAGGAACAACAATGGGAGAATCAAATTGGGACATGATTCCAATCAGTTTTGAACCTGGGTCCCCCTGAGCTAACAGGCCTCAACTTCCTAAACTACAGTTCACTGTGTCTGTACCATTCATTCCTACAATTACTTTTCAACATTTGAAAATTTTGAAAAGGCATTTTCAAATTTGTCTATTAATAATTCAAAATTTAACAGAATGTTCAATGCTGTCAGATTTTTATTTGTGTGAGGAAATATAAGTTTAAGGAACCTGCATTCATGCCCACATCAGGTAAAATGTTGCTTGATATGTATAATTTCATGAGATTTTAAAATACTAAAAATCTCAACAATGGTGACAAAATATTCAGGCCATTGAAGACTGTTATGTGTTTTAAACTTTAAATTGTGAAACTGTGTTAAACGGGACAAAGGGAAGTTTTTATTAGAGTTTTTCACGCACACAAAAAACATACGTAAAATGAGCAACGACTTGCTAGTGTGGTTGTAACGAACTCTAACTAGTTTAAAAACGTTAGTAGTTACATCATACACTGTACATCACTTTGATGATTTATGACCCTGATTAATGACCTGATTTATGACCCCCTGTCAGCGTTGATGGACATGTTGTCATATGTCAAATGTATACCAGGGTAGATTTAGGACCTGATTTATGGGTATATGACCCCTCTGTCCCCCTGACTGTCACGTCACCGGGGTCCTGTCATCCCTGACTGACATGACAGTAGGGGTTTGTAAATCAAAAGATCTAAACAGATGACATTTGTTGGATTTATGAGTGGATTTACAATGTTTTTTATCACTCACCTGGTGCCGTGGGGTTTTTAATGGCATTCCTTCCTGGTCTGTAGCTGACGGTCAGTCTTGGAGGTGTCGGGCCTCTTCTTGATTGTGGAAAATTGGCTGAGCAAAGATGTGTATTGCCACCTTATGTTTGTTTGATCTGTATGTTATATGTTAATGCCAAGCCAGGGGGGGGTTCATCCTGACTGTGGGGAAAATAGCCGAGCAAAGGGTGATGTAGTGGCTCCTTAAGAGGACCAATGTTTGTTTGATTTGTATGGCATATGTTATTGCCTAGTCACCAATTTGTTCCTACCGGCTTGTCTACATCGGCTTCTGAATAAGGAAGGTTGTCAGGACGTCTACCTTTCCAGGTTGGGGGTAAAAAGGTGTCATGTTTGAGGGTTGTTTTTTGTTTTTGGGGGGGATGGAAGGCATCCAAACACGTGTCTAATGTCAAACCCCTAAACGGTTCAGTTCTGCTTGATCTATAGGCTAAATGTTGATAAGCTAAGACATCGTTGTTTTGATTGTATGAAAACTGAAACATAGAATTAAAGAATTCACCAATTGATGAAAATGTCTATATGTGTCTGAAAAAGGTGCTATGTCAGGGCAAGTTTTTCTTTATCATCTCAACGTGTGTATGCTAACACTTCTGTAGGATCAGAACAACCTAATCTGTAGGTTGAATAGATAAACTTGTGAGAAGCAGTCTTTTTCAAAATTATTCAAACCACCAACTATCCATTTACTTCTGACAGTGAAGGTGATTGTGGGGTCTAACTGACAGCGGACGACAGTATCCTCTTTGTGCTTGTGTTAATGTGTTTACAGCATTCACTCATATAGATGTGTACAGAATCATGCTTTAGTTCAGTTCAACTCATTTTATTTTATTTATAAAACACAATAAAACAACAATGGTTGACCATTGTGCTAAACGACATTGTTTAAATGAAAAGTACATAACATGATATTACAAGACAAACAAATAAACATTTTTAAATAAGCCCTGCTTTAGACAAATAATCAACACTTTGGCTGATTATTTGGTCTCTCTCTCTCTCTCTCTCTCTCTCTCTCTCTCTCTCTCTCTCTCTCTCTCACAAACACACACACACACACACACACACACACACACAAATCTGAGTATACAAAATTTTAAGTATGAGCAAAAATGTTGTTTTTACTTTTTGTTATTTAATAAATGTTTTAATTTTAATCTAGCCCGTAGATAGAATGTGTACTGTAAAAGAACAAATATACATTTCACTTAAAACTTCTCAGTAAAACAATTACACCTACAGTTTTAAACATGTTTAAACAATTTTAAACACATTGTGTGTCACTAAAGCAAGTCATGCTGTCTATTGTCTTTAAATTAAACTTTAGTTTTATTCTTGAATTTCTTTAAAACAGCCTGATGATAATGCACCCAAGTGCTTTTCAAAATGAAAGGGGGTATAAAATATAAGCATGTTTCAACTATCATCATCATTTCCTTTTGACCCTAATAAACTGGTAATGAATTTACTATGACAACTGATACAATGTACGGTTCTCATACTATGTGTGTAAATAGCTGTGCTAAAACATTTATGAGTATTTTTGCACGCCAACAGATTTTGTCAGGGATGCGTCTCATCTAAGAAGTGTTTTGTAAATAACATTTATTTATTTATTTATTTATTTTTATTTTTTACATTACTAGATTTTATCAATATTATCATATTATCAAGATTTCGGATGGCCGCTCACATTTTGTTTGTTGGACTGTTTATGTTTTTAGGTGAAGACAGCTCTTTGTGAGCTGTCATCATAACAGGAATAAATGAAAATCTTTTTGAGAAATTTCTTTTAGTGCAACTTTGTGTCTGTCCATGATGTGCGAACACACGAAGCATCAACACGAAAATTAAGTCTTGCTGTTTTACCCTTAAAACTATTACAACTGAAAAAAATCAAACTATTGCACTGAAAGCTGCACATTAATTTAAGTTTGAGCATGTTAAAATTTCCACACTCTTGTATTGATAAATTTAATCCATAACCTTTCATACATTCAAGAGACCAAATCTCTAAGAAAGAGTGTATAGCAAGACAAGAAAATGTTTATAATGCATATAGAATTCAGAAAATCTGTTTCTTGTGAAAGGATGACTGGATTTAGTCATCTCGCTCAGATAGCAGATGACACAATTCACATTTCGTTTGTTTGGCTGTATTTGTTTTAAGACTCCTCTGCAAGCTCATGCTAATCCTCGCACCGGAAAGAGAGCATGACAAGCACATACTTATTCATTTAAGAAAATGATTGAACATTTGACCAAACTTTTTATTATTTTGACAAACCTCCATTTCAAATTATTTCCCTCGAGGTGTTTGTCCACAGAATCTTTTTCAACACAACGCCATTAAACATTAAAGAATGTTATCAGTCATTATCGCCATCTTCTTTGACTCAAATAAAGCAACATCTCTGGTGTACGTAAGCATCTACAATGTGTGCGTGTGCTAAACATCTTTGTTTCTCCACTTCTGTCATATTTATTTGTGTATTTTGAGAACTATGATGTTCCACACTTTTGTAAAGGTTATAGAAAGAATTCAAACATAATCTTTACATTGGAATTATCTTTGCGTAAAGCAAATTGACAAAAAATCATTGAATTATAAAATGCAAAAATGTATACATAATTTAAGAAAAAATTGCTATAATGCATACAGAATACAGAAATCCTCAGTCAGACGATCAGGATTATGGACGACGCGGCTCACATTTTGTTTGTTGGACTGTATATGTCACTACTACGACTGTACTGTAGGTGAGGCCTTCTCTCTCTGAGAGCCATCAGCATTCACTGTTTACAGAAATAAATGAAAATTAAGAAAATTTCTTGAGAGTGTTTGACTAATTCGGTATTTCTTTTTAGGGTGATTATTCATCTATTTGATGTGAGACCCCATTAAGTATCGACACAAAATTAAGGCGTGCTGTTTTACACTTACAACTGAATTGACATATATGTGCTCAAAGCTACACGTTCAGTAAAGTTTGAGGTCGTACACAATCTTGAAAAGGCTACAGACACAAAATATCAAAGCATTTTTTAGTGCTCTCTATGTAACCCAAGAGTCCAAGTCGCTAAGTAAATATCATATGAATACAGAAAACCCGCTCATGATCATCTGGGTATATTTTTGTAAATGTTGTTTTAAATTACTTTTTTCTTACGCCACTACATCTAGAGCTCTTGTTCAGATGCGCACATTTTATTTGTCGTACTCGTTTCAACATTTCCACTTGAGATTAAAGAGTAGGTAATGTGACCGCAATTAAGAACCATGACATTATACTACATTCCCTTTGAAAAGGTTATAGACATAGTCGTTTATACAGGAAATATGTTTGCGGAACAGAAATATGTATCAGTATAACAAATAACAAATACTGAAATCCTCTCTTCTAAATTTGTTAAAGTTTTTAATGTTGATTTTGATGGCCTACCCCGCTAGCTGATACCACTCTATACTTTTTTCTTTGTTTTTAGATGAAGACTATTCTCAGAATCTGGTCAATCATGTCGCGAGTGTTTGCAGGAAAATATGAACAAATACATTATAAGAAAATAAAAGCATAGTCCTTCTACAAGAGGTTGTTTAAACCGAGGTTGTGATGTACTGTAGAGCTTTTTCTGGTCCGTCTACAAAGCGGCCACGAGACACACAGATCTTACAGTTTCTCTGTTACATGTACATCTATTTAATTTAGAACTAGAAGTTGCACATTACAAGTTGAAGATAGTGCGGAAACACTATTTTCTTTGTACGAGTCTCTAAACATGACTTTAATAAATAAATCACAGATGTCATGTAGTTAATTCATTGAAAGGTGCGTGTTTTTGACCATTTTAGACGGTCTGCACCAGCACACAGACACATGTTTTAAATATTTATCTCTGGCCAAAAGGTTTGATCCTGGGGAAAAACGCACAACAGCAGCTGTGTGTTGTCATGATTGTCTTTATAACTGATCCACTTTTATTAAAACAATGCGGCATGAAGTTACTGTATTCAACAGCCCAGTCCCTTGAAATATTGTAGTATATCTTTTTTTCTTCTACATATCATGTATTTAGCTTAAATATTAGTTGTTAAGTGTTTACAAAGTTGTCAGCCTGTTGTTGAGTTTTATAACATATATTTCACCAAACCTAAAGGACTGAAAAACAGGTTTAGCTTAAGTCCACATTTCAGCTGTTAGCCTGAAAATGCAAGTGAACTGAGATTTCATACTGAGATAATCTACAGAACGTAAAACAAGGGATTCTAGTTTATGTTGAATATTGTTTGTTACAGTTTCACAGGTTTAACACCTCTTTACTTGAAGACACGTACTGTATAAATCACAAAGTTTTTCACTGTAGTAGGCCGACTCTGAAACCAGACCAAAAAAAAATTGCTTGAGACTTAGCTGTATGAAAATTGTTGTTTTTTTCTTCCTATGATTTGTTCGTGTCCATCATATTCGATAAGATACAAGATAATTGCTTTATAATTATTTCCATTTACATTCGTACATTCTATTCAGCTACTCGTTTTCTTTTTATTCAACTGTTTGAAATTTAAAAAAAAAAAGACTTGTAAAGGATAAGGAGTGATTCAAGCTTTTATTTTTAACAATATATTGATGAATATACAATCATACATTGAAGTAGTGAAGAAAATGATCAAATCACCGTTACACACAGTGGTCTAGCCAGCAAAGAAAATCTCTGATGGCCAATATGTTTTTGTTTAATATGAAATTGGCCAGCGAATCAACAATTTCACTCATCATGGATTCAAATTTTTCTGCAGCCAGCGACTTGCATAAATCTGTTACACACGTACACAGACAGAGAACCTCGTGAATTCCCATTTGATCCCTATGTTCAGTCATCATATCCAGAATTTCTTTCATGATTAAAGAGGCTGGATGTTTGCTGTGAATAAACATGCCAGCCAAATCAGGCCATGGGTTATTTTTCAGGCTTCTTTACAAAGTCCATTTCGTTCTTGAGATTTTTTACACGCTTTGTATCCCCCGTACAATGATTCGGATTGCAAGCATGCTCGATGACCGTTTGCATCAGTTTTATCATCTGTCCTCGGTAATGCGGTTTGAACGAAGTGTCTATGAAACCAATCACGTGACACGTTTTCCCCGCGGGGCAGCCGCACCTCAGCTGATCATCCGCAGTGGCGCCAGAACTCCGGTCGTGCTCCATCAGCTGATTCTGTTGGTCCATATACTGTAGATAATGTTTTGATCAACAAGATGTTGCAGTAGCTCCGTTGACCGTGCTGTCAAGATCTAGGAAAGTCTCCGATAACTGCAGAGTTTGTGAGGACGGCCGCACTCTTTGCACACAGGGGATGTAGCGTAGCTGTAGTCACAAGGAAGTAGACGCGGATCTTCGAGCGAAATAAATTTTTGGGGGAAGGTCTTGTTTCTACGTTTCGGATGTTGGTTGGTTGGTTGTTGAGATGGGTGTGTTGCCCTCAAGGGGACTGGTTAGGGATCTGCTTTGACCGGCGAAGCCTTGCAATATTTTGATTGATGAAAGATATTTTGATTAAAGATTATGAGATAACTCAGTCATTTATTAGGATTTTTGTAAAGATGCTGGCAATTTGTTTCAAGTAAAGGTATTGTATTGTGGCTTGGGAAAACTTAATCCAATAGCCAATTATTAAACAATTAAACATACAAAGAACACATGTATGGGTGAGTAAATGCTGAAAAAGAAACATTACAATATCATAGTTCAGTTTTTGGTTATTCCGAATACACAATTATACTGAATACACAGACTGATTATTCGGTTTTAAATAAATTTAACTTGACTGAAACAGCTTGTCTATTTTTGAAAAAATGGTGTTTAACACAGGTACGTCGCTTTGCTCGAAATATAGACTCTTTTTGCAGCATTCGAAAGGGTTGACCTCAGGAAGAGGCCAGTCTCGATCATACTCATCAGAGTCAGACTCATCGCTGCTTTGAGACAAAAAGTTTGTTTTAGAGTCTTCCCAACGTTTATTTACCAGCATAAGATAATTTTGGTCATGAAGCGTTTTGTTCCAACAGGATGATACGGATATGTAGTCTGGCGGCTTGCTTGAATTATACCTCATGCCAGGCATTGAACCATCCCACTGCTAATTGTACCAAATTTTTTCATCCATATTAAAGTTTCTCCAAATTTGATTGTAGAAGTATGTCCAGTCTATGATGGTCAAAAGCAGGTAGGAGCATTCGGGTGTATATTCATCGTAAGATTCCAAAACGTAGAGTTTCACAATCTGCAACTCTTTGTCAAACACAAATCTCCCCACACGATCACAAGACACAGTGAAATCGTGTTTCACAATATCTTCATCTTCAACAAAAACCTTTCTTAGGCTCTTCCCTTGATTTTTCCTCGGTGCTAAAGTCAGCTCCTCTCTCATTTCAACAGAACTTCTTGGCGGTGTTACGCATATCATTCTTCTAGATGTTTCAGAACTGTTTGGAACAGCAGCGGCCATTGTAACATGAGACTGCAATGTCTTCTCTGGTTAACTATGCGGCCGCTAAACCTTATTTAAATACCAAATTCTGAATGTAGGTAGGGCCTGTAGGTGTGAAACAACTAAGGATGTAGCGCCTTCAGTAGTCATAAACATCGGATGCTTTGATACATTCAGTGAGATTATTAGCTCTTTAACCATCCTATGTTTTTCTTGCGAACAAGGCGTTAAAAGTATCTTGCTGTTAAATCCACAGTGTTTTTTTTTAACGCCTTCAGTTCATGACAATTTCTAATAGAATTATTTTAATTTAATAATGTACAAATCAGCCAAGAACTGTATAATTGTATTATTATTCTCAATCTTAAATGATTCCGAGTGTTACATGGATAATTTAGGATAAAATATTTTAAAAGATCCTTGTGCCGCATTCTATATTCACACACATTACCCAAACATTTTGTTAAATATTTTATTAAATCAAGGAAATCCACATAAATTCTGGATATGATGACTGAACATAGGGATCAAATGGGAATTCACGAGGTTCTCTGTCTGTGTACGTGTGTAACAGATTTATGCAAGTCGCTGGCTGCAGAAAAATTTGAATCCATGATGAGTGAAATTGTTGATTCGCTGGCCAATTTCATATTAAACAAAAACATATTGGCCATCAGAGATTTTCTTTGCTGGCTAGACCACTGTGTGTAACGGTGATTTGATCATTTTCTTCACTACTTCAATGTATGATTGTATATTCATCAATATATTGTTAAAAATAAAAGCTTGAATCACTCCTTATCCTTTACAAGTCTTTTTTTTTTTTAAATTTCAAACAGTTGAATAAAAAGAAAACGAGTAGCTGAATAGAATGTACGAATGTAAATGGAAATAATTATAAAGCAATTATCTTGTATCTTATCGAATATGATGGACACGAACAAATCATAGGAAGAAAAAAACAACAATTTTCATACAGCTAAGTCTCAAGCAATTTTTTTTTGGTCTGGTTTCAGAGTCGGCCTACTACAGTGAAAAACTTTGTGATTTATACAGTACGTGTCTTCAAGTAAAGAGGTGTTAAACCTGTGAAACTGTAACAAACAATATTCAACATAAACTAGAATCCCTTGTTTTACGTTCTGTAGATTATCTCAGTATGAAATCTCAGTTCACTTGCATTTTCAGGCTAACAGCTGAAATGTGGACTTAAGCTAAATCTGTTTTTCAGTCCTTTAGGTTTGGTGAAATATATGTTATAAAACTCAACAACAACTCAACATCTTCAACTTGTAATGTGCAACTTCTAGTTCTAAATTAAATAGATGTACATGTAACAGAGAAACTGTAAGACCTGTGTGTCTCGTGGCCGCTTTGTAGACGGACCAGAAAAAGCTCTACAGTACATCACAACCTCGGTTTAAACAATCTCTTGTAGAAGGACTATGCTTTTATTTTCTTATAATGTATTTGTTCATATTTTCCTGCAAACACTCGCGACATGATTGACCAGATTCTGAGAATAGTCTTCATCTAAAAACAATGAAAAAAGTATAGAGTGGTATCAGCTAGCGGGGTAGGCCATCAAAAATCAACATTAAAAACTTTAACAAATTTAGAAGAGAGGATTTCAGTATTTGTTATTTGTTATACTGATACATATTTCTGTTCCGCAAACATATTTCCTGTATAAACGACTATGTCTATAACCTTTTCAAAGGGAATGTAGTATAATGTCATGGTTCTTAATTGCGGTCACATTACCTACTCTTTAATCTCAAGTGGAAATGTTGAAACGAGTACGACAAATAAAATGTGCGCATCTGAACAAGAGCTCTAGATGTAGTGGCATAAGAAAAAAGTAATTTAAAACAACATTTACAAAAATATACCCAGATGATCATGAGCGGGTTTTCTGTATTCATATGATATTTACTTAGCGACTTGGACTCTTGAGTTACATAGAGAGCACTAAAAAATGCTTTGATATTTTGTGTCTGTAGCCTTTTCAAGATTGTGTACGACCTCAAACTTTACTGAACGTGTAGCTTTGAGCACATATATGTCAATTCAGTTGTAAGTGTAAAACTGCACGCCTTAATTTTGTGTCGATACTTAATGGGGTCTCACATCAAATAGATGAATAATCACCCTAAAAAGAAATACCGAATTAGTCAAATACTCTCAAGAAATTTTCTTAATTTTCATTTATTTCTGTAAACAGTGAATGCTGATGGCTCTCAGAGAGAGAAGGCCTCACCTACAGTACAGTCGTAGTAGTGACATATACAGTCCAACAAACAAAATGTGAGCCGCGTCGTCCATAATCCTGATCGTCTGACTGAGGATTTCTGTATTCTGTATGCATTATAGCAATTTTTTCTTAAATGATGTATACATTTTTGCATTTTATAATTCAATGATTTTTTGTCAATTTGCTTTACGCAAAGATAATTCCAATGTAAAGATTATGTTTGAATTCTTTCTATAACCTTTACAAAAGTGTGGAACATCATAGTTCTCAAAATACACAAATAAATATGACAGAAGTGGAGAAACAAAGATGTTTAGCACACGCACACATTGTAGATGCTTACGTACACCAGAGATGTTGCTTTATTTGAGTCAAAGAAGATGGCGATAATGACTGATAACATTCTTTAATGTTTAATGGCGTTGTGTTGAAAAAGATTCTGTGGACAAACACCTCGAGGGAAATAATTTGAAATGGAGGTTTGTCAAAATAATAAAAAGTTTGGTCAAATGTTCAATCATTTTCTTAAATGAATAAGTATGTGCTTGTCATGCTCTCTTTCCGGTGCGAGGATTAGCATGAGCTTGCAGAGGAGTCTTAAAACAAATACAGCCAAACAAACGAAATGTGAATTGTGTCATCTGCTATCTGAGCGAGATGACTAAATCCAGTCATCCTTTCACAAGAAACAGATTTTCTGAATTCTATATGCATTATAAACATTTTCTTGTCTTGCTATACACTCTTTCTTAGAGATTTGGTCTCTTGAATGTATGAAAGGTTATGGATTAAATTTATCAATACAAGAGTGTGGAAATTTTAACATGCTCAAACTTAAATTAATGTGCAGCTTTCAGTGCAATAGTTTGATTTTTTTCAGTTGTAATAGTTTTAAGGGTAAAACAGCAAGACTAAATTTTCGTGTTGATGCTTCGTGTGTTCGCACATCATGGACAGACACAAAGTTGCACTAAAAGAAATTTCTCAAAAAGATTTTCATTTATTCCTGTTATGATGACAGCTCACAAAGAGCTGTCTTCACCTAAAAACATAAACAGTCCAACAAACAAAATGTGAGGGGCCATCCGAAATCTTGATAATATGATAATATTGATAAAATCTAGTAATGTAAAAAATAAAAATAAATAAATAAATAAAAAAATGTTATTTACAAAACACTTCTTAGATGAGACGCATCCCTGACAAAATCTGTTGGCGTGCAAAAATACTCATAAATGTTTTAGCACAGCTATTTACACACATAGTATGAGAACCGTACATTGTATCAGTTGTCATAGTAAATTCATTACCAGTTTATTAGGGTCAAAAGGAAATGATGATGATAGTTGAAACATGCTTATATTTTATACCCCCTTTCATTTTGAAAAGCACTTGGGTGCATTATCATCAGGCTGTTTTAAAGAAATTCAAGAATAAAACTAAAGTTTAATTTAAAGACAATAGACAGCATGACTTGCTTTAGTGACACACAATGTGTTTAAAATTGTTTAAACATGTTTAAAACTGTAGGTGTAATTGTTTTACTGAGAAGTTTTAAGTGAAATGTATATTTGTTCTTTTACAGTACACATTCTATCTACGTTCTAGATTAAAATTAAAACATTTATTAAATAACAAAAAGTAAAAACAACATTTTTGCTCATACTTAAAATTTTGTATACTCAGATTTGTGTGTGTGTGTGTGTGTGTGTGTGTTTGTGAGAGAGAGAGAGAGAGAGAGAGAGAGAGCCCAAATAATCAGCCAAAGTGTTGATTATTTGTCTAAAGCAGGGCTTATTTAAAAATGTTTATTTGTTTGTCTTGTAATATCATGTTATGTACTTTTCATTTAAACAATGTCGTTTAGCACAATGGTCAACCATTGTTGTTTTATTGTGTTTTATAAATAAAATAAAATGAGTTGAACTGAACTAAAGCATGATTCTGTACACATCTATATGAGTGAATGCTGTAAACACATTAACACAAGCACAAAGAGGATACTGTCGTCCGCTGTCAGTTAGACCCCACAATCACCTTCACTGTCAGAAGTAAATGGATAGTTGGTGGTTTGAATAATTTTGAAAAAGACTGCTTCTCACAAGTTTATCTATTCAACCTACAGATTAGGTTGTTCTGATCCTACAGAAGTGTTAGCATACACACGTTGAGATGATAAAGAAAAACTTGCCCTGACATAGCACCTTTTTCAGACACATATAGACATTTTCATCAATTGGTGAATTCTTTAATTCTATGTTTCAGTTTTCATACAATCAAAACAACGATGTCTTAGCTTATCAACATTTAGCCTATAGATCAAGCAGAACTGAACCGTTTAGGGGTTTGACATTAGACACGTGTTTGGATGCCTTCCATCCCCCCCAAAAACAAAGAACAACCCTCAAACATGACACCTTTTTACCCCCAACCTGGAAAGGTAGACGTCCTGATAACCTTCCTTATTCAGAAGCCGATGTAGACAAGCCGGTAGGAACAAATTGGTGACTAGGCAATAACATATGCCATACAAATCAAACAAACATTGGTCCTCTTAAGGAGCCACTACATCACCCTTTGCTCGGCTATTTTCCCCACAGTCAGGATGAACCCCCCCCTGGCTTGGCATTAACATATAACATACAGATCAAACAAACATAAGGTGGCAATACACATCTTTGCTCAGCCAATTTTCCACAATCAAGAAGAGGCCCGACACCTCCAAGACTGACCGTTAGCTACAGACCAGGAAGGAACGCCATTAAAAACCCCACGGCACCAGGTGAGTGATAAAAAACATTGTAAATCCACTCATAAATCCAACAAATGTCATCTGTTTAGATCTTTTGATTTACAAACCCCTACTGTCATGTCAGTCAGGGATGACAGGACCCCGGTGACGTGACAGTCAGGGGGACAGAGGGGTCATATACCCATAAATCAGGTCCTAAATCTACCCTGGTATACATTTGACATATGACAACCTGTCCATCAACGCTGACAGGGGGTCATAAATCAGGTCATAAATCAGGGTCATAAATCATCAAAGTGATGTACAGTGTATGATATAACTACTAACGTTTTAAGTTAAATAAAAAGAAGTAGAAGTGTACGTGTTTGTTTATTTAAAACAAACAAAGCATAGTTAAAACAATAGAAGTTTTACAAGTTAAATAATATAGAGTTGACTCATCTTACCATCTTCTAAAATAAAAAAAGCATCAGAAGCGAACGTTAAGGTACTTTACAACGTTCTAAAATTACAGATTAAAAGGTAGCTTTTGACACAAGTTACAGCAAATAGAGCTGACTCATCTTACTGTCTTCTAAAGCAAAAAAGCATCAGAAGCGAACGTTAAGTAAAAAGTCAAAATCTTGTTACAAAAATTAAACAAAAGAAAAAGAGCAGCCCATCAATCAGATAACCCCACACTAGCGCGTCAAAACTCAGAATGCGCTTACGCCGCTGAGTCCAGACCACGCCTACTGCCAGCCCCTAACAGCGTGAGGAGAGACCAGGGCAAAGATTTAAAAGAATTAAAGTAATGTTTTAACATTAGAACGAGCGTTATTTTAATAAATCTTTAACATTTCTTAATTAATGAAACAATTTGGCACTCATCCTAAAGCTTTTTGCCTTAAAATTAGGTTAGTCTAGTTTTTTCCTTTTAAACAAACAGTACCTAAGCCGCAGGGAAACGTTGCTTATTTATTTTATTTACTTTAGTTTAGTTATTTGTACTTAATTTAGTAATACCTTTATTTACTCTTCTATTTTTGTCAAGTTTAAGACTTCTGACGTGTTATATTATAAAAATTAGTTTTTTATTTTTTATTTTTCTTATAAAAATCACCTCTGAAGCCACAGGAAAATGTTGTTTGTCTTGTTTTATATTATTTTAGTGGTATAATATCTTTATTTACTCTTTGATTTTGTCAATCTTAAAACTTCTGGAGCTATAGTTAAAACGCATACACGCGTATGTGAGCAGAAACCGGAATGAAAGCAAATGTTTTGGACGCCTTTGGATTTTTCAGACATAATTAGACGCCTAAACTTTTTACATTATCGCGCAAAATGTAAATATTTCGTCTCACGCAGGGGCAACGAAATGAGAACGGCACTGTGTGTCTGGACGGATGATTAACGACGCGACCGTATCAGATCAAGAGGTTTGCTGTAAAACATCTAAAGGTGTTTCTGGAGACGCAACTCATTTGCAATCTAACGAGTTTTTGAGGGGATCTGGCATCGTAAACTTTTTCGTTGCTGTTCATTGATCAAACGACATACACATTAACCATTTTATGACATGCGCCTGCTAGTATGAACTTTGTCAAAAGTTTAGACTTAAAGTTCACTGTCCGGTCAAAGGATGTGTGGCCCTTTTGAAGATTTTATATGACACATAGCTGGTTAAGTTAAAAGTTTAGGTATAGTTTAGGAAGAAAACACTCAAACATAAACACAAACATACATAAACAGTCCCCTACATTTAAACTTTTATGATATCTCATACAAACCTTTTACAAACTTGTGAACTTTTAGCATCACACAGGGTATCTCTTCAAGATGATGAAAGCAGCATGATTAAACAACGATATAACTATTGTTTTGACAAATAAGTTAAGATTTGTAGTTTTTAGATCTCTCAAACCTAAAACCATGAACCTCTAAAGCAAGGAAAAGAAGCAGTCAAACGATCCTGTGATGAATACAGATAATTTTTTTCATGAATTAGACCTAAATCAGACTAAAAATGAGTTGTCACAAGGTTGTTTGCAACAAAAGTATTTCCTAAACAAGGTGCTACAAATGCCTCACTGAATCTTTACAGCAGATTAGACTTTCTTTCTCACTTTAAAATTGTGTTTAAATGCGGCATGTTTATTTTCACAGTATAATGTTTTATTTATTAAAATAAAAACAACCGGTCTATATAGGTTTATTTTACTAAGATTTGATCAAATAACTGATATAAGAAACATGCAAATATTCAATAAATCCATCTTATCAACCCTGCCTGATGTGTATGACAGTTTGTCACAAATATCTTACAGATACAATTGTGTTAAGGTGTTAAGTACGTATAAAACATGTGTAAAGTTCAATATTAGTGTTAAAAATAGTATAATAAAACACAAACACTCACATGAAAAACAAACACACACACACACACACACACACACACACACACACACACACACACACACACACACACACACACACACACACACACACTAAAACAACCCCATGCAGTTAAACATTTCAACTTTTACGATGTTGCATAAAAACACTTTTACAAATAAAAACTTTTAGCATCACACCGAGTGATGGAAAACAGTATGATTAAACAATGATGTAACTTTTGTTTTAACAAATAAGTTAAGGTTTGTAGATTTAGATCTTTCACACCTAAATCCATGATGAGGATCAGAAGCTGTCAAATGATCCCCTGATGAATGCAATGCGCTTACAGTGTTTTTTTCTTTATGAATTAGATCTAAAATTAGCTGTCGTAAGGTTGTTTACAACAAAAGAGTGTCTTAAACAAGGTGCAACAAATGTCTCATCTTTACAACAGATTAGATTTTCTTTCTCACTTTAAAAATGGTATTATTAACCATGCTGTTTAAACGCAACATTTATTTTTTCACACTATAATGTTTTAAAACACACACACACACACACACACACACACACACACACACACACACACACACACACACACACTAAAACAACCCTATACAGTTAAACATTTAGACCTTTATGATGTCTCATACGAAACTTTTATAAATAAAAAACTTATTTTTATCACACTAGGTATCTCTACAAAATGATGAAAAGCAGTACGATTAAACAATGATATGACTTTTATTTTAACAAATAAGTTTTTAGATCTTTGAAACCTAAATCATGATGCCCTAAAGCAAGGGTTAGAAGCAGTCAAATGAACCTCTGATGAATGCAAGACGGTTACAGAGATTTTCTTTATGAATTAGAACTAAATCGGACTAAAAATTAGTCATCATAAGGTTGTTTGCAACAAAAGTAATTCCTAAACAAGGTGCTACAAATGCCTCACAGAATCTTTACAACAGATCAGACTTTCTTTCTCACATTAAAAATGGTATTATTAACCGTGGGGGGTTTAAATGCAGCATTTTTTCACAGTATAATGTTTTATTTTATTAAAATAAAAACAATTGGCCCTTTATAGTTTTATTTCACTAAGATTTGATCAAATAATAGATATAAGCAACAATCAAATATTTGATAACTCCATCTTATCACTCAAACTGACGTGTCTTACGGTTTGTGATGGCATCAGAATCAGAGTCAGAATGAGCTTTATCGCCAGGTATGTTTGCACATACGAGGAATTGTTATAGTGACAGAAGCTCCACAGTGCGACAGAAAGACAGCAACAGGACAGGACACAGATAATAAAAGAATAATATACAAATAGGCAATGTACAAAATAGCAAAAACGCAATATATAATATAGACAAATATGTATGTAGTTATGATATGTGCAAAATTGAAATGAAAAAATAAGCACGTGTTAAGGTGCATGTTACGTATGTGTAAAATATGTGTAAAGTTCGATATTACTGTTAAAAACGGTTTAAAAGGTCATTTTTAGCTTTCATATAGGATTCACAATCACACTCAGTTGCTTTTTGTGTAACAGAGACCCGCCCCCAGGGCAGATGAAAATAGAATGTATGAAAGACTTTTCTTTTAAGATATTATAATGACAGACTAAAAACTTTAGATTGATTAAAACAACTGAGGTTATGCATTTCTCTTGAATATGTATACAGTAACCAGTGAGTACATGAAACGTTATTGTATAAATACACATCCTTGTAAATTCAGCATGATTCTATCATATTAATCAATAAAAGAGAACAACCGGTTTGTTGGAAATAAAAAATACTAAAAATAAAAATAAAAATAATGTTGTGTTTCTAAGTTGGAAGACAAAAGCATTAACCTAAAGAATTTTTCTTTCAAACTCTCTCACGCACGCACACGGCTTTCCCACAAACTCCCAACAACATACATAAGTTTTGTTTTATCATCTAGAAACCCTATAACAGAGTTATGTTTTGCATTACTACAACTACAGATGCTGAAAGAGGTCATTAACCTGTTTAACATTGTTTAAAATGTGAACAATATCACTTAAGACTAGTTTGACAAACAAGGGTACGATCATAAAACAAGCCCGGATCCAATTTGAAGCATTCTAACAAGTACAACCATTGCAGCAAATGTATTCAATCAATCAAACTTTATTACAGACTCAAGGTCCAGATTTAAAAAAGACAGTAGACAACATATACAACCCACAGCATCTATCACAGACATAAAGAGTTACAAAATACAGCAATACCGGTGTCTCCACAACTTTGACTGATACCGTGTAGTACTAACCCCTATGTTTGATGAACCCACAATAATCTCATTTTCAGAAGCATTAACCCGACAGATAAAACTATACATAAGATTTTGTAACAGTGTTTTAAAAGCGATTACTCTCGCACTCACAAACATTTCACTTGCACTATGACATCTAGGCCTACGTAGGCCTCCTTTCTATTCTCCTTGCGTCATTATAAGCTACTTGTGGCTTCTGTAAACTAGATGCTCTGTTACACCGCAAATGAGTATAAAGTGTTGTACGGTATGCTTTGAAAAGCGACACCTTTACCTCATCTGAACAGAAACTAAACTTACGTAAAGTATATTCGCCTGCATATACATCATACGGTGTTGCCTTTCAATATCCTCAGCATCTGTCACGCGTTCAGCGATAAAATGTCCAAGATATTTTACTTTCGCACACACGGTGAGACTCTTGTTAGACAACTTAAAAACTGGAAAATTTATATTATAGCACCGCAGTAAGATAAAACTCTGGACGTGTGATTGACCAACTTATCAGATGTTCGACGTATTATTACAAGTCCCCGCTTACCTAGTTTATGATGAAACTAGAAAATATAGGCGTGAGCTAACGAAGAAGACTGACTGGGTATTCAGACACCTGCGGCAGGACTGACTGACTTTTTCTTAAGATTTGATTTCGAGAACACAAAACCAAATCCTAATGCTATTTCACGAAATAACGCAACAACGGGTGCACCATTTCAACATATACACGTCAAGTCTGTTTTACCATAAGTATATCGTATTCTTTTTATATACATATATTTGTTTAGGCTAAATACGTTTTAACAATTCTTTTTGTTTTTACAAAGATGTTAAATTGAACACGTGTATCTAATACCTCATTCAAATGTCGCGGTCTTTAAGGTCAACGAACTACAATACCCAGCATACACCTCAGACTACAGACATGGCCGTCGGGGATGCATATACCAAAATGGTCATACGCGACAGATCTCTAAATCGTCGAACTACTGATTATACGTGTAGGGGGTGAGATTATTTCCTTTATGAAAATAACTCCTCGTGAAGCCAAAACTTAGGAACTCTTACAATGCAAATGTCAGACCACAAAACAAACTCTTCAATCAGGCTTTGATCTCTTTGTGAAGCCAAACACCCAGAAACCCTTACAATGCAAATGTCATGCCACAAGACAATAAACTCTCTAATCAGACAAGAAGATCTGAGAGAAAGACCATCTGATCATTGGTCCACTCACCCATCCTTCCCCCTGGACTCATGGTACTGGTCACTGAAAGAACTCAAGTTGCTACTCTTACATAAATATTCACTATATCTTAAGAATTAATGATCGTAACCCTTTCATGTTTGGTATCATTTTAAAGGTCTCAGTGCGATGGGTAAACTGGTCTCAATTTCACAGCAGTCACTTATATTATGGGAAATATTGGAAACTTAAGTTAACCCTGTGCTTCTGTTGTGGGCGGTCTCCTTTCAAAACCTGATAAACATTGCTCTACAGGTGTGACCATTTGGAGCACGAGAACATCTCCTACAGAGGCTTCTCATCCCCCATACACAGATCTAATCTGTTTTGGGGCAGAGAATAAATATTTATGGACCTTTTGTTCTGGTAGTATTTAAGGGAAAGTTGCAAATCAGTCGGGGCGATTCTGCAGCCAGAATGAGCCCATAGTGTGGTGTGTCTCTACACTCCATACTATGTATTTTCTAAGGTCTGGTATATATCATTTACTCTTAGATTAATCTTTGAGAATTTGATGTTCTGTATTGAGATGATTTGATATTTTTGAATTTGTTTTATAATTGGCGTGATACAACTTTACCTGATCAATAATAAATTGTTATATTTGATTTATTCTGCTCTCTTCTGAAATCATTTTTTCAAGTAGATTAATGGTAGGGGTATTTCCGCAAATCTGCGTTCAGGACAGATCACACCAAAGCACTAATGGATGAACCATGGGGGCGCCATGAAGGAGACTCTGGATTTCTGTCTGTCGCTGGCTTAACACGGTGTAGCTCTCGTGGTTATAGGGAAAAATACACTTTTTGTTATGAGCAGGCGCAGCTCACTTAAAGGTATTATAACCGCTCTGCACCCTCTGAGTAAGTTCAGAACTGACGAGTTTGTGTCGTGGATTCACTAAAAAATCGGCCGAAGTGTAATTCCTATGCGATACCTAGTCCCTAATGAACGAAGAATTGAAAGTATGGGATTTTCAGAATAATCAAATATCTAAAATAATATATAAGCTATATTTGGGATCGGTTTTTAATTGGTCTAAATTTAATGATCACTTGGAATTGGAGTCAGATCAGAATTGGAGCTAGATCAAAATTGAAACTAAATCCTGATATATTCAGAAGCGCAAACAAAAGACCGAACATGCATTAAACCTTCGACCAGGCCGCTGGATTCCGTTGTTTGGACTAGCGGGTGGATCCTTACATACGCACGCTCAGATAACCTATATAAAAAGACTCGCATTTCCACACTTTTTGCGAAGTATCATCGTTTCCTTAAGTCATCTCGTAGTTATGTCAGTATATGTTTCTTTTCTAACAACTCGGGGGTCGTTTTATATCAGTGAAACATTCAAATAAAGTTAACAGTGTGAAGGCGTCTTTTGTTCATTTAACTGATGATGTTTGCGGTCGTGGTTTCATTCACCGATCCCTCGTGTCGGATACGAGTCAGACTGACCAATATTGAGTAGCCTAAACGTAAACGCTGATATGTTCTACATGTCTGAAGTATAAGTGTGTAGAAAGAATAAACCGGTCTTATAAACTCATCGATTTAGCTTAACAACTTTAAAACATAATCTGCATGAACGATAAACCATGCACTCTTAAAATCGATAGTACACAAAATATGTGAAAAAGGACCGATAACATAATAACGTAATGTTTTGGTTTGCGTATTACACAACTGCGCATTACTTAACGGTTTTATTAAGCTTTAATATAAAAGATAATAGTCTGTTAACAATTTAGATGCTTTTATTATAAAATCACACAAAGAACCGCTGAAGTACGTACTGTTATGGAATTAATTGAAACAATACTAAGTGCTCATTTAACCGCTTTAATTACGCTATGTCTTTTAGGTCTGACCCAGAAAACTGATGTCTTAATATTTCGTTCTTCTTTTTATGAAAACATGCGGCAAGCAGTTTTTTGACCTCATCTGCATTCTACCGACGCGTCGTAAATTCCGTTAGCAAATGCAACTGTTTATTACTGAGATAAGACAAATCAGAGCTGCGTTCTATTTAACCTTTTTCATCTACCTACATGTTTATCGGCACTTCTGTTCTAGGCCTCCTCACACCTTTGTGAGATATAAACCGCAAAGTTTTTCATGGCGTTACGCTTTGAAGCCAGAACAATTTTATGTGTTTCCATGACACTTTGTTGATATAAGTCAACGTTTCCGCGAATTTGGTTGATTTAATAAAATATTGCGTCTTCATTCGAGACATTTACGTTATATTATTATATCATCCTAGTTTATATAGTTTATAGTTTTAACTCAGGTGGGGACAATGAAATGATAATTAACTAATGAGGACAGGAACTAAACCAAATAAGGACAGACGGGATCACAGACAGGCAGGCACGTTACAGTATCGTGGTTTCATGCCTTTGTCTAACGCTTTAGATGCATCAGAATGCGGATTTTTCAACATCCAACATGAAATTAAAGAGGTGTATCAGCCGAGTTTGTTTCAACTTACCATTTAGGTTATTATTTTTACTCACATAGATATAGAACAGATATAGAATAAACCTTATCATCCATGCTTTTTTTCCCTACAGACCCAACAAGGGCTATGGGGGCACAGTTGTAAATTCCTAGAGGTCTAGTTACTCAGAAAGTGTATACATCATATAAGAAAAGGGTCATAATGCAGACAGAATACAGAAAAACCTTTCTTGATCTATTGTGACTGACATTTTACTAAGTCAGATGATCAGGATTATGGATGACGTTGTTCACATTTTGTTTGCTGGACTGTATATGTCATTACAATGACTGTAGGTGAGGCCTTCTCTCTCTTAGAGCAGTCAGCATTCAGTGTTTATACAAATAAATGAAATTATGAAAATTTTGACTTGAGAGCGTTTGACTAAGTCGGTATTACTTTTTAGGACAATTGTCCATCTCCATATCCGTAGGATGATAAGTCTTGCTGAGAGATATCTTGACTTTATCCTTGTGCTTAACGGCATCCCACCTGTCGTCTTCATTCGAGACATTTACGTTATATTATTAATACTATCCTAGTTTAGATATCAGATAAGAGATCTATTTCCGGCCGTTTTCTTTTTAGAAAATTGATTAAAAAAAATTAGTATTATTATAAATGATCTAATAATTTAAGAGATCATATCAAGCGTTAAAGCGCACATTTTATGACCGTAGAAGCCTCTGTTAAACATAATTTTTCAACGACAGACGAAGTGATTCAGTCAAGTTAAATGATCAGTCTGCGTTGCCACGATACGTTACTCTAAACAATTTGTCAACGTCTTAACAAAAATCCTAAAATATCTTAATATAAGAACTAAAATAAAATAAGAACAAAGCACGAACCCGCAGCCCTCCTCTTTTGAGTGCAACGCCCCCATCTCAACAACCAACCAACATCCGGAACGTAGAAACAAGACCTCGACAATTTATTTCGTCCGAATGTACAAAAGATCCTTCACTACAGCTACACTACATCCCTGTGAGCAAAGAGCTGCTGTTCCGGATAAATTATCGCCTACTTAGATCTGCGAAGAATACCGACAAGGCGCTGACGACGGAACCTCTTGTTGATCAAAACATTATCTAAATGGACCAACAGAATCAGCTTCAACAATCCAATGCGTCTGAGCCTGAATCACTCTGCAATTTTTCAATTAATATCGCTTCGAAGGATCTGAACCATAAACCGGAAATTGAAACTGAAATTCCGCAGGACCGTCGTGGATTAAAACAGTCGATCCGCATTCTAGGAAACGGCGACAACGCTCTATATTGATTAGAAGACAAAGTTTATCTCTTGGAAAGAATCGAGTTCTGAAAAGTATGTCTGACGCCGCGCAAAAGCTGGTGGAGCGAGACGCTGCTGCCGCTGTGGATGAGCAACTGGACTGTGACTGCGGCGCGGGAAAAACGTGTCCTGTAAAAGGCGTCATAGACTCTATGTTTAAACAGCGTTACAGAGACCAAATGATCAAACTGATGACTGCGGTCATCGAGCATGCGTGCGATCCGAATCATGAATGTACAGGCGACACTAAACGTGTAAAAAATCTCAAAAATTAAATGGATGATGCAAGAGACCTGACCGGTTCATGGGCCGATTTGGCACGTGTCAGTATTGGCAGCAAAGAGCCAATTTGCACAACCACCAGAAAAATTCTGGCTGTGATGTCTAAATGTAGCGACGAGTTTGGAATTACTGAAGTCCTGGGTATGTGTACTTATGTAACAGATGTATGTGTGGCGCTGGTTTCAAAAAGTGATGACACTGAGATATGTGAAATTATTGAGACGCTAGTCGATATCATACTAGCCCGAGACATAGTGGTCTGTGTAAATTTTCTTTTCTGGCTAGACCGCCTGTGAATGTCATCGCTATTGTTTGTAACGACAATTTGAATTCACTACTTCAATGTATATTCAACAATAAACTGTTAAAAAAATGTTAAAATGTGTATACGCCTTTTTCCGAAGCGACTTACAAATGAGCAATTTTCTAAAAAGAAAACGGACGGAAATAGGTCTCTTATCTGATATCTAAACTAGGATAGTATTAATAATATAACGTAAATGTCTCGAATGAAGACGACAGGTGGGATGAAGCCATGTTTTATTAAATCAAGCAAATTAGCAGAAATATGGACTTATATGAACAAAGAGACAGCAAAAAACTAGGGCGCAAAGCGGGGAAAATACAACAAGAGTGGTAAACAAATTCAAACAGAAAGAATGCGCAACGTCACGGAATTTTTCTGGTTTGAAAGCGTCGCCCCATGAAAAACCTCGCGATTTATATCTCGCAGCGGTGTGACAAGGCCTAGCACCTTTAAGCACAAGGATAAAGTCAAGATATCTCTCAGTTTTAGGGGTACTTACCAGGGACCAGTCTGGTGTGTGACAGAGTTAGAACCAGAACGAGTCAGAATCATTTGTGTTTGTGATGTTCTTATTGTCTTTATAAAGATTTGTACGTTTATATACATTTATGAATGCTGTTACAGAATTTGTCTTAGTGACATGCAATGGAATATTTTATTAAAAGATAACGCAGAGGACGGATTGAGTAACACTCTGTCAAGGGTTCGTCCAAGTACCGGAAACCTGTAACTTTGTTGTAATTATTAAAAAAAATACATATAAGCATCACGCCTGCCACTTTTGTAACTGACTAAAAAAATAAAAAATAAAAAAACTAATATTTAAGCTAAACAAACATTTGTGATTGTGAAAAATTAAGAGAATTAAGACGTGTTAAAAACTGCATGTTTTCTTAAAGAAGAGCAGACAGACATGCCAACGCTCAATTACAGTTGTACCTGTTTCCTGGAACAAAACTAAAAGGCGGATGCCTAAAACACCACGACTAAATAAAACGGACTGAATCATCGCTTTCGCTTAAAACAACAGTGACTTATTAAAGTCAGGTTTAGAGACGCGTACAAAGAAAATATTGTTTTCACACCATCTTCAAATTGTAATGCGTAACTGTATGAGCTCTAAAGGAAATAGATGTACATGTAACAGAGAAAACAGTAAGATTGAGGCCTTGTGTCGTGTGGCCTCTTTGTAGACAGACCAGTAATATGTACACCACAATGTCCGTTTAAACACTCTCTTGACTTTCCTTTATACTGTATTTATACTGTATATCTTATACTGTATTTGTTCTGGTTTTCACTCGCTGCATGATTAACCAAACTCTGAGGATGGTCTTCGTCTAAAAACTGTACAAAAACAATGAAAAAAAGTATAGAGTGGTATCAACTATTGGGGAGGCGCGTCAAAATCAATACTAAAACAAAAACATTAAATATATTTAAAAGAGAGTATTAGGTATTTGTTATACTGATACATATTTCTGTTGTGCAAACATATTTCCTGTATAAAATACTACATCTGTGACCTTTTCATGGGCATGTAGTTTAATGTTATGGTTCTTAATTGCGGTCACATTACAACAAGTCGACATAGTCCCTCTACCAAATCTGTCAAAAGTGGACAAAACAGAAAAATTTTAGCAAGAGGCAGATGCTAATGCTTATGCTTATAAGGGTAGTACGCATAGGCCTAATATTTAATAGCAAACGGAAACTTTGAAAGAAACAAGTCGTTGGTATGACAAATAAAATGTGAATATCGTCATCAGCTATCTTGAACAAGAGCTCTAAATCTAGTGACTTAAAGAAAAAAGCTTTGAGCTTGATGTTGAGAGATGTTTCAGTTGTATGTGTAAATCAGCAAGACTTATCATCCTACGGATATGGAGATGGACAATTGTCCTAAAAAGTAATACCGACTTAGTCAAATGCTCTCAAGTCTAAATTTTCATAATTTCATTTATTTCTATAAACACTGAATGCTGACTGCTCTAAGAGAGAGAAGGCCTCACCTACAGTCATTGTAATGACATATACAGTCCAGCAAACAAAATGTGAACAACATCATCCATAATCCTGATCATCTGACTTAGTAAAATATTAGTCACAATAGATCTAGAAAGGTTTTTCTGTATTCTGTCAGCATTATGACCCTTTTCTTATATGATGTATACACTTTCTGAGTAACTAGACCTCTAGGAATTTACAACTGTGCCCCCATAGCCCTTGTTGGGTCTGTAGGGGAAAAGCATGGATGATAAGGTTTATTCTATATCTGTTCTATATCTATGTGAGTAAAAATAATAACCTAAATGGTAAGTTGAAACAAGCTCGGCTGATACACCTCTTTAATTTCATGTTGGATGGTGAAAAATCCGCATTCTGATGCATCTAAAGCGTTAGACAAAGGCATGAAACCACGATACACAAGCAAAAATATTGAATGAAATATGTTGAATGAATGTGAAATGCGATTTCTTTGTTCGGTTAAGAAGCTTCATCTAGACCCCTGTATTGGGAAATAAGAGCAGTTCCACTCGGATAATGAACACCTCGGGGAAAAATGATTTGATATGTAGGTTTGTCAAAAAGAATAATCTGTTATCTGATTGAGTTGTATTTTCAAAAAATAAAAGAAGAAGAAATAAAATAAAATAAAAATAAAATAATTGAATTGCCTTTCTTAAAAACATTGTGTCAAACTTATTTTGTAGCCTGATTCTCACTTCCTCGTGTATTGACTACATATTTAGCAGATTAGCGGGAACCATTGTGCAGTAATAAAAGTAAATCGTAAAAAACAAAGAGAACCGGTTAATGATTTTGTTAGACCACAACGTGTATGAAACATTTGGTAATCTTTTATTCAAACTTTAAAGTAAGTTTGTGCTTTAAAATCAGCAAGTATTATAGAAATAATTGATTTTGGGGAAAAAGTTTGAAAACTAGCTTGCATATGCCGGCCTGAACTGTTGACCTTCCTGAATAACGTCATCATGCGCACGTGTGTGTGTGTGTGTGTGTGTGTGTGTGTGTGTGTGTGGATCTGTTTGGAATATTTTTTTTTAAATAATCCAATTTTAAAAACACTGCAACAACTACGTTTGTCAACATGATTTCTTTTGTAATATCATGTTTTGACCTTATATTTACTCGGAATTGAAACCTTTGTAAAAATAAGAAAAGTAATAAATTAATAAATGAAAATGATATACATGAGACTTGTGAACCGTTAAAACTTAACATCAGTATTACCACTATTAATAAGCAGTCTCTAATCCCATTCAATGGACCTCTCCACCAGTCGCATCAACGAATCCTCTTGCCAATCCGCCGGGCTGTCCACAACACCTCCAGTATGTTCCTCGCCTCCAACGTAACCAACTCATCAAAACCACTCATACTTCCCTTGGTACAGGCTACCCAGGGGCCAATGCTACTCTCTCGCTACTACGAGATCGCTTCTGGTGGCCCAACATGGCCAGGGACGTGAGAAGGTTCGTGCAAGGTTGCCCGGACTGTGCCATCTCCAAAAGCCCCCGTCATCTCCCTACCGGTAAACTCCATCCACTACCCGTACCTTAACGTCCATGGTCACACCTAGGAGTTGACTTTATAACAGACCTACCCGAGTCAGATGGGAAGACCTGTGTCGATTCTCTAAGTTCTGCCGATTACTCCCTCTAACTGGTCTACCCACTGCACTCCACACTGCCGAATTGCTCTTCAACCATGTTTTCCGCTATTATTATTACATCAGAAGGAAAGACAATCCAAATTATCAACCTGGTCAAAAGGTATGGTTGTCCACCAGAGACATCAGACTGCGCCTGCCTAGCCGCAAGTTAAGTCCCAGATTCGTTGGCCCCTTCACCATCCTGGAACGCATAAACCCAGTCACCTACAAACTTCAGTTACCTCCACAGTATCGAATTCACCCAACCTTCCACGTCTCCTTACTCAAACCCTTCTCCCTCCTATCTCCACAGGGCCTGACCAGAATGAAGAACCCCCTCTCTCGCTCATTATGGACGAAGGAGCAGTCTATCGAGTCCAAGAAATTCTGGAATCTCGGCGTCGTGGTGGTAAACTTGAATATCTCGTGGACTGGGAAGGTTACGGCCCAGAGGAACAATCCTGGGTACCCAGAGATGACATCCTGGATCCTAAACTCCTCCAAGAATTCCATTCAACACATCCTGATCGTCCAGCACCCCGAGGCAGGGGTAGACCACCGCGACGCCGAGGTCGGCCCTCAGGAGCGGGCCGTGGAGAGGGGGGTACTGTCACGGATCAGTCAGGCCCTTCACTCCACCAATCACAGTGTTCCAGGTCACCCGAATACTAATCACCCGCACCTGCACCTAATCACCACAGCAATCGGTAACACTTTATTTCGATAGTCCACTTTAGACATCCTACTAACAGTAAGTAACTCTGCAACTACATGTCAACTAGCAGTCATTAGAGTATTAGTAGGCTGTCTGCTTAATATCTTCTAACACTTTATTTTGATGGACCCACAACATACAACATACTGACTTTAAGAAACTTTGCAAGTATATGTCAACTTATTCTGCTAACCCTAAACCTACCCTACTGAGAGTTAGTAGACATGTAGTTGCAAATGAATGAGAATAAGTTGACATGTAGTTGACACTTGGTTACAAAATTACTTATAGTTAGTGTCGTGGCAATTTTAACTGACTCTCATCAGCATAAGAGACAAACTCAATTTTAATAAAAAAGAAGCTTTTATTCTTCGCGAAGAAGGTCAACAGTCATACTGACACACACAGGTTTCTGCAGAGTGCGACAAAAGGGGAAGGCAGTCCTCCTCTTTTATACACTCTTTAAAGCTGTACTTTTCCACCAAAAAAACAAAGGAAGGAACACCCTAGTTTATTACACCCTATTCCCCTTGGTTTTTAGGGCTTTATAACCCTTCAAGTCATAAAGATATACCCCCCTGTCCCCTTCTTATCTGGTTCCCAGCCCCAAGATCCTCTTATCACCCATTTGTCCTGGAGCAAATGGCCCCAGACCCATTCCTTTCTAAACAGCCAGGCCTAAAAAGTTTGAATCACACATTCTCAAAAGCATAGAAAATAAGCATAAAATGAATTTTCCTCAACAATTCCCCCTTTTTATCATTCATTGATAACTGATTATAATAACAATTCATTTTTAAATCTATCATTCTCACTATGCTATTTTAGATTATGTGTAATACATTCAAAATAATAAAGCAAATTTAACCTATTACATCACATTTATACTCTTCATCTCTGATTTTTGTATAAATGATCACCCTCTTAAATTTGTGAAAAAAGTTTAGAAAAACCTGCTAAGGCTTTTTTTTGCGGGGACAGACCCTAATTTCAAGCAAGCTAAACAGTACAGACATAGATGGGCTAAGCCCTAAACAAAACATCTTAACATTCAATTTTCACCTTACTCTTTTTTAACACACTTCACTGTAGCTCTCACTACTAGTGGACTCTCCCTCAGTCTTCTCTTCATACATGTCCACAAACACATTGTCAGGATAAACACTCATTTTAAGCATTTGATGTGATACCTTAGTTTCTGCCAGTCTCTGTACTGAGCTGGAAATGAACTGGATAATGCATGGTAAACACAACAGTAGCAACACTCCTGCCGCCACAAATGGTAATACAGTGTTAAACAGCCAATATCCCCATCCTCCCCACAGATTATTTAACCATTCAAGCCATACATCATTTGCTCGTTCAGGCTCTTTTACGGCCATTCTCATGTGAGTGATGATATTGATGACGTTATCGCTATAGTCTGGAATATGGAAACAACATGATGTACCCAACATTTTACAAAGTCCTGGTTAATTTTGTTTGCGAAAGCAAATTAATTGGTTGCAAAACAAGTACATATTCACTATCTGGAAGCCGGGCTAAATGGGGAACACTGCTACTGCACTTCTGACATGGGTCAGACCCTCAGTCACTTCTCACATACCAAATACTAACCTTGCATGCACACCTGTTTTGTAAAACTATTATTTCCAATATAATATAATAAGACCTTTTCTAGTTCACTTCTCAATGGTGGTATAAAAAAAATAAAGACAAATAAATACCATACCTAATTCATCAAATCATTTCAAATCTCTATCGCAATTCCTAATTTTTACTAAGCTTTACTTTCACCACAGATCCATTTTGCAATCATAAAGGCATTTGGTGTTTATACAGGATCCTGGCATTTGTTGAGATGTGCCTCAGCTCTGTTACTCTCTCCGTTCCTCCTCCTGAGATGCAGTTGGAACTTTTCTGCAGTGACTGGCGTGAATCCACATTGCCGTCTCAGCTACCTTCACAGCCCTGTGGGTAGTAAGAAGCACTTGGAACGGACCCAGCCACCTTTTCGCCTTCCAACTTTTCCTCCTCAGATCTCGTACCACCACGAAATCTCCTGGTTTGATGTTGTGCAAGGGAGTTTCTGCAACTTTCCCCTGGGCGATTTTTACCTGCGCACAGACGTTAGACAACAGAGAAGACATTTCCTTGCAGTAACTCAACATGTCATGCTCACACAATTCTGTTGATGGCAGCTGTTGTTTTCCCCCTTCTATTCCCATAAATGGTGGTTTACCAAAGAGAATTTCGAATGGGCTCAGGTTCACCCTGGATCGTTTTCTCATTCTCATGTACATGAGAACGATCGGGAGCGCTTTAACCCATGTGAGTCCAGTTTCCTCACAACACTTAGCCAATTTGTTTTTTAATTATCCCGTTTTGCCGTTCCACAGCGCCCCCTGAGGCTGCGTGGTAACTGCAATGTGTTCTCAAATTGATTCCCAAAAACTCACCCACTTGTTTTATTGCCTCATTGACAAATTGTGTTCCATTGTCAGAACTGATTTTTTGTGGAACTCCCCATCTCGGGACTATCTCAGTCAGCAGGGCCTTTGCCACCGCCGCTGCATCTTGTTTTGATGTTGGGAACGCCTCGACCCATTTGGACCACATATCCATCATCACCAAACAATACTTTTTCCCTTGACATGGGGACAGTTCGATGAAGTCCATTTGTAGATATTCAAAAGGACCTGTCGCAGGCGGTTGGGACACTTGAGACATTTTTATCCCTTTCGCCACATTGTGGGTGTTACAAATGACACATCTTTTACAAAAATTTTCTGCAAATGTAAACCACAGTTCTTTCATTTGTGCAACCATTTCCCCTTTCGACACATGGTCTTTCACATGGAAAGAAGTGTCTAGGTAAACAAGGCTTGCCATCACAGCTCATCCAGACACCCTCATTCATTTTACAGCCACACTGCTTCCACTGGTGCCTCTCTGCCCCTGAGGCAAAGGCCTGCATGCTCTGTAAAGAGGAATAAATGTCTGGGTTACTTTCAGATAACAAGGTGCACTCTGTTTCTTTTGTCTGCTTCGCCGTCGCGGCCTTCGCTGCCGCATCAGCTCTGGCGTTTCCTGTTGATATGAAATCTTTGTTATTCCTGTGTGCGGCACATTTGCAAATGGCTATTTTGTCTGGCAGTGGAATGGCCTCCAGTAAGGCCGCCACTAGAGGAGCATTCAATATTGAGCGCCCATCTGACTTTAAAAATTTTCTGTGTTTCCACAACGCTCCAAAGTCATGTGTGACGCCAAATGCATACCACGAATCGGGTATGTGGTGGCAATGAGCCAGAAGCCACAACTTCAAATTTGGTTGTTACTGCATAGCCAACTTTATTCTGCCCTGTTTGTGGATCTTTGTAAGCCGAGCCATCCACAAAGAGGACATTTTCGCAGTTTTCAAGTGGTACATCAGAAAGATCTGGACGCGGTGTACACACTTGTTCTAGCGCAATTAGGCAACAATTGTGCTCCTCCCCATCCTCCGCCGTCGGAAGGAGAGTAGCAGCATTCAGGGTTGTGCATCGTCTGACAGTGATATTCGGCATATCAAGCAAGATAGTGTGGTATCGCAACCACCGCGCCAATGCACAATCATCATTTAATTAGTCACTTAATTATCTCATTAACTTTAACTCTTTGAGGACTTGGGATTTGACTCGAGACTTACTTGTGACTTGAAGGGAATGACTTGGTTCCATCTCTGGTGAAATCAGTTGACTGAGTTCATGGGTGTAATAAACATATGGCAGGACATTTACTTTCTGGACTTTCCACTTCTGCAACTTACTCAAACAAATCCTCATCTTTATTAGTGACATTCATGGCTTGTAGAGAAAACAGTTGCACACAAATGGCTGTATTTGTTATGGTGGTGTTTGTTATGTCTGTTGTTTCATCGTAGGCCAGAAAGAATTTTTTTTTTTTTTTTTTTTTTTTTTTGTGGTGTGCTTCAGTGTTGTTTCAATGTCTTGTGTCATATCAGTAATTGGTTCTGCAACGGTTCTTCAGTAGTTACTTTGTTGCCCCACAGTCAAAGGGGTAATTTGTACTGAGTAATCCTGCAGTGAAGTTGAAGGTGTAATTGTACTAAATATTAGATATTACTAGTCTCTCTGTAGACTGCGCTACAGGTTATGAACACTAGATTGTGCTGTTGGTCCTTTCATGGTATGGCCTCAGCACATAAATGACTCCAGTTCTTTTTCTTTCTTTCTTTCTTTCTTTCTTTCTTTCTTTCTTTCTTTCTTTCTTTCTTTCTTTCTTTCTTTCTTTCTTTCTTATCTGTTTAGAAAGGTTGAATACTGATAGTCATTTAGGAAGTGTGCCAGGTGTTGGGCATCTCTCCCCTGGGACACTGGCCTGCCGTGGGCACACATCTGGTCATTGGAAAGCAATACAGTTCTGGCATCTCAACATAAGCTTTGGGATTGAACTCTGTTTAGTGTAAGTGGTGTTGTTGGACGACTTCTAACCTTAGGTTCAATGTGACAGAGTACTGTATAGTGGATAGACAAGAGGATAAAAATGGATGCTCATGTGTAGCTTGATAAGGGTATAATCAAAGCTTTAATATGTAAATAAACTGAGAACAGTCAAATAAATTTGAATGAATATCCATGCAAATTGTAATAACACCACTCAAAATTATTTTTCCTTTCACAGATCTTGTGATGAAGAAATTTTTAAATACCACAGTGTCTGAATTGCATGAACTCAATAAAACATGACCAACAATACACTGAAAAAGTGATCCACTATATTTACTCAATAAAATTGAGGTAACAATTTGCACTCACTTTGTTTGAGTAGATTCTATCCTATATATTGAGTAAAGAGTACCTAAATTTTACAGCTATTACAAACTAAAAGAAATTAGGTAATGTCTACCTAATATGTTTAACTAAATTACATAACTAATTACTTAAGAGCCCAACTAAAGCAGACACTGATCTCTAACATAACTTCAATTGAAACAATAAATCAACATCTAAACCTTAGTTAATTCTCAATAAGATCTTCTGTAGATGTCTGACTGAAATAAGTTCAGAGCACTCATAACTGTTAGTTTAAAAAACTTAAATGTTTTAAGGCAATCGTTTTACTCAAACGGTTTGTTACCCTAACTTGTTGGGTTTTACAGTGATGAACTGTTGCCTACTAACAATAGAGTTAATGTTACTCAATTTTTATAAGTAATTAGTTATGTAATTTAACGAAAAATATTAGGTAGACATTACCTAATTTCTTTTAGTTTGTCATCTACTCAAACAAAGTGAGTGCAAATTGTTACCTCAATTTTATTGAGTAAATATAGTGGATTACTCAATTTTATTGAGTAAATATAGTGGATCACTTTTTTCAGTGTAGAGATCACTATATAAAGTGACACACTAATTGGATGGAATTGGCTCTAACTAAGCCTCTTATTAATTCAAAGTAATTTGCTTTTAAACAAGTGCAATATTGGTTCACAACAGACATTTGTGCGTTGCGAGTCAAATCTAGAAATAGCATGTTAACGTAAGCTTTCTTCTTATAACTCATGACGAACGAATATCATGAAGTGGTTTCTTTTTGACTTATTGATTGACATTTAGCTGTTACAAAACTGTGAAAAATAATAATGCCACTGTAATGCTTCCAACATCCAGCTGTGCAAGAAAACATAAAATCTACCAGAGACGTGATGAATAAGGGAAGCCGTCTTTCACTATTGAAAAATAAAGAAAAAAAAAAAACATTTTACATTTAAGTAACTAATAGCTTCTTAACCTTGTAGCCTATCTTATTCGTAAAACACGATGGCCAATAAAAAAAAGTGTCAAGCACCAAAAGCAGTCAATATTAAATCTATAAATTATCTTTAATTAAAAAATATATTTACTATATGAAGAGTTCAGATGCAAAAGCCTCTATGTCTGATGTTTTTCTTTAAAATTAGTTTCTTTCTGGCTGTATGTATAGTTTCTATGTAAGTACTAGTACTTCTGAATGGGTTGAGGCTGGGATTGAGGTGCATTTTAAGTGAAAGTTCTTGATGAACATATACTATGTGAGGAGATCATTCACTCAGTATCGTTATCTCATTTTTGACCAAGATGGCTTTTAGAGGCTTTTGCATTGGAACTCTTCATATACAGGTGCTGGTCATATAATTAGAATATCATGAAAAAGTTTATTTGTTTCACTAATTCCATTCAAAAAGTGAAACTTGTATATTATATTCATTCATTACACACAGACTGATATATTTTAAATGTTTATTTCTTTTAATTTTGATGATTATAACTGACAACTAAAGAAAATCCCAAATTCAGTATCTCAGAAAATTAGAATATTGTGAAAAGGTTCAATATTGAAGATACCTGATACTACACTCTAATCAGCTAATTAACTCAAAACACCTGCAAAGGCCTTTAAATGGTCTCTCAGTCTAGTTCTGTAGGCTACACAATCATGGGGAAGACTGCTGACTTGACAGTTGTCCAAAAGACGACCACTGACACGTTGCTCAAGGAGGGTAAGACACAAAAGGTCATTGCAAAAGAGGCTGGCTGTTCACAGAGCTCTGTGTCCAAGCACATCAATAGAGAGGTGAAGGGAAGGAAAATATGAAAAAACTATACAAGCAATAGGGATAATAGGATTGTGAAACAAAACCCATTCAAAAATGTGGGGGAGATTCACAAAGAGTGGACTGCAGCTGGACTCAAGAACCACTACGCACAGATGTATGCAAGACATGGGTTTCAGCTGTCGCATTCCTTGCGTCAAGCCACTCTTGAACAACAGACAGCGTCAGAAGTGTCTCGCCTGGGCTAAAGACAAAAAGGACTGGACTGCTGCTGAGTGGTCCAAAGTTATGTTCTCTGATGAAAGTAAATTTTGCATTTCCTTTGGAAATCAGGGTCCCAGAGTCTGGAGGAAGAGTGGAGAGGCACACAATCCACGTTGCTTGAGGTCCAGTGTAAAGTTTCCAAAGTCAGTGATGGTTTGGGGTGCCATGTCATCTGCTGGTGTTCGTCCACTGTGTTTTCTGAAGTCCAAGGTCAACACAGCCGTATACCAGGAAGTTTTAGAGCACTTCATGCTTCCTGCTGCTGACCAACTTTATGGAGATGCAGATTTCATTTTCCAACAGGAATTGGCACCTGTACACAGTGCCAAAGCAACCAGTATCTGGTTTAAGGACCATGGTATCCCTGTTTTTAATTGGCCAGCAAACTCGCCTGACCTGTATTGTGAAGAGGAAGATGCGATATGCCAGATCCAACAATGCAGAAGAGCTGAAGGCCACTATCAGAGCAACCTGGGCTCTCATAACACCTGAGCAGTGCCACAGACTGATCGACTCCATGCCACGCCGCATTGCTGCAGTAATTCAGGCAAAAGGAGCCCCAACTAAGTATTGAGTGCTGTACATGCTCATACTTTTCATGTTCATACTTTTCAGTTGGCCAAGATTTCTAAAAATCCTTTCTTTGTATTGGTCTTAAGTAATATTCTAATTTTCTGAGATACTGAATTTGGGATTTTCCTTAGTTGTCAGTTATAACCATCAAAATTAAAAGAAATAAACATTTGAAATATATCAGTCTGTGTGTAATGAATGAATATAATATACAAGTTTCACTTTTTGAATAGAATTAGTGAAATAAATCAACTTTTTGATGATATTCTAATTATATGACCAGCACCTGTATGTATATATATTACACATATTACACAATTGTCTCATAAAGCAAAGGGGAAATCAATTTATCGTATTCTAGGATCCTGATAGATGACTAAATGGTTCACTGCAATAAAACGTGCTAGGCAACACAGGATTAAACGGGTAATACTTCATGACATTTATGATGTCTACTGTACTCACAGTGATATAGCTATGCTTTGCTACCTACAAGGATAGCTATAGGGTCGATTACGTCAGCTAACAACACAGTTGACTTACCCTTCCAATGATGACATAACAGTTTTTAGTCAGCAGACTCCAAAGTTGAATATTCATCAAAAAAAATTGATTGCGTCCATTTGTACCCCTCCAGGATTTTGAGGCTTTTAAAGAGTCTCCAGAGTAGGGCGAGGGAAAGCTGATGAGATAGTTGTAGATATCAGGATACTGCAGGTCAGGAAAGCTGTCCGTTCCTTTATTGATACACGTTGAAAATACCCGGGGGCATTATAGGGATCTGTTATATTTAATCTATGAAGTTTTGCTATGTACAGGTCTATGTCTTTCGAATTAAATTGCACAGTGAACTCTGATGCCTTGAAACTCATTCTGGCACCATTCATTTCATATTCGCTCCCTGTACCTGCCTGCCAGCATGATGACGTCCGGAGCTTCTATAGTGGTAGCTTCAGTGGGTATAAAAAGTCTGCAGAACACACCCATGTTAAAATTGCAGATTTCTACCTTTAATGTAATATTAAAACAGAATTTAAGAAACAAACAGAAACCTATAAATAAAAACCTATAAATTACCTGGTTGCGTAAATGGGTTACACTCTTGTGATGTAGACTTACAAGAGGCTGTTGAACGTAGAAGTGTGTGGAGACTGTGGCTGTTCTCTGTTTAAAAATTAACAACGATTTACAGAACAAACACAATATGTATCTATAATAGTACACTTTTTCACCTTGGAGTTATGCTTGTCTTGAAAATCCTTTATATTTTTACACAGAAGGTAACAACTTCTGATGATCTGATGATGAATGTTGCAATAACAGAACTGGGGCCTGTTTTTCGTATGTTGCTTATTACATCCGAGATCAAATGACACATCCAAGATGATACCATTGCGCTAATCACGATCTGGCTAATTCGGTTCTTCGAATGCACCTGTTGTTGATGAATAGTATGGCTGGATTGAGTTATCTGAGATAATTGCATGTTCATGGGTTGGTTTAACAGGGGCTATGTATTGATACTCGAAACCACGATCAGCAATGCAGCGATTGGCTGGCGGCAAGACAGCAACGTAATGACATCATATAATTAAAAAAGACACCTGATGAAAAACTTGACAAATTTCTGGACTTTTATAATGAAACAGCCAAGCGAACAAAACTACATAAATGTTATAATCGATAAATGAAATGTGCACTGTTTTTAATTAACTTTTTTTTTTTTTTTTTTTTTTTTTTACATGATTCCCAATTATTTATATTAATGATTTCTAGTATTAGTGCAGGCTTTACGTTTTTATTTCAATTTTGAAATCAGCAATTCATTTAATTTTATCTTTGAAACAGATTTGTTTTCGTGACAGCATGAATTAAAGTTTCTTAAGGGTCAAGATCAAGCTATCTGCATCTCCTGCGCTCCATCAAGCCACCCCTATAATAGCTGTCACCACTCAAATTAAAGCATGGTTCAGATTAACTGTAGCTATGGCATGTGTGTAAGATTCTAAAACAATTATAAAGTAATTATTTTAATATGAATAAATATTTCAGTGAGTAAAACTGGCTGTGTCTATAGTATTATAGACTACACAACATTATTATATTATTTTTCAATTAATTTTTCAATTATTATTATTTTATTATTATTACTGTCCAGGCGCGTAAATTTCATCTAACAGTGGGGGGGGGACAATAAACATTAAATTTCTCAAGAGCAATTTTTGAAGGGGACATAAATAATACAGGCAAAATTGTACTTGTAAGGATAGATATGTGTACACAGCATGCACATTGCATGGACTGTGTTTAAATATGAGTTCGGTTCATATGGTTCATATATGAGTATAATTATAATTATTATTTTGCATCCTCCATAGTATTTTAGGTTTCGTCTGAAACCGAGTATCTCTTTGTAGATATTCAACCGCATTAAGCCCACTGATCTACCACCTAACATCATATTGAGCAAAACCCAACACATTGGCAGGTCTACAATATTAGCCAAATATCAGTTCACACACAGGCTTATCGCCGTGTTAGTTGTAGTGGGTGACAAGCTACGGTATTAAGCTTGTTAACCTTTTAATCGCTCAAAGAATAAAAATCAGATATCATAATTTTTTTTGTCATGACTAATTCATTAATGATCCAGCATCATCTGTATTAAAGAGAAAGAATCATTTCACCCGATGTTTAGAGATTAAAATAGCCTTGACAGCCTAAGTTACTTACACAACTATTACTGAGGAACTTGCTCTCTCCCACCGGAGTGACCGGGCTCATGTGTGTATCGGTAAAAGTGGAAAGCAGGCCATGTGAGGCAAGGGAGGGGGGAATCAAAACATTTCTGAACTTAAAACGTTTTTTTTTTTGCATTTATTTTGTTTTACTACTCACACAGTTATTTTAAGTATATGTCCATTATATTATTTTCATTACACAGAGTTGCTTGTAATGATATTTTTAGGGGGGACAACCCTCAGATAGGGGGGGTCCTGTCCCCCCCCCCCACCACCGGGATTTACGCCTATGTTACTGTCCCTGGATCACTAGGGTACACTTCTAATAAAGTAGCAGTGGCTGGGACAGATTTTAAGTATCAATTCTGCTTAAAAAGATGTGACCTAATCCTGTTTACATGAAATAATCCTGCTCCCGAGCAGATTTAAGCTTGCGGACCTGTTGCTATGACAGCAACTCCAGAATGAGCTTTGAAGAACCAACCAATCCAAGATCAAGTGAAATCATCAACAATCAAAGCCAGCTAACTGAGTTATCAATGAACGAAGCTGTCAACCCAAAAAACTAGCGTTTAAGGACACAAAAGTAGAGCGCAACTTGAAATATTACTCTGAGAA
Organism: Acrossocheilus fasciatus; assembly: GCA_036784905.1. Taxonomy (NCBI): domain Eukaryota; kingdom Metazoa; phylum Chordata; class Actinopteri; order Cypriniformes; family Cyprinidae; genus Acrossocheilus; species Acrossocheilus fasciatus. Next base: position 35,404,990 of record CM071944.1, read on the forward strand.
CTGCGCCCACTAGAGGGAAACGTAATTGGTGACAGGAAACATTCATTATTTTTAACCATGCCAAAGGATTAGATTTCACCACCCTGTATGAACCTGAGAGGAGGAGATATATTGAGACACTAAATTTAATTGGTCTATGTCAGTGTCTTTTTCCTTACCTTCCTTTTGTCTGAGAAATGATCCAACTGAATGGCCCAACGTGAAATACTCTGAGATCTACAACTATTTGTTAAAAACATGTTTTTTTGTTTGTTTTTTTTTAGCTTGTTTGCTGTACACTTTGTCACACAGTAGTTTTTAGGCATTGTTCTGTTTTTTTGTTATAAATCAGAAATGACAAGGAGGCAGTTTCCCGCAATAAAAATTCAGTGGAGAGCGTTGGATTAGCATGGCCTAAATGCGCTCTGTCTCTATAGTGACCTTTAATTTGGAGGAAGAGAAACTGGGGTAGTGAATTTTTCTTTTTTTTTCTTTTTTTCTTTTTTTTTTACGGGTTCAAGCGCATAGAGCTGAAACCCTATTGTAATTGTTAGAATGGTCACAGATGACCGATTTCATCTGGGGGCACGAAATGGCTCATAACTCCTAAACCGTCAGTCTCATTTTATGTCGTCGGAATCCGCTCATGTTGGTCAAAACACATTCCTCAGATTCGACCCGCTTTCAAAATTATGTATTTTCAGTCCTCAAATCGCTGTGTCATATGGAAGGATTTTTCGGACTATTAATTCCTTTTGCATTTGAATTTCCGATATCTACATGGAACGCTGTCAATCATTGTGAGGGGGCGGGACTATAATAGGGGGCGTGTTTGTATTGGGAGGTGATGTGACGTCACTCACAGACGACCGTGCTGATCAACGCTTTGATCAATGGAGGTAATTGGTAAAGGCTCCGCTAAAGGCAGCTGTCAATCAGTTCACTAGCAGTTCCTTAGTAGCACTTTAGCTTTAAAGCGGAAAATACATTAACCCTTCACTAATTACCCAAGCATTAATTTGTCAGCCTGCAGGAACTACTAGTGATCTGGACCATTATTTTAAAGTGAAAAACACCTTAACCACTCAGTAATTACTAAGTAATTTAATACGTTATTTAACACATTTAAATCTGACACATAGTATAGTCATACATTTGTGTGAGGCACTTGTGATATTTTACCAGACACTGTAATCTGGAATGTGCAGTTTTTGCTTAACACAATATAAATGCAGTCCATGCCTTCATTAAGGATGTGAATTGTTTTTGTCAAGAGAACATCATTATTTATATTCAAGAAAAGTCCTCCTCAACCTACTATCACTATACTGAACTGACACAAACTAGAGCTCATAATTCTTAACTAATTCAATCACTTCCTAATTATTAACATTTTTAAATGAATTATTTTTATTATTATTCCATGTTTTTGTTTGAAATAAACAGAGAACATCCATCCTTTGGTAAGAGTAGTAGTCAGAATTTCAACCTGTAGCCGACTTATTTGGGGAATATCATATTCATAAATTAGTTTCCACAAAGAAACCATTTGTTCACTTTTAAGACGTCATGTGATTAGTAATTGTTCAAGTAGTTCTCAATGAGGATATTTTTATTTAATAATTATCAAATATCTAATAAGGAACTACCTTTGTCCTAAATTTGCTACTACTTACTGCTTAGTTAATCTTGCTTCTCTATTAGTTAATAGTATTAAGTTAAGGGTTAATGTAGTACTACCTATTACTTCCTGCATAGTTGTTAACAACGGACCATTATTCTAAAGTGTTACCCAAATTTCTATCTGGATATTTTAGATTGGTCATGGGCCCTGTGTCTGACCTGGTTGCCCATTGATGGCAACATTTCCCAAAGTTGCCCATGCAACATTGCTCAAAAAGTTGCCCAGTGTATCATCAGCCTGTGTTCTGAACATGTACATTTGATTACTACAATAATATTATGCACACAATTTACAGTGTTCATGTTTTCAATCAATCAATCAATTAATATTACAGTAGACTCTCTGTTCTTCACATTATTATTATTATTATTATTATTCTTTTACTTTAATTATGTAGTAGTGGTTCTGTAGGATCTTTACGGCTTTCACATGTACCAGGCAACTATGGTGATGTAGTTTATTACAAGACACGTAAAACAACAGCAACAACAGTCCCTCATATATTTACTCACAATGCCCTATTTGTGCATAATTATGAACATCATTGTTCAATGGAAAATCCCACTGAAACATTTTATACGCTCTTACTGCCTCTCATGAGAAACATTAATGCCACCCAGGTGATTTAAAGAGTGACTGTGAGGTCTAAAGGTTTTTGATGGATCGCGTTGATTCAGAGGCGTTATGTTGAATGGATTGTGTGGAATGCGCAAAGCATTTGCCACTCGTCTGCGGTTTAACATTTCTCGCCACAAAATCTGTCACGGCTTTGTCGTAAGACTTAGGCTGGGCTAAACGCGTGCACGGGGTTCTTTCCAGTAGTGCAACAAGTTCGCAGAGGGCTAGTACAAGCCGTGAAACCAGTCGCCGCTCGCATGAGCGCCCACCGCCCCGAGACAAATTGAAATAATACATAGTGATAGACTCGGTCATTCTCTTCCCGACAGTATTGGTGATTGCACATAGTAGTAGATACGGTTGAGAGTGAGTCATGAGGGTTTTAGGAGAAAATAAGGATTCCCGAAACGCGGCGAAAATGGAGAACGAAACCGATCATGGCAAGCGACGGCACTGTCTTGGAGCTACAGTGGATGTGATGCAGTTTGTGTTTTCTCTTGTGTCCTTCGCCTTTTGCTTTTTACTGAGTGTTCAGACCAGTGATATGAAGGACAGAATCGTGGATCTGGAGATCGGAAGTGGCGCGGGGGTCTTAAACCCGTTTCATGGGATCTCTATGGATCAATTCAATTCAATGATCCAGGAGCGAGTGGACGAGCTGCTGTCACAGGTGAGCATTTCATCCACAGTTTCAACTCAAGACATTGAAGTTAACAGCATGGTCATCTTTTCTTACAAAAACGAAACACTCCACACTCCTGTATGACAGCGGTCAGTGCACCTTCATGTTAGCTACATTCATTTAGGGCTAAGTATTTACTTGTTTCTTTTATCTATTGATTCTGACAGCGTTCTTATGAACACTTGGTTAGAATAAGGACTGCCCGTCAAGTCTCACCACCTGAATGCAACTGCCCACCAGGTACTGCCTTTATATGTATATTGTTGGTTTTAGAACTATTCATTTGATATAGTATTTATTTATTATTTAGCCTACTAGTATTTCTTATTAACTAGGATTCCAGTTTTCCTAGTACTCAAAAGACACTAGTACCCAATTTTTAGACTAGTATTTTTTTTTTAATTGCTGAAGTACATGTAGTACAATTATATCTATTTATATTGTTAATCTTATTAGTAATATTTTGATTAAACTACCCATTCTGATTAATCGTTATATATGACACGTAAAAAATATACAAAATGTTATAAATAAATTAATACTAGTGTCTTTAAACAAGTACTATAATCTAACAAATAAGAACTACTAGAACTGGAATACATGCTATAAACTATACTATGCTATAAACCAGTGTTTCTCATCTCTAGTCCTTGGATCCCACCTCCCAGTATGTTTTAGATGTCTACCTATTCAACACACTAAGAAAGCAATGCTTTAAATTAGGTGTTTTAATAGTGAGACATCTAAAACATTCTGGTAGGTGGGTACCCAGTAATGGAGTTAAGAATCACTGCCATTGGAAATTATCTAATGAATATTAAAAAAAAAGAAAAAAAGAAAAGTAGTGGTCACTATATCATTTCCTAGTAGTGATCAAAAATCAGTTACATAAAATATACTAATTAATTTTGAGGAGTAAATGCTTGCCATTCTAAAATTTAAGTTGCAGTTTATGAAGGGGTTATTGATGGTATGTAATGTCCACCAGAATGCAGAAGACAGGATTGAAATCAGTCTGGTTGATAGGCCTAGACAAGAAGAAATGTCATCATGAATTTGGCAAGTGATGATAATGTGAACAGGACAAAGCTGCTGTATTACATGATCTAGTGCCCTATTATTATTTTCCTTAATAGTGCTTTTTGAAACACTCATTTTTGCTTAATTGTAAGGCATACAAAACATAAGTGGAAGGTGTATTTTAGTCTACTTTTAAATTTTGCTGCATGACAAATGACAGCTAAATAGTAATTTATCCTCTAACTACAATATGTCAGTTTCAAAGCTGAGTCAATGTCTTTGGGCTGAAACACTGAAAATGCTTAATTCAACCAGGAGATGGAAACAAAAAATACTTGTAGCTAAGGTTCAGTAATCCAAAGTCAGACTGAACTAACACTGACTGAATGTGTTAAGAGTCATTGTAGCAGAGCAAATAAAGTGTGCTTATAGGACATGAACAGAAAACAAGCACACAGAAGATATGACTTGTAGTGTGTGCAAAATTTTCACAAAAGACACTTTTTATGACTAGTTTGACTAGTCAAACGGGTTAAAATGAATTACAACGTATTCCGTCAAATTAAATTGAATGGGCAAGCCAGAGTCAAATCATGGTACTAAGCTGATCACCCCTCCATAACAATTAAGTAAAGGTGCTGAAAAAATGGCAACATCAACAATGATCAATAGTCTATTACACACAACCTTTTGAGAGGGAATTTGGAGGGATGTCATATTAAGTAGAAAGGAGTTATTGTAAGTATAATACAACTATAATAAGTCACAGTCTCCATCAATCACTTTTTAAATTTTTGCTTGATGGGTGTCTGGTTTGTGCAAAAATGAAACAAGTGAAACCAGATGAATTACATCAACAAAACTTGGACCACCCAAACAATATCTCCTATTAGCACTACTAATTTATAGTTTTACAGTTGAAGGAAATAAATGACTGTATTATCCTTCTTGGCTTTCAACAGTGTTGATTGCCAACTCATGCAATTCATACACTGATGAAGGGTGTTTCTTCAAACTGCCTTATTTTTTAAGGCATTAGCAGCACTTTCTGCATTCTGCATGGTGGGGTTGTTGTTCAATAGGTTATTTAATAGAAAGATGCTGTTGGCCAGCAGGTTCCTCAATTTTACATTATCTCTTCCTCCTTTTAGTAATGCCTCAAAAAAGTTGGCAGCTGCTTGCAGGCCTGATATTTATTTATTTATTTATTATTTTGCCCACCCTCCAACCCCACACAGTGATTACTGCACTGCTGAAGCACACAGTGGAATTTCCCATGAAAAGTATTTGCGAAAAAAGGGAAAGGATAATGGACCATAGGGCCAATTGGGTATGTTAAATTGATAGATGAACAGACCTTTGAATGTGCAGATGATCCCAGGGACATCTTTAGGATGGTGCAACTGATGCAGCCATGACTAGACTGTATTTTCCATTACTCCACTGTACGACAAAAGGGTACTTGTATTACCATACAAGGATAATCTGAAAGAAGGTTCCAGGCCTTGTGCCTTTGATATATTCAGTTTAGTTTTTTTTTCATACAAGCTTTCCATGCAGACCACTCAATCCATGCAGACACTGTATGTTTTTTTAAATAGCCTGACAAATACATTTACACCTCCTTTAATTGTCCACAGCAGCAACAAGAAGCAGCAAAAAAAAAAAAAAAAAAGCAAGTACACTTTCAAAAAAAAAAAGAAAAATGGTACAAGCTGTCAGTGTTATGCTTACATTTTACCCTTTCAAAAGGCAAATCTTTGTTCCTTATTTACTTCTATAGGGTAGGCCTGGGTGATATGGACCAAAAATCATATCTCTGTATTTTTAGGCTAAATGCCGATATATGATATAGAGGGGTTGTGAACATCACTGATCTGTAATAGAGACCTGGATTGCTCATGACATAGTAAAAGTGAAGCCACCACACCACCATATTGGTATTTCCTAGTATTCCCATGCATTCTATTGAATTAATAGGAAATCATACGATTTTAATGAGAAAACCTCACCTAAGGAAGTCAGCATTTTTATATCTGAAGTATCCCTGTACATTCTTACAACACAAATGCCTTATGTATGTAAATAGTTATTTGTTTAATTTCGGGAATTTCCCATTACGTATTATATTCATTACAGTAGCGAACATCAGATGAACATAATGAACATCAGACGGACGGGATCCAACATATATCACAAATGAAAAGTGCTAATTTTGAAATCTGAATAAAGATGAATGCTTTGTATATGAATATACCTTAATTACTGATACTAATACCAGATATATATTCATGTTTATTAGTTCCTACATAATTATGTACATAAAGAAATATATTTTGTGTTGGATAATTTATCTGTGTCAGCAAGTACGCAGCTGACACACCCTCCTAAATGATTTATATATATATATCGCTTATCCTGCCCGAACAGACCATAAACATTACAAATAACATCTTAAGTAACAATTAATTTACATACACATTTCCTAAAATCTAATCCTGTGTGACTGATTTGCTTCATATCGGGTGATTTTAGGTCAAGGTTTTGGCTCTCAGTCCATGATGCCCTCTGCCGGTAAGATGGCCGCTCAAACACTAATAAATGGCTTCACTGCCTAATGGCAGTTTAGAACTCAATGAGCAAACAAGTCATTATATAGATCAGTGGGAAGGGAAACACTCATTTTTTTTACAGGGTTAGCATCATTTGGAAAGGCTACAGTAAAACAAAGAAACAAAAAAAAAGCTTTAATTTCTAAAAATGTATTCACAAATGCTAATACAAAAATGCAAGAAAAAAAAGAGATGGTGTGAGGGTCATAAAACCTGGACAGTTGGAGCACCAAGATTCAAAATCTGCCCTGGATAGAGAAATGACCTGACTTGAATATTTGTCTCAGGGCAGAGACAATGTATAACTGAAGGCTATGAAAACAAATATAGTCATAGTATTTTTGTAGGTTAAGCTATAACCTACATTAAGGCCAACAAAGGGTTAAAATATAAACATTACATTCTAAAACAACAGTTGCTTTTTAAAGAAATCTTAAACATTTAAATAAATAAAAGAATCACAGTATTGTATATTGATATAAATGATTTTTGAAAAGATATCAATATACGTATCTTAAAAAGCCTATATACCAGCCAGCTCTGAAAGGTGGGCTGTGTAATTATTACATGCTACATGAAGCCATGCAGATAGACTGTAAAGCCAATTGTCTGCATTTGTCAGACACTAGAACTTGTGTTGTTAAATACTTTGTGTGCAAGATGGGGGTTAGGGACATGAACCCCACCCTACTGTGTGTACCTTGCTTTCTGGAGTCATGTGGCCTGGTAAATACAATTAATTTGTGCGCTTATACATTAGGCTAAAAATACTAGAACATTTTAGCCAGATTTATTTACTGTAACACATGCATAAATAAAAGCATTAAATCATACCTCTTTTTTCCATACAATCATGTTTTTGATGGGCTTAATACTTTCTGGAATAGAAAATCATGAAAGAGAATATTTTATAGAGATTATGTCTTTAAAGTGATCTTTAGGAAAGAAATCAAGAAATGATGAAGAATCTGGAGATGATATGCCTTGCAGGCAGCCAAAACAAAACAAACAAACAAAAAATACAGCAGAGTGAGTGAGAGACTGAGTGAGAGTGCAAGCGGAAGAATGTCAGCTATAATAAAGGGGAACTATCAGGGAGCCATTCTGATGCTCTTTTGTCCAGCTCTTGGCCTCTTTCCATGGATAACTGGAACTGTAAATGGGGTTGAGGCAACAGACATTGCTTTAAGATGCATTTGGTGGTAACTTCACCCACAACAGATGTGGGTGAAGTTCAGTGATAGAATTGAACTGAACAGTCCCCAGCTCAGTGACACAATTGTTTGAATGCCACAGTCTAAATTAAATGTTCCTGACTTAACTTGCAGTTGAAATATAAAGATTTCATAATGTTATTCATTAACATACTGATTTTACAGAGAAGTACACTAAGAAATTGTTAGTATTTATTGGAGGTTTAGTTCTTCAGAATCAAGTTATAATGTGATTGTGGACAAAATATGGTTAAATTAAGGTTAAATTAGTGAAGGTCTTAACAATAGCTGAATACATTAACAGTGGCACAAATGTTTCTGCCTTGCACAACAGTATCTTTATGAATAGACAGTCATATTTACAGACAGATATAGACAGTTGTACTGTCTACTACAGTTGTGGTTGTCTGTGTGTGTGAGAGACCCTTATGGATACGAATCCACAATGTTATGCATCACAAAGACCCCTCTGTCTTCCAGCAGACATATTCCCACCTCTTTCTCTACCCTGACCAATGTGTCTTCAAACAGGGATTCCCCTGACCTGGTCATTCACACAACAGGTCAACTGTCCTTGTTTAGGGGCTGGTGGGTACTGGGTGCTAGGTTTTACAAAGGAGAGTTGGTAACATTAAAGTTCATATCTGTGGATTCTAGACAATGAGCCAGTTATGCTCTAACTGATGATTCTCATATATGAATCATTTGACAATTGGTTTGACTGAACTGAGTCAAGTCTGTGATCTGTGCTCTGCTGCTAATTTTATTGTAACCACTGAACATCACAACATGAGTTATATGTTTGGAAGACATCACTTTCAAAAGCTGTGTTGCATAAAATCTGAAAGATCTATGAATTAACTTTTCTTAGTATGCTGGGACATTTGTTCATTTTCTTGCAGGCCACAATGTTGTGTTAATAATAAAGGACACACATGACAAATAAAATAGTCACAAAACATTGCCATTATAATGAGCATGCGTGTTGGCATGTTGTTCTAGTATAGAGGGCAGTGGCGGCTGTTGAAAATTTTTTGAGATGGGGTTGTTGCACACAATTTCACAAGAAATTCTTCACAATAAATCAAAGCAATATGATTTATTGCAATGCAGACAAAGTTAAAGAACATCTGGTTACCTGTTTATTCATTAAATAACCTCTGATCAGTTATTTTACCAGTCTCAGTTAAATTTTGGTTACTTCCATGACTGATACAAATCTGAGTATAACCATGTACAAGAAAATCAATGTGGTGAAAAAAAAACCCTGCATGTTTTTTTTTTTTTTTTTACTTATTTGTACAGGACTTTTGCTCTTCTCTCCTTCTGATTGACAAACTTCTCAATGACTTATTGAAGTCAGGAATGTCTCTGACAAGTTTCTTCTCAATTGAAAGCATTGCCATAGCATTAAGGTGGTCCTGGGTCATTGTATTTCTTAGGAAAGTTTTGATCCTCTTCAAAGTAGAAAAGCACCTCTCTGACTTTTCTGTTGTCATAGGTGTGGTGATGACGATCTTGAGAAGACTGGCAGTCTCTGTGAAAGTACTTTGAAGATTGTTCTCAATGAAAAATTGGTACAGAGGCACTGCACCACTGCCAACCCTAAACTCAGGGTTCTCAAAGATGAGGGACAGTTCTGTTTTGAGCTTGGCCTTGTTCAGCATGGGGTATGCCTCCACTGTTGTTTCAAGTGCTGATTCAGGAAACTTCACACTGTGTTGTGCAACTCTCCATGCAGCAATGTTGCACTGACGAGGTGCTGGGTGAAGGAAAACTGCTCCCTGGAATGAATCAGGATGGTATCACATACCTGTAAAACATTTTTATCAAAGTGATTCTGAGTGAACATAAAATATACATTATATTATTACTAATGTTTAAACTCCAGTATTCCTCATTGTACTTTACAGTGTTTACTTCTCCTGATTTTGCTATTGGTTTCCTAAACAAAACAAGGTCTACAGTAGCATTTCAGTAACTAAACCACCTATTTTCTGCTACATGTAAGGATATTATGTACTTAATTATTTTCCCATTTGTGTGGATGATAGAAACATCATCATGCTACTTGTGACTGATCAGCACTTTTTTGGTACTGTACATGACCATCTGTTTTATAACTGTGATCTATATGTTTTAAATACTGAAGCCAGCTACATAGTTTTCTTAGACTAGTCTTAAAAGTTAGTGATGTAATTATTTTCTTCTAGACAGTTCCTATCTTTTTTAGTCAGTCAAATTAAAAAGTAGACTGTTAAGTTTACTGTTTGGCTGACTGCTAGTTGGTCAAACTAGTGCTTGATATCTTAATACATTGGCTAGGTTTATGCTACTGGACTGGTCTGATTTAAATTTGTCACTAAAATATGATATATCCACTTACCCACAGAGGCAAGATAATGGCATGTGTTGTGAATTTCTATATTCTGAATGGCAAATACTATATTCACAAAATAATACATTTATTAAGAGTCACTGCAAGAATGCTTATTATGAACAAAAAATAATTTACATTTGATCTAATAATTATTTACAATATAACAGCCATACTAAACAACCTCAAACATTATGGATCTTGTTTTTGTTTTTGGGAAAAAATAATACTTTTCACTCTCTTTCCTTGTTGGTATTTAAAGGGATACTCCACCCCAGAATGAAAATTTTGTCATTAAATCACTTACCCCCATATCGTTCCAAACCTGTAAAAGCTTTGTTTGTCTTCAAAACACAAATTAAGATATTTTAGATGAAAACTGGAAGGCTTGTTCCAAGTTTTGTCGCCTGCTGCATGATTAAGTTCAGCTGATATGCATAGCAGTGAATGTATTGAGCATTTTTGCAGACGTCCATTATCTTACGCTGCACTCCTCCGGTGCTTCCTCTCATCACAGTAGCCCCGTCATAAGTTTGAGCAATTACTTTGTTTTTTTTGTCCATTTGGTAGTATGGTACTTAGACTGTCCAGAAGTGCTGTAGCAATGGAGTCAGCGTTTGCGTTATGGATGGTAAAGAACTCAAAATGCGCTCTTGGATGTTACCATTGGAATCTATGTAACATAGCACAAGCACCAGCTGACAGCGGGTGGAAACATCAGTCGTTTCGTCAGCTTGAATGGCAATAAAATCAGCAGCAGTTACTTCCTCCAGAATCCTTTACCATTGATAGCATGGAGTCCAACAGCTCATTTTGTACCATCTTTGATGTGCCCTTAAAAACGGTTGCTGTCTTAAGGTGGTCCTCTAGCACATTGTCAAAAAATCATAGAGGCAAAAAAATCTGCTAAGCCCCTAAAAATGCCAGGGTTGTCTGATGAGTCAGTCTCATCGTGCCCACGAAAGGCCAACTCAAAAGCCCCACAAAACTTAACACAATCAATTATCTTGAAATAAAATATACCGGTTTTTATCCACCTCCTTGTTGTGTTTTCTTATCGCAATCCTGTGGTCGTCATCTAACTGAGTAGCGATGTTTACTCTTCCAAAAATGGCTAGTTTGACAGAATTATCCATGTGTGCCCTGGTGTTCTCATGTTTTCTTACTTTCTCAGACAGGTACTTCATATCTCTCACTACCGTAACTGTCCATGCTGGATCTGCCCCAGTTGCTTTAAACAGCAAGCACGAGAAACAAAATAAGGCATTAGCAGAAACGCATCCACATAGCCAGGCCTTTTTGGTGTACCAATGGGAAGAGTAGCGTCACATGTACTTCTTCCCTTTTTCGCTTGTCTGCTGTATGATTAAGAGGTCAGGCTGATCAGGACCCAGCTCCTTTACCTTCAGTTTTTTTGCCAAAGTTCTCCTCTCAAACAGACATTGGGGTAGAGATTTTACAGAGTTAGGTTTGTGTCTGGAATTAATAACACCTGAGTCCGCCATTGTCACGTAATTGAACATTGTGCCACTACAGACCATCCCTGATTTTAGCAGTTTGGGGCGACAGAAAAATCTCCCATTTCAGATAAGATTTGAGGATGCTGATTATCTAAATTTTATGTCACATCTTGAATATATTTATATCTTGAATCAGCATTTGACTAAATTCTACAAAGATTTGTCTCCTGTCGCCGATTTCTCGATCGCCCCTCAGCTGAAATTGAGACGTGCAGACAGGCAGAGAGGTCATGGTGACAAAAATATATTAAAATAATATATATAATTATTATTTTGTGTGTGTGGTTCAGGAAGGGCGGCGCCCTAGCGCCCTTTATTGGCCAGTCACCACTGATAGAGGGTATGCACTGATGTCACTTTCCCACCAGAAAACGCCCCCTCAGTCAGATTGAGTCACAAAACATCCAGCAGCTTGGTTGGCTCTAATAAGGAAACTGCATAAACAGGATTTTATTAAAGGTCTCATATTGTCAAAATTGAAATTTCCTGGCTTTTTTCATGATAACAGAGGTCAAGGGACTATATAACTACCATATAAGTTTCAAAACAGTCAATCCACAGTAAAATGCACACAGCCTGCATAAAGTAGCTGTGATATTTCACGAGCCGTTATGACTTCCGTAAAAATGTGACATCCGATCTACTCAGTCACCACCTTCAGTCACCACGCCGAGCACCGCCCACCGTCCCAACCTCCTTTTGCCAAACCCTGAGACAACACAACGTCCATGCTGTAACGTTTTATCCTTTATATATAAATTTTAGCTTTAGGGAATCAAATCGTAGAAATCCGATTTTGATCGGAATAATTGATATTAATCAAAAATGTATAGATTAATTGATATTACTCAAAATGTATAATTTATACCTTATTAACGACTCGAACAGTGAGTATTAATACAGTATATTTTAGCAATTCTGTTTGTCTCGTGGATACGATAATAAGAATTGTTGGGAAATTTATGAGCAACAGGTAACACGATCTTTGGCAAATAATTTAAGATTTGAAAATCACGGCACCAGACTATTTATTAAAAATGAATCAAGAGTTTATTTACTATTCTAGGATACAATACAAAACAAAACAAAACACATACACACACATACACACGTTATGGCAAGATGAAAGCAGTTTGAAGAAAGTTAAGCTATTCTCTTTCCTGAGAATAAAGACGACCTTGAGACGTCACAAACAGAAGACTCGACTATCGTTATCTTTTAAAGATTCATTCAATTCAACTCAGCGAATTAGAGATTTGTTTGTTTGTTTACTTGCTTTGAGTTGAGTTGAAGGCTGTTTTTCTCTCTGGGTGGTTGCTGGAGGGAAGTCCCGGACTTCCGCACTGATGTGTTGTTGTCGCGTGACGTCACTCGGAAATCCTCTTGGATTCTTGGCAGCATGTGAATGGCAAGTTTGAAGCTCTTACGTGGTGGGCTTTGCAGGTTACTTTGGTCAGACATGAACAGAGTGTCTCTTGAGATGTCCTTTGAGATGATCAGGTAGATGTTAAGTCTGTAGGTGAGGCAAGACCAAAGTTTCCAAGCAGCCAAGTTTCCCAGTTCAGTTTGCTTTTCGCCTCTCCTTTTTTTTTCTTCTGCCTGGCATGCACAGTTGGGTGTCTTTTTTTATCAGACAGATGTGAGTCCATCCTATTCACTGTCTGATCCAATCACATTGTCTCTGTAGAGTGGAGCCCCGCCCAGCACGGCTTCTTTTCGTGCATACCTTATCTGCTAATAAATATGTCACATGGAGGATTTCTATAAAGTGTTATAATCATACCTTATGATGCTAAAAGTCAACATTCATCCTTATCACCTTATTGCAATCAAAATAACGTTTAATTCAATATCAAACATGAGGTATTTGTCATCGAATACCTATAATTTTACCTACTAAACGGGTTAAGTCATAGATTAAAATATCCAAAGATCTAATAACCACAGCAAGATAAACAAAACATAAAATACCACATTCATGTATATATTGTCTCTTGAGTATAATGCTTTAATAGCAGCAGTCTTTTCTTGATTGTCCTTTTGGCAGAAACTCTGTGTAACTAGAGTTTCTTTTGTTGTATGAGAAAAGAGGCGGCGTTCTCTTGGAATGTAGTGAAGAAAAGGGGTTTGTTATGAGGTCATGAGGAATGATTAATCACAACAATGTATGTACAATTACAAATGATTATATATAAATCGTCAGTTTGTGGTTTTACATGTATGCACACAGACAGTAGGGTAAACATACCTATTAAGCTCACGTACCCATTAAGCACACTTTCATTTTTTAAATTTTAATTTTTTTTGTTTCTTTTTATTTAACTTTTTATTTATTTTTTTTAAATCAACAAAACAACATTCACACAAACAAACAAACAAACAAACAACAGGGGAGGGGGGAACCAACAGACACACCATAACAATTTCAATTTGCAGAATCCACATGAATCCACAGACTGACAACAATTGAACATTCCCAAAACATGTGGAGAAAAGTACCTGCTGATACAGTGTTACAGATATGACAGTTCGATTGCAATTTCATTTTAAACCTCTTGTATGGTATGTATGCTCAATGGATTACTTTGAAATGAATCAGAAGATGAACCAAGTTTTTAGAAGTTAAGATTAGATTAGACCACTCCCTCTCCCAGTTGACCGATAAATCCAAATCTGTTAATTTACGATTCCAGGTAGATTTAATAGAAAGTGATAGAGCCCTGCATTTCGGCCCAGTCCCGACGGGCCCCGACTTTTTTACGTCCCTAGGGCCGGGCTTCGGGCCAATTTTCACGTCATAGTTCAGATGAGGGCCGGGCCTCGGGCCTGTTTTAGTTTTCTACTTATTTTTATATTTTAGACACCCATCAATGTCTAAGCCAAGTGCTTACAAAATTGCCGCGCTGGTGGAAACAACACGAGACTGTGAAGAGCGGCTCGACGGTGTTTAGTGTCCAGCAGCAGCGATTGCGCCATCGGCGCAGCTGTTCTGCGTTCAAATATATGCAATAGAGCTTGCCGTAAAGCCCCAGCAAAAGTAATTACCATGAATGTGTCCGAGGAAAATAGTAAGGAGATATTTGAATTACTTACTAATAAACTAGTGTTTTCTGTGTCAGTGTTGCATCAGTGTGGATTCATTTCCTCATTAGATGCGCCTTCAGAGAGAAGTGCATCTTCACGGATTATGATTACAATGAATGAGTTTTTGTTTTCGATTTGATTTATTTCGTTAAGAAGTAATTTAAAGCTTTCTATAGATATATTTATCATGTCTTTGAGGCATGTACCCACATAGCAATTTTTCTCTGGCCCAGCTCTGGCCCACACAATCAGCTATTGCTTGGCCCACATACCGCAATGACTTACGGTCCTAGTGTGTACCAATAACTGGCCCATAACACTTATGGTGTGGACCATAACTGGCCCAAGTCTCAGCCAAGTTAATTACCCATAACTGAATTGGGCCAGACCTGGTCCACACTAGGACCGTAAGTCATTGCGGTATGTGGGCCAAGCAATAGCTGATTGTGTGGGCCAGAGCTGGGCCAGAGAAAAATCGCTATGTGGGCCGGAGCTGGGCCAGAGAAAAATTGCTACGTGGGACCATACCTGTATGACCATAGCTGGCCCTAATCTGGCCCAGACAGCAACATAGTGTTGGCCCAGATCCGGCCCGCGTGAAATCCATGCGGGCCGGATCTGGGCCGACACTGCTTGTTGTCTCGGGGTCCTATACGCTGGACCAGATGAGTTCCACATGTCAGCCTCAACAGAACCATAACCAAGCCACTTGATACACACCCCTCCCAGATGAGTAGTCACGACAACGACAATATTCTGAACAAATATTTAATCATGTTTAATCAGCAAACCAAGTTGAATGAATCTCACACCTAACATACAGCATTACGGTCAGTTCACACTTTCACAAAAGCTATAAAAAACATGCTTATTTGTTTTGCTTGGTCAGTGTGTTTCACCCTGTTGGAGTATGGCAGTGTGAATTGGCTTTTAGGTGCTTTGGAAAAAAAAAAAAAAAAAAAAACAGCCTTATGCCTTATTCTTAAATAAGGTAGTTTCTCTATTTTTGCAATATTCAAGTGTTCATGTTCCTGAATAATATCTGTATGAACCCAAGTCTGAAGAGTACACATAATATCTAGTAAACAACAATCCTTGTGAGTGAGAAGTCTGGTGTAGAGGCTGTATCTGGAACCGACTTCTGCCAGGCTATCCATCTTCACAAACTGCCCTGAAATACAATTCAAACAAACAATGTAGTGTGTAGTGTGAGGCTCTTACATTCACAATGCTCATTTTGGCCTCGGTGGTGAAGTGTGCAGAAAATTCTGCTGGACTGAAATTTAGTCTTTGGTGAACCGTCTTCAAGAGTGCAAATAATATTTTAAGTTTAAAGTATCTTTCAGGCTCGCGTGAGGTTTCCACAAGCAACAAAGTCTGCTTGAAGAAAAACTTCACTACATTTAAAGTTTAGAAAATAATATACATACAGACCGTTACAGTTTGAAGAGAGGTGCTTTCACAGTACTCTGGTTCCGTCTTACCGTTGTTAATTTTAATTTCAAATAACTTTTTTATTATCATCTGTGTCTTTTTTTAATTATGATTGACTCCTCTGTAGGTTGTTGTGTATGAAGTGTCCTCAGAGCAGAGTTAAACAAGATGGCCTTGTAGGACATACAGGAACCCAGACAGCAACATAGTGTTGGCCCAGATCCGGTCCACATCTGGCCCATGTGAAATCCATGCGGGACAGATGTGGGCCGGATCTGGGCCGACACTGCTTGCTGTCTGGGAAATATTTGATATTTATTTGATATATTTTTTTTTAATATTTGATAAACTTTTGAATGTTTGAGGTTTTACTTACTAGTAAAACATGGCGCTTCATGGCGCTTTGGAGATGTTCTTCGACAGGAGATCCGCTCCGCTCCAGCTCTGCAGCACAACCATCAACATGGAAGAATTGGAACAATATGTCACATAGCCAACAAAATGTAGTATACAATGTCAGGATTATTAAAAATAAACAAACTACAGCAGAGGTGAAATGCAATAATAATAATAATAATAATAATAATAATAATAATATAATACAAAACATACAAAAAATCTTAAGATACCAGAATTCATATTTTTAGGTTTTACAGATGCATGATGATATAGTTGAAATGTATAGTGAAAAATTCATATAAAGTTATTTAATAAGATTTCTCAGATCACCTGTGTTTCCTGTATCTCTGTCAGCAGCTCTCATTACAAATTTTCTTGTAACTTCCCCTGTTTTAGGTCTTTTTTTCTGACGCTCCTGAAATCACAGTACAATTTATCAATATTTGTTTGCAGTGAAAGTTCAAAACGTGTTTGAAATAGTTTCAGCTCATTAGTTCATGTAAGTGACGTCACCGATTGACCCCACAGTGCAGACTTTTAGGTTAAATTAATTAGCTTATAGTGACTTCCATTTATCTATTGACAAAGTATCAGCACAACATTTACAAAACTATCAGAGCCGCTCATCTACACATAAAAGGTGCTTAAAAACTCAAATGTTCATTAATAAGAGCTCAAATCTATAAGTTAGCTTACCTCGATTTGTTAGCCTGATGCTAACAGTCCTTTTGAAGACACTAAACCACTCCTGTAAAGTAAAGATTCAACAGAAACGTGTCAATTACATGTAAGAAAGTGTCATGAATGGTTATATGTATTATTTGTGTAACTTTAGGGACTAAACTTACCTGAAAGCAGTGAAAACAGCAGAGAGACAGCCTCTTGCTTCTTGTCAGCTGAGTGAGTTGACACCGTTACCATGGTAACCTCCTCCGCTCCAGTTTAAATATGATTTGAATGCTCAACGCGCACGCTCATTGGCCCTGTCCACACGAACGCGGTTATTTTCAAAACAGCATCTTTTTCTATGCGGTTTGGTCCTTACGTAAACGCTGCACCAGGTCACTGAAACTGAACAGTTTGAAAACTCCTGCCAGGGTGAAGATTTAAAAAAACTCCGTTTGCAGTGTTATCATGCAGACAGCTAAACCGGAGTTTTTGGCTTGTGACATCGGAGCCTGCGCTGTTATCTCCGCCTACTGAAAACTTTTTCAGGCTCCTGATTGGCCAACATGTTACGTATTTACATAAATAGTACATAAAAGTAAGATAAAATGTCCTGAAACGTCATCATGTATTGTTTAGTAGGCCTACATCAAACTGTAAATTGAATGAGAATATGAAAGCAGTGAATGCAAAACATTGTTTGAAATCAGTTGTATATAAATAAAACAACAGGATATATTATTATAATATCATATCATATGAGGCATGAATATAATTTCACATGTAAACACAATTAAACACACAATGCTTTATGTTATGCATTTTAAAAATATATTTTCAAAATGTATTTCAATATATTTAACAATGTTTCACATATATGTGAATATATTACCTTTCTGTATGGGAAAACATTGGCATTTTAGTCAAAAATATTTGAAATGGATTTTAAATGTGGGTCAAGATCGGCAATACTTATGTGGCCCACATATCTACATTTGACATCTGGCCCATGTCTTGTGTGCCGTCTTAAACCCGGTACCACCTCTGCCAAACCCGGGCCATGTTTGGCCCACATGCTGTATGCCGGTGCCGGATGAATGGCAGATGAATATATATATATATATATATATATATATATATATATATATATATATATATATATATATATAGATAGATATAGATATAGATATATATATAACAACAGAATATACTATTCTATAATATACTATATAATATCATATATTATATAATATCATATGAGACATGACTATAATTATGCATACCATTAAACACATAATAACACACAATATGAGCTTTATGTTATGCATTTTCAAAATATATTTTCAAAATATATTTAACAGTGTTTCACATATATGTGAATATATTACCTTTCTGTATGGGAAAACATTGGCATTTTACTCAAAAATATTTGAAATGGATTTTAAATGTGGGTCAAGATCGGCAATACTTATGTGGCCCACATATCTACATTTGACATCTGGGCCAAATACTACATTTGACATCTGGCCCATGTCTTGTGTGCCGTCTTAAACCCGGTACCATCTCTGCCAAACCTGGGTCATGTTTGGCCCACATGCTGTATGCCAGTGCCGGATGAATGCCAGCTGTGCCAGATGCATGCCAAATCTGGGCCAAATTTGTTTGCTGACTGGGTATTTGCTGACTTTCGGTTCATTTTTGTGAAGCGTTCCTGTTCAAGACGAGACGGCAGAAATCGTATCATTTTCTTAAAAGCACGATGTTTTGTTGATATTGTGAGTGCACACAAATAGAAGAAGACCCTTTACAGTTCCGAATGATGTATTTCTCTTACCTTTATGAGCAAAAATTACGGCCTATTTTAAGTTGTTTCCATTGAAAAAAAAAATGCAATTGATTGCGCTGGTTGCTCCATGTCCTGCGCTTTAGCTCCCATTCTCCGCACAAACTATTGGATGCAGCGCACATTTATCTAGGTTTAACCTTAACCTTATATATAACTTTGTTATATGCTTGAACTGTTTTAGTATATCTATAGATTTTATTTTAGGCAAGTCGTGATGATTTGAGAAGGCTAAATTGATCAAACATGCTATGATCAGCCTGCCGGTCTGCCGCTGGCTGCTTGGTCGTTACTTTAACAAAGAAATAACTTGTTTTAGGAACATGCTCCAAACGTTTTTCAAAATTAACTTAATTAAAAAAACAAAAACAAAAATAATAAAAAAAGGAAAAAACGAAATATAATCACTTTGCCATTACATACAAAACTGAACTATTTTAATAGCTGAAACATGAGCCGTTTTGGGAGAAGGGGGAAAAAAACACAGACTCGGGTCAGACTCGGGCCGGTAATTCTGTTAAGCTGTCGGACATGGGCCGGGCTAGGGCCTGAGCGTTTCGGGCCAGGGCTGGGCTAGGGCCTAAATTTGAGGCCCATGCAGGGGCTCTAGAAAGTGACTTTGCAGTGTGATCATTAATTTTACCATATATTAAAGAGACAGATGGCCGACAAGAGGGTGGTGTGATCCAATCTCACAAAGGATGAGAGGAAATAGGGGATGCCCAGGGAACTCCATAGGCCTTGAGGGCAGAACGTAACTGAAAAAAAGACAAAATATGATGATGCTGGTAAACAAAACTTAGTTCTTAGTTCTTGAAGTGAGCAGAGTCCCTGGTTATTATATAAGTCACCGCATGTGCTTCTGCCCAATGTAGACCAAGAGGGCTGGACAAATGCCCAGTTTCAACATAAAAAAAAAAACAAGTTGTGCCATAAGGGTGTGTTGTTACAAAATTTGAAAGGTCCTCCCATCAGACGTTCCACCCTTTTTAGAGAAAAAAAAGGAAGTCCTTAGATGTAGTATTCTGGATTCTCCAAAGATCGACCACATTAAGTTCAGTGATAAATCCATTCAACAACCTAGAGCAGTGGTTCTCAACCCGCGGCCCGTCACACATCCAAATGCGGCCCACCATGCTGAATGTTACAGTCTATGTGCTGAACACAATTAAAAAATAACTTTCAGTTTTAGAATTAATTTTAGTTTTTACATTACATTTAAATTTACTAAACAAATATAAGCTATAATGTGTTTATGTAAAATAATTTAGTTTTTCATTTATTATTTTCAGACATGAGCAGATCTATGTACTCACGTAATTAATGTTACGAATTTAATGAACACTTACAAGTGCGCAGTTTGACATAATTCAATTCAAATAGTCATCAGCAGCCATTAGTTCTGTAAAATTGAGCATCAGAATGGGCAAATTTGTTAAGGGAGAAAACCAAATGTGGAAAATGCCAGCGAAGGAACGCATTCAAACAAAAATAGTCGCAGCATCAGCAGTGAAGAGAGTGCTGGACTTTCGCATCAACTTTCGGTTTACCCCACCACTCACTTGAAAATGTTCAGGTAAAAAGAAACACCCATAGGCTACTACGCAGCAATCATCCTTAATTACAGAAATGTGACAAAACATCTCTGGAGAGAACCTCAGATTATTAAATTCGAAAATGCTTTCCATATTCAGATCAACATATAGGCTGCAATGGCGCGTGTCAAATCACAGTTCCGTGCGCGTCTGACAGACTGCAACTTACAATCACAACTTCATTGTGCTGTTACTCCTTTTCGAGCAGAATTTCACAAAATTGGTCAGCTCCCGACAGCATCAGGTGTTTTATTAATGGTGAGTAGATTTATTTATTTATTTGAATAACTGAAATCATTTAGATATCATAATATTTAAGTTATAAATAATATTATAAATCTGGTTGGCTTGTATTGATGACATAATATGTAAATGAAATTAATGTGACCCATGAGACTTAAATTTGGACCACAGTGCGGCCCGGTGGAAAAAAAGGTTGAGAACCACTGACCTAGAGGATGGGTTAGCTGTAGCATCAGGGTGAGATTTATCCAGAGCAGGATCCAAAACAGCATTAAAATCACCACCCATTACTAGTCAAGTCAAGTCAAAGTTTATTTCCATAGCACGTTTAAAAGCAAAAGTTGAGTTGCGCCAAAGTGCTGTACAACAGATATAAATACAATACAGCAAATACAGTATATAACATATATAACGCACACACACACACACACACACACACACACACACACACATACTGTATATATATATATATATATATATATATATATATATAACAGTATATACTAAAGGACAATCAATCTGCTCAGGTCAATCAATCTGCTCAATGGACACATGAGTGAAAAATGCACAGTGAAAAATGCACTGTCTGCCAAATGGAGAAAAGTGCTAACCTTTCATCATGTATTTTACAGCGTATAAAAACAAATCTACCTTCATCATTATTCCCGGTATGTTCAATAGTTAAATGCAACTTCCCATCGACCAAGACAAGCACGTACCCCCCCCCCCCCTAGTTTTATTAAGCCTGTTTGTATTACTTGTTTTGAAAACATGCCACATCACATTGTTTTAAGTGAGACTCTTGTATCAGGGCATAGAAAATCGATTTACAGTGCAAATATTCTAATATCAGGGTACGTTTAATAGGAGAATTTAAGGCATTCACATTCAATGATAGGATATTCATGTCATGCCCCTGGACTGTTTTGTTGTGGTTTTTGCTCCCCATGTGTTCCCTGTGACCCAGTTTCTCCCCAGTCTGATTGTTAATTTGATTCCAGGTGTGTCTCCTTAGTTCACTTCAGGGTGTACAAGTCCCTTGTGTTGTGGAGAAAACATGTAACTAGGGGGTGCCTACCCACCGAAAGGCCACCGAGAAGGGCGCGGTAGGCCGGTATAACCGCCACGTAAACCCTCAGGGTGGAGTGGGTTAACCCTGCGGAGGAACAGGCCTGCATGAACTCCAGAACTGTACCAATCGGGCAGTTGACTGGGTCGAGCTGGCGGTCTCCGCACCAAGAAGTGAAAAGTTCCACTTCAAGGGGTACAGTTTCCTCATTGAGGGAGCTCTGGATTTGCGGATGGTGTCAACAACCTCAGTTGAGAGACCGAAAGCTATGAGCTGTGCCCCTTCAGGGGCCACACCCACAACTTCAACATCTCCGGGCGGGGGTGATAGACCCCTGCTTGTGAGAGGAGATCCCTCCTGATGGTAATCCCCCATGGAGGACCGTCGAGGGGAAAAATCAGGTCCAAGAACCATACTCGGCCTGGCCAGAACGGTGCTACCAGTAGACTGACTTTATCCTGGCACTCTCGCCAGAACTCCCGGGAGCAGAGCGATAAGGGGAAGAACGTACAGATGAAGCCTTGGCCACGTCTGTACCATGGCATCCAGCCCCAGTGGAACTGGATGAGACAGAGAGTACCAGAGGGAACATTGTGCTGTCTCCTGAGTAGCGAAGAGGTCCACCTGTGCCTGGCCAAACACTCTCCAGATCTGCTTCACCACCTTGGTGTGAAGCAACCATTCCCCGGGCCTTGGCCCTTGCCTTGACAGGATGTCTGCTCCCACACTGAGATGCCCAGGGAAGTAAACTGCTCTCAGCGAGAGGAGTTTGCCCTGGGACCACGCAAGGATGTGGTGTGCCAGCCTGTACAGGGGGAGCGACCATAGACCTGCTTGGTGGTTGATGTAAGAGAGCACTACTGTGTTGTCAGTGTGCACCAACACATAGCGATCTCTTAGGTCTGGGAGAAAATGTTTCAGAGCCTGAAACACAGTCAGCATCTCCAGCCAATTGATGTGCCACATGAGATGACGACCACTCCACAGACCGCGGGCAGGGTCCACATGTCCGTCGCTAAAGTTACGCAGCGACTCGAAGCTCCCAGCATCGGGCCCTGAGACCAGAAGCAAGGTTGTCTCCACATGTCTCAGGCACGTAGGCATCACCATGTGACCTTGATCATGCGAAGCGGGTTTCCCCTCAGGGAGAACCCCTTGGTCTTGAGCCACCACTGTAGGGGTCTCATGTACAGCAGGCCAATAGGTATCACGTTGGACGCAGCTGCTATCAGACCCAGCAGTCTCTGAAACTGCTTGACAGTGATTGAATGGCCTTCTTTCACTTTCCTGACTGCCGTTAGAATCGACTCGATACGAGCAGGGGATATACGTGCCTGCATCGTGGTCGAATCCCACACCACACCAAGATAAGTGGTTTTCTTTAATGGAGAAAGCACACTCTGCTTGGTGTTCAGTCTTAACCCTAGCACTCTCAGGTGGGCGAGAACAACATCACGATGTTGAGCTGCCATCTGCTCTGATCGAGCGAGAATCAACCAAATGTTGATGTAATTGAGTATGCAGATGCCTTGTAGCCGCAACGGAGCTAATGCGGCATCCACAAACTTTGTAAAAGTGCGGGGTGAGAGTGTGGGAAGGGAAGAACCCGATATTGGTAAGCTTCACCCTGAAAGCAAACCTCAGGAACTCCCTATGAGTGGGAGGATGGAGATATGGAAGTATGCATCTTTTAGATAGATCGTGGCAAACCAGTCCTTGGACCTGATCTGAGACATGACCTGTTTGTGCATCTTGAACTTCAGTCTGCTGACTGAGCAGTTCAACTGATGCAGATCTAAAATGGGACGCAACTCTCCATCCTTCTTGGGAACTATGAAGTACCAGCTGTAGAACCCGGACTCTCTTTCGGTAGGAGGGACCACCTCGATGGCCTCCTTCCTCAAGAGAGTATTCTACTTCTCATTCCATTACCAGAGCCTGCTCAGGGCCCACCAGAGTGGGATTCACCCCGTTGCATCGAGGTGGAGGAGAACCAAACTGGATTCTGTAGCCTCTCTCTACAGTATGCAGGACCCACCGAGACACACTTGACAGTAGTTTCCATGCTGCCAAATTATCTACTAAGGAAACCAGTCTCTCGAGACTGGCCTCTGGTGTAATCAGAGTGGCTAGTTCGGTGTCCTGGAACGGCACACCGGCAGGAGAGAGCCGCACTAGCTGCTCTAGAGACCCCCGAAGGGGAGGCGAGCATCTCAGCTCCGCTACGTTTCCGGACGGAAGAAACTGAGATGTGTGCTCGCCGGAGATTGCTGTGCCCTGGAACACCATACATGGCAGGGTTGGCAGACCGATCTCCTGAGGGCACTTAGGAGAGACGGGCACCGTGTACCGTGGTGTACGCCGCTCTTCCCCAGAGGGGCCTGCCCTCATAAGTCCTGGGCCATGGGCACCAGGACTGCCTTAGCCGAAGTCTCCTATTGAAGCGAATGTTCTCAGATCCGCGTCATCTTCTAGGAAGACTAGACTGGTAGAACCAGAGCCTGCAAAGCAGGACCCAATGAGACACGCTTGGCAGGGGTTCCCACACCGCCAGGTGCCTACTAAGGGAACCAGTCTCTGGAGACTAGCCTCTGGTGTAATCAGAGTGGCTAGTTCGGTATCCTGGAACGGCACACCGGCAGGAGAAAGCCGCACTAGCTGCTCTAGAGACCCCCGAAGGGATGGCGAGCATCTCAGCTCCGCTACGTTTCCGGGCAGAAGAAACTGAGATGTGTGCTCGCTGGAGATCGTTGCGCCCTGGAGCACCGTATGTGGCAGGGGTAGCAGACCAATCTCCTGAGGGCACGGGCACCGTGTACCGCGGTGTAAGCCGCTCTTCCCCAGAGGGGCCGACCCTCAGAAGTCCTGGGCCATAGTCAACAGGATGTTTTAGCCGAAGACCATCCAGTGAGAATGACGGTCTGCAGATCCGCCTTCTTCTAGAAGGCTTCGGCCCGGGAGTGCCACTCTGACTCCAACATTCTGGGGAGTACGAGAAGTGACACTCCCTAAATGAGGAGCTGGAACACAGTTGGGGCTGCTCCGCCCCGCATCCCCTGCTGACCACCTCAACCTCTATTATTCTGTGTTCTGAGGTCCAAGTAGCTTTGGTTGAATGGAAGGTCAAGGCCGCAAAGCCTGGCGCAAAACTTAGTTTCAGAAGAGTTCTAGCTCACATCCTTCTAGGATCTAACAGAACCGCAAAACTGAGATATGTTGGAGCCCACCGGGCACGCCGGCACCGGCTCAGGTTCTCCACACAGGCAGCAGTCCGGGATTTTTATCAGAAGAGAGTGCGCAAGAAGAGAGTGCAGAAGAGACGGCGGAACTGTGTGTGGGCTCTTTAAAGTCTGCGAAGAGTCACACCTCTCAGGATGGGCTTGACCAATGAGAAAGGCTGAATTTCCAAGCGGGAGTTTGGAAATACTGGGGGGTTTATGGCCCTTTGTCTGAGAGCATGGTAATTTGCAAAAGGGGTTGGATTGAAAGTTATTATACAAACTATTAAAGATTCTTAGGACACTGATATGTTGCATAGGTATCAACATGTAATATTCACTCTCACT
Organism: Acrossocheilus fasciatus; assembly: GCA_036784905.1. NCBI lineage: Eukaryota > Metazoa > Chordata > Actinopteri > Cypriniformes > Cyprinidae > Acrossocheilus > Acrossocheilus fasciatus. Next base: position 35,430,595 of record CM071944.1, read on the forward strand.
TAGGTCATCCGAAGACGAATTGATAGAGGCCAAACATGTTACAGTCAGAGTGATATTAACTAGTGATCTATTATAAGCATGCATAAAATAGTATAAAATACACAAAAACAGTAATAATACACACAATGACTTAATGATATGTGTGCTCATTCAAAGAAAGGTTTTTCTATGAATTAATTAGAGAAGAGTCAATTTTATGGCATAATGTCCTTTTCCTATATGAAGTGACTGTTGCTCGACCATTTGCATTCCTTTGAGCAATAAAACTAGTGTTATCTGATGGGTTGCCATGGCACCGGGGGGCCTGAAGTCCTTGATAGTCCTACTGGCTCCGGGTATGTGTATTGGCTGAGGGGTCTGTGACCATTTGTTAATCTAATAACTAATTGATTTGTTAAATCAAATGCAAAATTGTATGTCTGATTGGTCCAAACGCCACACAGCTTCATTTACATTTACATTTAGTCATTTTTCAGATGCTTTAATCCAAAGCGACTTACAATTGGGGAACAAGCTTCAGTGTGACATCAATAAGAAAAAGTATAATTTCATAAATATTGTTAATAACAGTTGTTCATATTAAAATATGTATGAACTTAATACATGGCCTAGACTATTTATTTAGCAAAATCTTGTTATTTTAATATTACGTGAAATTTATTAAAAATTGTTGGTGCTCCAATTAAGCTCAGTGTGCTCTCTTTATGCTCTTCCACATTGAACGTCTATGTAAATACTTCATAAAGAGACTTTAAATATTAACTGATAGTTGTCACTTTAAGTTAAGTTAATCGATTTTCTATGGATTCTGTCAATTCAAATCTGCAGACTGGCTCTGATCTTTGGCAACTAGTATCAACTTTTCCAAACTGTAAATCTCTGGAAAATGATTTACAGTCTATCGTGTTATATCGTGTATCATATTCCAGCCATAAGAGACTGTAGATATGTTGACATCCATTTAAAAAAATAGGTTTCATAATAAGGCTAGTTTCTGTGCTTAAATGTTTTATTGGTTGGACTAGTATAGATGTTGGGTAACACTTTATTTCGATAGTCCACTTTAGACATTCTGCTAACAGTAAGTAACTTTGCAACTACATGTCAACTAGCAGTCATTAGAGTATTAGTAGACTGTCTGCTTAACTCTTTAAAAAAAGTTGCCAGCCACCGCCAGCATTTTTGATGATTTTCACCTAAATTTGACGGGCCTCAGAATATTTTCTGCTATGACTATAAGAACATATTATATATCAAAATAAAGACCCAAATCTCTGCTTTTAAACAAAAAATTTTATTCTATCTTCATGTGTTCATGTTTTATCACCATTTGAATACAGGTGGGTACCATCAAAAATACAACATTTTGGACAAAAAACTGAGAAAAATGCATTTTTTTCAAAGTAGTGCATTTTCATGCAAAATACATTCAGATGTCATATTCTTTCACTTATAAATAATTATATTAATAATTTAAATTGCATTCAATAAACAGAACAAACAGACACGCACACACACACACACACACACACACACACACACACACACACACACACACACACACACACACACACACACACACACACACACACACACACACACACACACAACATATACATACATATGATTATACACACACACAGACTACATACATACATATGCATACATATACTGTACATACATGCACACGCACACACACACAGACACAGATACACAGACACAGATACACAGACACAGATACACAGACACACACACAGACAGACAGACAGACAGACAGACAGACAGACAGACAGACAGACAGACATATAGATAGATAGATAGATAGAGCCCACACACACACACACACACACACACACACACACCCCTCTATTCAGATCGACGGATCGGTTACAACATATGTTTCTGTGTCTGTAAATGCATCTCTCTCACTGACTACATCGTCCCGATCAGATTCAAAATGGTCAAAGCATGATCTACATAGGCTATGATCTATATATGATCTACATTTTCTCTGATCCTTCCATGTATGCCGATCGTCTTCTATTCGCACCCTAAAGACCCGGAAGTCCCGTAACTCATTCAGGACATGCGCTAGGGCTTTCCTTATCATAATACACATAGAACACGGATTGCCGTAAAAACTCATCAATGGCGGGGAAGCGTTGTCTCTTAATTGACGAGATATCTCATCAATGGCGTTGAAAGAGTTAATATCTTCTAACACTTTACTTTGATGGGTCCACAACATACAACATACTGAGTATGATAAACTTTGCAAGTTTATGTCAACTTATTCTACTAACCCTAAACCTACCCTACTGAGAGTTAGTAGACATGTAGTTGCAAATGAATGAGAATTAGTTGACGTATAGTTGACATGTAGTTACAAAGTTACTTATAGTTAGTAGAATGTCTAAAGTGGACTATCAAAATAAAGTGTAACCAGATGTTGCAATGTGCTTAGATGACACTTCATTATGCATATATAACGGATCGACTTGAATGCCTTGTTGCTTGATTTTAGTGTTCTTTTTTTTTTGTGACTGACTTATTCTTTAAAAATTTTCCTTAAAATAAACAAGAATTTTTTAATAAAACATGATATGTGCTTAATGGGAACAGGGTTGTGCTTAAAGGGTACAAAAATGTACCCATTAAGTACAGCCAGACTTTTTAAAATTTAATAATGTATATCTTAATTGAAATGTTTTTATCATTTAAAATAAAATTAAATATTTTTGCGTGAGAGATTAATATTTTATTTTAACATAACTTTTTGTACTGAAACCAATATGTTGTGCACTAATAGGTATGTTTACCCTATTTCATACACAACATATTCGTGAGATGTAAGAAATCTTTAGATGCACCCATAACAACAAAAGACAATACTTTATTGAACCCTTTCTGATAAGAAGTGTGCGCTGCAAACGCGAGTATTTTTGGCAGTCATTTCTGTCCAGTTGTCACGAATCCTGTCCATGAACTTCCATTCACCCTCCACCAGAGGTCACTCGCTCACCACATGGACTCTTACACTACACAGATCATTACACTTACACTGAACTTCAGTTCCCACAATCCATTGCACTCATTACACTCAGCTGCAGCCAATCACACGCTTACACCAGAGTCTGATCACACAGCTGATTCCCATTTCACCCCTACTTAAGCCATGGACTTTCTCTGCCTCACTGCCGAGTATTGTATGCATTATCGCTGCCCTACAAAGCCCCGTTAGTTTGCCTCGCCTCGCCTCGCCTCGCCTCGCCTCGCCTCGCCTCGCCTCGCCTCGCCTCGCCTCGCCTCGCCTCGCCTCTGTCGGATTGTGTTTTCCCCTGCCGGACTATCGCTGATGTTTTGGACTACCTCTCTTGTCTAGCCCCTTTGGATACTGTTCGCCAATCGCTTGTCTTTGTTTACTCTTTGTCTCGCCCATGTTGTACCTGTTTGCCACTGTTCGAACCTGCCTGTTATGACCATGTTTCTTGTCAATAAAACTCTGCATATGGATCCGCACGTCTCATGTCTCGTCAGCCCCGTAACACCAGTCCACTTGTTTTATCGCATTTAACCAAAGCTGTTGTCAGTTTTTTGTCTGGCAGTGGCAGCAGGTATGTGATCACATTTCTAATTTGAGGCTGTATTACGTTGATTCTGGCACCCAATATCACAACAAGATGATATTTTAAGCTCCTTATGTAGTCGAATCTGTGCTGTTTTGAATGGGCCACCTCCAGTTTTCCCTTTGTTTTGCCTCCAGCTAGCGCTGTGACGTAATTGTGACGTCGGCCCTAAAAGGTCTACCTGTGGTTGGCCTGGCCATGCGTCACTCAGAAAACAACAGGCCAATCAGAAGAGAGACTCATGAAAATTAATTAGACAGGACAAAATCAACCTGTTCTTAGCAGAGCTCCAGAGAGGAGCTGTAAACATATAGTGCGGTGCTTTTTGGTACTTATACCGCAAATATATATTCTTAAGGACATCAACAGCTAAAATAAATCTCCAAATAAAATATGTGACCTTTAAGGCAGCCAAGCAGTTTGACCCTGTGTTCTGATGTACTTAAGTTTAATAATTGTCTTGCAATATGACATTTTATCACAAAGTGTGCTGTCTTGAGGTGCAAACAGGTTTCCATATGTTATTTCACTTGTCGTTAAATGTTCTTTTATTCATTTCATTACTTGCCGATGTCTCAGTGTGAGAGTGTCTCTACTTGCTGCCATATTTCCTTACAGCCCGTGTCCGAGTTCTCTTGCTGCAGTGGACATGCGCTCTCAGTCAATGATGGGTGGGAAAAGGTAGAATAACAGAAGTGATAATGCACAAATAATAATAAAAAAAAATAAATAAAGAATCATAAGTTTCAAACAACAGCATGGGACACAGTTAAAGGGGAAGATAAAATGACAGTAGATTACAGAAAAAAAAAAAAAAAAAAAAAAAAAAAAAAACAGATGGGTATACTGAGGGTACACACAAATATCCTTAGAAGTTATAATACGTAAACAGCCCTGAGCAGAATGTAAACATATGACGTATACGTGTGAATGGCCCTGACTAGACCACTGAATATGTTATGACTCATGTATTATATGTTACATAATCTCAATCCTGCAGTTATTCACTTGTCTTCATTGTTGGATTGTGGGGAACAGACTATTGTAATATGTGTATGATTGATTCTCTGGAAATAACTCAAAATATTCTATGAGGAACTTTGGTAATGCACAATATCATATGAATATTATTTGCTGAGTATTAGGATGCTGGGCCTGGATTTGCAATTTAAATTTATATTGTCCTTTAGAAAAGTTTCATTAGAAAACCTGGCCATAACTAGTCAAGCCAAGTCAAGTCACCTTTATTTATATAGCGCTTTTAACAATACAGATTGTGTCAAAGCACTTAACTGTATCAAATTGGAGGATAGAGTGTCAGTAATGCACAAGATTAAACACTCAATTATCAGTTAAAGGCATTTCATTATTGAATTCAGAGATGTCATTGTCTAGCTCAGTTTAGTTTAAATAGTATATGTGCAATCAAATCGATGATAATCACTAGAAATTAAGTGTCCCCAACTGAGCAAGCCAGAGGCGACAGCGACAAGGAACTAAAACTCCCTCGGTGACAGCATAGTGGAAAAAACCTTGGGAGAGAACAGGCTCAGTCGGGGGGCCAGTTCTCCTCTGGCCAGATGAAATCCGCAGTTCAATTCCAACCGCAGCCATGTCAGATTGTGTAAAGGGCTTATCTGATTCCCGTGGTCTTGTCCCAATGGAGCATTTTAATTTGTAACTTAATATATTTGTTATATTTGTGTTTTATTCATTATTTGAAGTTTTTCCATTTATATGATTTATTCATTTGCTATAATTGTAATGTATAGTTTAATGCATTTATTGTTTCTCGGTTTTATAATATATATTTTTTATTGTTTATTATAATTTAAATTTATAGTTTAATTAATTTAATATATTTATGTTGTATATATATATATATATATATATTTTTTTTTTTAAATATACTATTTATTATTTTAGATTGTATTCTTTCATTTTTTCATATTTGTGTATTAAAATTAAAATTTTAAATGCATAAATGTATTACATTTCTATCTTTATATTGTTGCAATTTCTAACAATAATAGTATTATGTAGTTAGGTATTTTATTATATTTTTAGTTTTATTGTATTTTAGTCGAGGTCTTCAATGGGGATATGTCTCTGGGGCTCATCTAGGTGTCCTGGTCTCCGCTGACGATATATTTATGAGTATCTCCTGGTGCTGAACCACCATTTGAACAGATACGGACTGAAAAACAGAATAAGAAAGAAACAGACAAATATTAGCATAGATGCCATTCTTCTTACGATGTAACGAGTACATCGCGTGTTATGGGGAGTGTTCCCAGTTCCAGTTGATCTAATTAATGCAGCCTAACAATCCTTTAACGGATTTGAATAATAGAAGCGTATTAGTGTGTTATGTGTAAACCAGGTTAAAGAGATGTGTCTTTAATCTAGATTTAAACTGCCAGAGTGTGTCTGCCTCCTGAACAGTGTGTTAGGTAGATTGTTCCAGAGTTTGGGTGCTAAATAGCAAAAGGATCTGCCGTCCTCAGTCGATTTTGATATTGTAGGTATTATCAAATGGCCAGAGTTTTGAGAACGAAGCAGATGTGGAGGACTATAATGTGATAAGAACTCGCTCAAGTACTGAGGAGCTAAGCCATTCAAGGCTTTATAAGTAATTAACAGGATTTTAAAATCTATCCGTTGTTTGATAGGGAGCCAGTGCAGTGTTGACAGAACCGGGCTAATATGATCATAATTCCTGGTTCTAGTAAGGACTCTAGCTACTGAATTTTTGACCAACTGTAGTTTCAAACGTGCAGAACAACCACCCAATAAAGCATTACAGTAGTCTTACCTTGAGGTCATAAATGCATGAATTAGCATTTCTGCATTTGACGTTGAAAGCATACGTCACAATTTAGATATGTTTTTGAGATGGAAAAAAACAGTTTTACAGATGCTAGAAACATAGCTCTCAAATGAAAGATTGCTATCAAACAGCACACCTAGGTTCCTAACTGATGAAGAAGGATTGACAGAGCAGCCGTCAAGTGTTAGATAGCGTTCTAGGTTATTACATGTGGGGTTTTTAGGTCCAATAATTAACACCTCTGTTTTTTTTAGCAGTTTAGCAGTAAGAAATTACTTGTCATCCAGTTTTTTATATCAACTATGCATTCTGTTAGTTTCTCAATTTGGTGTGCTTCACCGGACCGCGAATAAATATAGAGCATCAAATATAGAGTATCAGCAGCATAACAGTGAAAGATGTTATCTCCTGATAATATCTCCCAAGGGTATCATGTAAAGCGTGAAAAGTAATGGCCCTAGTTCTGAGCCTTGATGTACTCCATACTGCACTTGTGATCGATATGATACCTCTTCAGTCACTGCTATGAACTGATGGCGGTCAGATAAGTACGATTTGAACCATGCTAAGGCACTTCCGCTAATGCTAACAAAGTTTTCTAGTCTATTCAAAAGAATGTTGTGGTGGATAATGTCGAATGCAGTGCTAAGATCCAGTAGAACTAATAAAGAGATACAGCCACAATCAGATGATAGAAGCAGGTCATTTGTAATTCTAATGAGAGCAGTCTCAGTACTAGGGTCTAAATCCTGACTGGAATTCCTCACAGATATCATTTTTCTCTAAGAAGTAATATAATTGTGAGGATACTACCTTTCCTAGTATCTTTGACAGAAAAGGGAGATTTGAGATCGGTCTGTAATTAACTAGATCTTTGGGGTCAAGTTGTGGTTTTTTAATGAGTGGCTTAATAACAGCCAATTTGAAGGTTTTGGGGACATATCCTAATGACAATGATGAATTAATAATAGCCAAAAGAGGATCTATGACTTCTGGAAGCAGCTCTTTTAGTAGTTTAGATGGAATAGGGTCTAACATACATGTTGTTGGTTTAGATGATTTAACAAGTTTATACAGTTCTTCCTCGCCTACAGTAGAGAATGAGTGGAATTGTTCCTCAGAGGATCTATAGTGCACTATCTGATACTGTAGCTGACGGCTGCATGGTTACAATTTTATCTCTGATAGTATCGATCTTGGAAGTAAAGTAGTTCATAAAGTCATTACTGCTGTGCTCTTGGGAAATGCCAACACTTGTTGATGCTTTATTTTTCGTTAATTTAGGCACTGTATTGAATAAATACCGGGGGTTATGTTTGTTTTCTTCTAGACTCTCTGTGGTCATTAAAAATCCCATGGCACTTCTCATAAAAAAGTAGGGGTGTAACCCCGGTGTCCTGGCCAGATTCCTTCCACTGGCCCTTATCAATCATGGCCTCCTAATAATCCCCATGCACTTGATTGGCTCTATCTTTCTCTCCTCACCTGTAGCTGGTGTGTGGTGAGCGCACTGGTGTCGTTGTCCTGTGGCTGTCGTCGCATCATCCAAGTGGATGCTGCACACAGGTGGTGGTTGAGGAGAGACACCCCCACATGATTGTGAAGCACTTTGGGTGTAAAGCACAATAAAGCGCTATATAAATGCATCATTCATTCATTCATTCATAGAAGAGACGAAAAGTAATCAGATCTAGCAGTTTTTAATGCTTTTCTCTAGGATAGGGTACTTTCCTGCCAAGCTACACAAAATACCTCTAGTTTTGTTTTCCTCCAGCTGCTCCATTTTCCGGGCTGCTCTCTTAAGGGCGTGAGTGTGCTCATTATACAGTGGTGTTGGAGTCTTAATCTTTCTTAAACGTAAAGGAGCAACCGTATCTAAAGTGCTAGAGAAGAGAGAGCCCATAGTTTCTTTTACATCATCAAGTTGTTCTGAGCTATTGGATATGCTGAGGAACTGAGATAAGTCAGGAAGATTATTTATAAAACAGTTTTTTTTGTGGTAGAAGTGATGGTTCTACCATATTTGTAACAAGGAGTTGGCTTTACAGGTTTAGCTATATGGAATATACAGGAGACTAGATAATGATCTGAGATATCATTGCTCTGCTGCAAAATTTCAATGCCACTGACATGAATTCCATCTGACAGTATTAAATCTAGGGTATGATTTTGACAATGAGTAGGTCCTCCTGACACGTGTTGTTTAACACCAATAGAGTTTAGAATGTCTATAAATGCTGATCCCAACAAATCTTTTTCATTATCAACATGGATATTAAAATGACCAACAATTAGGACTTTATCTGCAGCCAGCACTAACTCAGATAGAAAATCAGCAAATTCTTTAATTCTTTAATAAAGTAAATTCTTTAATAAAGCCTGGTGGCCTGTATACAGTAGCCAGTACAAACATCACAGGGGATTTAACACTTGTTTCTTTGGATAACATTATATGAAGCACCATTATTTTGAACGAATTATACTTGAAACCCGACCTCTGAGAAATACTGAAAATATTGCTATAAATTGTAGCAACACCTCCCCCTTTACCTTTTGGATGCGGTTCATGTTTGTAACAGTAATCTTGGGGTGTAGACTTGTTTAAAGTAATGTAATCATCTGGTTTTAGCCAGGTTTCTGTCAAACAAAGCACATCTAGTTTATGGTCAGTGAACATATCATTTACAAAAAGTGCTTTTGTAGAAAGGGATCTAATATTCAATAAGCCAAGCTTTATCATGTGTTTATCTGTATTATATCTGTTTTTTATTTGTTGAACATCAATTAAATTGTTACTATTACTTTGGTTTGGATGTTTTCTGTATTTTCTAGTACGGGGAAAAGACACAGTCTCTATAGTGTGATATCTAGCTAAAGGAGTCTCTATGTGCTGAGAATGAACTGACTTCTGTGGCGTGAGGCGGCTAGCAGATGGTCGGTTTAGCCAGTCTGTCTGCTTCCTGACCTGGGCCCCAGCTAGTCAAGTAGAACTCTAAGACTATGTGCCATATTTTTAGAGAGAAGAGCGGCACCACCCCAGGAGGGATGAACACCATCTCTTTTCAACAGGTCAGGTCTGCCCCAAAAACTCGTCCAATTGTCTATGAAGCCTATGTTATTTTGGGGGCACCACTTAGACATCCAGCCATTGAATGACGACAGTCTGCTATGAATCTCGTCACCACGGTAAGCAGGGAGCGGACCACAGCATATTACAGTGTCTGACATTGTATTTGCAAGTTCACACACCTCTTTAACATTATTTTTAGTGATCTCCGACTGGCGAAGTCGAACATCATTAGCGCCGACGTGGCTAACAATCTTACTGAATTCACGTTTAGCATTAGTCAGCACTTTTAAATTTGCCAAAATGTCAGGTCCTCTGGCTCCCGGTAAACAACTATGGTGGCTGGTGTCTCTATTTTCACGTTCCGTACAATAGAATCCCCAATAACTAGAGCACTTTCAACAGGTTTCTCAGTTTCAACAGTCACCCAGTTGCCCTGCTGCACATGCTCAACCGGAACCAAAAAATGTACAGGACTCCCTGAACTAGTCGCATCCAAAGCAGTATCTACAGCCCTCACACTCTTACTATCCTCAACTAAAGTTTGGATGCATGTCTCTAGTTCTAAAACCTTCTCTGTCAGCCTAACTATTTCCCTGCATTTATCACACGGGAATCCCTAGCTGCTGACAGAGACAGATAAACTGTTCATGTGGCAAACAGTGCAAACAACAGTAGAACAAATAAAGTCAAACAACAAATAAAGTCATCTTTATTTATATAGCGCTTTTAACAGTACAGATTGTGTCAAAGCACTTAACAGTATCAAATTGGAGGATAGAGTGTCAGTAATGTATAATGATAAGATTAAACACTCAATTTTCTCAATTTTCAGTTAAAGGCATGTCATTATTGAATTCAGAGATGTCATTGTCTAGCTTAGTTTAGTTTAAATAGTATCTGTGCAACCAAATTGAGGATAATTGCTAGAAATGAAGTGTCCCCAAATGAGCAAGACAGAGGAGACAATGGCAAGGAACCAAAACTCCCTCTGTGACAGAATGGAGAAAACAAAAAAAACCTTGGAAGAAACCAGGCTCAGTCGGGGGGCCAGTTCTCCTCTGGCCAGACGAAACCCACAGTTCAATTCCGACCGCAGCTATGTCAGATTGTGTAAAGGGCTTATCTGATTCCCGTGGTCTTGTTCCGATGGAGCATTTTAATTTATAATTTAATGTTTTTGTTATATATGTGTTTTATTCATTATTTGAAGTTTTTCATTTGTATGATTTATTCATTTGCTATAATTGTAATGTATAGTTTAATGCATTTATTGTTTCTCTGTGTATGTTTATAATATATATTTGTTTGTTAGCAGGAGAAGAAGCCATTACTCACCGTGATTTTTTTATTATTATGCAAACAAACTTACTATTTACAGGTAACAAATCAAATACAAAATAACCAAGGTCAACAAAACATACATGACAGCCAACATGATTTGTGTGAGTGTGTGTGTGTTTGCATAAGTGTGACTGGGTGTTGGGGGTGGAAGTATATAAATAAAAGAAAGTACAACAGACATGACAATAGCAAAAAAAAAAAAAAAAAAAACATAATAGTAATGATAACAGTAATAATAATAATAATAATAATAATAATAATAGTAATAGTAGCATTGATAACAAAAATTAGAGGATGGAGGATGAGGAAGGTGATAAGTAATAATAGTAATAGTAGTGGCAATAACGATAATAAACTTATTCATCCGAGACAGGGGGTGGTTGGGGAATCAGGAGGAGGACAAATAGTAGTAGTAATAATAATAATAATAATAATAATAATAAAAATAATAATGTTAGTAATAGTAATGATGAAATAATAATAGTAATAATAGTAATAAAGCTATAAATAGAAAGATATTGTAAGGCTGCCTCTGGGCCCTCCATGCGTAAGGCATAAATTATGCCAAAAACGAGCCATCAAGGAGAAGTGCTGCAGGGCACAAGGCCCAAAGTCCCATGCCACAGCCAACTGAAGCCCAGAAGCATGAAAATAGAAAGATAAAAGAAAAGAAAAGAAAAGAGAGAAAGAGAGAGGAAAAAGGAAAAATAAAAAAAATAATAATTAAAAAAAAATACATAAAAATAAAAACACGACGAAAGTGAGGAAAACAGAAAGAGAGAAAGAAAGGATAGGGAAAGAAAATAAATAAATAATAATAATAATAAAATGAACAAGTTTAATCTTTCATAAGTTTAAATTTAGTTTGATATTAGCCATTGTTGCTACCTCCTCCTAACCCCCCTCCCCCAAATCCTGTGTAGATATTGATGAATGGTGTGTTGTTGATGGCTTCAGACAAAGAGGGTCAACAGATTCATGATTGATGGAAGTTTATGAGAGATAACAAAGAGGGGTGTAATTCTATTGTATTATTTTGAGTGGAAGTTGGCAGGTTTTCCATGGAGATGTACTCTAGTTTTTCCAAGATGTAATATGTATGGTGTTCCTTGATTTCCAGTTCATGAGGATAGTTTTCTTGGCGATAGTTAGAGCCACTAGGAGTAATTTACTCTCTGTATTGTTTGAGTTGATTATGGATATGTCACCTAATACACAGAGGGAGGGAGATAATGGGACGTGACATCCCATGAGGTTGGATAGTGACTCAGTAACGTTTTCCCAAAATTCTTTAAATGGGGTGCAATGCCACATGGCGTGAAGATAGGTGTCTGAGGTGTTTTGTGTATAATGTGAGCATGTTTCTGAAGTAAAACCCATTTTAAATCATTTTCTTCCAGTAAGGTGAAATCTATGAAGTACTTTATATTGTATTAGTTGAAGGTTGGCATTTTCCGTCATGAAGTAAATATTTTTGTAGATTTGTGTCCAGAAGGCGGCATCGGGAGCAATAGATAAATCTGATTCCCACTTAACATTTGGTAGACTTAATTTATTGTCTGATTTTGATATAATTTTTTGATATAATTCTGTATATTTTGGAGAGTAGTTTTTTTGAAGATATATTAATTAGCGCTGATATTTGGGGGGGGGGGGGGGGTATTTAGATGATTAGGGGCAAGAGGGCAGTTTGTGATTTGATGGAATTTCCACCAGGCTGTCAGAGCTGCTGCTATTGTCTGCAATGATGCTCTTTGATTGTTTGATTGTAGAAGGGTAAATCCAGCGTTGAAGATCATCGGCTATTGTTTTAAGTAGTGGAGTGTAGTTGAGTCATGGGGATAACAGCTCTGACAGCCTGGGGGAAACATTAATACCCAGATATGTGATGTGATTGGTGCACAGAGGAATTGGTGGTGTATGGGATGTCACATCCAAACTGGTGGAATGTAATGAAAGTATAGCAGATTTACTCCAGTTGATTGAGTATTCAGAAATATTTGAGAAAGAATCAATGAGTTTAATCGTTTCTTGTAACGATGATGGAGGGTCTTGTAAATATATTAATATATCATCGGCGTAAAGACTTATTTTGTGGTGTATATTTAGTGTTTGAATTCCTTTTATATTCAAGTTAAAAAGTCTACGTGTGTTGTTAGATGCAAGTCTACCTTTAATGAAACCAGTTTGGTCTGGATGGATTATAGATGGTGTGATTTTTTTCTAATCTATGGGCTAGTGCTTTGGCGATGATTTTAATGTCTACATTTATTAGGGAAATTGGACGATAGCTTGACGGTATTGTTGGGTCTTTATTGGGTTTGAGAAGGAGTGAAATTGTGGCTGTGTTCATATTATCTAAAAGTTTAGATTTTTCTTTTGATTCATTTATCATTCGGATAAAGAGTGGTGATAAAATGGACCAAAAGTGTTTGTAGAACTCAACAGGGAATCCATCAGGACCTGGTGCTTTATTGTACGGCATGGGCTTTAAAATGGTCATGTTCTGTTAATGGGGATTCAAGAGTATTTATTTGATGTTTACTAAGTTGAAGTAGGTTGATATTGTTGAGAAATGAATTGATGTCTTCCTGAGTCGTGTCTTTTTCAGAAGAATATAATTTACTGTAAAAATTTTGAAAAATTTGCTTTATTTCTTCTGGTGAATTGGTGAACTTCCCTGCTGTGTCTGTAATAACTGCTATTGTAGTTTTTTCCTTATTATGTTTGATTTGATTTGCCAAATATTTACCAGATTTGTTACAGTGATGGAAGTTTTCTTGTCTTAGCCTTTGAATTAGGAATTGGGTATGTTTATTAATTAATTTGTTTAACTGAAATTGATATTTTCTTAATGTATCCTGTGTTTTTTCTGTTGGGTTATTTATATTGGAGTCTTCTAGTTCTTTGATTTTTTGTTCCAGTTCAGCTTGTTCCTTCTCTTTCCTTTTTTTGTAAACGGAGAATGAAATAATTTTTCCTCTTAGTACTGCTTTCCCTGCTTCCCACAGAAGAGATGGGGATAATTCTGGGGAGTCATTCATCTCTAGAAAGCATGCCTACTCTCTTTTAATATAACTGTCAAAGTCATGGTCTTTCAGAAGAGATGTGTTAAATCGCCATCTAGTAAAGGGTTTATGTGGACTATTTATGTTCCATTGTAATGTTACTGGGGCATGATCACTAATAACTATTGGATGGATCTTTGATTCAGAAATATTTGATATGATAGAACTACTGGTAAGAAAGAAGTAAATGCGGGAATATGATCGGTGGACTGGTGAGAAAAATGAATATTCTTTAATGTTAGGATACTGCATACGCCAACTATCGCCAAGACCAAAATCACTCATGAACTGTTTTATGGTTTCTGCAGACTTCCAGATACGTTTATTGCCTAAACTGTTAGATCTATCTATTGTTGAGACTAGAACTGTGTTGAAATCACCTGCTATTATGACTGGACAGTTATAAATATTTGGAATAGAAGAAAAAAAAGTCTGAAAAAAAGATGGGTCATCTTTGTTTGGGCCATATAAATTGCCAATAGTAATTGGGCTATTATTAATTGTGATGTTTATGATAATGAAACGTCCCTCAGGGTCAATAACGGTGGTGTTATGAACAAATGAATTTTTTTTTTTACTTATTATGCATACTCCTCTCTGTTTTGTGTTGTAATGAGCCGAGAATAAATGACAGTACTTTGATGATTTAATTTTGTTATGATCAGTTTCTGATAGATGTGTTTCTTGCAGAAGGCATATGTCAGCTTGTAGTTTATTTAGATGATTAAAAACTTTAATCCTCTTTGTCTGAGAACCAAATCCACGAACGTTCCAGGTTACAAAATTGATAGATGACATGTTTTAATGAAAAGTGAACAGAGATATATATTAATGTGTGGGCCTGTTAGCACTGTATATGTATAAATGTGAGTGTATGTATTTGAAGGGATACGGTGGTGCATATGTGTGTGTGTATAACAACGCAATGTTGTTGGCAAACTGACAAAACTACAGATACATAATTGACAGAATGTACAGAGAAGGACAGCACCAACAAAACAAAAAACATTCAATTTAAACATAAGGTGGAACACGGGGGGTGGGGGTGGGGATTTTCGACGTTCCAGAATGTCCTTTGGGTACTGTTCAGTGAGTCCGTAGTTTGTGCCTTTAAGTTGTCTGCCTTGCCTCTGAACCAGTTCTTTGTGTTTATAGTGTTCCAATTTTGCAATGATCGGTCGTGGTCTGTTGTTGTTGTTTTGAGATCTGATACGGTGAACACGGTGAAAGGTGATGATCTGTACAGTTTCGGCTGGTAATTTGAGTTGTTTTATCATAAAGTCCTTGACTGATTTCTCGGGGTCGTCTGGAGTTGGTACCGGGATGCCTGTGAAAACTATATTGTCCCTCATGCTGCGTGTTTGCAAATCCAAAATGTTTTCTTTCATGTTTTTTTTTTCTGCGACGAGGGAAGTGAGTTGAGTGGTAACTGCATGAACTGAATCCTTTAAAAAGTTATTTTCTTTAGTGAGATTTTCTATCTGTTCTTGGTTGAATTCTAAGCTGTGCCGCAATTCCTGGATATCCTTTTGTATAACTTCAATCAATGCGATCCTGGTATCAAGTCCGGAGAGTTTATTTTCGATGGAAAGTAGAATGTCGCTTACCTCAGTGCAGCAAGGCAGTTTAGGTGATGTGGATGGTGTATTACTTGGACTGGAAGGCGAATCGGGACGAGGTCTCTTGGAGATTGGAGTTGAGTTACCTTTACTTTTATTGTTGTGATCTGGTTTGTCCCTGTTCATGGTGAAGCAGAGTGTATTGTAGTGTGTGTCGATATACTCCTCGAGATAATCCAGGTTGTAAAATGGTATAGTCCAGTTTTGAAACGGGGGGACAGTGAGATGAAGAAGTGGGTGAAAAGACGAGAGAAAGAGAGAGAGAAAAAAAAAGTAGCTATAGATATTCGAATGCTTTATTCTGGAGTTGTTTACAGTCTAGCAGATGGGAGCCGCCATCTTGGATCACGCACCAGGTCTCGTGAGGTCTCGCGTTACTCAGCCATTAGCAGAGGCGGACAAAGTACACAACTTCCTTACTTGAGTGAAAGTACAGATACTACTGGTCAAATATTACTTCACTACAAGTGAAAGTTGTAAAGACAGATTTTCACTTAAGTGAAAGTACGGAAGTACATGTTTTTAAAAGTACTTAAGTATCAAAAGTAAAAGTAAATGCATTGTCGTATTGTTTTATATTTACAATACCATATGCCACTAATGCAACCTACTGAATACACTGATTAGCTTGTATTATCTTTGGAATTAAGAGCTTTTATGTTACAAAACATATTAAAAGGGAACTGAAAGAATATAATCATCTTTATTTTTATCTAACACTCCTACTGCTACATTGAACTCATTTTAATACTTGTTTAAAAGTTACAAAGTTCTTTTACAAAGAGATATTGAAGTCTATGATATGGTTCATTTTATGCCGAGTTCACACTGCACGATTTTCAAACTCGTCGGATCGCTGTTGTTTTCACACTGCGTGACTATCTGGGCTAGTAATTACTATAGTGAGATAATAGTAAATTTGTGGATACTGTGATTTTACTGCAAATGCCATAGTTATGGTTACTATAGTAAAAACATGGTTAATTTTCCAAAGGGCTTTAATGAGTTAACACATGCCTTTTTAGAGCGCTTTTAGCTGCGCAGTAGTGCGGACGTTTACATTAGTTTATGCTGAGTTCACACTGCACGATCTTAGCCCGATGTTTCACTCGCCGACAGGTTTTGATAAATCGCCGACAAATGCCCTATATCGGAGGCAAATCGGAGCTCGTTCGCGCGAGTGACAATCGCGCAGTGTGAATTATCAACGACGCAATATGAGGGAATCGCCGACACGTCGCCGACATCCGCGAAATATTTGGCATGCTAAATATCTGGAGCTGTCGGCGATTCACAGTGCTGCTGTGTGCAATGATTTCTGACTGAAAACTACATCGCGATGACCTTCAGCCAATGAGAGATAAAGATACAGGGTAAGTTCAGTGAGGCGTTATAGACCATATCAGTATTTTAATATAAATTATATCATACAGAAACAAGCACAAACGCTTGACCAGCCGCAACATCAGCTTAACAGTTACTGCAAAATTATTATTTACCACTCTTTGCACAACACAGTTTTTCTTTTTGTAGCTGGAAATCAGCACACAGACAATTTGCTGGCTATATTTTTTAAATACTTCCAGTCTTGCTCAAGAACAACGGCCTGACGCACACAAAGTTCTCGCGTTATTTCCTTATCACTTCTCGCGTGGGTTTTGTTGTGAAACGTAGTTTGCGGATCAGACAGAGTTGTCGGCGATTCTTCCTATTGTGAAATCGTGCAATGTGAAAGCCCCTGTCGCCGATCCATCGTGCAATGTGAACACAGCAGCGACTGAATGCTACCCCAGATAGTCATGCAGTGTGAAAACAACAGCGATCCGACGAGTTTGAAAATCGTGTAGTGTGAACTCGGCATTAGTGGAGAAGATCCCGAGGTTGCCAGATTTGCGTAAAAAATATCAGCCAAATGTCCATTCAAAGCTCGGCGGAAAACTGCAGGCTTAGAAATACTGTAACACTTGGCAACACAGGAAGGTCCAGGCAGATCGCAGGCCGGATTTTCAGTGAATTTGAAAATGCACACACTGTAAAAACTGCTACATATAACGACTTTCTACTTGGGGACTTTGATATAAATGTAGTTGAGTAAAAAGTACGATATTTGTCTTTCAAATGTAGTGAAGTTAAAGTCGCAAGTTTCCAGAAAAAATAATACTCGAGTAAAGTACAGATACTCAAAAAGTGTACTTAAGTACAATACTCAAGTAAATTTACTTTGTTACTGTCCGCCTCTGGCCATTAGCCTCAATGCATGTGTGTGTGTGCTAATTACTCACCGTGATTGATGAATGATACCAACTTAACTTACCACTTACCACTGTTGTTTGATGAACTCGTGAAAAACAAAAAACGAGAAAAAAAAAGAAAAAGAAAACAATAGTAGGCACAAATAGAAACAGTGACAAGCTAACTGGCTAACGAATACTAACGTGCTGCACGGGGAATTAAATTATATATTATCACTTTAAACAACAGGGAGTGAAAGTAAGGTATTCAATAAAAAGCAATCGCAAACCTTTCAGCAGCAAAACAGACAGGAACAGACTGAAGCAATCGATCGCCAAAGCAGCACTGACTGTCAACTAGTCCAAACACCAATGACTCGACCAAAACCAATAAGACTGTTTAATTTGATGGATGTCATCAGAATAAGAGACTTGTTTTAATACCTGACCTCAGCTCACAAAAATACTTCTGAGAAGGTTGTGTCAGGGCTAATTTGAAGTTCAGTGTCCTGACACCTACAACACAGGCACAGATGGTGACAGGTGAACCATGGTGTGTAGCAGAAACAAGTCAAGAAATGATTGACCTTAAGTGCCGGTTCGTTGAATTCATTCATTTTTGGATCTAATGTTGAAAACATAAAAAACCCCTGAAAATTCCACATGATTTTAATTTTATTTTTTATTTTTTTGAAAAAATGACATATGGCGCAATTTGGGTGTCCCAAGATTGAGTTCAATCAGTAGACAGATCTTTTCCGATCCTGTCCCCCTCCCTCTCTCTCTCCCACTGGCTTCCTGTCATATCTCCTCTGTCCTATCAAGAAAAATGCAAAAATGCCAAAAAAAAAAAAAAAACAAAAACAAAAAAAAAACAACCTGTATTTGACCGTTTAAGCACAGTAACAAATGAAAACTTTTGTACTCACATGCCATGTGACAGCTGCTTTCTGTATGCGTGCTTTGGATGTATGCGTACTTCAGTGTGCGCTCAGAAATATCAGTAGTTTGAACTGATGTGGCTTCATTTCAGTGCAATAAACAGAATAATCAAAACCAAACAGATATTTTGTTTTGGCAGAGTATATGAGGCATGAGCTGTAAAGGCACAGCCCAACTCTGGAAAAGGGGGCGGGGAACAGCAGCTCATTTGCAGCTAAAGATACATGAACAAAAATAGTGTGTTTGTGTTTCCACTCAAAATGGGCATTTTCAAAATGATATAATAAATGATCTTTTGGGTATCTTGAGCTAAAACTTCACAGACACATTCTGGGGACACCTGAGACTCATTTTACATCTTGTTAAAAGGGGCATAATAGGTCCCCTTTAAAGTATGTTGGGTCAACATCGAAATTTTGATGAAATCCGACAGCACACGTGGATGGAGAAAGGTATATTGAACTAATATACTTGTTGTCAATGACCATACGATCATGGGAGATGACCACAGCAGAGCAGGCAGGGCCGAAGACCACCAAGGTGTAGCTGAGGACTACTGAAGTGGAGAAGGCAGAGCTGATGATAGCCACAGTGGAGCCGAAGACCCCCAGGGCACATCTGACAGAACTGGAACATAAAGCACAGAGAGGTTAACATTGGCTTCAAGGAGTGTATCAAAACTGTAAGGAAACTCAGGGGTTCATTTCACTCTAATATTAGATTGTTCATTTAAAAAAAAAAAGTTAAACTTCTTGTTTTTTTTTTTTGCATCACAAGCATTGTTTATCGCATGGCTGAGCATGGTACAGTAAAAGATTTGTTGTTGACTCTTGTAGATGAAGTTTTCAGTCAAAACGTTGACTATGACATAATTTTAATTCAAGTAGAAATTATCCGGGAGATGTTGGCTGCACGTGTAAATAGAGCATAAGTAGCGAATATTTTTTTCGCCGCCCATTCACAGTGCATGCAGAAGAAGCAGTGCCGCAATCATTTCGGCCTATCTTACGCTGATTTAAAGCCACATGTTTGTTCTTGATCAAAATTGACCTGATTAACTTGAAAAATAACACATTTTAGTGTAATAAAAACATTCCTGATGCACAATCACCATATGAAAAAATAAAATGCATGAAAACACTCCCAGTTCCAATCACTTCCAGAGGTTTTTCCCAAACTTCAAAGGCCTGTATAAATTAATAAAACTAGAGGCATTTGTTTCTTGTACTTTTTATCATGTAAATTACCTATATACATATACCTATATGTTATTTACATATGTGTGTGGGACAGAGGGTAGGGTGACCATACGTGCCATTTTTCCTGGACATGTCCTTGCCAGGATTAGTTTTGGCTTTGTTTTCCTGTTTTCATGCTTGCTGAAGGTAATGATCAAAAAGTAGTTTGACCAAGAACATGCAAGCATTGTACATAATTAACCAATCACGGTGTGTGTGAGAAGGTGGGATCTGCGGTCAAAGGGATGCAAATACATGTACATATTAAGTGTGTTTGACTTAAAGCGGCACGGCTCAGATCGATCAGTGTTTGACATCAAAGTACCTTGAGAGCGTTTTGAAAGTGAACCATCTGTATGATACTGTGATGTCACACACTGATCGGTCTGCACACGCAAATAAAGCCAAAACCTAGATATTTTAGGCAATATAGAAATCCTGGCGAGGACATGTCCGGGAAAAATGGCACGTATGGTGACCCTAAAGAGGGGAACACGTCGCATTGCAACAGAGTATACTGGCCATATCATACATCTAAGCACATGGCACACTTTGTTCAGAGGAGAATGCTGGAAAATACGACATAATTGGTGATACTCGTCTGTATTTACAATACACAAGCCGCGGTTCAGCTGCGCGCGACAACACTGGCAGTGTGAAACATAGACTGTATGGTATGAAAGCACAAAAAAAGGCACCTCAATTAGAAAAAAGACCAAAGAAATCGAGTTGGAAAGGTGACACCACCCACTAAGTGACGTGGCGACAGCCGTAACCCTAAAAAGGAAATGTGGAGGGAGGAAATAAATGAATAAATGAATAAATAAATGAATGAATGAATGAATGAATACATACATACATGAATGAATAAATAAATAAGCGGACGAATAAATAAATGAATAAATAAATGAATAAATAATTTCATAAATAAATTAATTAATATTTATATATTTATTTCTGCATTTATTTATGATCTTGTAAAATGTGTGGTAAGTACTGCCACTCCATAGTATAAACAGAGTTCGTTTGATTGCAAATCTCCAAAGTGAAAGTAAAAAGCGATCGTGCATTTGAAAGCAGTTTCAATGCCCAGCATATTAATAGCGGCTCCCTGATGCTCGCATTTTATTTACAGTATAATTACTCAACAATATAACTGCGCAAGAAAGTATTGAAATATTTTCCCTGTGTTTCCTTCCTGTAAGGTACTGAAATGAGCCGCACTGTGAAGCAGCCAATCAGAGCAGAGCTCAACATTATTATACATGACCCTTCCAAATAAGCCAATAACAGACCGTTTCATTCTAGGGAGAAATCCTAGGGTTGTAAATTGACATGTAAAACTGTTTCTGGAGAATTTTTGCCCTTACCTAAGCCACATATCTTCCATGTAGATATCAGAGAACAATTTAAAATATTGTATCAATGCATTCTAAGGCACCTTTAATAATTACATACATTTTCAAGTGAAGCTTGATGCTAATTGTACTTCTAATTATATTTTAGGATGTAGCCTATTCTTGTAAGCATTATAGAACCAAACTTTGTTTATCTTAATTTAGATGTTAAATCCATATACGAGATACATATCTGAGGAAAAATGCACTGTTGGTTGGAGCCACCTAACTTCGAAAGCACCGCTCGTCGGCGATTTGCTTCGCTTTTTCGTATCGTGCTCAGTGTGGAAAGGCCTTTAGACTGCACCGAATAAAAACAATCAAGGCTAGAGGGAAAAAAAAACAAAAAACAAAACAAAACAAAACAAACAAAAAAAAAACAGTCAACCACCCTTTTAAAGATCGGATTTAGTTTTTCTTTCTTTCTTTCTTTCTTTCTTTCTTTCTTTCTTTCTTTCTTTCTTTCTTTCTTTCTTTTCTGCTTCCTGGGCAACACAGGTACCTGTTTGGTAATACAAAATATTTTAAATTTAAATACATGCTGTTCTTTTTATTTGTATTATTAAGTTGTAATAGTTCACAATATTATTGTTTATTTATTGTATTATAATTAAATAAATAAAAATTATATGGCATTTCTGTGGTTTTGGACATACAACCTGAATTCCAGAAATGTTGGGACGTTTTTTAAATTTAAAATAAAATGAAAACTAAAAGACTTTCAAATCACGTGAGCCAATATTTTATTCACAATAGAACATAGAGAACATAACAAATGTTTAAATGGAGAAATTTGACACTTTTATCCACTAAATGAGCTCATTTCAAATTTGATGCCTGCCACAGGTCTCAAAAAAGTTGGCACGTTGGCAACAAAGGGCTGAAAAAAGCAAGAAATTTGGAAAAGATTCAGCTGGGAGAACATCTAACAACTAACTAAGTTAATTGACATCAGGTCTGTAACATGATTAGCTATAAAAGGGATGTCTTAGAGAGGCAGAGTCTCTCAGAAGTAAAGATGGGCAGAGGCTCTCCAATCTATGAAAGAGTGCATAAAAATATTGTGGAATACTTTAAAAACAACGTTGCTCAACGTTAAATTGCAAAGGCTTTGCAAATCTCATCACAGTGCATACCATCATCAAAAGATTCAGAGAAACTGGAGAAATCTCTGTGCGTAAGGGACAAGGCCGAAGACCTTTGTTGGATGCCCGTGATCTTCGGGCCCTCAGACGACACTGCATCACTCATCAGCATGATTCTATCATTGACATAACTAAATGGGCCCAGGAATACTTCCAGAAAACACTGTCGGTAAACACAATCCACCGTGCCATCTGCAGATGCCAACTTAAGTTCTATCATGCAAAAAGGAGGCCATATGTGAACATGGTCCATAAGCGCCGTCGTGTCATGTGGGCCAAGGCTCGAAGAGGAAAAGCGTTCTATGGTCAGATGAGTCCAAATTTGACATTCTTGTTGGAAATCACGGACGCCGTGTCCTCCGGGCTAAAGAGGAGGGAGACCTTCCAGCGTGTTATCAGTTCAAAAGCCAGTATCTCTGATGGTATGGGGGTGCATAAGTGCATACGGTATGGGCAGCTTGCATGTTGCTCCAGATGACATGTATTTCAGCAGGACAATGCAAAACCACAAACTGCAGCTATTACAACAGCATGGCTTCGTAGTACAAGAGTCTGGGTGCTGAATTGGCCTGCCTGCAGTCCAGATCTTTCACCTATAGATAACATTTGGCGCATCATTAAACAAAAAATTTGTCAAAGATGACCACAAACTCTTCAGCACCTGGAGACATATATCAGGCAAGAATGGGACCAAATTCCAACACCAAAACTCCAGAAACTCATAACCTCAATGCCCAGACATCTTCAAACTGTTTTGAAAAGAAGAGGAGATGCTACACCATGGTAAACATGCCCCTGTCCCAACTATTTTGAGACCTGTAGCAGGCATCAAATTTGAAATGAGCTTATTTTGTTTATAAACTTGTAAAATTTCTCAGTTTAAACATTTGCTGTTATCTATGTTCTATTGTGAATATAATATTGACTCATGTGATTTGAAATTCTTTTAGTTTTCATTTTATTCAAATTTAAAAAGTGTCCCAACATTTTCGTAGCTTTTTCAGCCTTTGTTTTCCAAAAAGGAGTACATAAAAATACCTAAAGCTGAAACTGAAGTCTCATTGCCAAGAACTAAGATGAAAAACAGGTCAAAGAAATCCTAATAGCAGTGTTGGGGGTAACTAGTAAAGTAACACATTACTTTTTAATTTAGAAGGAAATATCTGAGTTACCTTTCAGTCGGTCACTCCGAGTCACGTCGGGTGACCGACGAATTGGGATTTCACTTAGAGAGACCAATCCACTTCGAGTGTAACTAAACGAGTCAATGCAAATTGGCAAATTATTGCATCCAGCTGCAGCTGATCACAGCGTGAGTAGGCAGCAGGTGCAGCGCATATTCAGCTTTTCGCTTTGGAGCCGAGCAGTCTTACACTGTAAAACCCGACAAGTTAGGGTAACTCAAACCATTTGAGTAAACCAATTTCCCTTGGTTTAAGTTTTAAAACTTGCAGTTAAGTAATTAAGTGATTAATTAAGTGCTGATTGAGCATTAGTGATGAACACCTGCTGTTAATAAACAGAATCACTGAAGAAAAGATAAACACAAGAACAACTACAACTGACTTTAGACACATGCTTAGATGAAATCAACTGAAATAAAATACATTAAATCTCAAGATCTGATTAAACAACCCCACAAACAGCATCACCAGCTCCACTTATTAATAACCAGACTGACTTTATTTCTGTCAGACATCTACAGAAGATCTTATTGAGAATTAACTAAGGTTTAGATATTGATTTATTTTCAATTGAAGTAACCATGTTAGAGATCAGTGTCTGCTTTAGTTGGGCTCTTGACTCTTGACTTCTATGTTAGTTTTTTTTTTTTTTTCCTTTCTCTGGTTGTTGTAATTATGTGTTTCTCAAACATATTTGTTACAACTCAAAAGCCCAGAGGAAATGATCGGTAGTTGGTTGTCATATATTTATAATGACAATCATCTGTAAGTGAACTGATCTCATTGAGAATGAGCATAGACTCGTTGTGTGTCTAATCGCTGGTTAAATGTATGTTGTATTAATTATAGTAAAAGTGATTCTAAGAGCCACTGGTTCTGTGACAGTCAGTTAATAGAAAAGACTTTCTAAACAGTTTGTCCACAAAAGGTTTTAATCTATGGCAGCAGTTAGACTCACACAGACATCAAGAATCAGCTTGTGAACCTCAACAATGGTGACCATTAAAAAAAAAAAAAAAAAAAAAAATCATGCAGCAATGCATGCTGGGAGCTATGGATGAGTTTTGTACTATGCTAGTACCCAGCATGCATTGCAGAATTATTATTATTATTTTTTTAATGGTCACCATTGTTGAGGTTCATAAGCTGATTCTTGATGTCTGTGTGAGTCTTACTGCTGCTATAGATTAAAACTTTTTGTGGACAAACTGTTTGGAAAGTCCTTTATATTAACTGACTGTCACAGAACCACTGGCTTTTAGAATCACTTTTGCTATAATCAATACAACATCTGTTTAATCAGAGATTAGACTCTCAACAAGATCAGTTCATTAATAGTTGATTGCCAGTACAAATATATTACAACCAAGTGCTGATCATTTTCTCTGGGCTTTTGAGTTGTAACAAATATGTTCGAGAAACACATGGTTACAACAACCAGAGGAAGGAAAAAAAAAAACAACTAACACAGAAGTCAAGAGTCAAGAGCCCAACTAAAGCAGACACTGATCTCTAACATGGTTACTTCAATTGAAACAATACATCAACATCTAAACCTTAGTTAATTCTCAATAAGGTCTTCTGTAGATGTCTGACAGAAATAAAGTCAGTCTGGTTATTAATAAGTGGAGCTGGTGATGCTGTTTGTGGGGTTGTTTAATCAGATCTTGAGAGATTTAAAGTATTTTATTTCATCTGATTTCATCTAAGGTCAATTGTTGTTCTTGTGTTTCTCTTTTCTTCAGTGATTCTGTTTGTTAACAGCAGGTGTTCATCACTAATGCTCAATCAGCACTTAATTAATCACTTAATTACTTAACTGCAATGTTTATCTTATTTTAGTGAACTCAACTAAATAAGTTCAGAGCACTCATAATTGTTAGTTTAAAAAACTTAAATGTTTTAGGGCAATCAGTTGCCTCAAACGGTTTGAGTTAACCCAACTTGGGTTTTTAAGTCAATCGGTTTACTCAAACGGTTTGAGTTACCGTGACTTGTCAGGCATATATCTTATTTAGTGAACTCAACTGAAATAAGTTCAGAGTACTCATAACTGTTAGTTTTATGAAACTTAAAAGTTGTATGGCAATCAGTTGCCTCAAAAGATTTGAGTTAACCTAACTTGTTAGGTTTTTAAGGCAATCGGTTTACTCAAATGGTTTGAGTTACCCTAACTTGTTGGGTTTTACAGTGTATCGTTCTGCTCCTGACCTCTACTACGAGTGCCTACGAGTCAATGCTCTCAAGGAAGCTCTCGCGCTGGTGCTACGGCGCTTCAGTGGCGGTGGTTCTTCCGCGTCGAGTGGATTGCACACAAAAGTTTGTGTTGCAGGCGGCTATCTCCCCTGTGTGCTTCAGCACACTAAAAGAGCGAATTCTAAAAGAGCTTTCACGGGTGGAGCATCTTTTTAAAGATGCCTTTCCACCCGTGCGTCTCTGGATGCGGTCATTACCTACTTCTGGCAGTAGCCGGACTGGTCTTACGGTGATGGTGAGGAATTCCCCTCCAAGGAACCAACTTCCAAGGGCTCCTCCTTCCACCAGCACATCGCAGCCTGTGGAACTACCAAAGGAACAGGCTGGACCCTCTCGTCGGGTACCACTTGTATCCTTTGGTGCTCCCCCCAACGATCGGATGTCGATCGCTGCATCGGAGGGTGAGCCAAACCTTTCTGGGGATGATGATTCGGCACCGCTGCCACCTTCTGGGCGGTCAGCGATACCGGATTCGGATCCGGAAATGGTGGCTATGCTTGCCTGGGCCGCCGAAAGGGTAGGGCTCGAGTGGAAACAATTTCAGAGGCTCCTGGGGCATATGGCAGCTGCAGCAGCGGTCACACCGCTGGGGCTGCTTCATATGAGACCACTTCAACACTGGCTCCATGGCCGAGTCCCGAGGTGGGCATAGCAACGCAGCACTCACCGGATCCGAGTCACACCGGCCTGCCACCAAACCTTCACCCTGTGGTCAAACCTCTCATTTCTCCGGGCTGGAGTGTCCCTGGAACAGGTCTCCAGGCATGCTGTGATTTACATGAATGCCTCCACCACCGGCTGGGGGGCCACGTTCAACGGGCTTGTAGTGTCAGGAGTTTGGTTGGGCCCCCAACTGCACTGGCACATCAATTGCTTAGAGTTGCTGATAGTACGCCTGGCCTTGAACTGTCACAAGACGCGCTTACGAGGCAAGCATGTACTGGTCAGCACGGTGGTCTGTAGACAACAGACCACCATGCGCAACAAGTTTGTCTACATTCCCGTCGCATGTCACAACTCGCCTGCCACCTCCTCCTCTGGAGTCAGAAGCATCTGAGGTTCGTGCCTAGAGTTTTGGCCGGCTGACTCCCAGGTAATCCTGAGGCCCCGGGTTCCCACTACTCCCTTCAGGGATCAGGTGGTAAGCCTGCAAGCCCTGGCTTTGCTTTGTTCCTACCGAGCATTGAGATGCTACATTGACAGGATGCAAAGCTTCAGGACCTCAGACCAGCTCTTCGTCTGTCATGGAGGCCGGGAGAAGGGGAATGCCGTCTCTAAGCAGAGGATGACCCACTTGATAGTCGATGCCATCACCCTGGCATATCAGGCACAGGGTGTGCCCTGCCCATTCAGGTTGAGAGCTCATTCTACTTGAAGTGTTGCATCCTCCTGGGTGCTGGCTCGCGGCCCCTTGCTGGCAGATATTTGTAGAGCTGCGGGCTGGGCGATTCCTAACACGTTCGCTAGGTTCTATAGCCTTTGTGTGGAACCAGTTTCCTCCTGTGTTCTCACCTCAAATGGGTAGAAGCACTGAGAGACCTTCGAAGATCCAGTTCAACCATACTAAGCATAAATGACATTTGTGTTTGATTTTTGTTATTGCTGAATAGTGTTGAACTTTCTTCTCCTGCGTCATATTCTTCATGTGATTTGTTTGAGCTGCGTCCTCTACTGTACAGATGTGAATTTACATTTCCTTGAGTCTGAGGCATATTCATTTCACTTTTGTTCTGAAAGGGCTTTTACATTTCTAAAAGAAGGACTTTGTATATTAAAAACAAACAAGCAAGCCCTGCCTAGATTTAAAAAGTAACTCAAAAGTAACGCAACGCATTACTTTCCATAAAAAGTAACTAAGTAACATAACATAACTTTTTCAGGAAGTAGCGCAATATTGTAATGCAATACTTTTAAAAGTAACTTTCCCCAACACGACCTAATAGTACCTCCCATAAATAAACTAAATATGCAGCTAATGTCTCTATGCAAGACTCACTAGTAGACCACTCACTGAACACAGTCAAGACAGTAATTGGCTGCTCTGCCAGAGATGCAAATGTGCCCATTTCAGTAAGCTTCCTAGACAGTGTTTAATTTCAGCAATGTATTTAATGATGGACAGTTTTTTTTTTTTTTGACTTTGTGTTAGATTTTGGCTGAAAACACTCTGTATCTTCTGTATTCTCTGTATTCTCTCGCACAACTAGTGTTTGCTTAATATACATTGATGTATCTGGGATATGTTTTGACCTTTTGGCCTGGTTGCTTGGCAAGCATTGCTTGGCAAAACACAGTTCCATATTTAGAAGATTTAGATGTCTGCATATCTGACCTTGTGAT
The DNA here is from genome assembly GCA_036784905.1 of Acrossocheilus fasciatus. Taxonomy (NCBI): domain Eukaryota; kingdom Metazoa; phylum Chordata; class Actinopteri; order Cypriniformes; family Cyprinidae; genus Acrossocheilus; species Acrossocheilus fasciatus. Next base: position 35,458,882 of record CM071944.1, read on the forward strand.
AACTTAGGGAAGTTGCTCCTTCCTTCTCTGTATATATATCCCCTGATGCTTATTAAAAAGCTGAGTGCTATGGTTAAACGAGACTGGTGTCTTGTCTTTGATCATTGCCTCCCGGGTACCCGAACGGGTTTCTCTCCTTCTCACTTTCAGACAGCAGACCTGCAGATCTCGGTAGTGTTAAGATTCAATTCTAACACTTTGCTTGTGGCTTAATTAGACTATATTTTATTGTTTTTCGCTTTATCATTGTCACAAATCCGGTCCTTGTCATTGCTCTCACTCACCATCTGAGGGCTCCATCACCATTAGGACTATTCCTTACCGCACTCCATTTCCCCTATCCCTCTGCCCAGCACCTGATTACAGATGCACATGTTTCCCATCAGTGGGACTATTTAAGTTGCACCTCCACTTACACACTTCGTGAAGTATTAGTTGCTCTTGTTTCATTCTAAACATATTTTTGTTTTCCCATCTTTTCCTGGTTCCCTAGTTTTTGCCTTGCCTGTGATTTGAATCCGAACTGTTTTCCTTGTTTTGTGATCTTTTGCCGCCTGCCCTGACCATGGTAACTTACTTTGTGAACCTAATCAGGTCGGGAGCAGGTTTTCTTCAGTAAACCCAGAGCTTCTTTCAATCTCCTTCTCCTGTTTAATGTTGTTTAACCCCCTGGGGTCGACAAACGCGTATACGCGTTTTGAGGCAGATTTTCCTGATAAGGCCGAAATGAGCTTGAATTACTCTGCCATTTTTGATCGTACAGATAAGAGCAATACACCATTCAAATCTGTAAGGGGTCTACTTTTATGTGTATACACTCATAATAACAACTAAACTTTGTGCTTTTGAAGAATAAAGAAAACAAACAGGGTGTGCTCTCTGTCTTCTCTGTCTCCGCAAACTGTTTTTAGAAACGCATCACTAAAATGAACTGTAACTCAGCAAATACTCAACACAGAGACATGGGAGATATATATAGAAAGCTTGACGTGTGTACTTTGACTCATTATCTCTAATGTGATCCCACCCCTCGCGCTGTTCATATGTAAATAGCCGTGTTGGACGTGCGCACGTGCAAACGCCCAACACAAACAAAGAGTGAGGAGATTCATCGCGGCTACTGTTACTGTTCGCGCTGAGTAAAGGAAGGATTTCCCTCGAAAGAAGAACACGATTTCATCCAGCAGAGGAGATCAATCTGATGAGTAAGTAATGTTTTTTTTTTTTTTTTTTTGCATTAGTTACCGATTTTATTGTGACATAAACTTGAACAGATTTACTAACAGTTAGTTGGGTTTTTCCCAAACGACGACATGATGAATGCTACGTGTCTAAGAATGTTTAGACCATGTTTATTATTAATACTATGTTCACAAATAGATTTTAATAGCGTGCTAAACAATAATAATTAGTTTCTCAGATATAAAATATAATTTTTTTATAGTACAAAGTACATCCTTTTATTGTACAAAGCATGCTTGAGTCTGTGGCTACAGAATCATATCATAGGCTACTATAAAATCATACATATTAGACTATATGACTACAAAATCATAGTTGGGTTTTTCCCAAACTATAATTCCTGACTACAATGTTTGAAATCGTGTAAAACATTTTTAATATGAGGGGCAATTCACTGTATTTAAATTTCATATGGCACGATGATTTCATGCTTTATATAAAACAATAAAAGTAATATGAGTGTACACTTTAACATGATGAATGCTACGAGTCTAAATATGTTTAGTACATGTTTATTATTAATAGTATACTCTGTTCAGAAATAGATTTTAATAACGTGCTAAACAATAATTATTTTCTCAGATATAAGATTTCTTTCTCTTTTTTATGATAGTACAAATCATGTGTGAGTCTATGGCTACAAAACCTATATATATATATATATATATATATATATATATATATATATATACAGATGTTCCTGATATTAACATGCTCACAAATGTTTTTTTTGTTTGTATTTTATTGAATCAGATACCAGCACTAGATGTATCCTGATGTCTCTTCAAACTGTTTTCCTCTGAGAGCGCTGTACCAACATCAGATGTTCAACTACACTGATATTCTATGTTAAAACAAGCTCCTTTTCTACTGATTATGTTTTTTTCTTTTTGAATCCATGGAAAGAAGTAGAAACACTTGAATAACACATGTAAATATCAGGTATGATTTACTTGTTTCACTTGTTGAACAGAATCTGTTGCAGGAATGACTCAAAGTCTGTTCACATCTCTGTGGTTAGATCAGTGTGCACAATAATGTGTCTTTGACCTTCATTATGTATGTTTTGATTATACTGTGTTGTAAATAAAATACAAATAATTTAAAAAACCCTTTTTTTCAATCTCCTCACATTCTCTCTTACCTGCCTCAAAGTCACAGCCACACTGATGGGCCATTAGGGGTCATTAGGGGAGGGCCCTTTGTCTCTCAGGTGAGACTCACTTAATATTCATGGCCATTGACCACAAAACATGTCTTGAAAATTTTAAATCAATATATTGTTTTCTGTGAATGAGTAAGCAGAATGATTTTCACATAATTTTGAAGTAAATATTCTAGCCTACAAGACTGATTACTCAGAAATCTTGTTCATGACTTTTTTAGTGTGGGTTTTAAGGCCTTATTTCAGCTACATTTTTTTCCCCCAAAACTTACTAACCACGCATAATATTTCTTTTTAAAAAAATGCAGACACGTACATCCATCTTGGTCACATATTATTGTAGCACAGTTTGTGCTGAATACAAAAAAAAAAAAAAAAAAGTACAGTAGTTGGTCAGTAGTATGTTTTAAGTAGCTGAAATAAGCACAAATATCAGGGCATGTCAAAACATCTCAAGGGCCCCAAAATGACCTCAGACCCCTGAGGGTTAAATGTTTAAAAACTTAATTCATTCACACTGCAAAAATGCTTTTCTTACTGAGTATTTTTGTCTTATTTCAAGTACAAATATCTAAAAAGTCAATATGCATTTATATATGACAAATTATGTAAGACGTTTAGTCTTCTTTCCTGGGGTTGGTCCTGGGGGAAACAAGTGCAATTAAGTGCATTTTAAATTGTCTGGCATAGGGTAAAAAAAAAAAAAAAAATAGATCAAATTTTAATGCAAATGGAAACAAGATTATGTTTTATATCTTACCCCACTGGCCGGTAATTTGCAAAAATAGAAAAATGCACTTAAATTAGTTTTTTATTCCTCCCATGGAAACAAGAATAAATATCTTATCTCTGATTCTTGAGAAGAGGGACAAAACAGAGTGCAAAATTGAAGAAAATAAATAAATAAATAAATATAATAAATATATATATTAGGGCTGTGCGATATGACAATATATATCGGATGGACGAAATAAAAAGTTGTTTCGTTTCATATTATGTTCTATCGTTTATTTCGTGGTGTCGCAAAATACATTGTTTACGGTAATACTTTTTAATCATTTGGATGAGTGCGATCTTTACACACCACCACGGGGCGTGAAGGGGAGACAGAACCAGGACAAAATGAGGGACTACATTTGTAGCATGGGCACGCATTTTTAAGCACTGCAGTTTTAAAACAACCGATTTTAAGCCATTGAAACACAAACAACAGAGCTATATGCGTGCGCCGTCTCTGTTTCTATGTGAGAGGACCGCACCTTTTTTTTTTTTTCCACTTTATTGACTTTGAACATTACATAAACACACTTATATGCGTCAGAATCCCCGTCTTGGCAAGTATCCTCATAAAGACAGCGATTTAGGTGTTAAGAGAGAGGAAACAGCTAAAAGAGAAAACGCATATGAAACAGTATATTGGATCCGGACTTCGGTCTTAAAGGGGAAACTGTCCAATATTTGTTCTGTCTGCCATTCATATTAATCATAGCACATTGCTAGAAAATCTGTCACTGCTCTTGACTAAATCACTTTTGTAGCTTTAATAAGAAGAAATAATTATAAAAAATAATGATATATATATATATATATATATATATATATATATATATATATATATATATGTGTGTGTGTGTGTGTGTGTGTGTGTGTATAGAATCTATACATAATACATGTGTTAATTATATCTATCATAGATAGATAGATATAATTAACACAGTGAAGACTAATTAATTTACACAATTTATGTAGCGTTTCTTATTTATTGTAGTTTTTGTCCTATTGCTTGCAATTAGTTTCTTATACTTATTTCATCACTGACTGTTTATTTATTTTCAGTGAGCTTGAGTTTTAATTTATTTAATTTATTTTTTTTGTCTTTTTAGGCTTGTATTAGTTTGATATTGACATTGGTGACAAGGATTATGAAAATTCTATGGTATCAAAGATTTTAATATCATAAAAACCTTTTTAAAAGAAAAAAAATACTATATTGTGATATGTATCGTTATCGTGATATAAAATTAGTCATATCCTGATATAAGATTTTGGTCATATCGCCCAGCCCTTATATATATATATATATATGTGCTGTGTTGGAGCTCCACGAGCCTATAGCGACGAAGCCCGCCAGAAGGGGCGGGGTCATCTGGCTATATAAGCGGGCGCTTCGCCACTGAGTCGTGCAGCTACAAAGCATAGCCAGCAACACAGTACCAAGCTTATGTTAGTAACCGAGTACGTTCCCTATCGATATTTCACTCATACTACATCTGCTTAAGATGCTATTGGAACCAATACACTCAAGCCGTGCTATGGTAGAGGAATAACTGCATAATATAACTTCCTTAAGCATCCAGTGCCCGTAGGGAAGTATAGCAATAATCTCCCAGATGAAAACGGTTATAAACGGTTATAAAACCTATCAAATGTGGACGGCGAGGTCCAGCCGGCCGCCGCATAGATCTCTGTGATGGACACACCGCTAGACCATGCCCAAGATGAGGTGACGCCTCTGGTGGAATGGGCTCGTACTCCAATGGGGCATTACAGGCCCAAGGAAGAGTATGCTAGCATGATAGCATCAACTATCCACCTAGAAAGCCTCTGCTTTGTAACCAGACGCCCTTTGGTCCGTCTAAGACTTGTTCCGACTGCCTAAACGCGGCGGAAGGCTCAATGTAAATCCTAAGAGCTCTGACAGGGCAGAGTAAGAATAACTCCCGGTCTTCCTCTGAGGCAGAAAGCGCAGAGAGTGCAATGACCTGCGCTCTGAACGGAGTGGAGAGCACCTTGTGTGTACAACCATGCCTTGGTTTCAGGACGACCTTGGAGTTGTTGGGCCTGAATTCCAGGCAGGCAGGTCTTACAGAGAGGCAAGGCACTCGTGAGAAACGGAAGAGGAAATTTGCTTTCTTTTTGAGAATGTTTGTGTTTTATTTTTCCCACTATAACAGCAGGTGGTTGCTTGGGTGCTTGAACGGGCCCGAAATTGCAACAGACACACTTTCCTCTGCACCCAGAACTAAACGGGGTGATAAGAGGATTAAGAGAGGCCACTTGGGGGGTGCTCCGGCTGTAGTGGGACTTGGCCCCCTCCTCTTCCTGTCTTGCAGATCAGGATGATGCCTGAGGCGCCGGGTCCAACACTAGCTTGGGAAGGGCTCCTCCGGCAGAGACAACTCTAATCCCAGCTCTTCGACTGCTTTCGAGAAGACACGGAGAAGTTCAACCTTAGTGGCGCTGGGCAGGGGAAGGCGGACCGCTACTGCTGTGATGCTGAAGCTGCGAGGAAAAGGCGGCAGATCAGCTGAGCAGAGAGAAGTTGCTGGGTCCACTGCGAGGCATGTCAACAGCGAGCAGGCTTCTGGGATCAGCGGAGAGCATAATCGTCGTCGCTGAAGAAGAAATCTGAGGATCCTGTGGCGAAGTGCCTGCTTATTTAGCCAGATGCCCCCAGCCCCTTCTGGCAGGCTTCGTTGCCATAGGCTTGTGCAGCTCCGTCACTGAGCCATTGGTTTGTTTCTTTAAACCACTGCACGAACTGCACGAAGAAAAGCTCCAGGTTAGGAGAAAAAATGACTTTTTTCCCATAGCGTCTTAAGCAGACGCAGTGCTCATTCCCGTATCTCAAGGAACACAGTAATAATAATACTAATAATAGTAACAATGACAGTAGTAGCCATATAATGTAAAACCATTGCACTGTAAAATAAATTATAATAAATATTTCATAGGTATATTATTTTTGCTTTGCACTACAGTAGGGAACTTACAATACTTATTTTCTAATTTCTACACTTAAAAGAAATGTTTTGAATTTGGGCTGCAGTAACATTACCCATTTAAACCGCTCTCTGCCAGCAAATCATACTGCCCTTTTAAGCTTTTAATTTGACAGAAATGCCTCTCACTACAAATCTAGTGAAATGCTGTTATCATCTGCTGTGAAAATAAAGCATAACTGGCGACTGTTGCGTTCTTAAATGCACGCTAAACTCACAACACGTGCAATAAATTAGTTGACTGCATTCATTCACTGTGAACGGATCAAGCTGATCGCAGTCAGCAATCGAACAATGTGTGTTCCGCTTTAAAACACATTGCAAAAACCAGGGCTGGAGTGGGACACATTTTCAGCCCTGGAGTTTCAAGCCTTAGACCGGACCACTGTAGTTCAAAACTGACATAATAAAATAATGTAATTAAAACCCCAGTATATACATTTGCAATAGGGCACTATTCTCTAGCCTTGTAATTAATTGTGTTTAAGAATACACTGGAAGATATATATATATATATATATATATATATATATATATATATATATATATATATATATATATATATTTTTTTTTTTTAATGTATGTTAGGCTATTTTTTATTTTCTTTATTTAACAGCATTAACTTACAATAGACATCTTCCCTCGCATAGATTAAAGGTTTTCCTACCTTGCTGGATGTTGGGCTCATGATCAATAAGTTGTTTGCATTCACCCAAACTGATTGGGCAAAATCAAAACATGGATGGTGGAAGGGAATTGCCATTAGCGTGAGTCCCACTCACTGAGAAGTCGGAGCAGCCGCAGAGGATTCCGCTTGGTCTTAAAGCCTTTCCCAAAAAGTTATGTTCATAAATAAAATAATGATTTGCACAAAAAGAATGCTTAATTATCAATTGAGAATTTCATATTGTCTGGTAGACATAGCTACGGCATATGCCTGCGAATATGGGACAAACTGCGTTCCGTAGATTTATACGGGATGCTTCTTTGATGCTTTAAATATGGGATGATTCCGTATTATATGAAACGTTTAGCCACCCTATTATTAACCTGCAGGCTGCACTCAGCGAGTGGGGCTGCGAGTAAATAATAAATAAAAAAGAGTGGGGCTGCTGTGAGTGCAGGCAGCCAAGGGACAGCATATTTCAACCGCAGTGGCATGACAACATCGGCCCTTGTGGCCAAAAAAAAAAAATCCTCCCAGTGCTCCCGATTAGCCAATCCGGGCCTGGCAACAAAAACAGACTTGATGAAGGGTAATATTCTTAGTAAAATATTTGTGATATTGATAATATTCTTTACATCCCTACTATGGAACAAATCATTTTGTAAGTAAGTGTTTAAGTCACAGTAAACAATATTGTTTCTCAGTATCTTAACCTTGTTTTAACATTTACAACTAGAACAAAGTAAAGTCGGTTTAAATGTAACAAAAGCAGACTAATATTGCATATTGCCATTTTGATTTTTGATTTCACACGATCTCATAATTAGTGTCCTGCTCAGCAAACTTAAAGTTATGTAACAGAAGTTATGGCTGACTTGATTTATGTGTTGTGACATTTTTCAGAGTGAAACAACTTTTAGAATGAGAAAAATTATAGATCAGGACTCGACTATTCATCATTACAGTACATATATAAATTCAGGTTTGGGGGTCAGGGGGTAGGTAGCTTGGTTAATGGGACCTGAAGAGAAGAAAACGCACCTATTATCTCTGACTGTGTCTGTGTGTGTTCTGGATTTTATGTGACGAATGGTTAGACCTTAGACAGGGTAGATATTTCTTCTGTACATTACTTCTGTATATTTAATGCCCCGGTATAGTGACGGGGACACTATACTGGCAAAAAGCACCGTCTTTCAGATGAGACGTTAAACCGAGGTCCTGACTCTCTGTGGTCATTAAAAATCCCATGACACTCATCGTAAAGAGTAGGGGTGTAACCCCAGTGTCCTGGCCAGATTTCCTCCACTGGCCCTTATCAATCATGGTTTCCTAATAATCCCCATCCACTTGATTGGCTCTATAACTCTCTCCTCTCGTTTTGATCTTTAAACGTGCATTAACTAAAGCAAACAGTAGTGTTACAGTTGTTTAGTTGCTCAAATGTGTAGTTTTTTAAATCACATGCTACTTTTCTCACATTAAACAAAATTCTGTTTTTGTTGCATTATATTACCTGCACACCATCACAGTCAAACAAATTGAGGCAATAATAGAACATGCTCTCTTAAACTGTCGACTTGCTCACGGTGTTGGGAAGTATAAGATGTACAACATGAGATGGAAATTCATAAGAAATCAAACAAAAATATATGACCCTAAACTTAACCTAAACTTACCTGGGTCCCACTTTATATTAGGTGGCCTTAACTACAATGTACTTACATTTAAATTAATCATTTGATACAGTGCACTTATTGTGTAGATACATGTTTTTACATTGTATTTATATTTTTAAAATACCTGTATGTAGTTACATCTGTAATTAATTTCTGTAATTATATTTATAATACTCTGTTGACCCATCCCTCACACCTTAACCCACCCTTAAACCTACCCATACCACCAAACCTGTCCCTAACCTTACCCATATCCCACCTCAATAGCAGTAAAAGTGTTTTGCAATTCAATAAGTACATTGTACTTTTTTTTTTTTATTTTTATAAATGTAAGTACATAGTAGTTAAGGCCACCTAATATAAAGTGTGACCCTTAATTGTATATCACATCATATACAATATTCTAATGTGTCCTTGACAGAGTTGGGTATAACGCATTACTGAGTAAATACTGAGTACTGTAATCTAATTACTTTTCCTGGTAACACAGTAAAGTAATGAGTTACATTTTAAATGCATGTAATTTAATTACAGTTACTTATGTTAATAAAATTATGTTACTTAAGTTACAAATGCAGTGTCTATAAAAAAAAGTAAAATTCAGTATGCCCTTTAATAAATCACCGGAGAATGCGAGCTAAAATGAGAGTCTTACAACATTTAGATGCAATGAAAGGTTGCCTATCATATTTCAAAATGTTGCACTCGACATATTTTAGTCTGGCATTATAGTTTTGGAAAAGTTCAACAAGTGAATGTGTATAAGTTTATGTCACAGTAACGCTGATGAAGTAAAAAATAAATGACTCATCAGAATGAGATCAACCGCTGGATTAAACCGCGTCGGCATCAGAATTCAAGGCTTATTCCTCACAGCGCGTCTTCTTCCAAAAATGAAAAGTAGCCGAGATGAACTTGAACCTTTCTACTGAGGTGACGTGAGCGTTTACATGTTTGCATGTCTCAAGCTTGGTTTCGCGTGGATGATTATCTTATAACGCGCAATGTGTGTGGGCATGATCACATTATAGGTGAGCTCAAACGGGAAAGACTGATCGCATTGGTTTCATACGGATCATTTTATCAGAGAATATTTGTTTTCGACATGACGTACCTTATTTAATAATAGACACTTCAAGCTTTCTTTAGATATACTGTATTTCTCATGTAATTTTTGTTCAGTGACTCGTTTCAGGAAGATATTCACAGAGACTGAGAATGCAGAAAGTGCACCCTATTTGTTTTCTTTATTTTACAAAACCCAAAGTAATTAGTAATCAGATTACTTTTTAAATGCAGTAATCAGTAATGCAATCAAATTTCAATTTTAAAGAAGTAATTAGTAATTTGTAGTGGACAACTGATCATTTGATTAAATTGACAATTGATCAACACTGGTCCTTGATCATAATACTTAATTGTATATTGCATCACATTTTATATGATGCAATGCAATTAAGTATTATGATCATGGGCACATTATTCTATTATAGCCTCATTAAGAAAACATTCATGTCTTAGAATTTTTAGAACTGTTACTGTGAGTCAGGTCAGTACAGTGTAATTTTACTCAGCTAGTTTACACTGATGGCAGTCTGTCTCGGAGGACACTTTAGTAAATCCATTAATCAATCATCACAGTTAAAAGGCAGAAGCATTACTGGGAAATACCACAGATGCCAACCCAGAATCAACCCTGAATACAGAAGGACATGCTGGGAAATTTTAACTTCTGTTTATGGCCCACGTCCACCAGTAGTGGATATGATCTTTGACCACAGAGAACTGGCACTGGATGAGCAAAGACAGCAGCTGAAAAGCAGAAATAGAGGTGTCCTCATGCTTCTGCTTTAGAAGTTCAACCAAAGAGATCTATACACATACTGACATAGTTACACATACTGGGGGGGGGGGGTGTCCAGCTAATATGTGAAATCAATACCACACTGGAAATCTAATTTGATGTGGAATAATTAGATTTTTAGTCTCTCTAAACACTAAAGTTATGAAATGAAATGTATAATTTTTCTATAGCGAGTTTTAACTTTGATAGGTCTGATACCTTATCAAAGATCTTATATCTTGTCATCTAAACTTGAAAACAAACATTTTTTTTTCTTTCTCTCTTACTCAAGATGCTTTTTGGAATAATTTCAAATCATATGTATCATCAAGATTTGCACAAACATTTGTTCAATGCCAAGGAGAATGTTATTTGTCATTTAAGAAGATTAAGTAATTTTTATACATTAAATAAGAAATTAATGCAAAATACAAGCATTGTCTTAGACTTTATGAGCCCAGGAGTTACTAAAATAATTTATTTGTGCCCTTGAGCAAGGCACTTAATCCATGTTCACTCCAGCAGTACATTCCAGCAGTACCAGCTGTACACCAGTTTTATAACATGCTTGTACTTAATGACAAGTTGAACATGCAAAGTGTTCTGCATTAAAGTTAATGGACCTTTATCCCTGAATACATAAAAAAAGAAAAAAAAAGAAAGAAAAAAGAACAGCACAGTTTAATCATTAAAATATTTCTTGCCACACATCACTAGTATGTTAACCATGTCATGTCTTGATGTTTAGTGAAGAAGCTTTTGAAAAAGGACAATGGTATGGTCTTGGCAACATGTAACTACTCCTTACTTATAACTTGCAAATTTATTGCTAAGTTTATTGAATACAAAAATTAGTTCAAAATTATTTTTATTCAGAATACATTAAAATGCCATTTATATATCCAGTGACTTAAATACACCTCTTCTATCACAAACATGTGTTAAATTTCTGTATTAAAATTTATGGTCACACTTTATGTGGCGTTAAGTGGCGTTAACGCCACACTTTATGTGGCGTTAAGTGGCATTAAGTGTGCTTGCATCATAGGAGGGAAAACAAAGCCCAAATTCCCTTAATCATCCATCACAATGAGATAAAACCAAAGAATATATTTCTGATGTGCAGCAAAAGATAATTGAGCTTCACAAATTAGTGAAGTGGCTTTAAGAAAAGAGCTATAAAGAATTTCCAATCAACATAAAATATTACGGAACTGCCTGGAAGAGGACGTGTGTCTATATCGTCCTAATGCACAGTGAGAAGGAGAGTTTGAGTGGCTAAAGACTCTCCAAGGACCACATCTGGAGAATTTCAGAAAATAGTTGAGTCTCGGGGTCAGAAAACCTTAAAATTGTCAAACAGCACCTACATCACCACATGTTGTTTGGGAGGGTTTCAAGAAAAGTTCTCCTAGCTCCAAAAACAAACTCCAGCATATTCAGTTATCAGACACGACTAGAACTTCAAATGAGACTGGCTTCTATGGTCAGATGAAACTAAAAAATAAGCTTTTTAGCAGCAAACACTCAAGATGGGGTTGGTGAACACAGGGCTAAAAAGTATCGCATGTGTACAATTAAATATACTGCTGTATTTTTGATGTTGTGGGCCTATATTTCTGATGGAGGTTCTGGACATCTTGTTTAGACACATGGCATCATGTATTCTATCAAATAACAACAGATAAAAAATCAGTAAGTGACTGACTCTGTTAGAAATCTTAAAATGCCAGTACGATCAGTACGATGCCCTGAAGGAGCCTGAGAAGTTTCGACCTAGTGGTAAAATCAAATATTCACATGCTTATAACTTTAGGTGTGGTCGACTTATTTTCACGGGAGTCACCTTTTTAGACTCCTGAATCCTTGCCAAGTCCAGCGATACCAAACTGGCCAGGTTTCACCTTATGGTTTGTGCAGCATTGCACTTTAGCGCTTAAAAAAGAGCTGGCGATATCTTAGAAACCGTTACTCCGATCGACTCGAAACCACCATAGGAGATTCGTAATCATAGCTTGTTAACTAAACACTAATACCCAATTGCCCAAATTTTGATAGTAAGTGGTACAAAAATGCAAACAAAGTCGACAGCCAGTCATTTTTTCTCATCTCGTATATAAAAATGTCAATAACTCCAGAACAAAACGAGATATTTTCAGCATGGTTTTCTTAAAGCCACTTTCTATTTTGTGAAGCTCAACACTCTTGTTCTGCACATCAGAACTATATTCTTTGGTTTTACTCCTTGTGATGGATGATTAAGGGAAGTTGGCCTTTGTGTTCCTCATATTTATAATCCTGTGGATCAGGAAGCCATGGCTGGACAATTTCATGCTCCTAGTCACCCTGGTGCGCTAAAAAAATTAAATATGAATGGGAATATACTTCAGAGATATTTTACTTATACAAATTTCTATGGGTGCCAATAATTGTGGCCAACATGCTCTGGAGAAAAACATTTATTTCATCATGAGATTTTCTCCCCACTTTTTGTGAATGTTTTGAATGAAAGAACAGAAAGATCAATGATGCAGATTTATTTTCAAGCCGCCTTTGCTCACATTTACCAAGGGTGCCAATATTAGTGTAGGGCATATAGATTATATAGATTATTAAGACTGGACAGAGTGTGATTTTTGCGTATGTGTGCTTTAAGTTGTTCCTATATTTAGGGGCCAAGCACTGAAGGTGCGGAGGCACCTATTGTTATTGTTAGCGGTCTTTTTTTCTTCCGCTCGAAGTCTATGGCAGACCATAGAACCGCTTGCGGGAAAGTTGTAAAATTTGGCACACTGATAGAGGACAGTGTCAATAGTAACCACAGCAAATTTGGAGTCTCTATCTCAAACTCTCTAGCGCCACCACATGTCCAAAGTTTCACTTTCGAAATGCTAATAACTTCTGAACCGTAAGCCAGAAAATGAAACTTCCTTTTCCCTCTGAATCCTTGACTCAAGCCTCTATCTCTGGGTCGAATCCAGTCCAAAATTCAAAAATCGTAAGGTTTAGTTTTTTTTCGCTATATTCAATTGTTCGTAAAACCTACTTTTTCGAACTCATCCTAGACGGTTGGTTCGTCCGATTCTCACCAAAATTGTCTCAGATCATCTACAGACTATGCTGGCAAAAAGTTATGGAATTCAAGTCGATTAGTCCAACCGTTCTCGAATAATGCACGAATAAATTCTACGAAAAGCACGCAAAAATGGATCTGAGGCTATATCTCCTCAACGGTTTGGCATATTGGGACGAAACTTGGTGTGTTTTATAACAGACATGGCCTGAGGCTACTTGCAGTGTTTCGGCATTGTGCCCCCTAGTGGTCAGGAGATATGAAAAATGCATATTTTTGCTTATAACTTGTGAATGGTTTGGCTAAAAATCACAAAACTGGTCTCTTCAGATTCGGTGCATCATGCCGACTCCAACCATATCCGATTTTCCCATATCAGCCATTTTGTGTGTCGGCCATGTTGAATTTTGTCATAAAATGCTATATTTTACGAATGCATTAACATATCGTTACAAAACTCGGTGTGTTTTTTTGGCACCATGCCCTGATGGTACTCAAAAAGTTTGGGGACAGCGCCACCTTTTGGTAAAAAGTTATAATGAAATTTCTAAAAATGCTAATAACTTTTGCTTACATTAGCCTATTGTAATCAAACTGATGTTAATAGATTCCTTGGGTCATGCTGAGAACATCGATACAAATTTTGCAATAATTGGCTAAACTTCCTGTTCGCCATTTTGATTCATGTTGAAAACCTACTTTTTCGAACTCCTCCTAGACCATAAGTCTGATTTTCATGAAATTTGACTCGGATCATCTTCAGACCATGCTGGCAAAAAGTTATGGATTTCGTGTCGATATAATACACGGTTTTCATTTAGTGCATCAACGAATTTGCTGGAAAGATGCCAAATTGCATCTGAGGCTGTATCTCAGCGAAACTTTGACATATTCGCACCAAATTTTGTATGTGACATTGTCACCTCACACAGAACACACCAAAATTATTTTATTACAGCACCACCTGTTGGTCAAAAGTGATAAGCCATTTAATTATATTACTATAGACTGAATTTGAGTTTTCAGTCATTTCAAATACAATCATCCTAAAATTGCTTTTATTACTGATTGTTGCATTTGGTCTGATGCTCCATGCCATGCTAAACTCCTAATTTTGCCACTGGAGTGCTTGGCCCCGTAATTGCTGCTTGCAGCTATATTTTTTTATTAAATTTAGAATAAATTTTTGGACAAAAGTTTTAGCGAATCGTGATTTGTTTGTGAATACGTTCGTACGCAGGTGTCACGCGCAAATTTGTGCACATGCTTACTTATTGAGTGAGACCCTGTGTATTTTCATTTCTTTCCAGTGCCCTGTCCAACCTTTTCAGCTTTTTAATCATGAACCGCTAACTCATTAAATGTCTGAATACTGGACAAAAGGCCTTCTGATGGGCTCAGTTTTGTGTATTGCTGTGTTTATGACTATGGTATCATAGCAACTGTATGGATGGGAAAATGATTGGGCAGTCTTTGATGCTGGCCTCACATCCAATGAAAGGTCAGAATGCAGAGTTCCCTGTCAGTTGGTCACTCCGAGTCACGTCGGTGACCGATAAATTGGGATCTCTTTTTTTGGAGAGACCGATCCACTTCGAGTGTTACTAAGTGAGCACACTGGCATCCAGCTGCCGCTGATCACAGCATGAGTATAAGTAGGCAGCAGGTGCAGTGCATATTCTACTTTTTGCTTCGGAGCCGAGCGGTTTCATCATTCTGCTCTGACTACGAGTGAAGTAGAAGATCGAGTTAAGCACACTCTTTGGATGCTCTCGTGCTGGTGGTACGGCGCTTCAGCGGCTGTGGTTCCTCCCGTGTCGAGTGTGTTGCACACATCAGGTTGCACTACCCCCCTGTTTGAGTTGCAGGTGGCCATTTCCCCTGTGTGCTTCAGCACAATGAAAGAGTGAATTCTAAACGAGCATTGACGGGTGGAACGTCTTTTTAAAGACACGTCTTTCAAAGATGCCTTTCCACCCGTGCGTTTCTGGATGCGGTCGTTACCTGGTGCCACCCCGAGGTTTCCTCTTTCCACCGGCACTTTGCAGCCAGTGGAGCTGCCGAGGGAACAGGCTGGACCCTCTCGTGGGGTATCACTTGTATCCTTCGGTGCTCCCCCCGATGATCGAATGTCGATCACTGCATTGGAGGGTGAGCCAGACCTTTCCGGAGCCTTCGGGACAGCCAGCAATACTGGATATGGATCTGGAAATGGTGGCTATGCTTGCCCAGGCTGCCGAAAGGGTCATGCCTCAAACCCTCGAGGTTGGACAATTGGTTTCTCGGGTGGCTCACGCTGGTTCTCAGGGCCCCACCCTTTCTTCCCGGAGGTGCATGATGAGCTCATTGGGTTGTGGACGGCACCTTTCACTGCCCGAAACCGCCCCAGTGGGAGGCAGCCCGGGGGTATACAGAGATCCTGCCAGTGGAGCAGTCAGTTGCAATTGTGTCCAAAATACAAAATGCAATTGTGTCCAAATACTGCTGCCACCTGGTGGGGCAAGCCATCACTCCCCTTCCAGGCCTGTAGGTACTTGTTGGCCCTGACCGGGAGTGCCTATGTGGCTTGTGGAGAAGCTGCCTCTGCCCTGCATGCTACGGCATTGTTGCAGGATCATCAGACCCCCCCGCCCGTCCAGGCCCCCGCCAAACTTAGCGGCAAGTGGAAGAACCAGAGGCCATGAGACAGGCAACCTGGAGGAGGATGCTTTTCGGGAGATGGTGAACGCACCACTCTCTCCCCCGGAGGGAGGAAGGCAGGGCAGACAATCTTTTGCTTCTTTTTCCCCCGCCACTGACCACGAGGTCGGTGGTACCCAAAAACTTGACAAAAGAGCATTTTCCTCTATCTCTGGGTTCCCAGAGGGGACGGGGAGTTGTGGACAAGCCAGTCATGGTTCACCTGTGTTACTATGGTTCACATTCACTCACATTCACATTCATACACACATGGTTTACCCTCCTCTCTCACCAGTGAGCAGCTGTGGGCGGTTCGAGAGTGCGATCAATCGTACTACTCATGCACCCTCTGCCCGAACGCAGGTAGGTATTGCACACATGCTGATTCCGCTTCGGACCAGCAACAAGACACCCGAGCCGGGTCCCTGCATTCCCCCTCGCTGCCCCACCGCTGATACGTCAGTGGTTCCATTGGTGCCACTTGTGCGGTTTCTGGGAGCCTGGCTAGTGCTCCCCATCTCATTGGCTCCAT
The DNA here is from genome assembly GCA_036784905.1 of Acrossocheilus fasciatus. NCBI lineage: Eukaryota > Metazoa > Chordata > Actinopteri > Cypriniformes > Cyprinidae > Acrossocheilus > Acrossocheilus fasciatus. Next base: position 35,475,544 of record CM071944.1, read on the forward strand.
CAGACCATCAGACTCGTCTATGCGATTCAGTTCGCCCGGTGCCCTCCCAAGTTCAGGGCCATCCACTTCACTTCAATGAAGGCGGCAGATGCTTCTGTCTTGCGTGCTTCTGTTCAAGATGTTCACACAGAAGTGCATCTTCGGGTGCATACGCCGATCAGAGTCATGCTGTCCATTCTACAGCAAGGGTTGGAGCGAAGGCTGTATCCCTCTATCCTAAAAGACAATGTGGCTGTGATTTGCCGCCAACCACAACCCCGTGGAAGAGTCAGTACGGAAGCATGACCATCAGGTTCCTTAGGCGGGCGAGAAGGTTAAATCCTCCACGACCCCCCTCTATACCCTCTTGGCACCTGTCTCTAGTGCTCTGAGCACTACAGCAGGGCCCATTTGAGCCTTTGCAGACAGTTGAGCTTAAGTTTCTATCAATGAAAACTCTGCTCCTGCTTTCACTGGCCTCCATCAAGAGGGTAGGGGACCTGCAAGCATTTTCGGATGATGATTCGAGCCTAGAGTTTGGGCTGGCTGACTCCCAGGTAATCTTATATGCCCAATGTTCCCTCTACTCCCTTCGGGGACCAGGTGGTGAGCCTGCAAGGAATGATCAATCATGAATAATCAATCATGAGCCTGCAATAGAGCTGCAGGCTGGGCGACCCCCAACATGTTCGCTAGATTCTATAGCTTTTGTGTGGAGCCGGTATCCTCCTGTGTTCTCACCTCTAATGGGTAGAAGCACTGAGTGGCTCCGGCTTCGGGTCAGCTTGCTGAAACCGCTCCATATTGTAGACCCCTCCATCCCCTCGGCAGCCAGACGTGGCGGAGCGTCTGGCACCAGGCCCTCATCTAATGAATCCATGAGAACTGGTAGAGGGCTGGGTTCCATATGTAGAGACCTAAATAGATCCCACATGTGTAAATTCCACGGTATAAGTCTGTGTTTCCCAGCAAACCTTCTGCCATTTTCCAAGAGGGTTACAATCACCTCTAGTCTTCCATATGCACTAGTGATGCGCGGATGGCGGTTACATCCGCGGGCGCTGCGGATAATCCGTGGGTCGGATGGGTCGGGTGAGTCGGGTGATAAAATATTGCATTTTGATTATTTGTGGGTGGGTCGCGGGTGGATAAGATAAATCATTAATCATGCAAATATTAATTACATTTTCTAAAATATGAACGTGTTTTAAATAGGATACAGAAATTGAATAAACTGTAAATCAACATATTAAAGTTATTAGTCATAAGTCATAAGTCACCTTTATTTATATAGCGCTTTTACCAATACAGATTGTGTCAAAGCACTTAACAGTATCAAATTGGAGGACAGAGTGTCAGTAATATATAATAAGATTAAACATTCAATTTTCAGTCAAAGGCATTTCATTATTGAATTCAGAGATGTCATTGTCTAGCTCAGTTTAGTTTAAATAATATATGAGCAATCAAATCGGCGATAATCGCTAGAAATTAGGTGTCCCCAACTGAGCAAGCCAGAGGCGACAGCGGCAAGGAACCAAAATTCCCTCTGTGACAGAATGGAGAAAAAAACCTTGGGAGAAACCAGGCTCAGTCGGGGGGGCAGTTCTCCTCTGACCAGACGACACCCACAGTTCAAAAGTTTCAGGTTCTAACGATAGTAGTATTATGTAGTTAAGTATTTTATTATATTTTTAGTTATATTTTTTTTAGTTTTAATGTATTTTAATCGAGGTCTCCGGGGGTCATCTGGGTGTCCTGGTCTCCGCTGACGATCAGGGCTGCAGACATCATCTCTTGGTGCTGATCCACCATCTGATCATAGGAAAGAAACAGACAAATATTAGCGTAGATGCCATTCTACTTACGATGTAACGAGTACACCATGTGTTGTGGGAAGTGTTCCCGGTTCCGGTTGATCTAATTAATGCAGCCTAACAATCCTTTAACGGATTTGAATAATAGAAGCGTATTAGTGTGTTATGTGTACGCCAGGGTAAAGAGATGGGTCTTTAATCTAGATTTAAACTGACAGAGTGTGTCTGCCTCCCGAACAGTGTTAGGTAGATTGTTCCAGAGTTTGGGTGCTAAATAGGAAAAGGATCTGCCGCCCACAGTCGATTTTGATATTCTAGGTATTATCAAACGGCCAGAGTTTTGAGAACGCAGCGGACGTGGAGGACTATAATGCGATAAGAGCTCGCTCAAGTACTGAGGAGCTAAACCATTCAGGGCTTTATAAGTAATTAACAAGATTTTAAAATCTATCCGATGTTTGATAGGGAGCCAGTGCAGTGTTGACAGGACCGGGCTAATATGATCATATTTCCTGGTTCTAGTAAGGACTCTAGCTGCTGCATTTTGGACTAACTGTAGTTTGTTGATCAAGCGTGCAGAACAACCACCCAATAAAACATTACAGTAGTCTAGCCTTGAGGTCATAAACGCATGAACTAACATTTCTGCATTTGACGTTGAGAGCATAGGTCGTAATTTAGATATGTTTTTGAGATGAAAAAACGCAGTTTTACAGATGCTAGAAACATGGCTTTCAAATGAAAGATTGCTATCGAACAGCACACCTAGGTTCCTGACTGATGAAGAAGAATTTACAGAGCAGCCATCAAAAGTTAGATAATGTTCTAGGTTGTTACATGTGGTTTTTTTTTTAGGTCCGATAACTAACACCTCTGTTTTTTCAGAATTTAGCAGTAAAAAATTACTCGTCATCCAGTTTTTTATATCGACTATGCATTCCGTTAGTTTCTCAATTTGGTATGTTTCACCGGGCCGCGAAGAAATATAGAGCTGAGTATCATCAGCATAACAGTGAAAGCTAACACCATGTCTCCTGATAATATCTCCCAAGGGTAACATGTAAAGCGTGAAAAGTTACGGCCCTAGTACTGAGCCTTGAGGTACTCCATACTGTACTTGTGATCGATATGATACCTCTTCATTCACTGCTACGAACTGATGGCGGTCAGATAAGTATGATTTGAACCATGCTAAGGCGCTTCCACTAATGCCAACAAGGTTTTGTAGTCTATTTAAAAGAATGTTGTGGTCGATAGTGTCGAACGCAGCGCTAAGATCCAGTAGAACTAATAAAGAGATACAACCACGATCAGATGATAGAAGCAGGTCATTTGTAACTCTAATGAGAGCAGTCTCAGTACTATGATATGATCTAAATCCTGACTGGAATTCCTCACAGATATCATTTTTCTCTAGGAAGGAATATAATTGTGAGGATACTACCTTTTCTAGTATCTTTGACAGAAAAGGGAGATTTGAGATCGGTCTATAATTAACTAGGTCTTTGGGGTCAAGTTGTGGTTTTTTAATGAGAGGCTTAATAACAGCCAATTTGAAGGTTTTGGGGACATATCCTAATGACAATGATGAATTAATAATAGCCAAAAGAGGATCTATGACTTCTGGAAGCAGCTCTTTTAGTAGTTTCGATGGAATCGGGTCTAACATACATGTTGTTGGTTTAGATGATTTAACAAGTTTATACAATTCTTCCTCTCCTACAGTAGAGAATGAACGGAATTGTTCCTCAGGGGATCTATAGTGTGCTATCTGATGCGATACTGTAGCTGACGGCTGCAAGGATACAATTTTATCTCTGATAGTATCGATCTTGGAAGTAAAATAGTTCATAAAGTCATTACTGCTATGCTCTTGGGAATTGCCAACACCTGTTGATGCTTTATTTTTCATTAATTTAGTCACTGTATTGAATAAATACCGAGGGTTATGTTTGTTTACTTCTAGAAGAGACGAAAAGTAATCAGATCTAGCAGTTTTTAATGCTTTTCTGTAGGATAGGGTACTTTCCCGCCAAGCTAAACGAAATACCTCTAATTTAGTTTTCCTCCAGCTGCGCTCTATTTTCCGGGCTGCTCTCTTTAGGGCTCTCTCTTTTGTTTTATTCAACAAAACGTTATTTAGTCAAGAGCAGTGAGGGATTTCTTCTGTCTTTTGTTGTTTGATTAACATTAATGACAGACGGCACAGCTTTATTAGGCTGCTGTCACAAGACCTGTTTCACGGATCCAATAATTATACATATGCGTTTTCTTTCGCAAATTAAGACAAAACCGACATTATGAGGATACTCGCCAGGACGACCATTTTGGCGTTATTTTGTGTGTATTTGGCCACTTAAGCGCAACAAGCTTTGTTTGTTCGCAGCGCGCGCTTTGGATGTGACTGCAGCGCACAGAAAAGCGCCTCTGGAGTGCACGAGTAGAGACAGACTTAAAAAGACGTGCAAATAATACATTTCTGTGACGATGCAACTAGGGTTGTTCCGATTCCGATACTAGTATCGGAAATTCCACCGATACCACAAAAAATTCTGGCATCGGTATCGGCGAGTACTTGAACCCATGTACCGATCCGATACCATTTTTAAACAAGATCTATAGTTATGCGCGCTAGCTTTGCTTAACGCTGCAAATCGGAAATCAATTCTTCTTCGCTGCTCAGAAAGCAAACACAGGAAGTTGTGCTGTGTTGCCACTCAAGCAACCACTATTTAGAGCAGCGAAGAAGAAATACAAATGTGCTGGCACATTGCCAGTAAGTTAAATCACTCGCATATGCGACTAAATCTTCACCCTGGGCGACTAAATGATGTCTAATATAAGCTACTGGCTAATAAATGATCAGAATTTACTGGGAGGCTATGTATAAGTTTAGCACAGATATATTGTCACTCGCTGAACACTCTGAGCGCTTCAGAGTTTCTCTCTCCGTCAAGCGATCTATTTTTCAGTTCATCTGAATGAATGCGCAGCACACCTGTATTTGACGTACCGTAAGCTCTAGTGTGAAGCGCACGACTCGCCGTCGCTTTGCTTTTTTCCCCTCACACGCAGAGAGAGAGAGAGGGAGAGGGAGCGAGAGAGTCTTACGAGTAGCGTGTCAATTCTGCATGGTATGTAAACGTTATTCTTTGTTGTATTTTCCTGTCAAAATAACGGAGCTCGTTTGGAATTCTTCAGCTTTTAAGAACTGCCGGGTTCTCCGGTAGTGGGCGGAGCTAATGCGCAAACGACAATCTCATTGGCTGGCGCTCACCTATTATAGTCCCTGTTTTGATTTCAGCAAATAAGTTCGAGCCAATGCAGACAACCTGATTAATATTCATGAACCTAGCAGCTTGTTAATCCTTAGTGCGTTTTATATTGTTCTTAGCAGAATTCATAGTATGATTATTATCTTATCAGTATTATTGATAGTTTTTCCCCATTTTTACAGAAACACTGAATGACCAAAAAAGCACCACCACCGGTCCTAAATTCAGTTAAAATTACTTGCCACACTATCTATCTATCTATGGTGAAGCACACCATAAAATAATTGTATCAATTCATACAGATCTAGTAGTACATACAGCTGTATAGCCAGATACACACCCAGGTATCGGATCAGTACTCGGTATCGGCCGATACCCTGAGCCTAGGTATCGGAATCGGTATCGGGAAGGGAAAAAGGGTATCGGAACATCTCTAGATGCAACAATGACCAATTAGGCAATTGACAATTCTGCTAACTGTACCGAAACGCGAGCTAAAGTCTTGTATCGCAGCGTGCAGCAGCACTAGATGCGCCGATGTGAAGAGAAGGTCAGAGAGAGAGGACGGTACAGCTGAATCACTCACGCTGTTTTCAAATTATATTAGGTGGCCTAACTACTGTGTACTTACATTTAAATTAATCATTTGCAGTGGTGGGGGTAACGCATTACAAGTAACGCGCGTTACGTAATAATATTACTTTTTTCAAGTAACTAGTAAAGTAATGCATTACTTTTTATTTTACAAGAAAGTATCTGAGTTACTTTTTCAAAAAAGTAACGCTAGTTACTTTTTTTCCCATTTATTGACTGACAGTGCGCTGTGTGAGCATATGTTACTGTAGTTCTAGACTAAATGTGATATTACAGCCCGAGTCGAGCCTGTCTTTTTTTCCCCTTCTCCCAAATCAGATTATAATTGTAATGACGGGTCTGAGGCATGGGGATCCATTTGCAGCTTTATTCAAAGGCAGAATCAAACAGGCGAAGATCAGACAACAACGACAGGGGTGACAGAGACAGATCCAAATACGTAAACTATTACCAGGCTTAAGTCAAGGCAGGCGGCAGACAGGAGAAGTAACTAATAGTCCAGAGATCAGATCACAAGGGCAGGTGGCAGAGAATCACAGAGTCCAGGTAAACAGTCCAAGGTCATAAACAGGAGATCACAAAAGACAAGAGATACGCTCAGAAGTGTTAGCCAAGGCAAAACAAGACTTCACAATGAGTGAGCATTGGTTTGCAGCTTATAAAGGGCACGTAAATGGGAAACACCTGTGCAGCAATCAGTCTCAGGTACAAGGCATTGTGGGAGATGCAGTTCAGAACTAATATTCTGGTGATGGTGCCCTCCGGTGGTGTTCAGGGAGGGCCACAGAGGCCGAGTTCGTGACAATAATACTGTTTCAGCTATTAAAATAGTTCAGTTTTGTATGTAATGGCAGTGGCGGTTCCATGATTTTTTTGTTGGGGGTGCTAAGGGGGGGCTTAACAGTTCAGAGGGGGTGCTAAAAAACTAATTAAATTGAGAGAAAGTAATGAACGCCTAACTTTAGCTATCAGTTTTTTATATACAGCAGCTTCGAAAAAGGCATATTTAACTTTTTTTCCTGTGGTATTAAACTTGCCACTGTTGTTAGTAATAACTTCTAATGCCAACTGCCAAATATGACACTTACAAAGTAATATAATTTATGAATGAACATAGAAAAGAAAGAAAGTTGGGATTTTTTTTCATTGTTTTGTTTTATTTTATTTATTTAAGTTAACTTTATTTTCATTTTTTATTTTACACATATCTAGTAATTTCCACACGGGCACACATTGCGGGTGATAACCTCCCCATGCTGATTTGCATCGTATCATGCACGTGTAGATAGCCAGAGTTATTGTCAAAAGCATAAAAAAATTGGTAGTATTAAGAGGATTTAGCATTTCCAATTAATGTAGGCCTGTTACTATTAGGCCAATTATTATTATTATTATTATTCGATTACTTTTATTATTAAATTATATGAAATTATTTCCCCGCAATAATTTCATAGCGCATCACCGCATCCTCATTGAAAAAGTTTTTATTTTTATTTTTAAAACAGGTCTATTAATTTATACAATTAATTATAGGCCTATAATTATTATTATTAACACCGCAGGCATCAATGAAAATTCAGATCAGCTTTATTTCATGCACCGATTTTCAAAAACAACTTGTTTAACACGAAATACGTTTCGTCTCATGTTTTTCACTTGACGAGCCACAAGAGAAATATTAAGGGAATAATTTAAGACAGTTATATACCGTTATCAGCATATGTTAAATTAGATTCGTCTCTCGTTGCCTCAGAGAGAATATGCAGCGTTAACCATTATTTTTTTTTTTACTTTCACTTTCTCTATAGTGAATTGACATTCACCGTCTTGCGCAAACTTTGCCCGTTGCTTGCTTGAGTTGCTTGACCCCTGCCTCATATTATTAATTGTTTATAGGCCACATATTAGGCACCTTTTTTTATTTTTAGGTTTTTAATATTTATTTTTCAATATTAATGAGAGTGACACCACAGTTAAAAAACAGGAAAAAAATGTGGAAATCCTTGGTGGGGCTGTGCCGGGGCTAAGCAAGTTTCTGATGGGGCTATAGCCCCGTCAAGCCCCGTCCAGCCCCGCCCTGGCGCCGCCACTGTGTAATGGCAAAGTGATTATATTTCGTTTCGTTTTTTTATTAAGTTAATTTAGAAAAACGTTTGGAGCATTTTTTTGTCCATTAAATATGTTTTTTCTTTCTTATAGTAACAACCAAGCGGCCAGCAGCAGACCGGCAGGTTGCTCATAGCCTATGTTTGATCAATTTTGCCTTCTCAAATCATCACGACTTGCCTAAAGTAAAATCTATAGATATAGTTTAGACTAGTTTATAGACTAGTTTATTAGTAAATAATTCAAATATCTCCTTACTATTTCCCCCCGACACATTCATGGTAATTTTGCTGGGGCTTTGCGGCAAGCTTCAGCCTATTGCGTGTATTTGAAGCAGAACTCTTCAGCTGCACTGACGGCGCGCTCTCTTCAGCTGCGGGACTCTAAACACCGTCGAGACTCTCTTCCCTGTCACGGCACATTCTTGTGTTGTTTCCACCAGCGCGGCATTTTTTTTTCAATCACTAATTGATGGATGTCTAAAATAAAAAAAAATAAGGAGAAGCCTAAAACAGGCCCGAGGCCCGGTGTTCTGTCGATTTGTGCTACCCTGTCAGATTTTCCTACCTCCCATTAAAACAGTAGGTAGTACAATTCGACAACGAAAAATTCTATCTGTCAAATTATGATTTATTAATGTCTACACCTACCACAACCCTAAACCTACCCTTACAGTAATGCAAATACAGTAATTATGTGTTATATTCGCAGCTGTGGCTAGAAGGGATACAGCTACCGGAAACCAACAATAAATAATTTTTTCTACCAATTACATTGTGTTTTATTAATGTCTACACCTACCCCAACCCTAAACCTACCCATACAGTAATGCAGATACATTAAATATTGTTGTTCAGCATGAGAAAAAAGATGCAATATTGATTTGCGCATGCGCAGTAAGCCCTGGTAGGAAAATCTGATGGGTAGGATAAAATGTCAGGACACCGGCCCGTGAGACGTGAAAATTGGCCCGATCGAGGCCGGCCCTAGAGGCTGTTGTGAACTTTTATCTTCTACCAAGCAGAGACCAGGAGACGTTGGGATATTTTTCATACAGAAGTTCCTCTTTATTTGGAAGAGAACTCGCTGGGTCGCTGTAGTCATCCAAGTCTAACTAAAGCAGTGATACATTGTAGTGTATATACATTTAGGGGGCTGTGCTTAGGAATGGAAATAAAGCACCTGGGTGACGACCTTAAACAAAGCATGCAAATGAGAAAGACAGACCCAATCAACAACACTCAATTGCATTGATAATCCAATCAGTCTAACGATTCATGTCTGGGCCAGGGGGCTCCGAGAGCCATTTGCAGAACAAAGATTTGAGTCTCAGGGATCCGACTCATTTAACTTACAATGGAGTGAACAGGAACTGGCAGGAACCTTTTGCTACAGGCTTTGTTTAACAGAATCGTTAATCTGATGTCATCATCTTCACCATAAATGCTAAATACAATGTATATAACTTCTTCAGTTGGTACACTATTACATTGGAATCTAAATTAAACATTTAAATAAATTTGTAATCCCACAAGGCGTAAAAAAGTCGGGGCCGGCCGTCAGTCCCGGGCTGAAATACAGGGATCTAGCTTTCCCCTCAATAGAAATCACGTTTCCCCCTCGGGGGCAGGCACTCGATCTTTGGACAGAAGTGTCAACAGCTTTCATGCACATCTTTTAAAATAAAAGTCCCGCATAAGAAAATAATTTAGAATTACGTTTTTTTTTTTGTTGTTGATGTCGTTTCTTTGGCCGTACACTCCGCGACCCACTCAGAATAGTGCCGTGACTCACTTTAGATAAACTAACAATTGTGCTTCATTGTTTTTTGTTTTTTTATTGCTGAAGAGTGTTGAACCTTCTTCTCCTGTGTTCTACTGTACAGACGTGAATTTACTTTTCCTTCAGCCTGAGGTTTATTCGTTACACTTTTTGGTGTAAAAGGGCTTTTACATTTGCTATAAATATAACTTCTTGAATTTAAAAACAATCAAGCCCTGCTCATATTTAAAAAGTAACGCGAAAGTAACGTAACGCATTACTTTCCATAAAAAGTAACTAAGTAACGTAATTAGTTACTTTTTTAGGGAGTAACGCAATATTGTAATGCATTACTTTTAAAAGTAACTTTCCTCAACACTGATCATTTGGTACAATGCAATTATTGTGTACATACATGTTTTTACATTGTACTTATATTTTTAAAAAATAACTATATGTAGTTACATCTGTAATTAATTTATGTAATTACATTTATAATTACACTGTTGACCCATCCCTTACACCTTAACTCACCCTTTAACCTACCCATACCACCAAACCTGTCCCTAACCTTACCGGTATCCCACCTCAACGCAGCAAAAGTGTTTTGCAATACAATATGACCACAAAAAGTACATTGTACTTATTTTTTGATGCAAGTACATAGTAGTTAAGGCCACCTAATATAAAGTGTGACCAAAAAGAGAAAGAAATCTTATATCTGAGAAACTAATTATTATTGTTTAGCACGTTATTAAAATCTATTTCTGAACAGAGTAGGCTATTAATAATAAACATGTACTAAACATACTTAGACTAGTAGCATTCATCATGTTACTGTGTACACTCATATTACTTTTATTGTTTTATATAGAGCATGAAAACATCATTGCGCCATAAGAAATTTAAATACAATGAATTGTATCGAATTGTAATTGAATCATATTCAAAATGTTTTACACGATTTCAAACATTGTAGTCAGGGATTATAGTTTGGGAAAAACCCAACTATGATTTTGTAGTCATATAGCCTAGTATGTATGATTTTATAGTAGCCTATGATATGATTCTGTAGCCACAGACTCAAGCATGCTTTATACAATAAAAGAATGTACTTTTTAATATAAAAACGGATATTTTACATCTGATAAACTATTATTTTTTTAGCACGCTATTAAAATCTATTTGTGAACAGAGTATTAATAATAAACAAGGTCTGAACATTCTTGCATGCATTCATCATGTTGTCGTTTGGGAAAAACCTAACTAGTAAATCTGTTCAAGTTTATGTCACAATAAAACGTTAACTACGCTGTTAATTACATTTTCAGCGCAATGTTTGACCAGATGGATACAAATGACAGCTATTTTCATCAGTTACGGCTCATTAGCACTAGCATTCTGCCTGCTTCAAATCAGACACAGAAATTAAATAGTGCAGTAAGATCATATTTATATGAACAAATGATAGTATTTATTTGAATTTATTATCGATTAATTGAGAGAGAGAAAGAGAGAGAGATGACAGTTGTGTGTGCTTTACCTGCGTCTGCGCATCGCTCTACAATACTCAAGTACTCGGCCGTGACAGTAACGATCGATCATGAAAACGATGATCGTGGATTTATTTATTTATTTTTTTCTGATTGGTTTTAGCAGCACTTTGAGCGGCACCCTGAGCTCTGATTGTTTAGCTTGCAACAGCATGCGGTCCAAAGTATGAGAAGGGAGAAGCATGGCTTCGAAGTCACGTTGTGATGTCTGGGTTAGCTACATACATATCTGATTAATCTGAAATAGGATGCGTTGGGATATTAACATTTATTAACATGCTGAATGCACTGCATATTACATGTTTAGTTTCATCCTCAAATGCAAAACCCGATAATAACTTTATTAAGTTATTAAAGTTATTTGAGACGGTCATATTAATTTTAGATGTTTATTTTCTTTTTTTTAAATACTGATGTTATAATAATGCAGTAGTGCTTTTTTAGTCATATTTGTTCAACACTAGGTATACTTCAATTAAAATTGTTTTTGTACTTCATATGGCTTCATATGGAAAACGCGCAGACGATTTCAAGAATCAGTTGATAATGTAGATGAAAATATAGCACAAATCTGCCATAAACATAGCAGTATAATGAGAACTTTATAGAAATCTATAGTAAATTCTGTCCTTGCCCGTGTTTCAGCCCGCTGTTAAAAGTGCATCATGGAGAGATCTCTCACTCTCTTGCATTATAGTGCGTAACTTAAAAGGGTTAGTTCACCCCAAAATTAAAATTCTGTGATTAATTACTCACCCTCATGTCATTCCAAACCCATAAGACCTTCGTTCATCTTCGAACACAACTTAAGATATTTTGATGGAATATGAGAGTCCATGAATATTGAATATGAATACTGTCAAATGTACATCTGCATCCCAACTCAAGTTCCTGCTACTCTGAACTCAAGCTTCTGTTCTAATGTGCATTTCTAAGAGACAAAACTTGTAATATTACATTCAGTGCTACCAAATCAGGTGCTTGTGCCACTGCTCTTGAATGTTAGTCTGGAGCCCTGATAACATAAATTGTACTGTAAAATGTTACTCTAATTTGAAATGTCTGTTTAATTGTAAATGAAATATATAGCTTTAGTAAACCATTTTTTCTTTTATTTTCTTTTAGTTTTAGTATGACATTATTATACCATGCATAATTTTACCTTTTTTTGTTTAAAGAAGAAACCAAACCAATGTATAGTTGACATTTGAGGCTCAATACTACAGAAAAGCAATAAAAGTTCAGGAAGAGTGTTTTCAGCCTTTTTTAAAATATATATATTATATAAAAATATGGCATGCAGCTTAAAATAATGGTTATTAACCCTCTGGGGTCTGAGGTCATTTTGGGGCCCTTGAGATGTTTTGACATGCCCTGATATTTGTGCTTATTTCAGCTACTTAAAACATACTATTGACCAACATGTAATTTTTTTTTGTATTCAGCACAAACTGTGCTACAATAATATGTGACCAAGATGGATGTACATGTTTGCATTTTTTAGAAAAAAAAAAAAATATTATGCGTGGTTATTAAGTTTTGGGAAAAAAATGTAGTTGAAATAAGGCCTTAAAACCCACACAACCTGAACAAGACTTTTGAGTAATCAGTCTTGTAGGCCAGAATATTTACTTCACAATTATGTGAAAATCATTCTGCTTACTCATTCACAGAAAACAATATATTGATTTAAAATTTTCAAGACATGTTTTGTGATCGAGGGTCTATATGCGAGGGAGTGGCAATGGCCATGAATATTAAGTGAGTCTCACCTGAGAGACAAAGGGCCCTCCCCTATGGGCCCCTAATGGCCCATCAGTGTGACTGTGACTATGAGGCAGGTAAGAGAGAATGTGAGGACACTGAAAAAAGGGTTTTTTAAATTATTTGTATTTTATTTACAACACAGTATAATCAAAACATACATAATGAAGGTCAAAGACACATTATTGTGCACACTGATCTAACCTCAGAGATGTGAAAAGACTTTGAGTCATTCCTGCAACAGATTCTGTTCAACAAGTGAAACAAGTAAATCATACCTGATATTTACGTGTGTTATTTAAGTGTTTCTACTTCTTTCCATGGATTCAAGAAGAAAAAAAACATAATCAGTAGAAAAGGAGCTTGTTTTAACATAGAATATAAGTGTAGTTGAACATCTGATGTTGGTACAGCGCTCTCAGAGGAAAACAGTTTGAAGAGACATCAGGATGCATCTGGTGCTGGTATCTGATTCAATAAAATACAAACAAAAAAACATTTGTGAGCATGTTAATATCAGGAACATCTGTATATATATATATATATATATATATATGTTTTGTAGCCATAGACTCACACATGTTTGTACTATCATAAAAAAGAGAAAGAAATCTTATATCTGAGAAACTAATTATTATTGTTTAGCACGTTATTAAAATCTATTTCTGAACAGAGTAGGCTATTTGTAACAGTTATGGACTTTTATTTGTGTTTTCTTTACCCATGTATGCCCTGTGACCTAGTTTCTGTCTTCCATTGATTGTATGATTTGATTCCAGGTGTGTCTCCTTAGTTCTGTGATTGTCCTGTCTTTATAAACCCCAGTCTTTTCAGTTAGAGTTTGTCGGTCTTTGAGTGTCCACCCTACATGTTCTCTGTGTTCTCCATTGGTACATTAAAGACTCTTTACGTTTATTCCTCGTCTCCTCGTTCCTGCCTCCCGTGACCGTGACAGAAAGACCGACCCATACAAAAGAAAGTAGCTGTGTGTTTCCCCTCGTTTTGTTTCTGTTTTTCATCAGTTTTTATTTTTCCGTTTTGCCATGAATGACCCTGCCTGCCTCCTCCTCATGCTGGAGCAGAGGAGCCTTTCCCTCGAGGACCATACGAGACTATTCGTGGAGATATCCAACTACACCCACTACCCGGACTACTGCCTCTGCACGTTCTACCGGACGAGCCTGAACGACGAGTGCAGAGCGCGGTTGTCTGGGGATGGTCCTCGGGGAGATTTTGCCACCTTTGTGGAGTGGGTACTGGTGTCTTGTGGGACACCAGTCCCACTCCTGACCCAGAGCCCAGCCCACCATCACCCCGAGCCGCAGAGCGTCAGCCCGAGCCCACCGCGGACGGAGAGCCAGAGCCCATAGCAACCCACGAGCCGTCGCAAGAAGGAGCGACTGAGCTGGAGATTTCCCCGGAGCCAGAGCCTCACCGACCGTCCGATCAGGTGCGAGAGCCGGCTACATCGCACGTGATAGTGGAGGTTACAGTGGAGCGTGAGGGAGCCGAAGAAAGCCCCGCCCACTGCACCGCCGCTGAGGGTGAGCAATCGCATGACTCTGAGGACTTAATAAATTGGGAAAATCATGCAGACACGCCTTCCATGCTCACGCCTTCATCGGAAATCTCTAACCACCCTGAATGGCCTACCTACCTGGATTACCCACCCACCCACCCTCCCTCCCTCTCCTGCCTCCTCCTATCATCCCGGCTACATCAGCCGCATCCTGGCAGCCCCTCTGCTCACCCTCAGCACACCATCTGTGCAGTGGGATCGCCGCGGGTCTGCCTGTCTCCATCGGCGTCGTGGCTGGGGGATCCCTCGTCTCCGCCTCCAGCCTCTGAGTCCTAGACTCCACCTCGGCCCTCTGACCCGTCGGCTCCACCTCAGCTCCTAGCTCCCTCATCTCCACCGTCACCCATCGGCCCACCAGCTCCACCGGGCTCCTTCGTCCCTCCGGCTCCGCCTTGGTCGGTCGTCATCCCGCCATCGCCTCAGGACTCCACTCCTCCGGCTGTGCCTCGTCGCTCCGTCCCACCGGCTCCGTTGGGCTCCTCCCTCCCTCCAGCTACACCTTGGTCCTCAGTTGCTCCGGCTCCGCCACGTGCCTCCGGATCTCCGCCTCCGCCTCGGTCGCCAGAGCCTTCGGCTCCACCTTGGCCCTACGGATCCTCGGCTTCGCCTGGACCCATCAGCTCTCCGGCTCCGGCTCTGGCTCCTCCTCCACCTGCTCTGCCGCCGTCGGTTGGCCCCATGGAGTCGGCGGCCATTCCTCCTCCATGGCTCCCTCCGTTGGCTCCACCCTGGGCCGTCTTCATGGCTGTGGCCTGGGTCCTGCCGGGCTCCTCCTGCTCCGGGTGCCTCCTGTCTCCGTCCTGGCTCCTCCCTCCATCTGACCCGCCCTGGCTCCTTCCATCTCCACCCTGGAATCTGGTAGTCATTCTCCTCCCGGGTGTCCGTCCTCCGCCCGAACCTCCTCCGGTATTGCCTGCTTTCCTGCCAGCCTTTCGCCATTCCCCTTCTCTTTCCCCTTCTACGGCGCGGGGACGCGCCTTCCGGGAGGGGGGCGAACTGTAACAGTTATGGACTTTTATTTGTGTTTTCTTTACCCGTGTATGCCCTGTGACCTAGTTTTCCATTGATTGTATGATTTGATTCCAGGTGTGTCTCCTTAGTTCTGTGATTGTCCTGTCTTTATAAACCCCAGTCCTTTCAGTTAGAGTTTGTCGGTCTTTGAGTGTCCACCCTACATGTTCTCTGTGTTCTCCATTGGTACATTAAAGACTCTTTACGTTTATTCCTCGTCTCCTCGTTCCTGCCTCCCGTGACCGTGACACTATTAATAATAAACATGTTCTAAACATACTTAGACTCGTAGCATTCATTATGTTACAATGTAAACTCATATTACTTTTATTGTTTTATATAGAGCATGAAAACATCATTGTGCCATAAGAAATTTAAATACAATGAATTGCCCCTCATATTAAAAATGTTTTACACGATTTCAAACACTGTAGTTAGGAATTATAGTTTGGGAAAAACCCAACTATGATTTTGTAGTCATATAGTCTAGTATGTATGATTTTATAGTAGCCTATGACATGATTCTGTAGCCACAGACTCAAGCATGTTTTGTACTATAAAAGGATGTACATTGTACTATAAAAAATGATATTTTATATCTGAGAAACTAATTATTATTGTTTAGCACGCTATTAAAATCTATTTGTGAACAGAGTATTAATAATAAACATAGTCTAAACATTCTTAGACTCGTAGCATTCATCATGTTGTAGTTGGGAAAAATGCAACTAACTGTTAGTAAATCTGTTCAAGTTTATGTCACAATAAAACGTTAACTAACACAAAAAAGAAACATTACTTACTCATCTCCTCTGCTGGATGAAATCGTGTTCTTCTTTCGAGGGAAATCCTGCTTTCACTCGGCGCGTCTTCCAGAAACGAACAGTAGCGCGATGAGGATCTCCACTCTTTGTTCCCTCCGCTCTTTGAAATTCGCTCGTTGGAGCTCACTGAGCCCTGAAGCACCGGTGTTGGCCGGGGTATCAGTGAAGCCCCCTGAGGGCACTGAGGAGGAACGGGCACTGTATACTGAGGTGTGTACCTCTCCTCCCCAGGGTGAGCTGCCCTCAGGGTCCTGACGATGGTATTGTCAGGATCGCTCGGCCGAGGTCCTCTTAGACATAATAACGGTCCACAGATCCGTGTTCTGTTTCGAGGACCACGACCGAGAGTGCTGTCCCACCCCCTGGTCTTTCTGCACACTCTGTTTCTGGGTCTAGAGATATGAGGAGCTGGACAGCTGGGACGGCACCCGCTCAACAGTCCTAAAGACCTGGGAGCGCCGAGGGAGGAAGTGTTGGAATGTCGCTGCCTGCTTCTTCGCCTCCTGAAACCTCTCGATGACAATATCGACTGCGCTGCTGAAGAGGCCAGACAGTGGGGCATCCAGCAGGAAGAATCTGTCCTTGTCTTGTAATTCGGACAGATTCAACCACAGATGCCGCTCTGTGCCAACCAATGCTGCTATTGAAGGGCCGACGGCTCTGGCTGTTTCTTTAATGGCCGGATGTAGTTCGGCAACTATGTCCTCTTCCTCACTTTCATCCAGGTGTTTTTGCAGATCAGCCTGGTACGCCTGAAACACCGCCATAGTGTGCAGACACGCTATGAGCCCTGTGCTTATGCAGACACACACACACACACACCATAGACGTGCCTGACCTGCTGCCGTATAAGCTTTCCCAATGAGGTCAGATGTTAGCTTTACTGGCCTGGTGGGAAGTTTCGGGGCCTTCAGGGACGATGCTGAGGATGGGGAGTGATAACTCGCGAGCGTCTGCTCCATCGCCGGCATCGCCCCATAACCCTTCTCATTCAGCCCCACGATGTTAGAGTAGTTTGTGACTGTAGGGCTGAAGAGTCGGGATGAATACTGTTTCAACTGACAAGAAGAAAAGGCATGTGACGTCTGAGGTAAAAATATAGTTTCCGCCCAGATACGCTTTTAAAAATATTTAAATATTTTGATATTTATTATTTTTCAAAAGTTTTATTTTAGCTTGTTGTTTTAAATGTAACCTTAAAATTATGGTATTTTTTTCTCTCGTTTAATCGACTATTGATTTCAGTGTCGACTAGCAGGAGCTGTACTGTTTAGTCGACTAGTCGACTAGTCTCGCACATCCCTACTCCAAAGAAGATAGAGAAGCGATAGACTCTGTACTGACCTCACCACTCTGTGATCTACATTTGGATATACAAAATGACCAACGATTCTGTAAAAGAGCTAAAAACAGAAGTTGAAAAACTAGCCATCGCGGTGAAACAGACATGTGACCTGGTCGATTCAGTTGAAGCAGCTGCACGTGAGGATAGGAGGACAGTCAGAAACTTAAGAAATCAGCTGGATCAACTCATCGAAAAAATGACGGACATTGAAGATAGGAGAAGGAGAAATAACGTACGACTGGTGGGTTTGCCGGAGGGGACGGAAGGCTCCGATGCAGCTGGCTTCCTCAGAGTTAATCTTTCCAAGTGGATCTTTTCTCTATTGAAAGTATTTTCTATCCTGAAAGGCCGTGACATCGAGATTGACGGGGCCCATCGCATGTATGACAAAAAAAAGGAAAAAATCCAATCGGCCGCGTACTCTCATCTTCCATGTACTAAGATAACATGACAGATCGGCGATCCTGAGGGGTGCTCGGCAGGCATATCTGGTGAAATATACGCAGGGCAATTAGCTAATATTTTTTCCCGACTTTAGTCCCGCCACAACTACCAAGAGAAAGAGCTTTAATCCAGTCTTGAAGAAGATGACAGCACTTGGTCTCCAGCCCTTTCTCACCTATCCGGCGGTTATTAAACTACGGCACAAAGTTGAGCAGATTATGTTCGACTCTCCTCAAAAGGCGAAGGATTTTGTTACTTCACTATCACTGAAGACGTATTCTGCAGCACTACAAAACAGCGGGAAGGCATCGGCTACCGTCTCCATCCTCTCAGCTCAACGAGGGAAAATTAACTATGAGTTCTGTTTTATTTATTATTATTATTATTATTCTTCGGGCTGATGGAGAGCAGGTTCAATCACTATGCTTTTGGTTCAGTGGGCCTTTTGGGGACATGTCTTGCGTTAAAGTGGATTCATCTGAAAGAAGAAAGTCATGTACACCTAGGATGCCTTGAGGGTGAGTAAAACATGGGCTAATTTTCATTTTTGGCTGAACTAAGCCTTTAAGGGTGTGCATACCTATAGCTGCTTACCAGAGCTTTCTTTACACTGCTTACCCCATTGGTAACATGTTTCATGTGTGGTGCTGGAGGCCAGAAGAAGTATGGTACCACTCCAGACTCTCAGGTGCTTCTGTCTTAGCTGTGCTCACCATTATTTTCGTCAGTATGCATTGTCATTCCCAATTTCGTGGGCATTGTCATTCCCAATATCCCAATATTCACACATGCTTCAAGACGATCACGCAGAACCGTTCCCAAAGTGTTTCGGCACAGCATCTCATTCCCTCGGGAATATGTAACCTAGTGACATTCATCTTAGATACTCTCGTATCTGCCAGCCAGCTTAGGCAGCCCAAAAACACAATCAGGTTGTTCACTGAGATTAGTTTAAAATAGTACAACTCATATTTTCCAGAGTTTAAAAGGACAGGACCCAGTGGAGAACATTTACAGACCCCAAGCTTTATTTAAAATTATCATATATATGGGGTCAATCAAACCAAACAAACTTAAATAGATAAATCAGGTGGTGACTCAACTGTGATGACTGACTTACAATATCAAAAATGTAGTTTAAGGGTAGCTGAAGTGAAAATTAAGGGTTGTACTGAGCATAACCACTGGCAAGCATAAACATAGTAAGCTTTTTATTATCTGTTTAAAATGAGAATATATATACACAAGTATAATGTCAATACATTCTCAAAAATATCTGTGCAACCATTTCTAATTCTAAATAAATACATACATACATACATACATACATACATAAAAGTAGAACTTAAATTCAAAAAGCTCTTCCCAAACATTTTAAAGAAAACTATTCAAAAACAGAAGACAAACAATTTAGGGAAAATAAAAATGTTTTATTAATTTGCACCTTTTTTGCAGAGCTGGACTGGTTAGGATTTCACAAGCTATGCATTTACACATTCTCTTTTCTGTACTTCCCCTTTTCTCTAGAATGCTATGTAATCTAGTTGTCTAATAAATTTGGCTTGGCATATTACAAATATTGTTACCTGTTTGATAAATTAGTTGTGTTTGTTTTGTATGTTGATTTGGATAAAAGTGTCTTCTAAATGTGTGAATGTAAATGTAAACAGTCCATGAGGCAAAGTAGGCGAAGAAAGAGCATGAGGGTTGAAAGTGCTGTTTGGGACAAGGCCATTGAAAGGACAAAGACTTGACTTCCAATTTTGCTTATTGTTTTAAAACAACTGAGAATAAAAGACCACACATGCAAATGATTTCAGATGTGTGAAAGAGAAAAATAAACCACATCTCACCCTCATCCTCTGGAAATTAAAGGGAGAGTTCACACAAACATGAAAATTCTTTCATCATTTATTTACCCTTCACTGTTCCAAACCTGTATGAGTTTCTTTCTTCTGCTGAACTCAAAAGAAGATATTTTGAAGAATGTTGATAACCAAAGAGTTGAATGTAGCCATTGACTTTCTTTCTTTCTTTCTTTCTTTCTTTCTTTCTTTCTTTCTTTCTTTCTTTTTCTTTCTTTCTTTCTTTCTTTCTTTCTTTCTTTCTTTCTTTCTTTCTTTCTTTCTTTCTTTCTTTCTTTCCTTCTCCATACTGTGGAAGTCAGTGGCTACCATAATACTGTTTGGTTACCAACATTCTTCAAAATATCTTTTGTGTTCAACAGCTGACATACATAGAGGATTTAAACAACAATTTCATTTTTGGATGGTGTGATAACAACCCGATTAGTCACAAGGAGGATCGACAGCGAAGTTGGAGTCCAAAGCATTATTTTTTTTGTGCAAATAAATAGGTTTAAGAGCTGCAAACCACAGATTGTAATAAAAACTGTCAAAACTGCTACGTACTAAGAACAGTACAAACTCCCCTCCAATTCGCTGAGGCTGGAGTTGCTTGCTTCACAGCACAATCACATTCACAAGCTCTTTATCCGTCCACCCCGTACTAGCAGACATACAGCTATCTTAAATACACCTTTTACCTGCGACCACAAATGGGAACATACCATTTTATGTAAAATAGACTCTTGATTTACTATGATTTATACACACGATTTAGAAACAAGAATCTAAATAAATAAATACAAATAATAATGCCAATTAAAAAGAGGATGGATAAATCAACATTTGCACAAACATTTGCAATACACACACTAAAATTAGTGCTTTCTCTCGAGTACACTTACTGCCACGCCCACTCGGCTGGATCAGAAATACATTCAAGTAAAACCAAAAAGAACACAGTAAAGCAGTGATGGAAGGCAAATAACGTGTCTCCATCAAACACCCCACCCCTTATCAATGGCACTGTACAGTGTCAGAACATAGTCTATCAGTCCAGCCAGACATCCCCAGAGTCCGTGAGCACTCACAATGATGCCCGTAGACCCCGACCGTTCAACTAGGGCTCCTGTGGTCGAGTCCTCCCTGACATTCAAATCATCCACACTGACAACAGTCCATGCCAGTGAATGTGTCTGGGTTCTGCTGTCCTGTAGGCACTCTCTTAAGGGGGTTAAAAAAATGTGTTCTTGAATTACCCCGAGGAAATGGAGCAACTCACGAATGACTCATGCCTCTCTCCTCCATCATCGGCGAAACGTGAGCAGTCCCCCGGCTCGCCCGCACTCCATGAGTTCACGTGTATCGTCTCCATCACAGATGGACTATCCTTTTGATTAAAATTTTCACATATATATTCACATATGCTTATTTTCTATAGACCTCCCCCTTTTTGCCTCCTGATCATTCAGGATCAAGCATCAAGCTATTCAGATCAATGACAGGTGAATATTCTTGAGGTTCAGTATATAGGCTATAAATCATGCTCTCTAAACACTGCTGAAATATTCTATACAGAAAGCCAGGCACTTTTAAACATGCTATGTGACACCTCATGTGACAAGGATCAGAGTTTTATGCTTTGAAAATCTTTATAATATATGACTGTAAACTATTGTGAGTCTGAGGCTCATCATGGTGGGAAATGTACTTTTTTGCCTTCTAACCAGACATTTTTCCCATTCATTCATTCATTCATTCATTCATTCATTCATTCATTCATTCATTCATGATTTGTGTTCACACTTGGCAGGTTTGGTTCAGTTAAAATTAACTTGGGTGCAATTGCTCATTTAGTGCAATTCATTTAAATAGATGGGAACACTGACACCCAAAGCTTGGTCTATACCAAACAAACAGGCACACATTTTCATCAAAATGTCCATAAACATTCTCTTCTCGTTTTAGGAGCTATGGTACAGTTTGGTACAGGCGTTTGAATTGCAGATCTTTGTTTGTGTGTGCAACAGAGGAATTCTTGGCACAATTTTGATTCCTTTACACATTTTATAAGCTGTGAACTCTCACAGCTTAAGGACACACAAACAACAAAACATTTGGATTGTTTTGGATGTTTGGTAAGTTGCATATGTCATATAAGCTGTTCAGTAAGGCTGTGACCATATCTTTATGTGTTTTATTTTATTTTCATTTATTAATTTAGCACAGAGGTCCCCAACCACCGGGTTGCGACCCACTAAGAATTCCGTTGAAGAATTCCTACCGGGTTGCGAGAAAGTTTTGGGGAAAATGTGTATAGATATGGCGCTCTGTTATTTATTGTGTGCAAATTATTTTTCTAATTATTCTGTATTTCCATTGTATGCGATCGATATTGAGTAGCAATTTGATGGTTTCATATTAAATTAGTAAATAAAAGATTGCTCTGATCTGTCAGGGCTATTAGGGCTTAAACGGATTGCAGTTGATCCATGATATACGGACCAGGTCCAGACCCCACCGTTCGGCAATGTTATTCGCAGATTAATTTACCAATTTACATATTAAAGCTATTTAAAACCACAAGAAGAAATGAAACAGAACTCAATTCGTTACTTGCGTTCTGTACTCGCACACACAAGCATAAAGACATGTTTCAGACAGTGCGGCATACCGAATTGATTCCTCTTTCACGTATCCCTGCGTTTAAGATAGATATGCATGGGGGTTTTCGGTTACGTCACAATACTGGAAATATTTATTTATTTTTTTTTTTTAAACCATGATGGCGAGCCAATGGATATCACACAAGCAATGTGCAAACTTTGCGCAATAGTTATGCCAGTGAACATCTTAACTTTTTCTAATGCTGCATTAACAGTGCATATTCTCAGAGACAAGAGACAAATCTACTTCAACATGTGCTTGAATAGGGCTGTTCTAAAGACCCTATCCACAACAACAACAACCCCCCCCCCCCCCATATTTTTTTCAAACCATAACCGGTCCGAGGTGTAAAAAGGGTTGGAGACCCCTGATTTAGCAGACACCTTTATCCAAAGTGACTTAAAGTTGAGCATTAGAACAAACTAATAATTGTTTAGGTTTCGCTTTAAAAACTACACTGTGAACACAAAGTGAACCAAACCAAATGAACCAAGAGAACTGAACTGTGAGCACACCCTAAATGTCTGTTCAGTAGTTCCTATATAATAAAAGACAGTTTATTAATGATAATGCTTCCACCTGTAATGCAAATTGCATGTATTATCTGATAGTTTAACTTTCACTGGGAAGTTTTTTTCTACATCTTGTGAGTTCCATGTGAGTTCCTGAACATTATGAATGATGGATTATGTCAAATACTACTCTGATTGCAGTATTAGAGTGTTGATTTATCGTGTGCCAAAAACACTGAACTTTGGTATGTTTTAGACCTGAGACAGTCTTGCACACTTACTAAATGTTGCATGCACAAGCCCAAGTGGCCAAGATTACAAGTTTGGATATTTGGACATGCCCACAGATAACTTCTCCAGGGCACAGTAAACACATGCACCATCCTGGTTATATTTAAATAAAATAATACTGGACCATAGTTTTTTGTGCTGTGAACTAATGAGTAACACAACATGCCATTTAATTTGCCAAGCAGATGGAAACTTGCAGGTATGTTTGGCAATTGTCAAAGAGAAGAAATGCTGTTTGTACAGCTGCTCTGGCTTGTAAAATAATGCAAAATGATGAAGAACGTATTTTAGAACAGAGTTATACTTATTAGAGGAAACTAACAGGGTGGTTTTGTGTTATTGAATTCAATTGATGTAATACATTTATACCTTACTCAGATCTCATTAGCAATCATGTGTTGTTTCTCTGGCAGCCTCTGCTGCGAATGGGCTCTTAGTCTGATGCGCACACATGAAAGGAACATGGGCAATGGGCTAACCACAAGAAACAAAAGGATCATTTTTCTGGCGTTCACTCATTAGAAGATTCTCCCCTCTGATCATTCTCATGGCTGTCTCTGTTTTTTGTTTTTTTTTCTTTCTGTTTTTTTTTTTTTTTTTTTTTTTTTGATGAAGGTAAATGATCTAAATTATATACTGTGATAAGTTATAATTGGGTTAAAATATTCCTTGTTTTAATTATTTTAAAAGGACAGGCTCATTAAACACATATTTCATGCAGTATTTTCTGTGCCACTGTGATCAATGTATCCAGTGCAGCACATTCTTAGTTGTAAATGTCTGTTTGCAGTCTGAATGCATTTAAATGTAATGAAATGAAAACACATCTTTATGTTGCTAAGGCCAAAAATATATATATATATATTACAAATTACTATAATGAGCAATTCACAAGAAAATGACTGTAGTCATTTATGTCTAGTTTTTCAGAATGTGACTCTGAAGTAAGCTGAGAGAAGCTGACAAACGGATGTGGGAATAAAAACATTCTCAGGTGACAACCAATTAACAAATTCTTCTTCTAAAACAGAGAAGCTGGTCATTATTAGAAAAAGACTGGACTGAGGAGATAGGCAGACGCCATATGGATGGTGACTCTGCTATTTGAGTGGATGTCCATCACCACACCTGCAGGTGCTATGTTGCAGGCAATGAAAGCTATTTAAGTACTTAGTCGCAGTCTGGTCATTACTGTCTCACCTTCAGTCATAACGAAGCTTAAAACTAGTTCAAGGATTTCTTATAGTTCATTAGCTTTGTAAAACCAGAGTGTTTGCTCAATAACATGATTCTTACTTACAAGAAATGTGGAAAATAAAGTGGTAAATGTTTTGGCTGATGTATTTTAACATGCTTATTTATTTAGTTAGTTAAATGGGGCTTTTAGTCAACTACTGCTATTTGGTCTGGCGTCTGTTCATGTTCATCAGTCATTTTCCTATGTAAGATTAATAGGGCTGCCATAAATCAGAATAAAAATAATAAATATAGCTGCAAGCAGCAATTTGGGGCCATGCACCAGAGGTGCCACAAGCATATGAAAAAAAGCAGGCACAGTAAATACAGCAAGCATGTCAAACACAGGAAACATTCAAAAGGACCAAAAGCACAAAAAAGTACACAAGGTGTTATATACAAATGCAACTTTAGAATATAGTGGCAATCAGCGATGATGGGCCTATTCAGGTCTATGGGTTTCAGCAATGAAAGGGTTACTCTAGAACATCAAAAGTGTGAAACACACACACAGAGAGAGAGAGAGAGAGAGAGAGAGAGAGAGAGAGAGAGAGAAGGACAGATAAAATATTTAATAATGACAAGATGTTTTTAAAATGATTTTAATAATCTGTAATCATTTGTAAAATAATAATATAAAACTACATTATATTGCCAGTATAGTATATATCAACTGCCATTTATTTTTCATTCTGTGTGATGAAAACTGAGTAGAAAAGATTTCTTGTACTATGACTCCATCTATTGGACAACCTTAGTATTATGGCCTTCATCTGTCAGTTGAAATGTCTGAAAGTTTATAATGTGTGACCCTGGATGACAAAACCAGTCTCAAGTGTCATTTTTTTTTAAATAAATAAGCTTTCCATTGATGTATGGTTTGTTAGGATCAGACAATATTTGGCTGAGATACAATGGAATTTGAGGGTGCAAAAAAATCTAAATATTGAGAAAATCGCCTTTGAAGTTTCCCAAATCAAGTTCTTATTAATGCATATTACTAATCAAAAATTAAGTTTTTATACATTTTTGGCAAGAAATTTACAAAATATATTCATGGAACATAATCTTTACTTAATAACCTAATGATTTTTGGCATAAAAGAAAATTCGATCATTTTGACCCATATGTTTGGCTATTGCTACAAATATACCCCAGCGACTTAAGACTGGTTTTGTGATCCAGGGTCACATTTTCTGTTAGACCCCAGAGCATCAACAAATAATGAAGTTATTTGTTTTTAAGTTATTAAGATGTTTTCTCAGAATGACTTGATATCCATATGTAAAATGTTTTGAGGACTTGGACATTGTTTAACCACAAGCACGTAAAGATATAGGCTATAAGGCAATTCCTATTTTCTTTTTTTTTTTTTTTGCAATTACTTTAATAAATTGCCATGTCAACACCACTTAAAATATCCAAAAAAAATCACAGTTTAAGTTCCTCAGAGTTTTGGCATCATATAGACAAAGTTTGGTGTAAATCATGATAGCAACTGGAAGAGTATTTAGGAGAAAAGCATTCAAGTTTGAAACATTGCCATGGCAACAACATTTAAGACATCAAGAATCCCTTGACTGTTTTTACATCTGCTTGTCTTGACATTATTCTGATGAAGTTTGAAGCAAACTAGGTGAATATAAGGTGACCAGGAGGGGACATATTCGGTTCACTTAGTTTTGTCATGGCAACAACATATTAACTTGTGGGAATATCATAGCATGCTGAGGTCACCACATATTAAATTGTGACCACAAGATCATTTTCTCAGGTAATCACAGTATGCTGTGGCCACGTGATGTGAAGTTGTGATAATCCCAGGTCACTGCAGCCATTTTCAAAGTTCCTAATGATGAAATTTAAAAATGGTGGATGGTGATTCTGGCAAGGTTTCGATTACTTTTCCTCTGTTTTCCACTTTCTTGTCATAAATTCCAAATGCACAGACAGGCTTGTTTCAGGTGCCGTTTTTTCAGGTTTTAGTTCCCACTCACCACAGTCACCAGTCAAGTTTTAAAAGAATGCACTCTTTGCCACAGTATATTTCAAAGTTCTCACTCCTCTCAAATTCGATTAGGATTCTTCTGTTTTTCACATATATAACTGTCATGGATACTGCAATCATGGACAGGCGGAGTGGTATCGGCACACAGATAAAAATTTGAGTTTGAACTTGGGTGACGTGCATGCTCTCTTTCACATACATATTCTCAAAAAAAAAAAAAAATAACCCAGCATTTTCAGAGGGCGTACAATGATGTTTCCACAAATAAATTGACTCAAGTCTCTCTCCTCCTGCTTGAAAAGTGTGGAGCTGTGTCAATCACTCATTCTCTGCTTTATTTGTGATGTGGAATCAGTGTTAGATTGGGTCTCCACACCAGATAATAATTAGGATCCAGCCCCAGACGCTGGATCCCGTCAGAAAATATCAGTTTGTTCGGTAACAGAACGACTAGTCAGCAGAGCTGTCGATACCCAAACGCTGTTAACAGCAAGTTTTGTCTGGTATCCAAAAATACCCAAAACGAGTGTTTGACAGTCTTGTTTCAGTAAAGAAGTTGACTGAGAAAAGCCAGAGAAGAGCAGATGCAGGAGATAAAGTGATGATGGTAAAAAGTAAGTAAGTTTATTGAACAATCTTAGTTGCAAATTTCTCAATGTTCAAACTTTGTCTGATGAGCACAAATTCAGCAAGTAATGATATATCAAACTGATTCACAACAACATGTCGAGATTGGGCTGAAATGCAAAGCTCTAAAAGCAGGTGCAGTTTAGCTTTTCCGTGTCCGAAACTTATGGTTTATATTCCCAATAAGCTACAGAATACATGCAAGACTGGATCCATGAAGGGCTAATAATGACAGTAAGATGTTAATAATATATGATTGCACTTTGGTTCATAGGAAATTACTTTTAGAAAGTCGTAATTATTATTGCAGCAAAAATGTGTTTTTGTTCCATTAATAATTTTTATGTGAGGTTGAAAAATAAGAGGTGCTATACAAGTCAGTTTTACTGTAGGCTATTCATCAAAAGCAGCATCAAAAAGCAACGTGCTCACAGTCCAATTCATTATGAAAAAAAAAAAACAATTATTAGGCCTATATAAAATTGGCATTTGAACACGGCTTTGTTGCACTATAATAAACACACAAGAATTATCTGCATGATACCACTGTTATTTTTATTATTACGAAGTGAGATGAATGAAGAGCGCGTCTATCTTGCGTGCGCAAACACGCAATGGAAAAGGGAAGTTGGTTTATTAAGTTAATCCAGTAGTAGAAGGTTAGTCAGTGATTTCAGCGACACAGTTGAAGTCCCGGATTGCGGTGCTTTTTTTAATACTAAAAATTATATAAATATGGAAGCCCGTTTCCGCCACTGTTTTATAGTCATAATTGTGAGATGAACTCACAAATCTGAGAAATAAAGTCAGAACTGCAAGATATAAACTCACAATTCTGACTTTTTTGTTCTCCGAAATGCGAATTTTTTATCTCAAAATTCTGACTTTATAACTCGCAGTTGTGAGTTTATATCTCAATTCTGTGAAAAAAGTCAAAATTATTAGATAAAAAGTCGCAATAACCTTTTTTTTAAATTCAGTGACAGAAACGGGCTTCTGGCTATAAAATTATTAATACAGATGTGTGTATTCTGCAGTTTGTTGGTTTATGTTGCACCTTTTATTTTTATTTTAGACGGAGCAACCAGCCGTGTGACTGAATTCAGTCCAGCAAAGAGACAAAGAAACTGGCTGAAAGAGATGCGCGTCTGCCAGAGAGACAAAAACTTTTGTTCTCAATTTATATGCTGCTTTGTAGGCTTCTATTTTCAATTTTGCACTGTTTTAATCGCACGCGGCAATGCTGCAGTCGTTTCGGTAATACAAATGTAAAAATATACTGCACTAATAAGAGAAATGCAACCTTCATACAGATTATATAATCAGGGAGTATTTTCTTTCGTTTTGAATTGGTCAGTTTAAAAGTAAACATTTTAAGCTTTCTGTATAGCCTATATATTTGTCATGTAGGCCTATGTGAGGAACCCCAATTTTAAGTTATTTAATTATCAGGAAAAAATTCAAGTGACCACGTGGGCGCCTCCCTGTCATGCATGTGAATTAATACTTTTGCGCACAAACACTTGATTATGAATAATAGAGCACATTTATTCCATGTTAACGCTATAGTATGGGATCTGCATTAAATTAAATCTTCACAAGTCTAAATCCGAGACAGATGCAGTTATAACCTGTAAATTGAAGGCTATTAGACATTTTAAAATAAACTAAAGGGTGAGGCCGCTCCAAATTCATTGATCATTAGTGTTCTTGATCAAGATTAAACAGATGTCGCAGTCATAAACTTGTTTTAATGGACAACCAAACCTTACACTCTACAATACATGAATGCAGTGCAGATAGCGACACAATTAAATTAGGCTATGGGAAACACATAAAGGGTTTAAATAAGAAAATGTTGACAATGAACATTATATGACATTTAAAATAGTTTTGACAATTTGTCATTCAGTCTGCCTGTGCCCCTCACAGCAAATGCAGACTTGGGCTAAATCTCCACGATGTCCTTGTTGAGAATGCAATTTCTAAAATGTTATTAGAATGAATACATTTATGATACAGAAAGACTGAAACAGATCACAACAGAATAGAGTAAATCATGGCCAGGTTTAATTTATTTGTTTCTTTTTTTAGTTAGGCCTAGATAATGGGAACTAAATTATAGGCTACTGTGCCTCACGTTTTACTAAAATAAAGGAATTAATTCATAAAATACGCAACAATTTCTTAATTAGTGAACAGATATCTTTTCCCCACCTAGTTCTTTGTCAAAATAAAGACAGGTA
Source organism: Acrossocheilus fasciatus (assembly GCA_036784905.1). Lineage (NCBI taxonomy): Eukaryota > Metazoa > Chordata > Actinopteri > Cypriniformes > Cyprinidae > Acrossocheilus > Acrossocheilus fasciatus. The sequence continues at coordinate 35,505,027 of CM071944.1, forward strand.
ACAAATAACAAAGTAGGTCTATGCGCGTGGCAAAAATGCATGGCATTTTATTAAAGGAGTTTTAAAATATAAATCAACAAACGTATTTGTGACAAATATGAAGTAATGTGAGAATATTGACATTTAGCATATAAATTCATGTGTGTAGCCTAGCCTACTGAAATAGGCTACCACATTTAATGATCCGATGCAAAGTAAATAACAATTTATTTAAGGCAGGCACCATATTTTAAAATTCCTTTCATATTCCTTTCAAACTCATTTTCACTGAGGGCCACATTATGGCTGCCATCAAAGGGCTGGTTGTAACTGTAAGACTGTACAAATTTTACTACTCCTGAACATATTGTTAAATAACCGTCTCTTTATTTTATTATTACTTTTTTAAGTTAAAAATATTGCATATGCATTTGCATATATGTAAAAAAAAAAAAAGTTATTGCTCTGTGTTATTTTAACATAAATCATTTTAATTTATCAGGTTAAGAAATCCAAATTACTCTATAAATCAAAGTAAATAAAGACAAGTATCATCAAACATTGCATTAAATTTGTTAAAACTTTTTTATTTATTTTTTTTATTTATGGTAAAACAAATAATTGTGAGCTGCTAAGAAAGTGTGACAGATAAATGAGCCCGGTCTCATGAAAGTGCGTATAGCACGATTTCCTATTTGTATTTTGCATGCATTATATGCATAAACTGACATGCATATGATACCCACGTGTTTGGCATGCATATGATACACAATCAATGCTTGTAGTAGAAAAAAAAGAAGTGACAGTTATACTCAACCCCACTCCCCCACACAAAAATAAATAAATACACACTAAAGTACTAAAAAAAGTACTTTTTAATTTTTAGAATTTGCAAGGAATGTATATAGTGCCAAAATAAATAAATAAATTAATAATTGTTTGCAATTCAATTCAGATTTATTTGTATGGCACTTTTCATGATACACTGCTGCGAAACAGCTTCACAGAAAATGAACATCTCTACATTACATTTAGTAGTTTACACCACTTTTAATGAAAAAAATAAATAAAAAGTCAATCTGCAATACCAAACATGAACACAGGGGGACGCCAAAAGACCACTAAACGAAATAACTTGACCTGACTGATCCAGAATTACTAAACCACTGACTACTGCATAATCTAAAACACTTTCAGCCAGCATCCAACTAAACACTTTTACAGTCATGGCCAAAAACATCGGCACCCTTGGTAAATATGATCAAAGAAGGCTGTGAAAATTAATCTGCATTGTTAATCCTTTTGACCTTTTATTTAAAAAACAGCAGCCTTACGAGGATTGTCAAGCAAAATCGATTCAAGAATTGAGATTCAAGAACTTCACAAGGAATGGACTGAGGCTGGGGTCAAGGCATCAAGAGCCACCACAAACAGACGTGTCAAGGAATTCGACTACAGTCGTATTCCTCTTGTTAAGCCACTCCTGAACCACAGACAATGTCAGAGGCGTCTTACCTGGGCTAAGGAGAAGAAGAACTGGACTGTTGCCCAGTGGTCCAAAGTCCTCTTTTCAGATGAGAGCAAGTTTTGTATTTCATTTGGAAACCAATGTCCTAGAGTCTGGAGGAAGAGTGGAGAAGCTCATAGCACAAGTTGCTTGAAGTCCAGTGTTAAGTTTCCACAGTCTGTGATGATTTGGGGTGCAATGTCATCTGCTGGTGTTGGTCCATGGTGTTTTTTGAAAACCAAAGTCACTGCACCCGTTTACCAAGAAATTTGAGCACTTCATGCTTCCTTCTGCTGACCAGCTTTTTGAAGATGCTGATTTCATTTTCCAGCAGGATTTGGCACCTGCCCAGACTGCTAAAAGCACCAAAAGTTGGTTAAATGACCATGGTGTTGGTGTGCTTGACTGGCCAGCAAACTCTCCAGACTTGAACCCCATAGAGAATCTATGTACAATACAATCCACTGTCAAAGAAACCTGGGCTTCCATACCACCTCAGCAGTGCCACAAACTGATCACTTCCATAACACGCCGAATTGAGGCAGTAATTAAAGCAAAAGGAACCCCTACCAAGCAGTAGATTAACATACTTTCCAGAAGGCCAACAATTCACTAAAAATGTTTATTTTTTATTTTTTTATTGATCTTATTAAGTATTCTAATTTGTTGAGATAGTGAATTGGTGGGTTTTTGTTAAATGTGAGCCAAAATCATCACAATTAAAAGAACTAAAGACTTAAACTACTTCAGTCTGTGTGCACTGAATTTATTTAATACACGAGTTTCACAATTTGAGTTGAATTACTGAAATAAATTAACTTTTCCATGACCTTCTAATTTATTGAGATGCACCTGCATATTGAGTTTTTGGCTCAAGATCTGCATTTAAAGTCACACCAGGGGTGTTCAGCTTGGATTAGGACTTAGCTTTCTGCAGACCAGTCAAGTTCTTCCACACTGACTAAATCAATCATTTCTTTTTGAACCTTGCCTTATACACAGAGGCATTGTCATGTTAGAATAGAAAAGGGTCCTGTCCAAACTGTTGCTTTAAAATTAGAAGCACACAATTCCCTCGAATATCATTATATGCTTAACCATCAAGATTTGTACTCATGGAAATTACTAAAGTAGTCAAACCTGTTCATTAATACTTTTGGCAATGCAGTGTACTTATGGAATACATGATTTTGTGAGATTACTGTAAGGTTTTATCATTGTTTGGGGTGAACCAGAGATGTAAATGATTTAGCCTATGTCATGTAACTCCTAGTCAGTACGTGTTTTTGGACACATACCCTTTATTTTTGCTAAAACACAGACTTGACATTCAATGTAAAAGTTATTGCACCCAATATTATCTTAAATTTGAGTTGTATAACTTTGATCTATAAACAACTCTGAATTAGCCCAAACAGAGGCCTGTGTGTGAACCCTCTAAAATGGTCACTCATTTCAATTTGAATAAGGTAATACATATGTAATGCATCTTCTATATATGTTTTTGAGTATAAAGGTGGCATTATACTAAACCCAACAAAACTAAATTCACAATTTTCAGAAGATGGTGGAACAGAATATTGACATTTGATATTGCTTGGCTCATTGAAATTTTGAAATGTTGTTGGCAGCACAGTGTATACCATTTATAAAAATAAAAACACAAAAAAAATAAAAGGGGTTAGTGGTACTGAGCCTTCACATGGCAGCCCTGTTTTGACTAATTTTACAGTACCACACAGTTCTAATGAATTTATTCTTTATTGTAATCAAAAGAATGGTTATGAACCACATAAACCACCAACACTAGGCAAAACAATATGAGAAAGGAGAAATATGCAATTACTTAAGGGAAATTGTACTTATTTTTTGCATAAATATGCCTGTAACCAATTGCTTTTAATATATATTTATAATTAATTGTACTTGTAATCACTTATCTATCACGAAAATATGCTAATATTACATGGCCAAAACATGTATCAGGCACCAGTATTCCTGGTCTAGGAGGAATACAAAGGAGTAATGGTCATTTTAAGGACCTGACGGCCGCCATTTTGAAAATGGGGCCTTTCTTGGAGTCAAACTTTGGTAAACTTTTAGTATGTTTTTAAGTACATCTGATACTACTGTAAACCACTGAGAAACCTTTTGTTAGAATTTTTTTGGGGTCTAGCCATATTTGCAGCTGACTAACATGTAACAATGTTTTTCTCAAATGCACATTGGACACAATTATTGGCACCCCTTGAAAATCTTATGAGTAAAATATCTCTGAAGTATATTCCCATTCATATTCACAATTTTGAGCACTCCAGGGTGATTATGAACATGATCCAGCCATGGCTTCCTGTTTCACAGAAATATAAATAGGAGGGAAAACACAGCCCGAATTCCCTTAATCATCCATCACAATGAGAAAAACCAAATAATATATTTCTAATGTGCAGCAAAAGATAATTGAGCTTCACAAATTAGTGAGGTGGCTTTAAGAAAAGAGCTAGAGCAGTGAAAATTCCCATTTCCACCATCAGGGCAATAATTAAGAATTTCGGTCACACTTTATATTAGGTGGCCTTAACTACTATGTACTTACATCAAAAAACAAGTACAATGTACTTATTGTGTTCATACTGTATTGCAAAACACTATTGCTGCTATTGAGGTGGGATACGGATAAGGTTAGGGACAGGTTTGGTGGTATGGGTAGGTTTAAGGGTGGGTTAAGGTGTAAGGGATGGGGTCAACAGTGTAATTATAAATGTAATTACAGAAATTAATTACAGATGTAATTACATATAGGTATATTTAAAAATATAAGTACAATGTAAAAACATGTATGTACACAATAAGTGCACCGTACCAAATGATTAATTCAAATGTGAGTACATAGTAGTTAAGGCCACCTAATATAAAGTGGGACCAGAATTTCCAATCAACATAAAATGTTACGAAACTGCCTGGAAGAGGACATGTGTCTATATCATCCTAATGCATGGTGAGAAGGAGAGTTTGAGTGGCTAAATACTCTCCAAGGACCACAGCCGGAGAACTGCAGAAAATAGTTGAATCTCGGGGTCAGAAAACCTTCAAAAAAAATGGTCAAATAGAACCTACATCACCACATGTTGTTTCGGAGGGTTTCAAGAAAAATGATCCTAGCTCATCCAAAAACAAACTCCAGCATATTCACTTATCAGACATGACTGGAAATTCAAATGGGACGGGCTTCTATGGTCAGATGAAACAAAAAAATTTGCCTTTTAGCAGCAAACACTCAAGATGGGTTTGGTGAACACAGGGATAAAAAGTACCCCATGTGTACAATTAAATATACTACTGTATTTTTGATGTTGTGGGCCTATATTTCTGCTGGAGGTCCTGGACATCTTATTTAGACATATGGCATCATGGATTCTATCAAATACCAACAGATAAAAAATCAATAAGTGACTGACTCTGTTAGAAATCTTATAATGGGCCATGTTTGGATCTTCCAACCGTACAGTAATCCAAACACAAACCTCAAAAACAACACAAAAATGGGTCACTGAGCACAAAACCAAGCTTCTGTTATGGCGATTCCAGTCCTCTGACCTGAACCCTATAGAAAATGAGTGGGGTGAACTGAAGAGAAGAAGCACCAACATCCCACATAGCAATTTTTCTCTGGCCCAGCTCCGGCCCACACAATCAGCTTTTGCTTGGCCCACATACCGCAATGAATGATGGTCCTAGTGTGGACCAGGTCTGGATTCCAGACAAGGGCCACACATGGGCCATAACTGGCCCAAGTCTCAGCCAAGTTAATTACCCATAACTGGCCCTGAATTGGGCCAGTTATGGCCCATATGTGACCCTTGTCTGGAATCCAGACCTGGTCCACACTAGGAACATCATTCATTGCGGTATGCAAAAACTGATTGTGTGGGAAAAATGATATGTGGGCTGGAGCTGGGCCAGAGAAAAAATTCTATGTGGGCTGGAGCTGGGCTAGAGAAAAATTGCAATGTGGGATCTGAGGTCCTGTATGACCATACCTGTATGACCATAGCTGGCCCTATTCTGGTCCTATACGCTGGACCAGATGGGTTCCACGTGTCAGCCTCATGAAAAACCATAACCAAGCCATTTGATACACACCCCTCACAGATGAATAGTCACAACAATGGCAATATTCTGAACAAATATTTAATCATGTTTAATCAGCAAACCAAGCTGAATGAATCTCACACCTAACATACATAATTATGGCCAGTTCACACTTCCACAAAAACTATTAAAAAAATATGCTTATTTGTTTTACTTGGTCAGTGTGTTCACCCTGTTGGAGTATGGCAGTGTGAGTTGGCTTTTAGGTGCTTTGGAAAACAAAACAAAAAACAGTAAAAGTAAATATTTATATATATATTTTTAATGTTCATGCAATTAACACAAAATTCGGTAACACTTTAGAATAATGAACACTTATTCACTATTAGCTATGACTTTTCCCTAAATAAATTCCTAATTTGCTGCTTATTAATAGTTAGTAAGGTAGTTGTTAAGTTTAGGTATTGGGTACGATTAGTGATGTAGAATAAGGTCATGTAGAATAAGGCATTAATGCTAATAAGCAACTAGTTAAGAGACCCTAAAATAAAGTGTTACCCAAAATTCTTATTAACCCTCTGGGGTCTGAGGTCATTTTGGGGCCCTTGAGATGTTTTGGCATGCCCTGATATTTGTGCTTATTTCAGCTACTTAAAACATACTATTGACCAACATGTAATTTTTTTTTTGCATTCAGCACAAACTGTGCTACAATAATATGTGACCAAGATGGATGTACATGTTTGCATTTTTTCGGAAAAAAATATTATGCGTGGTTAGTAAGTTTTGGGAAAATTAGTAAATTTTGAGTAATCAGTCTTGTAGGCTAGAATACAGTATAATCAAAACATACATAATGAAGGTCAAAGACATTATTGTGCACACTGATCTAACCACAGAGATGTGAACAGACTTTGAGTCATTCCTGCAACAGTTTCTGTTCAACAAGTGAAACAAGTAAATCATGCCTGATATTTACGTGTGTTATTTAAGTGTTTCTACTTCTTTCCATGGATTCAAGAAGAAAAAAACATCAGGATACATCTGGTGCTGGTATCGGATTCAATAAAATACAAACAACAACAACAAAAAAAAAAAAACATTTGTGAGCATGTTAATATCAGGAACATCTGTATATATACATAGGTTTTGTAGCCATAGACTCACATATGCTTTGTACTATCATAAAAGAAAGAAAGAAATCTTATATCTGAGAAACTAACTATTATTGTTTAGCACATTATTAAAATATATTTCTGAACAGAGTAGGCTATTAATAATAAACATGTACTAAACATACTTAGACTCGTAGCATTCATCATGTTACAGTGTACACTTTGTACAATAAAAGGATGTAATTTGTACTATAAAAAATGATATTTTACATCTGAGAAACTAATTATTATTGTTTAGCATGCTATTAAAATCTATTTGTGAACAGAGTATCAATAATAAACATGGTCTAAACATTCTTAGACGCTTAGCATTCATCATGTTGTCGTTTGGGAAAATCCCAACTAACTGTTAGTAAATCTGTTCAAGTTTATGTCACAATAAAATGGTAACTAATGCAAAAAAGAAACATTACTTACTCATCAGATTGATCTCCTCTACTGGATGTAATCGTGTTCTTCTTTAGAGGGAAATCCTGCTTTTACTCGGCGCGTCTTCCAGAAACGAACAGTAGCCGCGATGAATCTCCTCACTCTTTGTTTGTGTTGGGCGTTTGCACGTGCGCACGTCCCACGCGGCTCTTTACATATGAATGGTGCGAGCCGCACAAGGGCGGGATCGCATTAGAGATAATGAGTCAGACTGGACAGACTGAACTTCGTGTTGGTTTCATACGGATTACTTCATCACAGAATGTTTGTTTTCAATAAGACTTGCTTCATTTATATATATATATATATCTCCCATGTCTCTGTGTTGAGTATTTGCTGAGTTACAGTTCATTTTAGTGACGCGTTTCTAAAAACAGTTCGCGGAGATGGAGAAGACAGAGAGCACACCCTGTTTGTTTGTTTTCTTTATTCTTCAAAAGCACAAAGTTTAGTTGTTATTATGAGTGTATACAAATAAAATTAGACCCCTTACAGATTCGAATGGTGTATTGCTCTTATCTGTACGATCAAAAATAGCAGAGTAATTCAAGCTCATTTCGGCCTTATCAGGAAAATCTGCCTCAAAACGCGTATACGCGTTTGTCGACCCCAGAGGGTTAAGGTAGTTTCTCTATTTTTGTAATATTCAAGTGTTCATGTCCCTGAATAATATCTGCATGAACCTAAGTCTGAAGAGTACACATAATATCTAGTAGACAGCAATCCTTGTGAGTGGGAAGTCTGGTGTGGAGGCTGGATCTGGAACTGACTTCTGTCCAAGTTATCTGTCTTCACGAACTGCCCTGAAATACAATTCAAACAAACAATGTAGTGTGAGGCTCTTACAATGCTCATTTTGGCCTCGGTGGTGAAGTGTGCAGAAAATTCTGCTGGACTGAAATTTAGTCTTTGGTGAACAGTCTTCAAAAGTGCAAAAAATATTTTAAGTTTTAAGTACCTTTCAGGCTCGCGTGGGGTTTCCACAAGCAACACTTGAACAAAGACTTCCCTACATTTAAAGTTTAGAAAATAATATACATACAGAGCATTACAGTTTGAAGTGAGGTGTGTTCACAGTACTCTGGTTCTGTCTTACCGTTATTAATTTTAATTTCAAATAACTTTTTTATTATCATCTGTGTCTTTTTTCGAATTATGATGGACCCCTCTGTAGGTCGTTGTGTATGAAGTGTCCTCAGAGCAGAGTTAAACAAGATGGCCTAATTGAATGAGAATATGAAAGCAGTGAATGCAAAACATTGTTTGAAGTCATGTATATAAATAAAACAACAGGATATACTATTCTATAATATAAGATATAATATCATATATCATGTAATATCATATGAGGCATGAATATAATTTCACATGTAAACATATAATTAAACACACAATATGATCTTTATGTTATGCATTTTAAAAATATATTTTCAAAATGCATTTCAATATATTCAACAGTGTTTCACATATATCTGAATATATTACATTTCTGTATGGGAAAACATTGGCATTTTACTCAAAACTATTTGAAATGGATTTTAAATGTGGGTCAAGATCAGCCATACTTATGTGGCCCACATATTTATATTTGATATCTGGGCCAAATACTACATTTGACATCATGTCTTGTGTGCCATTCATTGTTTGTCTTAAACCTGGTACCACCTCTGCCAAACCCGGGCCATGTTTGGCCCACATACTGTATGCCAGTGCCAGATGAATCTGGGCCAAATTTGTTTGCTGACTGGGATGGAGCTGGGAATCTAAAGGGTCTGGAGTGATTCTGGATGAAGGAATGGTCTCTTATCTCTTGTCAGGTGTTCTCTAACCTCATCAGGCATTATAGGAAAAAAATTAGAGCTGTTAAACTGGCAAATGGAGGTTTCAAAAAGTATTGAATAAAAGGGTGCTGTTAATTGTGGTCAATGTGTATTAGAGAAAAAAACATTTATTTCATAATGATATTTCCCCCCCCCATTTTAAATTCTTATTATCCAATGAAAGGTTAGATTTTTGTGATTTAAAAAAAAAAAAAAAGATCAAAAGGATTAACAATGGCTAATATTGGCGATTAATTTTCACAGCCTTCTTTGATCATGTTTACCAAGCGTGCCGATATTTTTGGCCATGACTGTAAGCCTGTAAATAGCTTGCTGATTTTTTTTTTTTTTTTTTTTTTTACTGACATCTCTATGTGAGTACTATTATCTTCTCCATCTCTGATGAAATTGGCCGTGTTTTCTCTGCATTAGCGCTGTTTTGAACTTACTGTTTGCATGCATTCACTTACTGGATCCTTAGACTTTCCAGGAGTTTACTGGTTGATCTGATCGCAAAAAAAACCTGCTTCTTTTTATTTTCATAATGTATTGTTTTCGTTAAAATTTACTGATTAAAATGAGTAATTATTATTTTATTACTCTGCACTAGGGTGACCATCCTGCACATCTATGGAGCGATTTTTGTGCCAATATTCATCAAACAAATCCAGTGTTTTGCAAATAAACACAATCTGCTTTGCAAAGAAAAACCCGACTTGCAAACAAACGCAAAGTGATTCGCAAATACAAAACTCTATTTGAGAGAAAATGCAGAGGTATGGACAAATATATGTATTGTTTGTTGCAACTGTGAGACTCCTTTGCCTTTTTATGAGGAAACTTGGCTTAATTTTCTCACAAATGCGTGCAGGCTGATTTTCTCACAAATGCGTGCAGGCTGATTTTCTCACAAATGCGTGCAGGCTGATTTTCTCACATGTGTGCAGGCTGATTTTCTCACACGCGTGCGGGCAGATTTTCTCACACGCGTGTGGGCAGATTTTCTCACAAATGCATGCAGGCTGATTTTCTCACACGTGCAATTGAGCAACTTTCTTTTCCAAAAACAGCAGATGGCGCTGTCGGTCAATTTACGCTAGTCTCCTGAGACCCGAAACACCTCTTTACCTTTTCAGACCAGTATGAGTGGGGAACAGGTGAGTTTCTGTCTTACTATCTCTATAATTAACCATTTAGATGTTTTCAAAAAGTGACCCGTGTCAGTGAAAGTCACAACAAGTGCTGTAAATCTGTTAACATGATTGATTAGTTCAAAAATCAGGAGTGACATGACTAAACATTTAACTAGGCAGTCTTTCCCTATAAAAACTGATCCATTCTCCATACCTCTTATCCTCTGTTGGATCGCGGGATATAGAATATATAACATTCAAAACAATGCAGGGGTATAACAATATATCGTGTCACAATATATTGTAATACTAAAATGCAAATGTATAGTGGATAGCGACAATATTGTGTACCAAAAATGAAAGCATTTTGAATTTTATTTTTTACATTAGGTCTGTTAGACTTTGTCTCTACGTCTTGTGTTTCCCCTCCCCTCCTTATTTGGAGTCCCTGTTCCTGTCCTTGTTTGTTGTGATCATTAGTTAATTTACAAGGTCAAGTAAGATTTATTGTCTTTCTGCTATAGACATAGCCTCCAGTGGAGAGAAATGTTGTAGGCTACCTCTGCAGTAAAAGTTTAAACAAGTATAAAAGTACACATAGACAACATACTGAAAGGAGTAGGCTAGACTAATTATACAAATAGGCTACTATAATCATTTAATAAACTAGTTAAAGTTCAGGTGAGCTTTATTGTGATTCAGCCATGTAAATGTACCAAAATATAATCTAAACATTAATATCCCTTACAAAAATTAACCATGGTTTTACCAAATAAATACCATGGTATTTGTAGTAAAGCTGCCTATATTGAAATGGTAACCTGCAAAAAAACATTACCACATATATGATTACCACACTTTTACTATAGTAAAACCAACTTTAATTTTCATAAGGGATATCATAGTTTATCATTTATGTTTATATATAGTATAGTAATATACATGCCTTGTACAACATGTACAACTAAAAGTGGCCTGTAAGGAGATATTTCATATTTCAACCAATATACCAGCAGATTTTAGTCTGACAATAGCCTGTTTGGAAAAATCCAACTAAAATTATGTAGCTTTTTATATAAGGCCGAGCAACATTTTAACTCATGAAGTTAAGAATAAAAGGCTACCGTCAGGAATTATATTAGTGGCTCTTTATGCAAACATTCATCATCTGAGTCACTCCAAGAAGAGTCCTCGCTGTCCAGAGTGTGTCTTCACCCGTGTAGCATGTTGTTTATTAAACCACTGTGTATTAAAATGCTGAATTTAGTATTACATCAGCGTGAACTTGTTCCTTCTCCCCAATTCACAGGACAAGAGTGACACCAGAAGAGAAATATTCATCATTTTGCTTAGCTAAAAAATACGTATTTTAGACAAATGATAGCACAGTTACATCATTTAAAAAATAATTGTACTAAATAATGGTATGCAGAATGGATCAGTTTTTATAGGGAAAGACTGCCTACTTAAATACTTTAGTCATGTCACTCCTGATTTTTGAACTAATCAATCATGTTAACAGTTTTACAGCACTTGTTGTGAATTTCACTGACACGGGTCACTTTTTGAAAACATCTAAATGGTTAATTATAGAGATAGTAAGACAGAAACTCACCTGTTCCCCACTCATACTGGTCTGAAAAGGTAAAGAGGTGTTTCGGGTCTCAGGAGACTAGCGTAAATTGACCGACAGCGCCATCTGCTGTTTTTGGAAAAGAAAGTTGCTCAATTGCACGTGTGAGAAAATCAGCCTGCATGCATTTGTGAGAAAATCTGCCCGTGTGAGATAATCAGCCTGCGAAAATCAGTAAATCCGCCTGCACACGTGTGAGAAAATCAGCCTGCACACATTTGTGAGAAAATCAGCCTGCACGCATTTGTGAGAAAATCAGCCTGCACACATTTGTGAGAAAATCAGCCTGCACGCATTTGTGAGAAAATTAAGCCAAGTTTCCTCATAAAAAGGCAAAGGAGTCTCACAGTTGCAACAAACAATACATATATTTGTCCATACCTCTGCATTTTCTCTCAAATAGAGTTTTGTATTTGCGAATCACTTTGCGTTTGTTTGCAAGTCGGGTTTTTCTTCGCAAAGCAGATTGCGTTTATTTGCAAAACACTGGATTTGTTTGATGAATATTGGCACAAAAATCGCTCCATCCTGATATTGCTGAGTTAGACGTGTTCCTGGGTCAACATATTTTGTTTACCCTGGAACAACATTTTAATCCAAAAATATAATCTTAACCATATTCCTACACCTAAACCTAACCTTACCCATGAGCAATACCTAAAATCAGAGGAACTGATAGATGAATTACATTGATGTACAGGCACCAAACACTGATTGTAATACTAAACTTTACAAAAATTATAAACTGGTTCTTGAAATCTGATTGGTTAATCACAATGTTGTTCCAGGGTCAACAAAGATGTTGACCCAGGAACACGTCGCACTCGGCAATATCAGGACGTGCGACCATCATATAGATCTATTGCAGGACAGTAGATGTGGTTTTGGGGGACAATGCGGGAGACGTGCGAAACAGATACATTTAGACTACTACTCTTATGCTATGTAAATACTGATTTACATTAGTTGGCATATGCGCCAATGTATGTTTCTGCCAGTGGATGCCCACACTCCAGGTTGCATTTATTAAACTCAGATGAGAAGATGTTTTTTGAATGTATGCATGTAATGTCTGATCGATAGAAAGTGTGTCTGTTTTCTGTGAGAGTGAATGAATGGGAATCCACCTGCGAGAAGAGAGATTTGTGTTCGAGCATTTGATGCGCTCGCGCATATGCAATATAATGTGCTCTGGACATTTGTCATTAATATAACTCAATAAATACTACCTCAAACAAACTATTAAAACAAGGAGAAAGTCTTGTCTGAAAGCTGCAAACAATTTTTTAATTCATTAAATGAATGGAGAATATCGTGTTTTTCCATTTCCATCGGTGGTGCTCGAGTGAGGTCCGCACTTATTTCTTTGAGCCGTCAACACAGTCGTCATCAACCGAAAAACCCCACACCCCTAATCCTAACCATTGAGTATCATATGCACACCAAAGTCAATTTCTGCGTATAAATAGAAACAGAAACTTGTGGTATTGATACGCACTTTCATAATATACGATATAAAACTGCATAGATTTTTATTTTAAGACAATCATATGCTCTCGTGGGCCACATAAAATGATATGAATAGGACAACGTGATCTCACAGAATTCCGTGTAATGTTCACGGACTTAATTAACCTCCGAATCTGTGGTGGCATCACGGAATTGCCGAAAATTCCGTGATGGGCTCACAGAAAAAATTCCGTGATGGGCTCACAGAAGTGATACCAATGTAAGTCAGTGACAGGCATCAGCCGTGCTCCACCCACGGAAACCCTAGCATCAATATGCCGACGCGATACTGGGAAATTTATCGTCATCATTATTGTTCAGAACTGGGTAGGTTTAGGGTAGGGGCTGTCAGGTACTCCAGTGAAAGTATAACTGCATCGGAGTCACTCTTTTTACGTTGAACCAGTGAATCCGTGCATGGACCACGGCTGATGCCCTCTGTGAGCCCATCACGGAATTTTCGGCGATTCCGTGATGCCACCACAGATTCGGAGGTTAATTAAGTCCGTGAACATTACACGGAATTCTGTGAGATCAGGTTGGAATAGGAATAGGCCCGCTGGCCTTGAGTTTGACACATGTGATTTAAGGTAATATAGTACATGATTCTTATTATATAAATAATGCTGCAAACCTGTTAAATGTTTCAAATCTAAAATATGGTGTAATACTTAGATTAGAGTAAATATAAGCACAGACTAATAGACGACATTTATCCTGCTTGAATTTGTTCTAAATAAGAAACACACATAACTTCATAAGTAGCTACTAAATTTGCATCTGTAGATATGAAATATTTTAACTACAGTGTTTTTCTTTCATTTTCCACCGACTGCAGACATCAAATGTCATAGGCGAGGCAAAGCTGATGGCTATTTGTGAAAATGCGGTTTGAAGCGTTTGCTTGATAACTTGTAGTTAAAGTGCCACTCAGCGCTTTAACAAATGAATTTTGCAGACGTGGCGGCACCCATGCCGGTAAAAAGTACATTCTGGTTGGCCACCTACTGCATGTGCCCCCTCTTCGTGCATCCTGAACCTGATTTTGTGTCTTTTGTATTGCTTCAGTCAAAGCCATACAATAAATCAAAAGAGAATCTGACATTAAATGTACATCAGGTTCAGCAAGATCTGGAGTGCCTGGTAGTGACATTGGTCGACCTGTGATCACTTCAAAAGGAATTAGCCCAGTTTCTTTGTTAGCTGTTGAACGGATACTACACAAAACGAATGGAAGGGCATCCACCCACGTTAGTCCTGTTTTTGCCAGTCATGTTTTTAGAGTGTGATTGATTCTTTAAACCAAGCCTGATGACTGAAGATAACCTGGACAATGAAAATGCCATTGAATCCCCAGAAGTCTACAGACGTCTTGATATACCTGACCAGTAAAGTGTGTGCCCTGATCAGAATCAATAGTGTATGGCATTCCCCATCTGGGAATGATGTCTTGAACAAGCACTTTAGCTGTAAATGCAGCAGTGCCTTTATTGGTGGGGAAAGCTTCAACCCACCTAGAGAACTTATCAACTATGACTAAAACACCTTGATAACCCTTGCATTTAAGTAAAGTTATAAACTCACATTGCAATTCATGAAACTGCATCGAGGGTGCACGTGTTCTGCTTGCAACTGATGGAGTCGGGGGTGCTGAATTGTGTTTTGACAAGTCACGCATTCGCAAACCACTTCTTCCGCATGTTTCCTAAAACCCTTCACCCACCAAATTATGTTAAAATATGAATACATTTGAAAAACGCCTAAGTGTCTGACACTGTGTATCTGTGTGTCAGAGCCCAGGTTGCTCTGATAGTGGCCTTCAGCTCTTCTGCATTGTTGGGTCTGGCATATCGCATCTTCCTCTTCACAATACCCCATAGATTTTCTATGGGGTTAAGGTCAGGCGAGTTTGCCGGCCAATTAAGAACAGGGATACCATGGTCCTTAAACCAGATACTGGTTGCTTTGGCACTGTGTGCAGGTGCCAAGTCCTGTTGGAAAATGAAATCTGCATCTCCATAAAGTTGGTCAGCAGCAGGAAGCAGGAAGTTCTCTAAAACTCCCTGGTAGATGGCTGCGTTGACTGTGGACTTCAGAAAACACAGTGAACCAACACCAGCAGATGACATGGCAGCCCAAATCATCACAGACTGTGGAAACTTCACACTGGACTTCTAGCCACATGGATTCTGTGCCTCTCCACTCTTCCTCCAGACTCTGGGACCTTGATTTCCAAATGAAATGCAAAATTTACTTTCATCTGAAAAGAGGACTTTGCACCACTGAGCAACAGTCCAGTTCTTTTTCTCCACAGCCCAGGTAAGATGCTTCTGACGTTGTCTCTGGTTCAGAAGTGGCTTGGTAGCCCTTTTCCTGAAGACGTCTGAGCGTGGTGACTCTTGATGCACTGACTCCAGCTTCGGTCCACTCCTTGTGAAGCTCTCACAAGTGTTTGATTCAACTTTGCTTGACTGTATTCTCAAGTTTGCAGTCATCCCTGTTGCTTGTGCACCTTTTCCTACCTAAATTCTTCCTTCCAGTCAACTTTGCATTTAATATGCTTTGATACAGCACTCTGTAAACAGCCACAACTTTCAGTAATGACCCTCTGTGACTTACCCTATTTGTGGAGGGTGTCAATGTTCATTTTCTGGATCATTGCCTAGTCAGCAGTCTTCTCCATTAATGTGGTTTCAAAGAACAAGAGATACCCGAAATTTATACTGTAGGGATGGTCATTAATTGAAACTCAAATGTAAATATTCTAATTTTTTGAGATACTGAATTTGGGATTTTCCTTAATTGTCAGTTATAATCATCAAAATTAAAAGAAATAAACATTTGAAATATATCAGTCTGTGTGTAATGAATGAATGTAATATACAAGTTTCACTTTTTGAATGGAATTAGTGAAACAAATCAACTTTTTGATGATATTCTAATTATATGACCAGCACCTGCATATGTATAGTACATGTAGTATATGTATATAGTATACTTGTAAGTGTACTATTTCAATACTCCATGAGACTAAATTGGCCCACTTTCTAGTATATAAAAGTATACCTTTAAGTATACTTTAAGCAGTGTTGGGCAGTAGTGACGCTAGTAGTTTAACTACATTTCTCAGCGTGGTGATAGCGTCGCTGTTTTCTGAATCAAATAGCTTTTCAGTAGCGAAGCTCTATTTTTGATCAAGTAGCGTGGTAGCGTCAACAAAAGCTAATGTTACATTTTCCAAAGCATTTCTGAAACTCAAGCTCAAGTTAGAAATATAACAGGTAAGGATCACTGATCCTGGATCAGTAAGTGACGCCACCGCCACTAAACCTTGTAATGCCATTGGCTCCTCAAAATGTCAGTCAAACCTCGTTATTCCTCCCACCTCTCTTGTGAATGAAGTGCAGCGCGCAGTTTAGAGCATCTCAGTTTGTCTGCAGTCTGGAGGTAACTAAAAGAACTGTTGATTTAATAAGTACAGTGTTTTCTTTATTAAAGAAACACTATATTTATGAAGGCTAATGTTTTTTTTTAGTTTGTTTTTAAGGAGCAGTGAAGAGTGTCTTAGTCTATAATTTGTTGTCGAGTCACAGTCAAATAGCTTGTGCGAAGTGCTGAATCTTTTAAAATATGATATTTTGGCCAAATAACAGAAAAAAGTGAGCGCCCACATAGCGACAGAAAACTGTATGACCTGGAAGTTCATGAAAACGTAAATGTGATGCATGTACTGCCTCTGATGTGGCGGTAATGATGGGGAAAAACATTTGCTGGTCAAAAACTTCATATTTGAACTTGATTTTAGTGAAATGTTAATAATATAATAACACATGCAACGATGCAAATAAACATAGCCTATCTGTATGCCTATACATTTATATGGTAACACTATACAATAAGATTTCGTTAATGTATTAACTAGTGAACAATGGACAATGCATTTATAACAGTATTTATTCATCTTTCTTAATGCTAGTTAATGAAAATACAGTCGTTCATTGGTAGTTCACCTTAGTTCACAGTGCATTAACTAATGTTAACAAACACAACTTTTGATTTTAATAATGCATTAGTAAATGTTGAAATTAACATTAAGATTAATAAATGCTGCAGAAGAATTGTTCATTCTTAGTTCATGTTAACTACACTAGTTAACTAATGTTAATTAATGAACCTTATTGTTATGTATTTGTTAAGTGTATAAATGTATCTGTATAGCCTTCAATAAAGCCACAATTTCAACTACCAATAGGAGGTTTCTGGCTGAGAGCAAAAATTTATTTTGCCTATGTCACAATATGAAGCCATGTACATGATACTGATTTTTGTTGCCAAATTGGTTTGGAACAGTTGTTGAATAAACAATTAACCTGAACTATTATGCCTGTCTATCTGCTTGACTGACTGTTTTATTGATCACTGAGAGAGCATTGTCTTGGTATGATGTTGGTTCAATATAAAAACGAATTTTTAAAAAATAGCTTAGATGTAGTAAACTACTTTTGCCATGTTACTGTAGCTTAGCTTGCTGCATTTCCCAGGGCTGTAGCTTTAGTGTAGTAAAGCTTAATTTAACAAAGAGTAACTGTTAGCTTAGCTCACCACATTTTCAAAGTAGCTTGCACAACACTGACTTTAAGTATAACAGTAGTAAACTTCACTGTTTTTAGCTTGTACTGCAACTATACTAAAGGTGAACTGATAGGTATACTGATAGTTTACTAATTAAATAGCCTACTTGTAGTAGCATTTTTAGTACACTTTGAAGTATAGTCTCATTAAACTGCTAGTTTAGTAGTTTTATACGGTAAGTATACTCGTAAGTATTCTTTAAGTGAACTTTACAGCATACTTTAAGTATACTACTATGTCCCTATTTAGGTATTACTTTGTATATATTTTGTTATATGAATATCTGAACAAGTCAAGTCAAGTCAAGTCACTACTATTTGTAAAGCGCTTTTAACAATGCAAATTGTGTCAAAGCAGCTTTACATCAGCTTGATATAAGCTTTATATCAGCTTTACAGTATTTAGACGGGGAAATAGTGTGTCGAAATAGTGTCATTCTCCTCTAGCCAGACAAAATCAGCAGTTTAAATCTAGGCTAAAGCAGAGTCAGACTGTGCAGAGGACTCATCTGGTTCCTGTGGTCTTGTCCCAATGGCCATCTAGGAGACAGGGTCTTCACTGGGGATCAGTCTCTGGGGCTCATCTAGTTGTCCTGGTCTCCACTGACGTTCAGGTCATCTCAGGTCATGTAGAGGCCATCCACCATCTGATCTGGATACGGACTGGATCCGGGTGGCTGCAGTGACCATCTGATCTGGATAAAGTCTGGATCTGGTGGCTACTGTGATCTCGGAATAAAAAAGAAACAGACTAATATTAACGTAGATGCCATTCTTCTAACAATGTAACAAGTACATTGGTTGTTTTGGGAAGTGTTCCCTTTTCCAGTTGACCTAATTAATGCAGCCTAACATTCCTTTAACAGATTTGAATGATAGAAATGCGATAGTGTATTATGTGTAAACCAGGTTAAAGAGATGGGTCTTTAATCTAGATTTAAACTGACAGAGCGTGTCTGCTTCCTGGACAGTGTTAGGTAGATTGTTCCAGAATTTGGCCGCTAAATAGGAAAACGATCTCCCACCCGCAGTTGATTTTGATATTCTAGGTATTATCAAATTGCCAGAGTTTTGAGATCACAGCGGACATGAAGGACTATAATGCGATAAGAGCTCACTCAAATACTGAGGTGTCAAACCATTCAGGGCCTTATAGGTGATTAGCAAGATGTTAAAATGTATACGATGTATACGAAAATGTTAATAGGGAGCCAGCGCAGTGTTGACAGAACCAGGCTAATGTTGTCATACTTCCTGGTTCTTGTAAGAACTCTAGCTGCTGCATTTTGAACCAGCTGGAGTTTGTTTATTACACATGCAGAGCAAGCACCCAATAAAGCATTACAATAATCTAGCCTCGAGGTCATGAACACATGAATTAATGTTTCTGCATTTGACATTGAGAGCATAGGTCGTAATTTAGATATATTTTTAAGATGGAAAAATGCAGTTTTACAAATGCTAGAAACGTTTTTTCAAAGGAAAGGTTGCTATCAAAAAGTATGCCTAGGTTCCTAGCTGATGACGAAGAATTTGCAGAGCAGCCATCAAGTATTAGACAGTGATCTAGGTTATTACATGCAGAAGATCTCTGATTGTTTATCATGTTTGGAAGTTGGTTGATCCTCTTTCATTCTCTGCTGCACTTAGTGACCCCCCCCCCCCCCCCCCCTTTCTGATTGCTATAGTCTTTCCAGTGCTGAAGACATTCTTAATCTCTATGAAGAAAGTATTTCTACTATTTAGAATAATTTTGCACCCTTAAAATTTAGACAGGTCCCTTCGTCGCACTGCTTCCCTTGGTTCAATACTGAGCTTAGGGCAATAAAAACCAAGGGCCGCTGGCTAGAAAGGCTTTATAAGAAAACTGGCCTTGTTGTTCAGTCCTTGGCTTATACTGAACACATTAAGCAGTACAGGAATTCTCTTAATGCAGCCCGTTCATCTTATTTCTCTACCTTTATTAATAAGTCCAAAAACAGGCCTAGAACATTATTTACTTCAATTAAAAAAATAATTCAGCCTCCTGCACGGTCTCTAGAGAGCTCTGATCAAATGTGTGACGCTTTCCTGAACTTTTTACCTGTCTACACCCTACCTCTGCTCCCACTACTGAACTTCTCTCTTCAAGTCTCCCTAGTTTTGACTTTATCGCCCCCACAGTGGTTGATGAGAGGATCAGGCTAACTCCTCTACTAGTCTTCTTGATCCTGCACCTACCCTCTTACTGAAGAATTGCGTGCCTGCCCTGTTAGACCTCAGCTCATCTTTTGACACTGTTTGTCATGAGATACTCTGTTCACGACTTTCAGCAATTGGAATTACTGGCACAGCCCTTGATTGGTTTTCCTCCTATTTGACTGGGAGGCAACAATTTTTTATATACCAGAATCACAGATCATCTACGAAATTCATCTGCTCTGGTATATCTCAGGGTTCTGTTTTGGGCCCTCTCCTCTTCACCATTTATATGCTACCAATTGGACAAATAATTAAGCACTATGGGTTTAACTTCCATTGCTACGCAGATGACATTCAGATTTATTTTAGCACACCTTCCACTTCAGTGTTTTCTCCGCCTTCATTAACAAATTGCATCAAGGAACTCAAGCTTTGGCTAGAGGCAAATTACCTTAGATTTAACTCTGATAAAACTGAGGTAATTCTGATTGGCTCTAAAGCTGTTGTATCTAAGCATTCTAGTCAACTGCTGGATCTGGATGGTGATCTGATTATGCCCTCCACTAAAGTCTGCAATCTTGGTGTTCTCATTGATTCTACTCTTTCATTCAACGGTCATATTGGTAAAGTGGTTAAGACAGCTTTTTTTCCATCTACGTAATATCTCGCATATTCGATCCTCTCTCAGTCAGCAGGATGTTGAAACTGTTATACATGCCTTTGTTACCTCCCAATTAGATTATTGTAATTCACTTCTTTGTGGCATCTCAGCTAATAGTATCAAACGACTACAATATGTTCAAAACTCTGCTGCTCACTTGATTACTCACACAAGAAAGAACGATCACATTACCCCTATCCTTTATCATCTTCATTGGCTCCCGGTTTCCTTGCGTATTAACTTCAAGATACTAATTCTCACTTATAAAGCCCACCATAACATTGCTCCTTCTTATTTATCTTATTTACTTCTACCATATGTACCTGCCCGCTCATTAAGATCTTCTAGTGAGGGATTGTTAGTCACCCCTAAGTTTCGTCTGGTGACTATGGGAGCTAGGGCCTTCAGCGTTGTTGCTCCCAGATTGTGGAATGCTCTTCCTCAAACCATCCGTCAGGCATCCTCCCTTCTCTCCTTTAAAAACCTCTTGAAAACCCATTTTTTTCTGACCATTACTTTTCAAGTCATAGTCTGTGAACTGTACCCTGTTATGTTTATCTTCATTCTTTCTGTATCTCTAATCTAATCTTGTAAGTGGTTTCTGTATATTACTCTTAGCTTTTGGTTCATGTTTTTTGGTATTGATGTCTATTGTCTCTGTTCCTTAAGCCTGATTTGTAAAGTGACCTTGAGTGCTAGAAAGGCGCTATATAAATAAAAATGATTATTATTATTATAGTGTGATAACTAGGTGAAGGAGTCTTCTGATTTCTATGATGTGAGGCAGCTAGCTGTCGGTTTAGCCAGTCTGTCTGCTTCATACAACATGCAAAACATCAAAGAAAGAACAGGGTATCTGTTTGTAAACAAAAAAATTGTATTCTAGCTTCACGCATTCTTTTTTAAACACTTGAATGCAAGTTTCATAAATTAAAAAAATAATAATAATAATATTTAATAATAATAATAATAATAATAATAATAATATATATATATATATATATATATATATATATATATATATATATATATATATATATTTTTTTTTTTTTTTTTTTTTTTACAAAAAGCTGAAAAAAGACTAAGAATTGGATTCAGAATGATAATCAAAACGTAGATGGGTTAATCAACACACCAAAGCTTGACAGTCATTACTACCTCTTCATTGGTTGACATTTTTTTCCATAACGTTACACACAGTTTCGATGCTGTTTTATGTCAGATGATCATGTTAGATTACATGCGGAAGTATCTGTTGGTTCGCTTTCTTCTTCACTTTTTTTGGAAATTCTGTACAGAAGATGTGTACTACTGCCCCCTACCATACAACAATGAAAACACGGATTGTAGGAGCACAAATATATTTAAACTTTTTCTAAGTATAAGTCAAGTATACTTAAATGCAGTGGCAGCTCCTGCCAATTCTCTTGGGGAGGGGGGGTAGTGGCAAATGTTTGCTCCCTTACATTATACTGCTCACTTACATCACATTACTTACTTATATTACATTGCTCCCTTATATTGAAATTTTGCTTGCCTCTCTTTCAAAGCAGCAAAGCAATCAATTACTCTCTCGTTGAAAGCAGGCATGTTCCTGACTAGTTCCCTCTCCATGGAAAACATGGACAGTGCATTCAGAAGTTCCTGTCCACATTTCGGAGGAATGTCTTGATTCTCTTTAAGGTTGAGAAGCACCTCTCAGCTTCAGCAGTTGTCATGGGAGTGGTTATGAGGATGTTCAAAAGAGCTACAGTCTCAGAAAAAAAAATATACTGGAGGTTGTACTTCAGCAAAACCTGGTACAGTGCCAGTGCACCACAGCAGCCCTTGAATTTTGGACTCTCATAAATGAGAGACAGTTCAGTCTTAAGCTTCGCCTTATTCAACATGGGGTATGCCCTGACAGTGCTGTTCAGAGCCTCAACAGGGAATGTATGGCAATGCTGTTCAAACCTCTCTCCTTGTAGCAGCGTGGCACTCACAAGGTGCTCAGTGAATGAGAACCTTTGTGGTTCCGGATTGTGTCGCAGATCTGTCAAAAATAAATTATTTTATTTTAGTAATAAAACTAATTGTTTATTATAATAAATTAGGGTTGTCAAAAGTATCAGAAGTATCTACTTTTAAAAATGTGACAATACCAGCATTTGTTCACACACTCAACAGATATTACTCTGATTGGCTACAATGATCACTGCTTCACACTTTTCACCAAGCGCTTACACTGAAGCACACGTGAGCATTTGAAAGCCGCGTCTATGAGCGGATCCCTAATATATCTGCTCATAAACGGATCTGCTGATAGATGCGGCTTTCAAATGCTCCTGTGTGTATCTGTGTGAGCAAAAGCGTGAAGCAATGAAAACCAGTCCAAAACTGTCTTTTCAGGAAACAAAAAAAAAAAAAAAAAAAAAAAACTCTGTATATTTTAAATAATTGTTGGTAATTCAAAAGTACAATACAAGGAGTAAAAAAGACTGCTACCATCCATTCATGAGCTGAATGTAAAAACATACCTTTTTAGACAGCCTCTGCTTCTCTTCTTTTCCCAAGGCCCTCCCAAGGATCTTGTCATTTCTTTTGCTACTTGCTGCTGTTCTTGCTCTTGAAATGAGCTCTGGTCCCTGAAAGCAGACAGATCAACAGTGTTTGTATATGAATAAAACTCTATGTCATTGGCAATCCCTGCAACTCATGTCTTAGAAAAACAGAAAAAAATACAAATAGTCTGTTTTATTTTTTTTTTCTGACAATAGCTGGAAAAATATTAAAAAAATTGCTAGCTTAATGTTGTTACACACAGGGTAATTACAATTTCAAAAGATGCAGATGACTAAATTAGTTTCCCATTTTGAAGTTCCTAAATCTTGTTACCATATAGCATACATTATGAAATTACATGGTTTTATATGTAGAAGTTATGAACAATGTTATGTGATTTTACCTAATGGTCTGCACTTTCATTATGAAGTTCTGGAGGGTTTATTTGATGAAGACTGCATCAATGTCCTTCTTCTGCAGCTGCTGGTACATCATGTCAATGTGGGGCATTATTTGATGAAACAGTTGCAGAAAAAACTGGAAGTCTTCATCCTGCAGCATCCTCAGGAAGCCAGATGCCTCCCTCACTGTGGTGCTATCAAATGAACCGGTAGTCACAATAGTCAAGTCAAGTCAAGTCACTTTTATTTATATAGCGCTTTTAACAATACAGATTGTGTCAAAGCACTTAACAGTATCAAATTGGAGATTTGTTAAGTGCAATAGATCTGAAACACTCTTTGAGAGCGTTTTCTCGTATACAGTGTTCACAATTCCATGTTGTGGATGAGGCTCTTGGCAGCCTTCGTGCAGCAATCTGGTCGAGAATTGTAGTGCGTTTCGATGACCGTGTAAAAAAAAATGTAGAAAAGAAAAAAAACTTTCTGCTGAAATTTGAGAAGTAGCTTGCTGCATGATCAAATTCAGCTGGTGTGCATAGCAATGCACATAATGGGCATTTTCATAATGTTCACACACCTTCTGCTGTACACCAGCCCGCTCTCCCCTCATCGCACTGGCCCCGTCGTATGCTTACGTGATGAGTTTACCTTTGTCATCATCAGTGAAAAGATTGTTCAGCCTCTCCAAAATCGCACTTGCAATCGAGTCGGCTGTTGCATCCAAGATAGGGATGAACTCAAAGAAACGTTCTTGCACAGCATGGCTCCTGTCAATGTATCTTAAAACAAACACCAACTGAGTCTGTGTTGCAATGTCCGTTTTTTCATCAGCTTGGATTGCTATGAATCTTGCTGACTTCATCTCTTCCATTATATGCTCCCTAATGACTGATAGCATGCAATCCAAAAGCTCATTTTTCACAGTCTTTGATGTCCCTTTGAAGACTGTGGCAGTTTTCAAGTGTTCCTCAAACACCTCATCTAGTGACGCTACTAAGTCGACCAGTCCACGAAAAATGCCAGCGTTGCTTGAGCCTTCGCACTCATCATTGCCTCTCAAGGCTAAACAGGCCACAAATCCTCACACAGTCAATAAGACGGCCTAGAATGTGGCGGTTCTTACTAACCTCATCGTTGTGACGACGTACAGCTATATGGTAGCTGTCATCCAACTGTGTGTCAATATTGACCGCCCGAAAGCTGCCAATTTTAGTCAACTGTCCATATGCATCTTTGCTTTTTTGTGTTTTTTGACCTTCTCCGAGAGATGATGCATGTCAGTGACACCTGTAGTTGTCCATGTGATGTCCGTCATGCTCTCGGGATGGAACAAAATGCTCTCGGGATGGAACAAAATGCAGGGGCAGCAGAATAAAGCGTTAGCTTCTTCGCAGCCCGCTAGCCATTTTTTCCGCTCATACCACGTCCTCAAAAATCCCGTTTATATGACTTTCTGCCCTTTGTAGATACTTGTTTGATGTTTAAATTTGGTCTTGGTGGTCCTAATTCTTTAATTGCCAATTTATCCTTATTGCTACGACGACTGAATGGTATTTCTTTCAATGACACGATAGAATTCATCTGCACCGAGGTAACATTCGCCATGATGTCGATCAAGTTCAACTGACAACTGAATTTGAGTTGGCATAGCTGTCCCCGTCTCTGTTTTTTTTTTTCACATTTAATAAAGATATTAAAGTAGTTTTTAATTTTTTCTTGTTGTTAAAATTCAAAATAGTTTTTTAAAATATTTTTGGATGTGACTGTTCTCACCAATCCTTGCACAAGTTAAGGTTACGCATGATGACGAAAGCACATTAGTGCTAGCTCTCCCGGAACCCATAGAGAT
The DNA here is from genome assembly GCA_036784905.1 of Acrossocheilus fasciatus. Classification (NCBI taxonomy): domain Eukaryota; kingdom Metazoa; phylum Chordata; class Actinopteri; order Cypriniformes; family Cyprinidae; genus Acrossocheilus; species Acrossocheilus fasciatus. The sequence continues at coordinate 35,530,568 of CM071944.1, forward strand.
TGCATTGCAGTGCTTGCAGTTCAAAAAAAATATCTTTGTATGGAAGTCTATGAGAGCACTCGGGGCGATTTTCAGTCTGACAGAAATCGCCCAAAAAGGGGCGGTACTACACAAAATGCAACTCGACACTGATTGGACTATTCAGAGGCAGAACAAACAGTCTAGAATAGTGAAAGCTAGCGTAACACTGTGGTTGAATGTGAAAGAAAAAAAGCCCCTCCCTTTCATGCTTTGGTGGTGTGTCGCCCGATCGCCCTAATGGAGAAACCGCCCCTGCTTAAATATATTCCTGAGAAGTACATAAAGTCCATTTATGAGAAGTACATAAAAAGTAAACTAAAAGTATACTTTCCTGTTTTTAGTTTAAAAGAAGTATACTAATAGCACACTTGAATAAACTTATTTTTCGTAAGGGTCTCCCTAGAGATAACTTTATCTTTTGATTATCTCTTGGTCAAGCACTACGGGTGGTGTGCATTGCAAGGCCAAATAAACTGCCTGAACTGCTCATAAACACGCCCCCTAGCTTTGAAACAGTATCAAGTTGCTGTGAATAATACCCTACAGGTTTATTTTGATCTCCCCATTCTTGGGTTGATGTCAGATGTCATGTAACCTTTTTGTTCATTCACATGCAATGTAAAAGACTTTCTGTGGTTGGGCATGCTATGCATAAGGCATGTTTCAATTACCAAAAAGAAAAGCCATTTTAGCTTCAGGAGTCCAGTCAGCTGAATCTTGGGCTCTTGGATTTCCCTTTAACAAATTGTTTAAGGGTTGTGATTTTTCTGCATACCCTTCAATTCAACCACGACTGTAATTACATAGGCCCAAAAAGGATCTCCGCTCTCGGAAAGTTTGTGGAATTGGATGTGTTTTAACAGCCTCACAGCTATAGGTGTTATATGCCTCTCACCCTGAGATATACTCTGACCCAAATTACTTCTGTCTGACACAGTTGAGCTTTTTTTCTGGTTTCCTCTGTGACCTTTGCTGTACAGGAAATTAAGCAGCCACCTGACATCCCTCTCATGTTCAGTCTCATCTTCTGAACAAATCAAAACATTATCAACATACTGAATGACAACCGATACAATCAAAATCTTTCAAATGTCTTTGCAAAGATTGCTGATAGATAGTAGGAGAATTGAGGAGACCCTATCTCATAAAGGTGTATTGTTGACTTTGAACTGTGAATGCAAACCATGATTGGATTTATTTAGCAATTGGCACAGACCAAAATCCATTAGCCATGTCAGTTACTGTAAATCATTTGTGTTCTGGTTTAACCCTTTAAGACCTGCCATAGAACAATTCCGCCAGAGTATATCTTAGTATTTTTACATGCAGTGCTGTCATTCTTTTGAGTATTTTCAAATGCCATATATCAATACAATCCTTACACCTCCAATTTGAAGGCTGTGTATGTAAGAAATCCATAATAACTAGATAAATAGCTCAAAAGTGCAATAAACCAACAACAACAAAAAAAGAAAATCAAAATTTTTTTTTCCAACATATTTTACTGAATACAGAAATATCACAAATGTCAACTTCAAACTTGTCAATGTAAAAAACTTGCATAAAACACTTTGAAACTGCATACAATTGATTTGGACTGATTACATAAATTTGTTTGTGAGATACACTCATTTTTATAAAAAGTGCATTGTGAAGTCAAACCGATAACATATTGCTTTTGAGAGCAATGTTGATTGAACGACTAAAAAAGATGTCAAATAATCAGTTACACTACTATAAAATCTGTAATTTATCAGAACTAAAAATGCAGAAAGGCTGTGATAACACTTGTGACAATTCCTGACTAGAATAATGCAGAGGGGCATGTAGCATGCCTCACAGATGAATGGAGTGCATTTGAATTTGTGGGGTAAAAAAAGACAACATTTTGCTTTTGAGAGCAATGTTGAATCTTGAAAAAATAAATAAATACATAAAGACCATCTCAGTTATTCTTGTGTAAAAAAAAACAACAACAACAAAAAAAACATAAATACATAAAACTAAAATTAAAACCCACTAGAAACGGAATCTGGAGCAGATAAGTAGTCGGAAAGTTCCTCATTGTCGGACGCAAGTAACGTTAGTAGCTCCAAAACCTCTGCGCCCATGTACTTATTTTTTCGTGCAGTCGTAATATTATGCACGCGAGTGTGTGATTGTGCTTGCATTTGTAAAGGTGCATTTGTGTGCATGTGTGAAAAAGAAAATAAGAAGCAATGATTGCAATGATAAAGAAAGAGTGACGAATAGAATGCAGCAGCAGCAGTAGTATGTACAGCAAATGAAAGCCAAATGTCATGGCCTGTGATGCCACAACATGCGAGAAACAGAACGTGATTACGTCATAGTAGTCGTAGGAAAAGGTAATGGTTACACTTTACTTGAAGGGGTGTGCCTAAGACTGACATGACACCTTCATAATCATGACATGACACGTCATGAATATGAAGGTTTTTTTATGCATGTTTATGACAACGTAATGATTAGTTAATAATATTGTGCCCCCCCCCAAAAAAAGTCATGACATTATGATACATTAACAAGTCATGAATTAATGTTAAGTTAATGATGAGTTAATAATATTGTGCCCCCCCCAAGTAAAGTCATGACATTATGATACATTAGCAAGTCATGAATTAATGTTAAGTTAATGATGAGTTAATAATATTGTGCCCCCCCCAAGTAAAGTCATGACATAATGATACATTAACAAGGCATCAGTTTATGTTAGTTAGTCTATGAGTTGTTAATGATTTATTAATAATGTGTACAGTCAAGTAAAGTCCAACGTGATCTCATGATAATTCATATGTATTTTACGTAAAATGTGGTTCTGTAAAACGTACATTCACTTACGTATTTACAGGCACTAAAAAGTACAACTCTAAAATATTTTCAGCATCTAAATGTACAAATACTTGCGTATTGACAAAAATGAATCCTTATGAATATTGAAATCGCAGAATCAATTTTATTATTAGTTGTCATATCAATTACCTTGTTTTCAATTGCATCATTACTCGTTTACTTAATATGAAATGATAACATGTTGTGTGATTTCTGCTGCCGGCTCGTTTCCAATAATAGGCCTACAACATGAAACAAGACTTAACTTTAAACCTTAAAATAAATAGCATTTGAAATCGTTTAACCTTTACTTGTCATGAAATGTTTACTTTGTTTGCCATGGGCCACAAAAGGCGTATTCTCCGACATGCTGTGACTGACAATAGAACTATAAAAAATAAAAATAAAAGGTCCCACTTTATATTAGGTGGCCTTAACTACTATGTACTTACATTTGAATTAATCATTTGGTACAAGGCACTCATTGTGTACATACATGTTTTTACATTGTACTTATATTTTTTAAAATACCTATATGTAATTACATCTGTAATTAATTTCTGTAATTACATTTATAATTACACTGTTGACCCATCCCTCACACCTTAACCCACTCTTAAACCTACCCAGACCACCAAACCTGTCCCTAACCTTACCCGTATCCCACCTCAATAGCAGCAAAAGTGTTTTGCAATACAGTATGAACACAATAAGTACATTGTACTTATTTTTTTGTTGTAAGTACATAGTAGTTAAGGCCACCTAATATAAAGTGTGACCAAATAAAAAAACCTCACCAAAACTGCAACATAATTACGAAATGAAACAATTTTATTCGTACACTGTAATCCAGATCTTCAGAATCCATACGACTGCGAGCAAGACCCAAATCCAAGCCTTTATTCAACGATCTTCATCTCCATCCAGAGCAGCGAGTCCAGAGACCATAAACAGCAAAGCCCGCGCTAACTGCCGCTTCAAACGACAGGTTTTACGGCAGGATAATCGAACACTCACTGGCTCTCGCCCATAGACATAATATACGTAGACACCTCATGACATGCTGGAACGTAACCCAGCATCGCCGCCATATTGGTTGGGTCTCCTCACTTTATGTCCGTATTTTGTGCAGTTTACTGTTACAATAACCCGCGCAGATATCAGATCGTGTGGGATTACCTTTCACAAGTAAGATTGAACAATAATTTTGGTTATTTTACCATTTATAATATTATGTCATCGTAACTAACGTTACTTACGTGTAACATTATTACAGCAGGAACTGGTACACTCTCTCTCATTATCTCTTGCCGTTTTTTTTCCTGTTCTTCAACTTTCAGAGGATGTGTTCTTACTCAGGGAGCACATCATTTCATGCTTGTGTGATTTGTGGTCAGTGGCGCCTGCAGGTGTACGGCTGGACGCACTGTGCGTACGATGAACGCTCAGACTGACCTGAGATTTGCCCCGCAATCATTTCAACAGTAAATTATAGCCGTATTTCTGTCGACTGAACCAGCCATGCCATTAATATTGAAGGTATCAGTCTTTTGCATGCCAAAGTCCATTTCTGCTTATAAACAGGTCAGGTACCACAATTAATTTGCCTATTTTACAAATGGGAATTCAACAAAAGTCATGACAATGTTTTACATTCAAGCTACCCGTAAAATTTGTTATTGTTGTTATTATTATTGTTGTTGCTGTTATATATTTAGTTACATGCATTTAGAAGAAGCTTTTATTCAAAACGACTTACAAAAGAGTAACAAATGACTCCAAAGTCAGTCACAATGCCAGGTTTATTATACAATAATAATCAAGTCTAAGATGATCACAAATTAAACAAGATTTTGATGCACATCTTTCTTATTAAATCGTTGTATTCCAACTCGTGTCCAATTTGCAGTAGGCCTATTCCACATAATAATATGCAATAAAACAATATACAATATGATTCGTTAACACGTAGGCTACCTAGGAGCTTGCTACATATAGTTGCAAAGTTACTTACTGTCAGTAGAAAGTGGACTATCAAAGTGAAAGTGAAAAAGTGAAGTGACATACGGCCAAGTAGGGTGACCCATATTCGGAATTTGTGCTCTGCATTTAACCCATCCAACGTGCACACACACAGCAGTGAACACACACCCGGAGCAGTGGGCAGCCATTTATGCTGCGGTGCCCGGGGAGCAGTTGGGGGTTCGGTGCCTTGCTCAAGGGCACCTCAGTCGTGGTATTGAGGTGGAGAGAGCACTAGACATTCACTCCCCCACCTACAATCCCTGCTGGCCTGAGACTCGAACTCACAACCTTTAGATTACGAGTCCAACTCTCTTACCATTAGGCCACGACTTCCCCCTTTCAAATGTTAATATTTGATTTGACCCTTGATATAACTAAATGATGTTGTCACGGTGTACACAGCAGGGAGGAACGAGGAACACGGAGACGAGGATAAACGTCAAAATAATAGTCTTTAATAATGACATCAAGGCGGGGCAAGACAAGGCAAGGTTTCAGACAGGAACACCGGGGAATAACGAGTAGACCAGACGAAATCTAACTAAACAGGCAGGAACTAAATACACATGACAATTACACATACATACACACACCTGAACTGAATAAACCAATAATCACACTAAACAAGGATAGGAACATGACCAAATATGGAAACAAGAGGCGGGAACACATGACACACACGACAGAGGACTGACAGATGTACATTTGGTAACACTTTAGAATAGGGAACACTTATTCACCATTAACTACAACTTTTCCCTCAATAAATTCCCAATTTGCTGCTTATTAATAGTTAGTAAGGTAGTTGTTAAGTTTAGGTATTGGGTAGGATTAGGGATGTAGAATAAGGTCATGTACAATAAGGCATTAATATGTGCTTAATTAGTACTAATAAATGGCTAATATTCCAGTAATATGCATGCTAATAAGCAACTAGTTAAGAGACCCTAAAATAAAGTGTTACCGTACATTTTAGGTTACTTGAGAAAACATTTTTCTTTACAGTTTAATACACTGCCGTTCAAAAGTTTGGGATCAGTAATTATTTATTTATTTATTTATTTTATTTATTTTTTTTAAAGAAGTTTCTTATGCTCATCAAGGCTGTATATATTTGTTAAAACATACATAATATTATTTCACAAAATAATATTGTGAAATATTATTACAATTTAAAATAAAAGTTTTACTTTAAAATATAATTTATTCCTGTGAAGCAAAGCTGAATTTTCAGCATCATTACTCCTGTCTTCAGTGTCACATGATAATTTAGAAACCATTCTAATATGCTGATTTATAATCAGTGTTGGAAACAGTTGTACTACTTAATATTTTTGGTACCTGTGATATTTTTGATAAATAAAAAGTTAAAAAGAACAATGTTTATTCAAAATAGAAATGGTGTGTTACAATATACACTACTATTCAAAAGTCTGGGGTTAGTAATTTTTTTTCTTTCTTTCTTTTTTAAAGAAATTAATACTTTGGTAACACTTCATTTTGATGGTCCCTTTTGAACATTCTGTTGACACTAAGTAATGTTGCAAATACATGTCAACAAACTCTCATAAGAGTATTAGTAGACTGTCTGCTTCATATCTACTAACTCCTTATTGTGTTGATCTCCCAACAGATATTCTACTGACTATAAGTAACTTTGCAAGAATATGTCAACTTAATCTAACCCTAACCCTACCAGTCAACTAATACACTACTAACACTCTAATGAGAATTAGTAGAAATGTAGGTGCAACATTACTTATAGTCAATATAATGTGTTAAAGGGACCATCAAAATAAAGTAAAACCAATACTTTTATTCAGCAAGGATGTGTTACATGGATTAAATTGATATTAAAGACTTGTATTGTTAGAACATATTTCTGTTTTGAATAAATCCTGTTCTTTTAACTTTTTATTAATCAAAGAATCAAAGAAAAAAAGTATCACAGGTTCCATTAAAAAAAAAAAAAAGAGCAGCACAACAGTTTCACTGTTGTAAATCAGCATATTAGAATGATTTCTGAAGGATCATATGACACTGAAGACTGGGGTAATGATGATGAAAATTCAGCTTTGCTTTAAAGGAATAAATGATAGCCTATTTTAAAGTATAGGTATTAAAATAGGAAACCAATATTAGAAATTGCAATAATATTTCACAATATCACTGTTTTTTTGGGGGTTTTTTCTCTGTATTTTTTAAATAAATACTGCCTTAATGAGCATAAAAGATTCCATTAAAAAAAACAAGGTCAATTGTTTATTAGGTTTATAATATAGGCCTTTTTAACATAATATAATATAATATCAAAACAAACTAAAGCATTTAAACTGATAGAATAGAATATAATAAAATAGAATAGAATAGAATACACAACAAAACGAACTGAAAACTTAAACTGAGATCTGCAAGTTAAATATATGTATATATATAAAAAACGTGAACGTGGATTCTTAGCCTATATAGTTATCTAAACATTGCTATGAAGTAGGCTACAGTTTGCACACAATACACAATACACCTGTGTGTGACTGTAAATGTCTCACATTTTTGTTATCGTTCTGTGCCCATCATCCGATATTTCTATTTTTGGTGCACATCATTCTCTTTTATGAAACCTGTAAACCGCATTCACTGGTTCAAACTCTATAGCAACTCCAGCTCTAGCAACTTTGCCCGAGCACTGCAATTCTTTTGTTTTTACTAGAATTCAATCAAATGGCTTTCCCAACTCATTTTTGTGTGTCCGTGGCACATTATTTCTTCTGGCAAGACACACACACATACAGTATATATTTTGAAAATATTTACATGTATTTACATGTATATATTTATATTAATATAAATTATTTTATATATAAATATATTTAATATATAGAAATAACATTTTTCTTTAATATATGCATGCATGTGTATTTATATATACATAATAAATATTAGTAGCCTGACTACGTCAGACTTCATACTTCCGCTCAATTTCAGTTCGCTTCTGTACTCAGTCTGATATAGTAAACCATCTCCCAGATTATCTCCAGCTCCGCAGCAGCTGGCCAACCAACGAACAGAGGGTGGGCTGAGAGCTGTGACATAGAAACTAAGCGCCAAATTCAAGATTGTAGTTTAAGTTAAGGAAATCTAAAACAACAGTGGACATGGAGACACGGGATGCTATTTGCTCTGTTGTGGAGAATATTCCCGGCATTTGCTAACTGAAGCCCGAACAAGAAGGTTCACATTTTGAATGGAGGTGATGTTGTGGCCCTACTCCCGACAGGTTTTGGGAAAAGTTTAATTTATCAACTGTTACCGATCATCTGCGAGAAACTGGGGAGGCCAAAGTCCGGCAAGGCGATCATTGTGGATGCGTAGATTTAGTTCACATAATCTGCAAAAGTCGTTCACAGTCATCTTCACTCTGGTATTTCGCTCGATGGATTTGTTTTCACCGCATACCTGTGTTTACAGCAGAAGTTCGAGGCGGCTGAGCCAGCGCATAACATACATCATAACCAAACGAACGTTATGTGATTGGCTTACGGGTACACCAATGATTTTAAACTTCAGACAAGAGGAAGTTTAAATCCCCCCCCCCCCCCCCCCCCCACGAGAAAGTAAATGCTTGTCAATTATTCCCCAATTATGTATTACCAGGCTAAAATATTAGTGCTGTCAAATAATTAACACAGATATGGGGGTGCCAAATTGTTCCCCATGCCTTGGAAAAGAGGTCCTTTCTCAGAGAAATTGGCCAGGGGGCTGCTGACAGCAGATTTACCATCTCTGGGAACCACGACTGGTTCAGCCAAAGGGGGGCCACATGGAGGACCCAGCATCTGTCCTCAGTGACTTGAAGGAGCAGAGCCAATGGTGGAAGGCATGCAGGCACAAGCTGGGCCGCTTATGGGCTAGGGCATCCTTTTTCTTTGAGAAAATATCGGGCAGTGAGAGTTGTCTCCTGAGGAGAAGAGCTCGATCTCTGCCCTCCTGAAGACATTCCAAATTATTTAAACCATCAAGGGTGTGAGTCTCCATTCCCCCCTGAGACATGCCACTCTGGGACAACCTGTCCACTTCCTGATTCAATCTGCCTGGCATGTGCACTGCCTTCAGTGAATGCAGGTTGCGCTGTGCTCATATGTGGAGGCACCTCACAGAAGATATGACCTGAGACCCCCTTTGTGGTTTATATAGGCCACCACTGTCAAGATGTCTGAATGGACCAAGACACGGTGGCCCTTCAAGTCTGGTAGGAAGGTTCTGAAAGCCAAAAAAACACCATCATTTCCAGGGTTGATTTGCCAGCGATAATTCCAACAATGCTCTTGTATAGAAATCCCAAACCCGAGTTAGAAGCATCTGTTGTGATGGCCTTCCTCTTCCTGGAGACCAACTCCAGCTCTGTACCTGCCCGGTACAAGTGAGGGGCCTTCCAAGGGGCCAGAGCCTTGGCTCAGCCTTGGGACACCTTGAGATGGAGGCATCCTGGGTAGCAATCAGGCACATTGGTCTGGGCCAGACTCATCCATGGAGTCTAAGAGTTTGGCCCGAAAGACCTGTGGAAGTGACATAGCATGGAGAGCAGACCTTTATTGATACGGTTCAGTCGCATTGCATCAGTTTAGATGACATCTAAACTAATGCAATGAGAGTGAACCGTATCAATAAGGGAACCAACTAATTCAATAGTTGTCCAGTTCCAGATCCAAATATTGTCATAATGTCATAGAATTTTGCTCAAAATTCTCATTATATTTAAACATGGGAATAATTAATGCACATTAGAAATCGCTGAATTGTTTTAGACTGAATAAAACTACCTTACATTATGGTTCAGTATAGGGGTGTGCGATATGACGATTTTAGATCGTGGTTGATAAAAATGTCTCCGTGTTCTGCTTTTGAAAAACTATCATAGTATCATGCTACAGTGTGCCTCTGTCTCATTATACTGTACAACATGACATACATTCACTCAAGGGACACTGCACTTATTCGCAATCACAAAAGCATATTATTTCCATGTGCTTTAAAGGAAACCATTGTGAGAGCCCATAGGAAAGAGAACTCAAAAGTCAAGTCAAGTCACCTTTATTTATATAGCGCTATTAACAATACAGATTGTCAAAGCACTTAACAGTATCAGATTGATTAAACACTAAATTTTCAGTTAAAGGCTTTTCATTATTGAATTCAGAGATGTCATTGTCTAGCTCAGTTTAGTTTAAATAGTTTCTGTGCAATCAAATCGGCGATAATTGCCAGAAAATTAAGTGAGATCAAATCGGCGATAATTGCCAGAAAATTAAGTGGGATCTCATTTATCATCTCAAATGTTTCTCCTAGACAGAAATGAGGTTACTTTAAGATCGAATGCACACTATATTGGTATACTTAAAGTCTGCTAAATTGGAACAACAGTTTTTTAATAAATGCATTTTATGCAGTGCAAAAGCAGTGCTGAAGTTCAACTAAAGTTGTATTAAATATACTTGTTTGTGCTAAAGTGGAACTATTCCAAGTATACTTAAGTACACTTTAAATATCCACTCTGTATTTTATTTTTGAAATGCAGAATTCATTCAGCATGAACTTCAAATGTATTTTGGTGACATTACAACTGCAATTCAATTACACTGTAAGAGTGCTGAACATGCATTAATATTATATTAATAACAAACTGAGGTCATTCTATCCCTTACTTTTAGTGACTTTAAAATGCATTGCAATGGCATTCCAAGTAAACTTGAAGTGTGCTAATGGCACAATTATTGTGTGCGTCTAATGCAATAAATTAACCTTTATAAATAAGGGTACAGCATAAGAAATTGCCTTTTACTAACACCCCCAGCAAACCAGTCAACTCAGTTATCCAGAGAACATGAGTGGAACATTGGGCACAGACATTTGACATTGGCTGAAGGAAACACTACAGACTGGAATTGAACCCAGGTCGCTGCCACACACCTGCACTCGCTTTACCAGATGAGCCATCAAAGCAGACATGCACTGTGTTAAACTGCGGTTACTCTATGCTGTTACAAATACTACTATAAGTAAACAGTTTTTTTTTTCTCCATTAATGACAGCACAAATTGTATGGACTTAAAGACTGTGAATCACTGACAAGCCTTAATATAGGCGCAGTAAGCGGTGCGTAGAAATAAACGTGAAATGGCCTTTTAGTCAGATGCAAATATGCAAATATGCAAATATGGCTTGACCCCAAAAAAATTCTAACAAAAGGTTTCTCAGTGGTTTACAGTAGTATCAGATGTACTTAAAAACATACTAAAAGTTTACCAAAGTTTGACTCCAAGAAAGGCCCCATTTTCAAAATGGCGGCCGTCAGGTCCTTAAAATGACCATTACTCCTTTGTATTCCTCCTAGACCAGGAATACTGGTGCCTGATGCATGTTTTGGCCATGTAATATTCTAATTAGCATATTTTCATGATAGATAAGTGATTACAAGTACAATTAATTATAAATATATATTAAAACAATTGGTTACAGGCATATTTATGCAAAAAATAAGTACAATTTCCCTTAAGTAATTGCATATTTCTCCTTTCTCATATTGTTTTGCCTAGTGTTGGTTGTTTCTGTGGTTCATAACCATTCTTTTGATTACAATAAAGAATAAATTCATTAGAACTGTGTGGTACTGTAAAATTAGTCAAAACAGGGCTGCCATGTGAAGGCTCAGTACCACTAACCCCTTTTATTTTTTTTGTGTTTTTATTTTTATAAATGGTATACACTGTGCTGCCAACAACATTTCAAAATTTCAATAAGGCAAGCAATATCAAATGTCAATATTCTGTTCCACCATCTTCTGAAAATTGTGAATTTAGTTTTGTTGGGTTTAGTATAATGCCACCTTTATACTCAAAAACATCTATAGAGGATGCATTACTTATGTATTACCTTATTCAAATTGAAATGAGTGACCATTTTAGAGGGTTCACACACAGGCCTCTGTCTGGGCTAATTCAGAGTTGTTTATAGATCAAAGTTATACAATTCAAATTTAAGATAATATTGGGTGCAATAACTTTTACATTGAATGTCAAGTCTGTGTTTTAGCAAAAAAAAGGGTATGTGTCCAAAAACACGTACTGACTAGGAGTTACATGACATAGGCTAAATCATTTACATCTCTGGTTCACCCCAAACAATGATAAAACCTTACAGTAATCTCACAAAATCATGTATTCCATAAGTACACTGCATTGCCAAAAGTATTGTATCACCCCCTTCTAATGAACAGGTTTGACTACTTTAGTAATTTCCATGAGAACAAATCTTAATGGTTAAGCCTATAATGATATTCGAGGGAATTGTGTGCTTCTAATTTTAAAGCAACAGTTTGGACAGGACCCTTTTCTATTCTAACATGACAATGCCTCTGTGTATAAGGCAAGGTTCAAAAAGAAATGATTGATTTAGTCAGTGTGGAAGAACTTGACTGGTCTGCAGAAAGCCAAGTCCTAATCCAAGCTGAACACACCTGGTGTGACTTTAAATGCAGATCTTGAGCCAAAAACTCAATATACAGGTGCATCTCAATAAACTAGAAGGTCATGGAAAAGTTCATTTATTTCAGTAATTCAACTCAAATTGTGAAACTCGTGTATTAAATAAATTCAATGCACACAGACTGAAGTAGTTTAAGTCTTTAGTTATTTTAATTGTGATGATTTTGGCTCACATTTAACAAAAACCCACCAATTCACTATCTCAACAAATTAGAATACTTCATAAGACCAATAAAAAAAAAAAAAAAAACATTTTTAGTGAATTGTTGGCCTTCTGGAAAGTATGTTAATTTACTGTATATGTACTCAATACTTGGTAGGGGCTCCTTTTGCTTTAATTACTGCCTCAATTCGGCGTGGCATGGAAGTGATCAGTTTGTGGCACTGCTGAGGTGGTATGGAAGCCCAGGTTTCTTTGACAGTGGATTGTATTGTACATAGATTCTCTATGGGGTTCAGGTCTGGAGAGTTTGCTGGCCAGTCAAGCACACCAACACCATGGTCATTTAACCAACTTTTGCTGCTTTTGGCAGTGTGGGCAGGTGCCAAATCCTGCTGGAAAATGAAATCAGCATCTTCAAAAAGCTGGTCAGCAGAAGGAAGCATGAAGTGCTCAAATTTCTTGGTAAACGGGTGCAGTGACTTTGGTTTTCAAAAAACACCATGGACCAACACCAGCAGATGACATTGCACCACAAATCATCACAGACTGTGGAAACTTAACACTGGACTTCAAGCAACTTGGGCTATGAGCTTCTCCACTCTTCCTCCAGACTCTAGGACATTGGTTTCCAAATGAAATACAAAACTTGCTCTCTTCTGAAAAGAGGACTTTGGACCACTGGGCAACAGTCCAGTTCTTCTTCTCGTTAGCCCAGGTAGGACGCCTCTGACGTTGTCTGTGGTTCAGGAGTGGCTTAATAAGAGGAATACGACAACTGTAGCCAAATTCCTGGACACGTCTGTGTGTGATGGCTCTTGATGCCTTGACCCCAGCCTCAGTTCATTCCTTGTGAAGTTCACCCAAATTCTTGAATCGATTTTGCTTGACAATCCTCATAAGGCTGTGGTTCTCTCGGTTGGTTGTGCATCTTTTTCTTCCATACATTTTCCTTCCACTCAACTTTCTGTTAACATGCTTGGATACAGCACTCTGTGAACAGCCAGCTTCTTTGGCAATGAATGTTTGTGGCTTACCCTCCTTGTGAAGGGTGGACAACTGTCAGATCAGCAGTCTTCCCCATGTTGTGTAGCCTAGTGTACCAAACTGAGAGACCATTTTGAAGGCTCAGGAAACCTTTGCAGGTGTTTTGAGTTGATTAGCTGATTGGCATGTCACCATATTCTAATTTGTTGAGATAGTGAATTGGTGGGTTTTTGTTAAATGTGAGTCAACATCATCACAACTAAAAGAACCAAAGACTTAAACTACTTCAGTCTGTGTGCATTGAATTTATTTAATACACGAGTTTATATATATATATATATGTATATATATGTATATATATATATATATATATATATATATATATATATATATGTATGTATATATATATTTCTCTGTGTCTGTGGATTCTGATGCACGGCATCCCAGCATTTCTCTCATGCAGTCTATTTGAGACTGTGGTTAGAGTCCCACTGTGGTCTGTTTATATGAATGTGTGTTTTTGTTGCTGCTGAAATTTCTAGCTGTTTATCAGGCAGATGGCACTGGCTAACACAGACACACACAAGTAGCCACATGCACACAGTCATCCAGTAGTAAAAATAAGCTGCCTACAGAAGCACCTGCCATGACAACTGTCTCTGAGCTGAAGCCTGAGAATGTAGCCTGAGAACTCTCTAAAGCCAACAGACTGACTCCTATTTCAAAGCATACTGAACAAGGCTCCAGTGTCCCTCAAAGAATTCTGAGACCAGTGACCTGTGCCCTCTACGACTGCTCCCAGGATCATTTCCACCTCCAGAACTTTCATATGCTGTCCTCTCACAACCTTTGACATTTCCTCATATTTCATGCACCGTTAAATCTCCTCAAGTTTATGTCTGCCGTTGCTTTGTAAAAGAACTATTCTTGATTTGTAACATTTCCTCTTGAAGCAATATCCTGATACATAAGCTACAAATATTTTAGTTGTTAAATGAGATAAATATATTTAGGTGGTAAATCTTAATTGACAGTAAGAATTTTGATTAATATTATCACTTAAAGAATTGAAAGCAAAAGGATAACAAGTTTATTTGTAAAATATGCAATAAAGTATAGGTGTACACCTGTTTGAGAACAATCACCCCTCTTTGAATATTAACGGTTCATTCTGTTATTTTTTTATTTTTTTATAACCCTGCACCCCACCCCACCCTCCTCCCCTCTGTTTTTGATTTTCATAACTCCTGGTACAAATTAATACACTGTTGTCACGAAAATAAAGGTGAATCAAACTGGATTATGTAGCCCTTTTTTATTCAGAAAGTCTAAAAAGTTGGGATTATGTAGCCCTTTTTTATTCAGAAAGTCTAAAAAGTTGGAATGTGACAAGTTTTCATTCCTGAAAGGTCAAAAATTGAAATGTTGGCCATGTCTGCACCATGGCATCCAGTCCCAGAGAAGCTGGATGTGATAGAGAGAACCACAGTATAGACAGTGGGTCATCTATTGTGACGCAAATAGTTCCACCACCACCTGGCCAAACTTTTTCCAAATTAACAAATACCCTGCCTCACTAAAAATTGAGACAGTGATTATTCGATTTCTGGAAACATAACACCATACAACGAAATGTGAAATAATTTCAGGTAAGGGAAACGCAAATATTATCTATCAGAAACATTATCAACGCTGTCAAAAACAGTAGCATTTAACACTAGTACAAAGATCTGTAGAACAAGTAGGTTACAGAATGAATTACATGCTACAATGAAGTCATGCTAAAAACATTCATAGGAGCACTATTATTGATTATTAATGAAAACTAGTATAGAAAACATATATAGAAAACATAGTAAAGTACTAACAAATGTTGATGCAGTAAATAGGGTATGATTTAAAAATGATCATCCCTTTAAAATAGAGAAAATATTTCACAAATCACAAACAGCTGTCTCTTTTAAAGTGATTATATTGTATGTAATGAGTTGTATTTTTAGGGGTTATTATAGCACAATTCTTTCACACCCAGTACCCCCCAGACCTCACTCATTTTCAAAGCCTGGCTACGGCCATGAGTATATTTTAAAACAGTATGCAATAATAGCACTATCAGTGTATGTAATTGCATTTATTAAAATCATACATGGATGCATACTTGTGCTTATCCTTAATGCCCACCTCTGCACTTACCCCTAACCATATTGAACCTGCTGATCAGTAAATATGTCCTATAATGTCCAGGGAAGGATCTACAGTTGTGAGCATTGTGAAAAAAAATATGAGCTGCATGCATTGCAGTTGATGTGCTAGCCCATCCAATAAATCAAAATCAGTTTTCTTATTGCATAACATTTGCATTTTCATCTGTCATTTTGGTAACACTTTATTTTGATAGTCCACTTTAGACACTCTACTAATAGTAAGTAACTTTGCAACTACATGTCAACTAGCAGTCGTTAGAGTATTAGTAGACTGTCTGCTTAATAATTTCTAACACTTTATTTTGATGGGTCCACAACATACAACACACCAGTGCCGCGGGAACGTATTTTGAGCAGGGGGAGGCTGAGGGGAAAAAAAGGGAAGGGGAGGGGAGGAGAGTTTTGCCAGTAGCTGTTATAAGTGTGCAATCCACAGGCTTGGTCCTGTAGTCGGTGTTACAGGGCCTTTTTATAGAAATAAAATCAATTTAGTTCAGCTGGACATTAGGCTGCCGCTTGCTGCGATAGACGGTGTTGGCGGTGATACCAATTGTCCACTGCGGCACCGTCCCCCACCGTCGTTTTGATTTGATTTTATTTTTATTATTATTATTTTTTTAATAATAATACAATTATTTTAGTTCAGTTAGAGGACACTACAATTAAAACTGAACGTGGCTGCTCAGCACACCGAAAGAACGACAGTCGCGCATCACAGATCAGATTTAATTTATCACGTGAGGAGAGTGAATCGAGCTGGGGTGCGTTTCCCGAACAACGATGTAACTCGCTGATTAACCACCATAGTACGATGCATTGTTTTGGAAACGAACTAGCAAGTCGCGACTGTTTCCCAAACAAGGTCGCATCTCTGTCGTTTGAACCACATTGGTTCAGCAACATAGGACCATTGTTAATGACGTCACACACATGTGGTGGAGGAATAACTTATGCTATTTAACTGATTAGAGATCTCTAAGATGCTGCTGTATTGAACATGGCACCTACTGACTAATTTACTATTTTTTGTTCCCTGTCATTTTGCTTTATTTGATGTTTGATTCATCGCGAGTTCCCTCTTACGTCACACTCCGGTGTTCCCTTAGGTATTTATGCACATGGGCACTTTTCAAAAACGGTACTTACAAAAATACATAATTAAAATGCATTTTATATTTAGATAGAATGGAAGATACAGATAGTACTGCATGTTAGCTTGCTTGCTGTGCCCAAGAGCATATTTATTTAAGCCCATATATCCTGTTAACATGAAACTATGCTTCTAACCACAGGTCGAGAGCTGCAGTTCCAACCACGTAAGTTTGTGACGCTGATTGCGAACGTTCGTTTGAACTATGGTATCGGGAAACACCGAATCGTTGAACTATGCTGGTAACGACGGAACTTGCGACCATAGTTAGCTAACGATGCTTTTGGGAAACGCACCCCTGACTGACAAGAACAGTGAGGTGAGACAGACAAGACGATGGCAGAAGAGTTTCAAAATGAAATGTAAAAACGCCTGTTTTAAAAAAATATTTTGGATTTTGAAAAGCCTGTTGATTTCTGCCATTAATCTATGTAATAATAGACGTTTTTTTTTTTAAACATTCGTTTCTCATTTATTTGGTTCCACAGTATTTGCTGATTTTTATTTTATTTAAACTATGTATTTTTTTTTTTTTCATTATTTTGCATCAAGGTATTAGGCGTCAGTGCCTCCAAACATTCTTATTCGTTTTGCTTCTACATTTCATAATTATTTGTTCCTCATTCTTTACTGATTTTTAGTTTTTCTATACATATTTAAACTTTATATAAGCAGCAGTAAGCTATTTGTTATTTTATATTAGGCATATCATGGTTTATTTTTATTCATTTTTTTTAGTAAAAGTTATATGTTATATGTAATACATTGTATTTTGTTGTTGCTTGAATTGAATTCAAGCAATTGATGCCGAATTGCCGCTAATTTAAAAGTGAAAGTAAAATGCGCACGATGCTTTTATAAGCTATATAAGCAAAGGAAAGTGAGGGAAAGAGGGAAAACACAAACAAACTAAAAACGAACAACTGCTTGATACAGAACCGCCAATTTAAAAGTAAAAGTAAAATGTGCACGGTGCTTTTTCAAACTAGGCTATTTAAAATTGAAGGAAAGTGAGGGAAAGAGAGAAAACTCAAACGAACTAAAAGCAAACAACTGCTTGACACCGAATTGCCCTAATTTGAAAGTGAAAGTAAAACGCTCACGGCGCTTATTTAAATCTGAAGGAAAGCTAGGAAAAGAGGGAAAACTCAAGGCGTGAAGATTTTTGTTTATAAACGTTTCATTTCGTTTAAAATAACTGAGTTGGTCTTTATTGTTGCTGTGTTTTCATTAAAAAAAATAAGGATGAACCACAAACTAAGCATTCGTTTTAAATAAGGGAAACCTTATTTATTTGGGTTACAAAGCAAGTAGGCCTAGCAAGTAGTTAATATTAACAAATTGAAGAAGATGTAGCCTAGTTGCATGTTTAATAAATGCAAATTTGCCATTGTACTACTTTATGACTGATCTGTTTTAATAATAACGAACCACAAACGATCGTTTTAAAAGGGGAAATCCATTTTATTTGCGTTACAAATTTTATACACAAAATTGTAATTGAAGTTTTATTAACAAAGTTTAATATTATTTTAATATTCTTCAGTTTAATTAAAAGTGAATTTCTTAATGATACTATTTTATTGTGGGCCTATATGTTTTTTTTTATTTATTTATTAATAATAATAATAATAATAATAATAATAATAATAATAATAATGAGCCACAAAGGGGAAAATACAAAGACGTTTTATTTTTATGTTGCAACGCGGTTACACGTCATCAGTTTATCCGTTTTGTTCAAGTTTTATGTTTAATATAAGCTAAGCGACTTCATCATTGTACTATTTTATTGTTGATGTAACTTTTTTTTTTTTTTTTAATTATTATATACTGAATTAACCTTAAGCATTGATCCACGAAAAGATAACGTTAAAGATCAGAATGCGACATAGTTGCTGCTGAGGTATGGACTCTATTGCTCTTTCTTGGTTTCTTTGTAATAGCTGTAGATATGCTCATTAATTCTTAATTTGGGTACAGACGTGTTACAGGGAAAAATAGGATCAAAAAGTTATGGCAACTATTTATTTATTATTATTTTTTTTAATCAGTATGATTCAAAACTACTTGCACAGTCAAATAGATTTTACTTAACTCATGTTTTATCAGAAATAATTGTTGATTTAACGTTTTTTTGTTTGTTTGTTTTGTTTTTTACTTAATACTACTAAAACAAAATAAGATTAATGCGTATTCCTATAGCCAAAGCATGAAACACAAAATCTCCAGAACACAAAGTACACAACTTCAGGCCCCTGGCGACAGCACGCTGAGTGAGTGAGTGAGTGAGTGAGTGAGTGAGAGAGAGAGAGAGAGAGAGAGAGAGAGAGAGAGAGAGAGAGAGAGAGAGAGAGAGAGAGAGAGAGTAGTATAAACAATTTTATATCAGAAATTTCTTGTAAATTACACAAAAAATTGCAAAGAATCTAAAAGTAACAATGAATTTAATATGACATTTGGAAGTAAAAGACTGAAATAGCAGCGTATTTTTAAATCTTCAATAACGGATGCGGACGTGGTGACGTCACGGGACAATTGTTGCTTATTGTCATTATAGCCCTAAGCTCCCCCCCCCCCCCATGATTTTTAATGAATATTCAAATTAATAAAATTAGTTTTATTTTTTGTTACAAAATTTAAATTGAATTATTTTTAACACCGCACCCCCAGCACCCCCATTTTTTCTTTAGCTCCGAGCCAGGGCGTGCTGCAGCACCCTCAGCACCCCTACTTCCCGCGGTACTGCAACACACTGATTATGAGAAACTTTGCAAGTATATGTCAATTTATTCTACTAACCCTAAACCTACCCTAACAGTCTACTCTGAGAGTTAGTAGATATGTAGTTGCAAATTAATGAGAATTAGTTAACATGTAGTTACAAAGTTACTTATAGTTAGTAGAATGTCTATAGTGGACTATCAAAATAAAGTGTAGCCATAATTTTGTATGGAAATAAATTAAATTGTATTAATAAAAAAATAAATGTTTATTTAAAATAAATATTTGTGTGTGCCAATAACCTCAAACATCCATGTTAAGTGCATGTTAACCTCCATGGGCCTTTTTATCCCATCGGCATAACTGCCAGCTGTATGATTTGGCTCTCTCCATCTGAACATCTGACACTAGTGCCAATTGGGGAAAGAAAATGTGTACTCCATGCCAGGTCTAGAGGCCTAGAGCTTTATGCTTGTAGTGCAAGGCGAAACCGCCTCATCCTGTCATTGCTAGCAGCGTCACAGCAAGAAGTATTATAGGCATTATAACCCAGCAGGTGACATTCATTATCACTGAAAGCAGGGCTGTGTCTCTGCGAGCTGGGCCTGTGCTAACACCAGGTTCAGTGATAGAGCTTTAGTGAACATTCAGGACCAGTTAACAAGCATAACAATTTTGCAGGGGTTCAAGGATTCAAGATGTCATCTTTATTTCTATAGCGCTTTATACAATACAGATTATGTCAAAGCAGCTTCACAGAGATACACATGTAAGGACCAAAAAATGGTTTGAGGAAGGATTCCAATTGCATGGGCGAAGGTACACTGCATGTAGGTTTTTACTTCCACTTCTGTAAAATTCACTTTACTTGTTAGAATTTTGTTTCAATTTGATTCTAACTCTGCTTAATCTAACGGCAATTTCAAATAATTCTAAAATTTAGACTGAGATATTTATTAGTTTAGTACTGTTTCTAATTTGGATATTTGCTTATTCTGGTTATTCATGGTCACACACTCACCAGTCTGATCATAGTCAGAGGTTGCAGGGTTAACTAATTCATACAACTTGTTAAGTTGGTGATTGACAAAAATTAAGAGGCCTACTGTTTCATTAATTTGTGTGCCTCCACAACATAATTACTTTCCACATAATTTTCTACTCAAATGATTTTGAAGAATACAGTGATAATGAAGGTTAGGTAAATCAAATATAGCATTTATTTATTCATTCATTTATTTATTCATTTATTTGTCATGTAAGAACACTGAAAAAATTATGCTCATTTTTTTTTTTTTTTTAAGGTAAGTTGTTGCAATCAATTTATTTTAGCAACATTTAAATAAACAAATTTATTTGACTAACTTTCAGCAAAATTTGTTTATTTAAATGTAACTAAAATAAATTGATTGCAACCACTTACCTTAAAAGACTTTTGTAAATTCAATGATTTTTTTTTTTTTTTTTTTTTTTTTCAGTGAATGTATCATGCCAATTGCACATAATCCAGCTAAAAGACCATTCAGAAATGGTAAATCCATAATATCACTTGCTCAAAGTTGTGAGAGACACATATGACAGCTGCGAAACACAGCAGTGTGTTTTGGTTGCAGGACTCAGGAGACTCACACAGCACTGCATGGTCACATTACAGAATCCCAATTACTATTTAAATACCCAAACCAGAACAAACCAGTTTCCTTTAAATACCCAAACCAGAACAAAAGAAGTGCAAATATTTACTATATAAATATTTTTGGAATTGTGTTGGGTCTATTCATGTTCCCCAAAGTGTTGTACCTGGTTTTGGGGGCGAGAAGAGAAATGATTATACAAGAATACAGAATTCGCTTAAGTTGCAAATATTCATCATGATCTATATAGATATTTCGGTTTCACTTTATTTTGATGGTCCCTTTAACACATTCTATTGACTTTAAGTAATGTTGCACCTACATTTCTACTGACTCTCATTAGAGTGTTAGTAGTGTATTAGTTGACTGGTAGGGTTAGGGTTAGATTAAGTTGACACATTCTTACAAAGTTACTTATAGTCAGTAGAATATCTGTTGGGAGACCAACACAATAAGGAGTTAGTAGATATGAAGCAGACAGTCTACTAATACTCTTATGAGAGTTTGTTGACATGTAGTTGCAACATTACTTAGTGTCAACAGAATGTTCAAAAGGGACCATCAAAATAAAGTGTTACCCAAAAAAATTATCGATCTGTGCATTATCATGCTGTGCTGTAATCAGCTCAAGCTTTCTGTACCATGATGACTGTAGCAAAATCACAATGTGAGCTGACATAATTTCTGTTTACATCATCATGTGACAGAAAGCTTGAGCTCCAGGACCATTTCCCAAAGCCTTTGGAATATAAGGAAATAATGTTGTAAATAATGTTCAGTTTCTTGCACAGACTGGTTGTTTTCCATTAATATGGATTTGGTCCCCCCTTTGCAACTATAGTAGCTTCTACTCTTCTGGGAAGGCATTCCACAAGTTTTTGGAGGGTTTCTTTGGGAATGTTTCCCCATCCATCCAGCAGAGTATTTGTGAGGTCAGGAACTGATGCTGGACAAGAAGGCCCAGCTCGTAATCTCCATTCCAGTTCATCCCGAAGGTGTTCGATGGGGTTGATGTCAGGCTTTGTGCAGGCCAGTAAAGTTCTTCCACACTAAACTTATCCAACCATGCCTCCACTAGCCCTTGTCTATCATGACCTCCTAATAATCCCCATCCACTTGATTGGCTCTATCTCTCTCTCCTCTCCACCTGTAGCTGGTGTGTGGTGAGCGCACTGGCGCCGTTGTCCTGTGGCTGCCATCGCATCATCCAAGTGGATGCTGCACACTGGTGGTGGTTGAGAAGAGACCCCCACATGATTGTAAAGCGCTTTGGGTGTATAGCAATACACAATAAAGCACTATATAAATGCTTCATTCATTCATTCATTCATTCATTCATTCATGCATTGCAGAAATCCCTTATTACATACTGAACAATCTTGTCTTAAGGTTGATCTTAATTTGTCAAGTGTGTCATACTGCCACAGGTCAAATTTGTTCTTCCTGACTTTTATAGTCCTTCCTGTCTTTAGAGACACATTAAACTGGCAGTTTACTTTATTAAGATTACATCCTTTGTTGTAATTTGTGGCTTACACCAGCTTGGTTCCTTTGATACACTGCTTTTGAAAAAAATAAAAAATAAATAAAAATCACATTATTTCTTTAAATGTAAGTGTATTGTCAGGGCAGTTCTAGTTTATTATTCATTTGAGGGATTTGAGGCAAATTACAGGTTGTACAATAACCCAGATGCAAAATACTGCCCCAGCTACATTTCTGTGGTAAGCAAAGTTCCTTCTTCTTTTTCGTCTTTCTCCATACTCTTGGGCATTGCTTCCCAAACCTGTCCTGGAGGACCCCTAGCCCTCCACATTTTGTATGTCTCCCTTATCTAACACACCTGATTCAACTCATCAGCTCGTTAGTAGAGACTGCAAGACATGAATTGGGTGTGTCTGATAAGGGAGACATACAAAATGTGCAGGGCTAGGGGTCTTACAGGACATGTTTGGGAAGCACTGCTCTAGGGGGTCAAACAACTAAAAATCAAGTCAAGAATCTTGGTGTGATTCTGGAGACAGACCTCAAAAACATTGCAAGAATTAGATGTTTTGTTTCTAGTCAAGACTTGGAGAAACCTGTTCATGCCTTCATCACCAGCAGGTTGGACTATTGTAATGGTCTCCTCACCGGCCTTCCCAAGAAGACAGCTGCAGCTCATACAGAACGCTGTTGCCAGGATTCTGACTAGAACCAGAAAATCTGAGCATATTACACCAGTCCTCAGGTCCTTACACTGGCTTCCAGTTACATTTAGGATTGATTTTACAGTACTTTTACTCATTTATAAATCACTCAATTGCTTAGGACCTAAATATATTGCAGATATTTTCACTGACAGACCACTCAGATCATTAGGATCGAGTCAGTTAGAAATATCAAGGCTTCACACAAAACAAGGGGAGTCCACTTTTAGCTATTATGTTGCTCGCAGCTGGAATCAGCTTCCAGAAGAGATCAGATGTGCTAAAACAGTAGCCACTTTTAAATCTAGACTCAAAACTCATCTGTTTAGCTGTGCGTTTATTGAATGAGCACTGTGCTACTGTAACGCTATACAATACTCGGCAGTGAGGGAGAGAAAGTCCATGGCTTAAGTGTGCAAATGGGAATCAGCTGTGTGTGATCAGTGCAATGAACTGTGTGTGTGTCGTCAGTGCAATGGATGATGGGAACTGTAGTCCGGAGGTGACATGCAACAGTTAGTGTAGTGCAAGAGTAACTGTGGTGAGTGAGTGACCTCTGTTGGTGAGTGAATGGAAGTTCACAGACCGGATTCGTGACAGCTACGTCTGAACTGAATTTTATATATAATCATTTCCTATTTTAACTGTTTTAAATTCATTTTAAATAAAATTTTTAAATAATTTTAAATGTTTTTAAATTCCTTGTTTTGTTGTTGTGATTATTTTTTATGATTATTTTACTTCCTTTTATGTAAAGCACTTTGAATTACCATTGTGTATTAAATGTGCTATATAAATAAACTTGCCTTGCCTGACTTCTTTTGTCTTTGGGCGTGTTTGGATAAACCATTGCACTCTCTCTAACATTACATGAATAATTATATTGGCAAAACTTCTGATGTACTAAAGCTGTCAATCCTTGACCACCAAGGATTTGCTGGCTTTGACAGGGTTTAGATGGTTTATTTTAATTTTTATATTATTCTTGGACTTCATTTGAGGTGGGTATACATCACACAATAATCTCAATACCCTGCATGATCTTAATTTGATCACAAATGTGTTTAAAATATACAAAGAACTGCTGGTAAGAAATGAACGATATGTAACTCCAGATGTAATGTGTGTGGTCAAATCTTTAATACACAAATATAGCTGCAAGCAGCTGTTAAGGGGCCAAGCACAACAGAGGCAAAATAAGGGGCTAGCCAAGCATGGCAAGGAGAATCAGACAAGTAATTGAAGACATCCGTTGATGATTTCAAGAAAAATTATTGATAACCCATAAATATGATAACTTGTTTTGTTTGAAAAAGTAGGTTTTTGACCTAAATCAAAATGGCTGACAGACAAAATTACCGACCGCTGAAAAACATATACAACTGGATTCTGTAGGACACAGGGAACAGAAAAAGTTTACAGCCATGGCCATCAGACAAAATTAAAAAAGGCTGTAAGCATATTTGTAAATTTTGTTCAAAGATATAAAACTTTTGGTCAAAGATATAAAAATTCATAGGTTGCTTCAGGACGTGGGATGTATTCGGAATGGCACACTAGCTTACCTACTGCTTACTGTTTACTGTACACAGTGCATACTGGCTACTATTTTTTTAAGAGTAGTGTGTGAAACAGTATACAGTAAGCAACAAATAATGTTTCAGAGTAATATGCTACAGTGGTGTCCCATGGTAAACACTGAACATTATTAATTCATCACAGCTGTCAAGACTGTTGCCTTACAAATAAATGTGCTAAACAACATGCCTTATTCTCATACCATATATAACTGTGATGTTCTGAAAACAACAAGCTATAAAACAGTTTTTTTTTTCTTTCTTTCTTTCTGCTGAAAATTAGATTCACATGAACTTCACGGTGAATATTTCTACATCACTCTTCTTAACAAAACCCTGGTATTTTGAGCATAAAGACTATATGTGACCCTGAACCACAAAACCAGTCTTAAGTGTCAATTTTTCAAAATTGAGATTTATACATAATCTGAAAGCTGAATAAATAAGCTGGTTACACTTTAGTCCGTTGTTAACAAGTAACTATGCAGGAAGTAGTACTACATTAACACTTAACTTATTACTATTAGAGAAGCAAGATTAACTTTGATGTAAGTAGTAACAATTTTAGGACAAAGGTAGTTCCTTATTAGATATGTGATAATTATTAATTAAAAATAACCTCATTGAGAACTAATTGCGAACTATGACCAATTAATAAAGAATAACCAATTAATTACTAATCACAACAGTAACGTCTTAAAAGTGAACAATTGGGTTCTTTGTGGAAACTAATTTGTGAATATGATATCCCCCAAATAAGTTGGCTACATTTTAAAATTGTGACTACTACTCTTACCAAAGGATGGATGTTCTCTGTTTATTTAAATCAAAAACAGAGAATAATAATAAAAACGATAACTCACTTAAAAATGTTAATAATTAGGAAGTGATGCTGACAAGCTCATGATTGAATTAGTTCACAATTAGGAACTCTGTTTTATGTCACTTCAATATGTATCCCACTCCAAATGACCTACTGGTAAAATATCACTAGTGCCTCACACAAATGTATGACTATACATCATGTGTCAGATATAAAATGTTAAATAACTAATTTTTGTGTGAGTAATTACTGAGCGGTTACCACTCAGTAATTACTAAGTCATTTAAAAAGTTATTTAACATGTCATGATCCAAGTCATGATTAACATGTCATGATTCAAAGTCATGATCCAAGATGGCGGCGCGCTCAGACGCAGCAGCTTCTCCGGGTCCCAAAAACGGTGCTTTTATGTCTTTTAATGTCGTCTGTTCGTCTCCAAACAATGTCAATTTACCGCTAATACATCGGGAGATCACTCCGGGATACATCTATGATCGCCAAAGCCTTTTGGATATCAACAACACATACAAACACAAACTCTCGCCGGTGGCTACTGAGAAGCTACGAGGCCTTTGTTTACTGCTGGAGCCGGACCTCGAGACCACGGCCTCGCCTACTGACGCTACCCGCACAAGGCGGCGTCGCAAACGGTGTGAGACAGGATGGAAGCGCGGTAAGCGCGGAGGTATACGAGCTAGGCTAAGGGCTAACCCCACAAGACCGGCTCTTCCAACACTCATGCTCTCAAACGTTCGCTCTCTGGAAAACAAACTGGACTTAATTCAACTCAGTCGGTCTACACAGCATGAGGCAAGGGATTGTTGTGTGTCTGTTTTCACTGAAACATGGCTAAACGACAACATCCCGGAGTCCGCCATTCAGCTGCACGGGCTAACCTGCTACCGAGCGGACAGAGTTTCATCACTGTCTGGTAAGACTTGCGGCGGTGGCTTGTGTGTGTATATCAACAAAGAATGGTGTAACAATGCTGCGTTAGTATCAAAACACTGTTCATCGCTGGTGGAGTTTATGTTTGTGAAGTGTCGACCGTTCTATCTGCCGCGGGAGTTCACGGCCATTGTTATTGTCGCGGTTTACTAAGGTCAGTAGAAAACTAAGGCACTAAGGTCAGTAGAAAAAACTCTACTGACCTTAGTGCGTATCAGTCACTCCTCTCTTCCTTCTCTGCAAACGTATCCACAGCTAAAACGAATTACTACCACAACAAAATCAACAATTGTTCTGACTCTCGCACACTTTTCAAAACTTTTTCTTCTCTTCTCTGTCCTCCTCCCCCTCCTCCTTCATCAACTCTTAAAGCTGATGACTTTGCAATTTTCTTCACAAATAAAACAAAAACCATTAGTGACCAATTCCTCCCACCACAAACTGATAACTTCATACCGACTAATACACACTCCCTCACCTCCTTCTCTCCTCTCTCTGAGACGGAAGTCTCAAAACTCATCCTTTCTAATCATCCCACTACTTGTCCGCTAGATCCTATCCCCACTCACCTCCTTCAGGCCATCTCTTCTTCGGTCATACCTACGCTTACTCACATTATCAACACCTCTCTTCACACTGGTACATTTCCAACAGCTTTTAAGCAGGCTCGGGTAACCCCACTGCTTAAAAAACCCTCTCTAAATCCAGCACTTTTAGAACACTACAGACCGGTATCCCTTCTGCCATTCATTGCAAAGACACTTGAGCGAGTTGTGTTCAACCAACTCTCTGTGTTTCTTGCACAGAACAATCTTCTGGACAGCAACCAATCGGGCTTCAGAAGTGGCCACTCTACTGAGACTGCCCTACTCTCGGTTACAGAGGCCCTGAGACTTGCAAGAGCGGCTTCCAAATCCTCTGTACTCATCTTATTGGACCTGTCTGCGGCTTTTGACACAGTTAACCATCAGATCCTCCTGTCCACTCTCAGAAAGATGGGCATCTCGGGAACCGCACTCCTGTGGTTTGAGTCTTACCTCTCAGGTAGGTCCTTCAGGGTATCTTGGAGGGGTGAGGTTTCAGAGTCACAACTTCTTGCTACTGAAGTTCCTCAAGGCTCAGTGCTAGGACCACTTCTCTTCTCCATCTACATGTCGTCATTAGGATCGGTCATTCAGAAGCATGGCTTTTCTTATCACTGCTATGCTGATGACACTCAACTCTACTTCTCATTCCAACCAGATGATCCGATGGTGGCTGCTCGCATTGCAGCCTGTTTGAGCGACATCTCTAACTGGATGAAAGACCATCACCTTCAACTCAACCTTGCCAAGACAGAACTGCTTGTGTTCTCAGCCAATCCATCACTTCACAACAACTTCTCTATACAGCTAGGTTCGTCAACCATAACTCCCTCCATGACGGCCAGGAACCTTGGAGTTGTGATCGATGATCAGTTAAGCTTCACAGACCATATTGCTACAACGGCCCGGTCCTGCAGATTTGCCTTATATAACATTAGGAAGATTAGACCCTTCCTGTCGGAGCATGCCGCACAGCTCCTTGTCCAAGCTCTTGTTCTCTCCAGACTGGACTACTGCAATGTTCTCTTGGCGGGCCTTCCCGCATCTACTATCAAGCCTCTGCAACTGATCCAGAATGCAGCAGCCAGAGTGGTCTTTAATGAACCAAAGAAAGCTCATGTTACCCCTCTCTTCATCAGGTTACACTGGCTACCAATAGCCGCTCGCATCAAATTCAAGGCACTGATGTTTGCCTACAAGACAACAACTAGCACTGCACCAATATATCTAAACTCACTTGTTCAAACTTACGCACCCTCCAGAAGCTTGCGGTCTGCAAGTGAACGACCAAATCTCAGGGACCAATAAAGAGGTACCAAATCTCTCTCACGGACCTTTTCCTGGACTGTGCCCAGCTGGTGGAATGACCTCCCGATCTTAATTCGAACAGCTGAGTCTTTAGCCATTTTCAAAAATCATCTAAAGACACATCTTTTTCGCCAGCACCTGATCAACTAGTACTAACACTTTCCTATTCCATCTATTTATTTATTTAAAAAAAAAAAAAACCCTAGCAATATGTACTGTGCTGTGCTAACTGAAACTCGTCATGGCACTTGTATACTGCTGCACTCTCGATGGTCTATCTGCTTCTATTGTTCTCATATTGTACATCGCTTTGGATAAAAGCGTCTGCCAAATGTTTAAATGTAAATGTAAATGTAAATGGTTTACATTCCCCCGTGTGCAAACGCTAAGGACGCGCTTCGCGAACTGTACAGAGCCATCAGCGAAAAACAAACAAATAACCCTGACGGCTTTTTCATCATAGCCGGTGACTTCAACCACGCAAACTTAAAGACAGTTTTGCCAAAGTTTTACCAACATGTGAACTGTGCAACTAGGGGAAATAACACACTGGACTTTGTTTACACAACAGAAAACAGAAAACGCTTACAAAGCCGAACCCCGCCCCCACCTCGGGTACTCCGACCACATCTCTGTTATGCTAATCCCAGCATACAGACCACTTCTCAAACTTGCCAAACCGGTTCAAAAACAGATCACGGTATGGCCAGAAAATGCTACCTCAGCACTGCAGGACTGCTTCCAGGACACAGACTGGAACATGTTTAAAGAGGCGGCCACCTACAACAACCACACAGACCTGCAGGAGTACACTGAAACTGTGACTGCTTACATCAAAAAGTGCACTGATGATGTGACAGTCACCAAGACCATCACCACACGCGCCAACCAGAAGCCATGGATGACAGCAGAGGTTCGCGGGCTGCTAAAGACCAGAGATAAAGCTTTCAGATCAGCAGATAAAGCAGCCCTCAAAACAGCAAGAGCCAATCTGTCCCGCAGCATCAAAAATGGAAAACGGTCATATGCTCAAAAAATCGATAATCACTTCACAGACAGCAGAGACACACGGAGTCTGTGGAAAGCCATTCAGACCATCACAGACTACAAGCCCCCGCCACAGGCCTGTGATGATGACACATCCCTCCCAGATACACTCAACCACTTTTATTCACGGTTTGAAATGCAGAATGACACACCTGCACAAAAACTGCCCACACCTCCCAATGACCAGGCGCTCTGTCTGTCTCCAGCCGACGTAAGGAAGACCCTATCTAGGATCAACCCACGCAAGGCTGCGGGTCCCGACAACATACCTGGCCATTTACTGAAAGACTGTGCTGAACAGCTGACAGATGTCCTAACAGATATCTTCAACACCTCGCTGAGTCAGGCAGTCGTCCCCACATGTCTCAAATCCACAACAATCATACCGGTACCAAAAAAATCACCTGTGTCCTGTCTAAATGACTACCGTCCCATAGCACTGACTCCAATCATAATGAAGTGCTTTGAGAAGTTAGTCATGCACAACATCAAAACCAGCCTCCCCAACACACTCGACCCACTCCAGTTTGCATACCATCCAAACCGCTCTACGGACGATGCAATCTCCTCCACCCTCCACCTGGCTCTTACCCACCTAGAAAACAAAGACTCTTATGTTAGAATGCTGTTCATTGACTTCAGCTCAGCATTCAACACTATAATTCCACAACAGCTCATAAATAAACTAAACCTGCTGGGCCTTAACAACTCCCTCTGTAATTGGATTTTGGACTTTCTAACTGGAAGACCTCAGTCAGTCCGTGCCGGCAACAACACCTCGAGCACTACCACACTGAGCACAGGTGCCCCACAAGGCTGTGTGCTCAGCCCGCTGCTCTTCACCCTGCTGACCCACGACTGCACTGCCAAGTCCAGCTCCAACCACATCATCAAGTTTGCTGACGACACAACAGTGGTAGGTCTCATCAGCAACAATGATGAAACGCACTACAGAGAGGAAGTGGCACAGCTGGCTGAATGGTGTGGCACTAACAACCTGTCCCTCAATGTGAGTAAGACAAAGGAGGTTGTGATGGACTTCAGAAGGAACTCCGATGATCACCCCCCACTGACCATCGACAGCTTGCCTGTGGAGAGAGTCAGCAGCACTAAATTCCTGGGGGTGCACATCACAGAGGATCTCACCTGGACCACCAACACCATGTCACTCTCCAAGAAGGCACAACAGCGCCTACACTTCCTCCGCCGGCTGAAAAGAGCAAGTCTCCCTCCACCCATCCTCACCACTTTCTACAGGGGCACCATTGAGAGTGTGCTGACCAGCTGCATCACTGTCTGGTACGGGAACTGTACCGCAGCAGACCGCAAGACCCTCCAGCGGACAGTGAACACAGCTGCAAGGATCATCGGTGCCCCTCTCCCCTCCATCCTGGACATTTTCCTTACACGATGCTCCAGCAAAGCAAATAGTATCATGAAGGACTCCACACATCCCTCCCACAGTCTCTTCCAGCTCCTACCATCAGGAAGACGGTACCGGAGCATCAGAGCCCGCTCTGCCAGACTGCTCAACAGCTTTTTCCCCCAGGCTGTGAGAGCCCTGAACTCAAATCACCCCTCCCCTCTCTGAACCCCCATACAAACCCCCTACCTCCTGAAACATGGACCATCTGAAACTTATGGAACTTTTTTTGTGCAATCGAAGTGTGCTACACACAGGTGAGTGGGCCTGTACAAACCACCTGTAGTAGCACACTCTCCTCCTCTATGCGCACTAGTCACTTTTCACACACACTGCTGTGTGTATACAAATCCCACAAAAAGACTCAGTAATATGCATATGTTTACATGCTCATGCACTACAAATCACCCTGCACTATTCCCCAGCCAGCTGCTGACTTACAATGTTTCTCTTCGCACATGTACAGTATTTATCTGAAGCACTTGTATAGTTTGTATTGTTTGTATTTTTTAGTTTATGTATAGGTAAAAAATTATTTTATATATAGCATATTTAGGTATTGGGGCGCATGCGCACGTAGCGACCGGCAGTGAATGAGACTTTGGCGTCCTTGTGTTTTATGTGGTTTTATTTTGTTAGTTTTTTAACGTTTTTATTGTCTTCACTACATGAATAAGTGCTCCTGGATTTAGTTGGAAAAAATGGATTTTTCTTATTTTGTCGCGCTGGGGCTTTTTTTTATATTTATTGCTTGCCTGTAATATCCGTGGGACTGTATGCCACGTGAGGACACAGTACTCCAGAGATACGTTACTACAGCTAAACCTTGTTAGTTTGGCTCAGGAAATGGACTTTACACCGGAGTTACCGAATTTTATTCTGAGAGATTCTCATGGACCGAGGAGTGTGGAAAAGAAGAGGAGGAAGAGGGGTAAACGAGGTGGCGTTAGATTGCACCTGAGGAAGCAGCGGCTCACCCGGGTTCCTCTGCCCTCGGTTATTATGGGAAACGTTCAGTCCCTGAGGAATAAAGTGGATGAACTTCAGGGAAATGCTCGTTACCAGCAGGATTTTAGGAACTGCTGTATTATGGCTTTTACTGAAACGTGGCTTACTGAGTGCGATCGGGACACTGACTTGTCCATTGATGGATTTGGAGCTCCTTTTCGTCTGGATCGGCTGGCAGAGGTAACGGGGAAAACTCAAGGAGGCGGGGTATGTTTGTATGTTAACAAACGATACTGTAAGTCTGTGACTGTCAGAGAGCGTATTTGTACGCCAGATGCGGAACTTTTAGCGGTTTCACTGCGTCCTTTCTATTTACCCCGTGAGTTCCCTCAACTTTTTATAACAACTGTGTACATTCATCCAAAGGCGGATTCTGTCTCTGCCTCTAGTACTATTTTTGATGTAGTACAGAGATTGCAGTCGATCTCACCAGATGCACCGAACTTTGTTCTTGGCGATTTAAACCATGTTTCTCTCAAACAGACACTTAAAACTTTTTAGCAATATGTCTCCTGTCCAACCAGACGGGGTAAGACTTTAGATCTCTGTTATGGGTCAGTGAAGGATGCTTATAAATCTCTCCCGCTTCCTCCATTGGGCTCTGCTGACCATAATTGCATTCATTTAATGCCCATATATAAGACTGTTTTAAAGAGAGAGAAAGCAAAGGTCAAGGACATAAGAATATGGTCTGAAGAATCTGTGTCCTGTTTGCAGGAATGTTACAGTTGTACTGTAGATCATTGAATCCGATTAGACCAGTAGCATCGCGTTCAAAAATGATCAAAAGATGATCATTTTCCGCTGGTCTTAGAACACGATATAACTACAGAAGAGTCAAGTTTTAAATAGGAAAACGATCGAAACTCTTTGGTCATTTTTGAACGCGATGCTACTGGTCTAATCGGATTCAATGATCTATGCTAAGCTATGCTAAAAGTGCTATCGCCAGACCCGGAGATCGGCTGAATGGATTCAAAAACGGTAAAACTCAACTTACTAACTCTGGGGGAGTTGGAGAATGAGCCTATTTCCAAAAAAAGTGGAGTGTTCCTTTAAGGATGTGAATTGTTTTTGTCAAGAGAACATCCTTATTGGTCACACTTTATATTAAAGGGGTCATATAATGCCATTTTTGTACAAGCTAATATGATTCTTTAGGGTCTAAATTGAAAGTTTGTAATATACTTTAATTAAAAATTCTCATTAGTATTGTAAGAAAACACTCATTTTACCTGCTCAAAAACAGCTCTGTTTTCAGCACACCGTTTTAGTGGGTGTGTTTTTAAATGCTAGTGAGCTTTGCTCACCCCGTCCCTCTGTTCTGTGGGGCGTTTTTGACACAACACACGTGGAGTGTTGCCTTGACAACAGTTGAGGGTATATTTTGAAGAAATAACATAACATAATTATTCTGGCATAATATTGAAAAACATCAATTAGAGTATTTATAGTCTTGGATCATATGCATTTGCAGGATGTAAACAGTATTTTGCAGCTATTGTGTTACCATTAATTTTCATGCAGTTATAACTGTTTTTTATTTATTTAAATTTTTTACATTACTTCTTAACAGACACCGTTATAAACCATCTACAAAAGGAAGCTTAGTGTAGTGTTATCATGTTAACTTTAATACCTGCGTACACAGTTTGTAATAACACAATAACCATAACGTTTTGTTCATTATAAACGTGGGATTATTAATTATATTGAGAACGTCGTAAATAGAAAACATGCATGTACCCTGAATGTAAACATTAGCCACATACATCGTGAAGCGTGCTAGCGATTTGCAAAGATTAATATAAAGATTAATACAAAGGTTAATTAAACGTTACACTCACTTCTTCTGGAGGTTCAGCAGGAACACGAATAGTTGGTACCGATTCTTTTTTCAGGAGCAGCTTCTTAGCAAAACCAGCTTTATACTGACCTTCATTTATAAAGCAGTCTGGTGACTTGCATCAAAAAAAATGAGGTGTAATGCACTTATTGTAGTCATATTGTATTGCAAAACACTTTTGCTTCTATTGAGGTGGGATATGGGTAAGGTTAGGGACAGGTTTGGTAGTATGGGTAGGTTTAAGGGTGGGTTAAGGTGTAAGGGATGGGTCAACAGTGTAATTATAAATGTAATTACGGAAATTAATTACATATGCAATTACATATAGGTATTTTTAAAAATATAAGTACAATGTAAAAATATGTATGTACACAGTAAGTGCATTGTACCAAATTATTAATTTAAATGTAAGTACACAGTAGTCACCTAATATTGTTACGGTGCACACAGCAGGGAGGAACGAGGAACACGGACATGAGGATAAACTTCAAAATAATAGTCTTTAATGAGGACATCAAGACAGGGCAAGACAAGGCAAGGTTAACACAGACAGGAACACCGGGGAATAACGAGTAGACCAGACGAAATCTAACTAAACAGGCAGGAACTAAATACACATGACAATAACTGATAATTACTAAAACACAGCTGGACAACACAACTAATAATCACACTTAACAAGGACCGGAACAAGACCAAATAAGGACACAAGAGGCAGGAACACATGACACACACAACAGAGGACATAACAAATATAAAGTGGGACCTCATTATTTATATTCAAGAAAAGTCCTCCCCAGCCTACTGTCACTAAAGGTAGGTATTTTGGGGTCGGAGGCATACTGGACTGACACAAACTAGAACTCATAATTGTTAACTAATTCAATCACTTCCTAATTATTAAAAATTTTTAATTAATTATTTGTATTATTATTCTATGTTATTATTCTATTCTATGAAATAAACAGAGAACATCTATCCTTTCGTAAGAGTAGTAGACACAATTTCAAACTGTAGCCGACTTATTTGGGGGATATCGTATTCATAAATTAGTTTCCACAAAAAAACCCCAATTGTTCACTTTTAAGACGTTACTGTTATGATTAGTAATAAATTGGTTATTCTTTATTAATTGGTCATAGTTCACAAGTAGTTCTCAATGAGGATATTTTTATTTAATAAGTATCAAATATCTAATAAGGAACTACCTTTCTCCTAAATTTGCTACTACTTATTGCTTAGTTGATCTTGCTTCTCTATTAGTTAACAGTATTAAATTAAGTGTTAATGTAGTACTACCTATTACTTCCTGTATAGTTACTTGTTAGCAACGGACCATTATTCTAAAGTGTTACCAATAAGCTTTCCATTGATGTATGGTTTCCATTGTATGTATGGTTTGTTAGGATCGGATAATATTTGGCCGAAATACAACTATTTGAAAATATGGAATCTGAGTGTGCAAAAAAATCAAAATATTGGGAAAACCGCCTTTAAAGTTGTCCAAATGAAGTTCTTAGCAATACATATAACTAATCAAAAATGTTTTTATATATATAAAAGTTCTTATATATTTATGGTAAGACATTTACAAAATATCTGGTCCCACTTTATATTAGGTGGCCTTAACTACTATGTACTTACATTTAAATTAATCATTTGGTACAGTGCACTTATTGTGTACATACATGTTTTTACATTGTACTTATATTTTTTAAAAATGCCTATATGTAATTACATCTGTAATTAATTTCTGTAATTACATTTATAATTACACTGTTGTCCCATCCCTTACACCTTCACCCACCCTTAAACCTACCCATACCACCAAACCTGTCCCTAACCTTACCCGTATCCCACCTCAATAGCAGCAGAAGTGTTCTGCAATACAGTATGAACACAATAAGTACATTGTACTTATTTTTTGATGTAAGTACATAGTAGTTAAGGCCACCTAATATAAAGTGTGACCAAATATCTTTATGGAACATGATCTTTATTTAATATCCTAATGATTTTTGGCATAAAAGAAATATCGAATATTTTGACCCATACAATGTATTTTTGGCTATTGCTACAAATATACCCCAGCGACTTAAGAGTGGTTTTGTGGTCCAGGGTCACATATAAAACAAAAAATTAAATGATATCATCTAATATATTCTGCATTTGACGTGGTGCACACTTTGTAAAATTATTGAGATCACTTCTGAAATTTAGAGGAGACAAATGTGAGAGCTCCCGACTCTTAGTGTAGGAGAAAAATCTGAGCACAGTGTGATGTTGTTGATATCTCTTCTAAAGCTTTAAAAGACACAAATGTGAGAGATCCTGAGTCTTTAGCTAAGGAGAAAAATCTGAGGACAGTGTGTGATGTTGTTGAGATCTTGTTTGAAACATTGGAGGAGACAAATATGAGACCAGCAGAGTCTTTAGATTAGGAGAAATATCTGAGCACAGTGTCTAAAGTTGGTGAGATCTATTAAAAAGCTTTAAAGGAGACCATTTGTGAGAGTGAAAAAAAAAACTTTTTTTTTTATTTTGTTTTTATATAGTTGTGATTTAACAGAGGAAACCATAACCTAATAAACCTATATTTACATACATGCAAAAAATGATCTGTACAAGACAACATTTTAATGCTAAACAAAGCGAAAAGCAAGAAGCAAAAAAAAAAAAAAAAAAAAACTCTGGTAGACTAGTGTTGTAAGTCTTGCACTCGCAAGTCCTTTCTAGTGTGTTTGGAAAATGTGGTGTATATACAATGCTGGACAATGAAGATAAGTTTAAACATTTAAACTAGTAATCCTTGGTATTCTTAAATATTTAATGCTATTTAAATGATAGTTTTAGTATTTACAATATTAGTAAAAGTTTAACATTTCTTCTAAAATAAAACTGAAGACATCTTAAGACAAAGCTGATATCCCGAGGCATATAAGAGAATCACCCCTTAGTATCCTGAGCATAGAGTAACCTCTGTCAGAGACATTGCCTTGTGGGCAGCACATCAATGTAAAGGCACAACTGCACCTTAGTCAGCATGAGTTTGAATCCCAGCTAAAGGTACTTTCCTGCTCCTGTTCAATTCTCACCTGTCCAGTTGTTTCCTGTCTCTACTCCAACTGTCCTGACCAGGTGAAAACCCCCATTGCAATAAAAAGCAACCTCTGAGCAATAAAACATTTTTATAATGGAGTCTTGCAAGAGATTCCAGCAAGACAATAAAGAGACCTCCCATGTTTCTCACGTTTCTCTCCCATTGTCATTTTAGATTCCTTTCTTTCAGAACTATCTCATGTCTCATTTGTGTCTATTTTAATTTCTCCTAAGGATTTTTAGGAGAAACATCTGAAACACTATTGATACTAAAATTAGACATATATCAGAATCCAAGTCCCATGAGCTTAGAAAGAGCAAACACTGAGCAATAAAATATTTCAATATCGGATTCTTGATAGAGATTGCAACAAGACAATAAAGATATATTCTGTTAATCCCACCACTTTCTCAGTTTTGACTCTTTTTTTCCCTCAATTATTTCTCATGTCTCATTTGTGTCTACTTCTATTTCTCCTAAGGAATTTTAGGAGGAACATCTGAAACGCTGTTGATACTAAAATGAGAGATATATGGGAATCCCATCTACGTCTCCTGAGCTTAGGAAGAGCAGTGTTTTTTTTTTTTTTTTGATGAGACCACTTAGGCTGTGGTCTCTTCAGATACAGAAGTTAGAGGGCTTTTACTTCACATCCTCATTGAAGGGAGGGCTAAACCCTCCTAAAGTTCACAGAACCACATCACAGAACCATCTCTGGGTAAATTAAGTTAAAATTTAAATCACATATTGATGTGATCTTGATGAATGAAATATTCAGATTGAAATCTTTACTTAAATACATTGTGTGATTAATGAAGAATAAAATTATGTGACAATGGTCAGTGAAAACCGAATTCAATGAGTGCTGGATTCAAAATCACACAAAAAATCAAAGTTAAATAAATAAATTACAGGCTGAAATTCATAATGTACAGAAATTCATAATGTAAGTCAGTAATGTGTATGGTCTCCACATGCCTGTATGCACTCTCGACAATGTCTAAGATTGCTCCTGCATCATTGAGCTCCTGGGGCCAGTTGCATAAACATAGTCACCATGTTAAGACTGTTTCTTAAGAACTAGCATAACATTCCCCACGGCATCTCTAGATGCTTTCATGTCTGTGACATGTGCTCAGTGTGAACCTGCTCTCATGCGTGAAGAGAATGGGACGCCAACGGCGGATCTGCCAATTCTGGTGTTCTCTGGGAAATGCCAGTCAAACTGCATAGTCCTGGGCTGTGAGCATAGCCCATAGGAAAGAAAAATCAAAAGTGAGATCTCTTTAACGTCTCAAATATAGACAGATCCAAGACAGAAATGAGGTTACTTTAAGATTGAATGGGATTATTGAGATCACTTCTGAAATTTAGAGGAGACAAATGTGAGAACTCTCGAGTCTTTATAGTGTAGGAGAAAAATCTGAGCACAGTGTGTGATGTTGTTGAGATCTCTTCTAAATTTTTGATGAGAAAAATGTGAGAGAATCAGAGTCTGAGACACTGTTGAGACTAAAATGAGAAATACATGAGAATCTCAACTAAGTCCCCTGAAGTTAGAAAAACCAACCACTGAGCAAATAAAACATTCCTATAATGTAGTCTCGATAGAGAATGCAGCGAGACAATGAATTAAATGTTTTTTTGTTTTGTTTGCTTGTTTGTTTGTTTTTTTTTTTTTTTTTTTTTTTGCACCACATTCTCAGTTTTGACTCATGTGTTCTCAAATATTTCTCATGTCTCATTTGTGTCTACTTCTATTTCTCTGAAACATCTGAAATGCTGTTGATACTAAAATGAGAGATATGTGAGAATCTCATCTAAGTCTGCTGAGCTTAGGAAAAGCAACCACTGAGCAATTATTTTTTTTCCTATTGGGTTACATCCAGAAAAGTATCTGTATAAAATGTGCATACAGTGCATAAAACATTGTGTTGACCTGCAATATTTTAATACATATATTGTACATGTGTGGGGGGAAATCAAGGAGGCAGCACTTTAAAAAAACGTATTACAAAAATGCATATTTACAGTTTGAACTGCAGCATAGGTAGGATGAAGGAAAATGTATATTGTGTTGTTCTGCCCTCATATTGTCCCTATACTGTGCTGTTTTGAGTATGCGCATAAACATGATTTGGACATATGCAGTGAACTGGAAGAGAGAATGCAAGGTTGGCAGCAGCCTGTGACCTCACATCAACCCCACAGACAGAATAAAATACAGAAAAACAGATTTAAAATGTGTCATTATTGTCTCTAAAGGAGACAAATATGAGACCACCAGAGTCTTTAGACTAGGAGAAATATCTGAGCACAGTGTGTGATGTTGTTGAGATCTCTTTTAAAGCTTTAAAGGAGACCACTGTGGGAGTGTTATTTTTTTGGGTGTGGATGAGTCTTAGATTTCCCACCAACACTTATCTAGTGAAAGTTTATTGGCAATGTTTATAGTAGAATATTACTCTCTTGGTCGTATACTGTATATTGTAGTATTATCCTAATACCTACCCAGCACACTTTTAACAGCATGTAGCTGTGATCAGCATGATTAGGGACTCTAGTTATGAGCAAAACTATGAACATTCTCAAGTGTGATACAAACAGGACTTTATAATTACACTAAGCGCTTAAACTATTAAAATATTACATTGACAACCCTGAAATGTCTAATTAGTAATCTATCATGAGGCTAGCAGACTATACATATATATTGGTGCCTTAGAGATTGTTAGAGACGTTAGCTAACAATCGTTCACCTTCATTGGTGTTGTCCTGGAGATGGCAATCATTACCCTCTAGAGTATGTAAGTTACATCTTGTTTAATTGGTGAAGCATATGTTTTGGCTGGTAAAGGTCTTCACACCATGGAGGTTTTCAGATGTATCAAGGCAATCTACTCAACGAGGTGGATGAAGGTGGAATTAACTCTCGAAGCAGTTAAAGTGCTCGGATGGGCCATAGACCTCACCCTCTATGCCACAAAACCCTCTCTATCCTATAACAGTTTCTCCCAAGTAGTGAATGGGGGTTGTGGCCTCAAGCAACAGTCCAAAGGAAAGCTGAACCTGAGATATGTCATTTCCTGTCCGTCAGAAAAGATCAGCCCTGACACAGAAGCATTCAGATGGTTTGAGGGTAAGCCCCCTCAGGGGAGAATGTGTTACATCACAACATTGTGTGCTCATTTTGGCTAGCCTGAGTAGGGTTCTCAGAACTAGTTTCACTCCTGGAAGTTGCTTTGGATGAAAGCTTCTGCTAAATGATTAAATGTAAATGCAAGGTTCTCCTTGGGAAATTTCCATCAGGAGAAACCTTCTCTCTCAGGTGTGGGGCTCAATATGGCAACCCCAATCCAAGATATGGAAACTTGGGTTTGGCCCCTGAGTCAAGTCAAGTCAAGTCATCTTTATTTATATAGCGCTTTTAACAATACAGATTGTGTCAAAGCACTTAACAGTATCAAATTGGAGGATAGAGTGTCAGTAATGTATAATGATAAGATTAAACACTCAATTTTCAGTTAAAGGCATTTCATTATTGAATTCAGAGATGTCATTGTCTAGCTCAGTTTAGTTTAAATAGTATCTGTGCAACCAAATCGAAGATAATTGCTAGAAATTAACTGAGCAACTGAGCAAGCCAGAGGTGACAGTGGCAAGGAACCAAAACTCCCTCTGTAACAGAATGGAGAAAAAAGCCTTGAGAGAAATCAGGCTCTGTTGGGGGGCCAGTTCTCCTCTGGCCAGATGAAACCTGCAATTCAATTCCAACCACAGCCATGTCAGATTGTGTAAAGGGCTTATCTGATTCCCGTGGTCTTGTCCTGATGGAGCATTTTAATTTATAATTTAATGTAGTTGTTATATTTGTGTTTTATTCATTATTTGAAGTTTTTCATTTATATGATTTATTCATTTGCTATAATTGTAATGTATAGATTAATGCATTTATTGTTTTTATAATATATATTTGTTTGTTTATTATAATTTAAATTTATGTCTCAGGGGCTCTCCGCTGACGATCAGGGCTGCAGACATCATCTCTTGGTGCTGATCCACCATCTGGTCGGATACAGACTGAGAAACAGAATAAGAAAGAAACAGAAATATTAGCATAGATGCCATTCTTCTTACGATGTAATGAGTACATTGTGAGTTATGGGGAGTGTTCCCGGTTCCGGTTGATCTAATTAATGCAGCCTAACAATCCTTTAACGGATTTGAATAATAGAAGCGTATTAGTGTGTTATATGTACACCAGGATAAAGAGATGTGTCTTTAATCTAGATTTAAACTGACAGAGTGTGTCTGCCATAACAGTGTTAGGTATATTGTTCCAGAGTTTGGGCACTAAATAGGAAAAGGATCTGCCGCCCGCAGTAGATTTTGATATTCTAGGTATTATGAGGGGGACCAACTCCTTGATCCTGGTCTCTCGGCTGAGGTTGAGGCCACTTTAAATACTAAAGCTCTACAAGGAGATTGTAAGGTCTAAAGCAGTAACTCTCAGCCATTGCTGCTGGGCATTTGCCAATTTGTGGCACTTCATTAGGTAGGCATTTCCTTGTATCTCTCGTCTTACGTGGTGCCAGACTGAAGGCCTATCTGTTCAATGAGAGTTCCTTCCTGGAAACTTTCTACAGTCCTGGAAGGTTTATCAGGCCCTCTATTTGAACCTCTCAAGTCACATTTGATGTATTTTATATACATTTTATGTATTTTTGTATTTGCAATACATAAGTACAATGACTTCAGATGTCCTGATATCTCATATATCATATTAAAGAAAAAAAAGCTTAATTAAATAAAAAAAAGAAAAACAAACAAACAAAAAAACATAATAAAATAAATAAAACTCTTAAAAGGTAGTTTGGCATAATATTTTATTTCTATTTCTTAAGTAACACACACACACACACACACACACACACACACACACACACACACACACACACACACACACATACTGCCATTTGAGATCAGTGAGATTATTAATGTTTTTTTTTTTTAAAGAAATTTAGAAATAGAAATCTTTTGTAACAATATACGTTACCATTCAAAACTTTGGGGTAGGTACATTTTTTCTTCTCTTTTTTTTCATTTGTGAAAGAAATTACAGTTTTTCTCAATCGATTTGACACTTTTCTCAAAAAATAATGTAATTGCGCTCAAAAAAATTAACACAGCCATCTAAACACACGCTTAAGTAAACAGTTCAACTTTACCGCAAAATGAAACACTGTATTTTTTTCTAATAATGCATTCATTAAAAATAAATATTAACATCAAAACTATAGGTGTGTTCTCTATTGATTATAAAACATATTCAGCTATAGATGCACAAATACCTAAATGAAAATACATATTCATCCAACCTATCACCCATGTGACAAATTAAGCTACAGTTCTCTTTCAGGAACTCGAGCTGCATCGAGAAGCTTTGGGAACGCCTTCAGCATGACCACGCTCTGAATCACGTGTGTAATCAGTCCATTGGATGGGTGGGGTGAGGTAGAGACCAGAGAGCTTAAAAGCACATGTGGTGGATACAGCAGCAGCTTCTGTCATTCAGCGAAGCGCTCTGTGTGTGTCAGTCTTATTTATTGTTTTCTGGCCCAGTAAAAGCATAATACATGTCAAAGGCGCAAGACAAGCATATAAGGGTGAGAGCAGACAGCATTTTAGACCGTGTGTTCCTCCCTGCCCATGCTACGTTACGGTTGGGGATACACACAGTTTACTGTTGTTTGTTTGGGAGTGGAGCTCGCACCGTCACCTCTTGAGGGGCAACACGTGCATTACGGTCATTCACGATTCTTTATATTATATCTTATATCATATCAGACTGTGTTTAC
Source organism: Acrossocheilus fasciatus (assembly GCA_036784905.1). Classification (NCBI taxonomy): domain Eukaryota; kingdom Metazoa; phylum Chordata; class Actinopteri; order Cypriniformes; family Cyprinidae; genus Acrossocheilus; species Acrossocheilus fasciatus. The sequence goes on from CM071944.1 coordinate 35,573,575, forward strand.
TTGTCTGGTTGTTTGATCTAAGGAATTAAATGATTTATGTTCATCTGGCTGGAGAAGTTATATATATTATATTATATTTATTTATTCAGCAGGGTTCCGGAGACAGGCAACATTTCTCCTCCCCCACTCTCTAAATGCAGCGAGCACTTGGGATTAATTTCTCGAGTAAGAGCATGGTGTTATACCTCTCTTCCTCTGAGGAGGTTGAGGTGGTCATTAGGGGCTGCTGTGTGGGAGCTTTGTCTGTACGCCTTCCCCCCTGACTGTTCTGCTCCCAGGAGTTCTGGAGAGAGTGTGCCGGGATGGGGTCCGTCTGCTGCTAGTAGCCCCGTTCTGGCCGGGCCTAGTACGCTTCTCGGACCTGATTTCCCTTCTCGACGGCTCTCTGTGGGAGATTTCTGTCAGGAGGGTTCTCCTCTCATCTCATGAACACTTGACAATAAACGTGGAACACACAACACTATTATACATTAATTATTTAACACACGCACAGCTCATAAGTTCCGGTCTCTCACCTGAGGTTGCTGAGACCATTCTCCAGTCCAGAGCTCCCTCCACTAGGAAACTATACTCCTTGAAGTGAACCTTCACTTCTTGACACGGCAACCCCCAGCTTGACCCAGTTAACTGCCCAGTTGGTTCAGTTCTGGGTTTCTTGCAGGTACGGTTCTCCGCAGGGTTATCCCACTCCACCTTGAAGGTTTCCGTAGTGGCCCTAGTTGCTTACCATGCCCCTCTCGGTGGTCAGTCTTTCGGGAGAGACCCACTACATGTTTCCTCCACAGTGCGGTCTGAGGCTGAGGCCCCCAGCCAGGAGAAGCTTATGCTAAGTTGTGGATCGGGATGCTATCCATAGCCTTGAGTCGTCTGATCTCCCCTCTCCCTTGGGGGTCAAGGCTCACTCCTCCAGAAGTTGGCCTTCAGGACGCTGCAGAATGTCCAATCCGTTTACTTGTCAGATTCCACACCTGCATTTTGCACCATTCCTGACTCCTTTTCTCTCGCCTTAGCTGTGTTTTTCCACACTAGGCAGGCACTTACAAGTCCGTCGGCATGAGCATACTCATTCTCAAAGCGCCTCGACATAGCTCGAGTTCCTGAAGGGGAATGCCTCAAGGTTACGTATGTAACCCTAGTTCCCCGAGGCAACAAGATGCGTCTCCTTTCATACTTCCGGCATCCCTGTGAGCGCTTCCCTCATTCTACCAAAAGCTGCCACTGTATCCACCACATGTGCTTTTAAGCTCTCTGGTCTCTACGTCACCCCGCCCGTGACATTTCGCCCATCCATTGGACTGATTACACATGTGATTCAGAGCATGGTCACGCTGAAGACGTTCCCAAAGCGTCTCGACGCAGCATCTCGTTCCCTCAGGGAACTAGGGTTGCATATGTAACCTTGAGGCATTTTTTTTCTACAATCACTAGGACACAATTCTCAAAACTAAATTTGTTTTCACTTTATTTTGATGGTCCCTTTAACACATTCTGTTGACTATAAGTAATGTTGCATCTACATTTCTACTGACTCTCATTAGAGTGTTAGTAGGGTATTAGTTGACTGGTAGGGTTAGGGTTAGATTAAGTTGACACGTTCTTGCAAAGTTACTTATAGTCAGTAGATTATCTGTTGGGAGACCAACACAATAAGGACATAGTAGATATGAAGTAGACAGTCTACTAATACTCTTATGAGAGTTTGTTGACATGTAGTTTCAACACTACTTAGTGTCAACAGAATGTTCAAAAGGGACCATCAGTGTTACCCTAATTCTTCACACAGTTATCCTAACCATTGGTCCCACTTCATATTAGGTGGCCTTAACTACTATGTACTTACATTTAAATTAATCATTTGGAACAATGCACTTATTGTGTACATACATGTTTTTACATTGTACTTATATTTTTAAAAATACCAATATGTAATTACATCTGCAGTTAATTTCTGTAATTACATTTATAATTACACTGTTGACCCATCCCTTGCACCTTAACCCACCCTTAAACCTACCCAAACCTGTCCCTAATCTTACCCGTATCCCACCTCAATAGCAGCAAAATTATTTTGCAATACAATATGACCACAATAAGTACATTGTACTTATTTATTTTTTTATGTAAGTACATAGTAGTTAAGGCAACCTAATATAAAGTGTGACCTAACCATTTTTCAACTCGACACAGCAATTCATTTCACATTCAAAATGCACTAAAACTAACAAAACACATATTAAGTCATTCTTGCATAACTGTAGCAAAGGTTTTCACCAAATAAACACACTTTTTTTCACTCATAACACAACAACCTAAAAACACTAACAACAGGTAGCATTATACAATGATTTATTTTGTACAATTTCTTTACAAAACAAGAATGATACTTTCTACTTTTTATAATTGACTGCAGTATATCTTACATGGTCCACGTTAATCAAATCAACTTTATTTATATAGCGTTTTTAACAATACAGATTTTCAAAGCAGCTTTACAGTATTACAGGTTTTTTTTTTTTTTTTTCAATTGCTAACAAGCATTTACCAAGTACTTTTTCTAAACTCTTAACGCAGAAACACACCTACATCACACAGTGAGCCAAATAGTTAATTTTCTGGCCAAAATCACATTTTGTTAAATAAATAAAAACTCTACATTTCAAAATGCTGAATACCTTTTTCCATCATGGCCTTCTAATCATCCCCATATCTACTGATTGACTTCATCACTGCCTCCTCTCCACCTATAAGCTGGAGTGCGGTGGGCGTTCTGGCGCAATATGGCTGCCGTCGCATCATCCAGGGCGATGCTGCACACTTGTGGTGGATGAGGAGATACCCTCTCACAATGTAAAGCGCTTTGAGCACCTAGAAAAGCACTATATAAATGTAATGAATTATTAATTATTCATTACATATACTGTACATGTATCAAAACACAGCAAACCTGATTCAAAATTGAGTCATTCAGTCAAAGCATTACCACTAGTTCTCAATCCAAAAGGAACAGTCAATCATAGCAAACAGAATGTCAAAAATGCTAACAATTAATGGCATAACAAACTCTGCATTACTTGTCATGTTGCAGTTCGACTTGTATAGAACAAACGGTAACACTTTATTATAGGGTCTCTTAACTAGTTGCTTATTAGCATGCATATTGCTAAAATATTAGCCATTTATTAGTAGTAATTAAGCACTTTATTCTACATGAATGCCTTATTCTACATGACCTTATTCTACATTCCTAATCCTACCCAATACCTGAATTTAACAACTAACTTACCAACTATTAATAAGCAGCAAATTAGGAATTTATTGAGGGAAAAGTCATAGTTAATAGTGAATAAGTGTTCCCTATTCAAAAGTGTTACCAAACAAACAATATGAGATCAATTTAAACAACAACAACATTTTTTAATTAATGCTCTGAAAATTAAATCATGCACTATATACAGAAGTAGAAATATATAGAGAGAAGAAAAAAAAAATGTAAAGATTTGTTATTTACAATTGTGTAGTTTACAAATGTACAATTTTCGGATTCTATGTATAAATTTGTCGGTTATGATGGACAGTGTATAGTTATGAATGTTTTAATTGTTCAGCCTGAATATAGCCATGAGAAGAAAATGTTCTTTGTGTCTGCCTGTTCTGGTGGTTGATGCTCTGTAGCACAGACCAGAAGGCAACAGTTGGAAGAGAGAGTGGGCTGGGTGTGTGGGGTCCAAAGTGATTTTCTTAGAACTTTTCCTCACTCTGGAGGTGTAAAGATCTTTGAGGTTGGGTAGTATAAAGTATATTTCAGTGATAGTGATACTGACCATACAGAGCATCTGTAACGGGGCTGGCGAGACGAGAGGCGTGCGGATCCATGTGCAGGCTTTTATTAGGCAGAGACGTGGTCGTACAGGCAGGGTCAAACAATGGCAAACAGGTATGGTAGAGACACGGCAAAGAGTAATCCTAGGGCAAGCAAAGGTCGACGATCGGCAAACAGAATCCAGAGGGCAAGGCAGAGAGATAATCCAGGGAACACGGGCTAGAATCAGACACGGGAAAACAAGACAGGCAGGGGAACACTAGGAAAACTAACTGGGGCTCTGTAAGTTGCTATGGCTAGGTGAGCAGTAAACGCGAACAATACTCGGCCCTGAGGGATAGAAAGTCCAGGGTTTTTATAAGGTGTGTGCGGGGAATCAGGTGTGCGTGTGATTAGTGCCTACAGCTGTGTGTGCAATCAGTGCAATGAATGATGGGAAATGAAGTCCATAGTGAAGTGTAGTGTGAGAGTCCATGTGGTGAGCTAGTGACCTCTGGTGGTGGGTGAATGGAAGTGCAGACTGGATTCGTGACAGCAGCACTAATACTCCATAGTTCTTTCACTTCAATGGATTTCAGCAGATGGTAAGAATTGAAGGCCTTTATTTGTCACATATGTTGTGTTGAATCAGTAACTGAAACTTTGTGCTACCCTTTCCATCTAATCAGCAAATGAGTCAAGTCTACTACATCACAGAAGGAAACATTTTGCATGTAAAGAGCAAATTTTTACCAAAAGGCCTTTGGGCAAAAGGGAAAAAGGGTGACTTTTTAAACTGAACTGAATCTCTGAATAATTCAAAAATGCAATCATTGATGAAAAAAAGAATAATAATTTATTGTCTTGATTGCCCTTTACAAACAAGTCAAGATGTAATCCACAAATCCTATATTATACCACATATGTTAAAAGTGACAATGTTTAAGGGCTAAAAAGAGGATGGTGTGAGACGAGAATTTTGGCAGTCTAAAGAGCAGGCATGTTGTTGTGTGCCCAGATTCAGGGTTAGGTTTTAGTGCTTCTAAATGATGGTTTGCTAAAGCTCTGTATGACTGCCAACAAGAGGAGTTAACTCACACTGTAAGTTTTATTTACATTAAACTCAGCAAACTCTGGAATTCAGCCCAGCCAGATTAATATTTCATTTCAAACATTCCTTGCCCTGAAGCTGTTTACAGTAAAGAACATTTTTGGACACTCCAGGATTACAAGAGTTGCCATTGTTCTGATACTGTCCACATGGGATTGAAGGAATATTCCAGATTCAATATAACTTAAACTCATTCAACAGCATTTGTGGCATATTGCTGTTTTTCCACAAAATGTCTCTCCTGTCTTCTATAAAAAGGTAAAATCTGCTTTACAGTAAGACATTACAGTTTTTTTTTTCTTTTTTCAAATGCTTACACACAAAATATTTACTTGTCACACAATTACTGAAACCTGACACTCAAACACCAGAACCACACAAAAATGTATTCAAAACCATACACTAATTCTCGGCCTTTGACTCAGTTTTCAATTTCATAAAACAATTTTTAAAATTTAAAAATTTAATTTTTTTTTCAAAACACAACACACAATTCTCTATGTAACACACAAAATCTAAAAGGAATTAATATTATGGCAAAGGTGTTTGCTTTTGAGATATGTTTGTGATATTTTGAATGCAGTGCTTCATTTTGCAAGAGATGTGAGGCATTTTGCATTTTGTGTGTGCAATTCTTGGACTTGTATGTAAAGTTTTGAAAAAAAAAAGAAAAAAGAAAGAGGCAAAGTTTTGAAAATGTGTGTAAGCAGTTAAAAAAAAAAAAAAAACTGTAAATATAAATGTAAATGGATGTACACAATAAAATACTTACTGTTTCAACAGTACAGCTGCAAATTGTAAAATAACTTGCTAACCTTTGTCTTGTAAAATTATATTAAGTTTCAAGCTAAAATAACCATAAAAATTATTGCAGTTTTTTTCAATTGCTTAAGCACAATTTTGAAAACAGGGCCCGGTTTTCCAAACCCCTTCACACAATTAGCACAACACTACACCAAAGTAGCACAACACCTCAAATAATTTGCAAAATAGAAAACTTTTGTCAAAACTATACAATGTCTTATAAAAACCTTATTTTGTTGTCATAACATAAACACAACCATCATATGGTCTGATTCTGTTTGAATCAGTTAAACACTCCTGTGCTCAACCTAAAACACTTTTAGCATTTACACAGAGAAAGTGTAAAAATACATTCACCAACACCACATGACACCAATTGTGCAGACTAATGAAAATATTTATTTCTTTTCATGTACTCAAGTCAGTCAATACTGAACATTTCAACAAACCATTCCTAACAAAACATTTTCCAGTTTTCATACAGTATTACTGAACATACCATTGTACTGTAAGTTTACAGTAATACTGTAACAAATTACATATCCAGTTCAGTACCGAATAAAAAAATAAATAAAAACCTAAACATCTCTCCACCTTGCTGGATCTGGCCACAGGGGCTCGTCAACATCACAGGCTATATTTTCATTTGCAAGGCAATGTGGGAAGAATCTTTTGGAGTGACGAATCCACCATTGAATGGATGCTGCTTCAATTTGATGACATGCTTCCTCCATAGCTTGAATGAGGGCTATCTGGACATAGGGCCGGAGATAATAAACCTTCCACCGCCATACTGAGAAGAACTCCTCGATGGGGTTTAGGAAGGGGGAGTATGGTGGAAGGGTATTGAACTGTAAAGTTTGGGGGTTGATGAAACCAGTTTTGGACCAGAGGAGAACAATGGAAAGCTACATTGTCCCAGACAACAATGTATTGCATCTGGTCCCTTTGGTTTGCTGCTGTGATAATATTGTGTAATCTGTCTAAAAAATGTAAGAATGAGGTCAGTGTTGTAAGGACCCAAGTTGGCATGGCGGTGGAGGACCCCATTCTGTAAAGGGTAATGTTACCCCCACGTTGCCCTGGTACATTGACAATAGCCCTGTGGCCAATGATGTTTCTTCCTCTTCTCACTGTTGATAGGTTAAATCCAGCCTCATCAATGTATATAAACTCATTTAGAACTTCCTCCGCATCCATTTGCAAAACTCTCTGAAATACAGCAAAATATCACATTGTGTAGATCACTATACTTTAGGTCTGCTATACAGTAAAATTACATGTACAGTAAAAAGGTTATGTGTGCAGTACACACTACAGTCAGTGAACAAAACGTGCCACCACATATTCACGCCGCAGGATTTTCACCCTGTCTGCATTTCTTTCAAATGGCACTTTATACAGTTGTTTCATCACAACTTGATGTTTTTTAAGGATACGGGCTATTGTTGAAAGAGACCTGTTGGACATTATTGAACATTTGGTGATCATTGACAATATGGGCTTGAATTTCTCTAAGTCTGATTGCATTGTTGGCCAAAATGAGGTTTATTCTTTCTTGCTCCTGTGTGAATATGGGGCCTCCCTCCTTTATGCTCTTGACGTTCAATCCTATGTTGGCCAAACAAAATACATGTAGCTTACTGCAAAATGATACACGAATACATACCAAAACTGTTGATATAGTACATGCAGTAAGCTATGGATTTTCTGTTGACAGAAGATAAGTTTCTCACCTGTGCTCTTGACGAAATGTCCGAACTATTGATGCCACCGTGTACCTGCTTAGGTTAGGCTGTACTCTCAATCCAGTGTTAGTACATGGTTTATTACATGGTCCACAAATGTAGCACGAATGTCGTTACACAGATTTGGTTGTCTTTTTCTTTGTGCATGTCCTACCCCTCCTCAAGGTCTTCCTCTCCCTCTTCCTCTTCCTCTTCCTCGTCCTCGTCCTCGTCCTCGTCCTCTCCCTCTCCCTCTCCCTCTCCCTCTCCCTCTCCCTCGGCCTCTTCTTCCACCTTGTTCTCTCCGGATTCCCCCTCTCATCCACACTCTCCCTTTTCCTCTGACACGGTCCATTTTTGTTGAAGACAGGTGAACTTACCTGTTGCCTTTTTATAGTGCTTAAACCTGATTGTGTGTCTACAATTAAGCACCAGTGTGTGTGCACACCTGGTGGCTGTGTTTAACCAATTGGTCCAATTGGTGTTATTTTGAAAGCCTTTGCTTTGAAATTGCAAGGAAATGGCATCATGATAAATTTCTGTGTCAAATGCTTACAAGTGTGTTTAGTGTTTTGCAAATCACTGTGTGTAATGTTTTGCAAAGAGTGTGAAGCTGACAATGTGCTTACATTTGTGCAAATCTAGGCCGGTGTTTTGCTCCTAGAGTGTAAGGTTTTAATAATTGTGGGAAAGTTTTAATTTTAGTGTATAAGCAATTGAAAAAAACTGTAACAGCTCAAATAATACATAACTTTTAGCAGAATAATTAAATTTTTGCTCTGTCGATTTGACACTTTTCTGTTCTAATGATTATAAAACATGGTCAGCTGGGGAAAAAAAAAATATGAGAAGGTTGAAGCTCCTGTCTCAACCTCTCCACAGGCCTCTTCCTTTGTGGTTGGTGGTGTTATTCTGGACCACCTTGAAAATAATGCTCTTGTTCCATTCAAAATAAACTTGATTGCCCACCTGAAAGTTCTCAAACTTCAATTCTGAAAAATGTATTGACATTTACTTGTAAAGAACAGAAGTTGTCCTTAGAGGACTACAAATATGCAAAATATGATCAAACTCATAGCACTATATTTAAATAGAAATATAGTGGACTGAAGACCTTTTCAATCACGCAGTGTAACTGCACGGCCATTGGTTACAGTTAAAAAAAAAGAACAAAAAAAGTTTGTTTTCAATCTTGCGTTCATGTTTACCATGAATTTTTCATGGAATTTTTACAGTTTTTTCCAACTGCTTACATACAAAATCTTTTCATGTCACACGATTTCTGAAACCTCTCACTCAAAGTGCAAAACTACACACCAAATCTCCAAAACCATAAGCTATTTCTCAGCCTTTGACTTTTTTCAAAACACTACACACAATTCTCTACCTAAAACACAAAAACCTAACAGGAAGTGACTTGCTTCTCAAAATGGTTTACCTGAGGTCTATTTGTAGTGCTAAGGCTCAGACCGATTGGTGTTCTGTTTTCTGTGCAGGTGTTTTCAGGTGTGTATGTAAGTGCCTACAATTGCCAGATGGGTTTCACATTTTATGTAACAACTTGCTTTCTTTTTCCAACCAATCAAAATGCTACACTTATTCACCAGGTCACACACACACACACACACACACACACACACACACACACACACACACACACACACACACACACACACACACACACACACACACACACACACACACACACACACACACACACACTCCTCACATGTGCAAAGACTAATTGCTTACAGTTTTTTTCAACTGCTTACACACAAAATCTTTACTTGTCACACAATTTCTGAAACCTGACACTCAAACAGCAGAAGCACACACCAAATCTGCAAAACCTTACACTAATTCTCGCCATTTGACTCAGTTTTCAATTTCAGAAAACACTTTTTGCAAAACACAACACACAATTCTCTATGTAACACACAAAAATCTAAAAGGAAGTATCTTGATTTCCTTTTTCAAACACATCCATTTAAAATGCCACACTAATTCATCAGTGCTTCACACTAACTCCTCACATGCACAAACACTCATTGCTTTATTTAACACCAACCAATCATGGCTTAGAATAGGCCTTCACTTTAGTGCATTTCTCAAATTATCCTTACTGTAATACTGGCAAAGAAGTATGTGCATTTCTCAAAACAATTTGTGCAAACAGCACCACACAATGGATTACCTGGAAAAGCCTGCAACTTACTCAAAATCTTTAGTTCATCTCTGAAAAGTAAGTATTTATGTCAATGGACAGATTACAGTTTTTGCCTATTGCTTACACACTTTTTGCAGAATTTGGCTCATTATGTCAAAACTCTACATACAAGCCAATCAGACATGGCACTTGGAGATTAACAACTCACATCTATGCCAAAATGAAACACTGCAATCAAAACTCAACACTCCTTTCTAAAAATGAAATTCTTGCAACAAAACCATACACACAAGCACCATTTGAATTACTCTTTCATATCACCAGCAACATACTGATGGGCTTTATATAAAACACTGCAGTCTTTGTGTATCTATTTTTATTGTCATTTTCTCAAACTCATTCTTCTGTAAAACTCAAAAGTAGAATTTCTGCAGTAATCAAACAAGTTTTTACAAAAAACAAACATTCTTACAGAAATAAAGAAAAATAGAATCACAAATCATCAAATTTAGCAACAAAACAAAACAATTACTGGATAAATTGGTATTGGGGGAAAAAAAAATACCAATTTATCCAGTAATTGTTTTGTTTTGTTGCTAAATTTGATGATTTGTGATTCTATTTTTCTTTATTTCTGTGGTGAGGGGCTGGGGGCTGGGGGGCTTATGGATCCCGCCTTCTGTTCGGATCTGGCCACAAGACCTCGTTAACATCACAGGCGATGTCCTCGCAGGCTAGGCATCGGGGAAAATATTACCTCTTGTGCCGAATCCACCCTTGGATTGATCCCACCTCAATGTCTCCGCATGCCTCTTCCATTGCTTGCAGAAGAGTCATGCGGGCGTGTGGTTGTAGATCATATACTTTCCACCGCCACGCAGAAAATAATTCCTCGATTGCATTTAGAAAGGGGCTGTAAGGGGGCAGGTGTAAAAGTGTGAAATGGTTATGGTTGTTGAACCAATCTCGGACCAGAGTAGCCCTGATGTCTCTTCCATGTCCGACTCCTCTCTCTCTTTGTCCTCCTCTTACTCTGACTCTCATTGCCTCCATGCTTGCAAAGTTCTCAAAATGGTTTACCTGAGGTCTATTTGTCGTGCTAAGGCTCAGACCAATTGGTGTTCTGTTTTCTGTGCAGGTGTTTTCAGGTGTGTATGTAAGTGCCTACAATTGCCAGATGGGTTTTGCATTTTGATCAGAGTGTTTTCCCAATGATAACAGGTGATTTCGTTTTTGAACAAAGTGTTTAATGTAAGAAAATGTGTGTAGTGTTTCGCAATAAGTGTGTTATAGAATTGCAAACAAAGTGCAGAGTTGACAATGTGTTCAAGCTATGGTTACACTGTGTTCAAGGTATGCTACAAGAAGTTTAGGTATTGAGGCTTTGGTCTAAGCATTCGGTTTTAGTGTGTAAGCAATAGGCAAAAACTGTAGTGCCATCAGAACAAAAAGTCCTTGTTTCATTGTTCACAAACAAGATGAACATGCTTAGTAAATACTTAATCATGTTGTCAATATACACTGCACTCTATTAGTATTACCTGATGTAAACTATGGCAACAGTTTAGATACAGTTACTGTATTGAAATGCAGAAGGCTGCACTTCTTATGTATGTCATATATCCATTTCAAAAGTACAAATTTACACTACTGTATGTGTGATATTGATTGAAAAAGACTGGATCGAATTCACATTTACACTTTTACTATTGGTCTGACTTGCACAGAGAACTATATAATACATTTTGAGCAACATGACATTAGCAACTCATAATGTACATAATCAGTTGCATGAATGTACCGAAGCAATCACAACTTGTTCAAAAGAATGAGAAACTGCTTTTATGATTTTATGCACAAGTGACTAGATGATGTGGAGGTTGAACAAAGTAGTTTTGAGAATTTCATTTTTGATCTGAGAAATGCATCAAAGCAAGGAAGCAAGACAAACTGTATAACTTGACCTGTGGCATATTTAATATGTTAAATAAAGCAATGAGTGTTTGTGCATGTGAGGAGTTAGTGTGAAGCACTGATGAATTAGTGTGGCATTTTAAATGATTGTGTTTGAAAAAGGAAATCAAGATACTTCCTGTTATATTTTTGTGTGTTACATAGAGAATTGTGTGTTGTGTTTTGCAAAAAGTGTTTTCTGAAATTGAAAACTGAGTCAAATGCTGAGAATTAGTGTAATGTTTTGCAGATTTGGTGTGTGGTTCTGGTGTTTGAGCGTCAGGTTTCAGAAATTGTGTAAAAAGTTAAGATTTTGTGTGTAAGCAGTTGAAAAAAACTGTGATACACTGTACGAACCAATGGCCGGGAAGTTACACTGCGTGATTGAAAAAGTCTTCAGTACTCGAAGAAAAAAGGAGTTTTCCCCATTAGCGTCTAGTGACGCAGTATAAGTGAAGTATCAAAAGGGAACCACTTCTTCTCTGCCCATGTCTTCTTAGAGTTTCTCCTCTTGCTCTTTCCACTACACCAATGCCTTCCTCTCTACTCATCTCTTCTCCTTTTCCTTTTCCTTCTCCTCTCCTCTTTTCTTACATCCTTCTCTCTACTCATCTCTTTCTACCTGAATTGAGAGTTTTGAATGTTTGTAGATTTTTTGTTGATCTTGAAAATAAATGGTTGTTGATTAATCTTAAACTTGTACTAAACCTAGAATATTCTTTTTCATTTCTTTATGTATGATTGGCACACTTTCACTGTTCTTTCTGCCATAAGGTTTAATTTCAAAGGATAATGTGAATGGAAATGCTCCAGGCAATTCTGAATGTAAAAGAATAGTTAGAATTCAGTCTATGCGAACCAGCAGAAGATGCTAACCTATTACAGTTTTTGTAATTGCTAACAAGCATTGTTCAATATTGAAGCCACATTTTCAAAACTGTTCATACAGTCTGCATTACCAGCATGAATCTTGGCCAAACTCGTGATCGCAACTCCAAACCTCACTCAGACCATCAAAACACTTCATGTCTCAAAATAAGCTTGCTTCAGCATAATACAATCATTCAGAAAACATACATTTCATTCATAACACACTGACCTAAAAAATCACCAACAACAGGAAGCGTTACATACATTATGGGGTGGGTTACAAGTTTTCATCAACATCACATCTGATGTCTTCTCTGGCACTGCATCTTGGAAAGTACCTTCTGGAATGTCTAATCCAACAGCCTTCAGGATAAATGTTTCCACACCCCGCATTCATTGCCTCCAGTAAAGTCATCATGGTCATATGGATGGTGGTCATAAACCTTCCACCTCCACACAGAGAAAAACTCCTCTATGGGGTTTAAGAAATGGGAGTATGGAGGCAAGTATAATACTGACATCCTGGGATGTACAGCAAACCAGTCTGTGACTGCAGCAGAGTGGTGGAATGTCACATTATCCCACACAATAATGAAGGTAGGGGAGTTTGTTGTCCCTCTCTCCTCTGCTGGCACAAGCTGATTATGTAGGTCATCCAGAAAAGAAATAAGCCTCTTTGTATTGTAGGGGCCAATGAGTGGTTTGTGTAACAGCAAACCATCATTGGACATCGCTTCACACATTGTGATGTTAGCTCCTCTCTGGCCTGGGACATCCATGGTTGCTCACTGTCCAACCACATTTCTTCCACTTCGGCGTGTTTTTGCCAGATTGAATCCAGCTTCATCCACAAAGATAAAAGTATGTGGAGTTCACCTGGCTTCACCTCCATCACGCTCTAAATTACAGACATTTTTACAGTAATTTACATTATGCATAACTGTGTATGTACCCTGTTTGGTAACTGAACAGACATCTTACCTGGACATACTGATACCGGAGTTCTTTCACACGTTCACTGTTTCTCTCAAAGGGTACCGTGTACAATTGCTTCATCCTTATTTTATGCTTCTCTAGGACTCAGTTGGCAATTGGAAATCGGAAATGTGTAGTATTGGTGCAACTGTGGAATAGTGCAAATTTGGTTGCACCCTTAGACCAGCCTCTTTCAAAGACAGACCATGGTTTACAACATGGTCAGTAATTGTGGTCTTAATCTCATCAGAGATCACGGCTCTTGGTTTTCCTCTCCTTTGTCCTCCATGCACTCTCTCGCTCTCTACCACTCTACTTTCCCCACCAACCTGAACCATATTTCCAAACAGAATCAGTTCCAGGATATCCCCTTTTACTAAAATAGGGTAATGCGAATAAAGCAGGACACCTAAGTAGGCTTTCAGCTGAAATTGCAATTAGCTTGATTATTATTTTATTATCTGCTAATATTTTCTATATTTCAAAGTAATTACTGCAGAAGTACATGGAAATTACCATCATTCTATTTTGAATGTGCTTTTTAACAATTTTGAAAGCAATTTGTTAGTATTTGAAAAATGTGCTAAACATATATGAAGAGTTTGGTTCCAAAACGCTATAAATCCATTTTGATTAATTTGAGTAAAAATTAGTCTTCTTTACCAAGAAAGTGGCAAGATGAAAACGTCTCAGGTTACGTATGTAACCCTAGTTCCTCAAGGGAACGAGACGCTGCGTCCAAGAACGCTAGGGGAACGTCCTCCAGCGTGACCGCGCTCTGATACAAATGTAATCTGTCCAAAGGATGGGCGAGACGTCACGGGCGGGTGACGTAACGGCCAGGAGGCATAAAAACACGTGCGGTGGAACCGGCGTCAGCTTCAGGAATGAAGCAACCGCTCGTAGGGATGCCGGAAGTATGGCCTTGAGACGCAGCGTCTTGTTCCCTCGAGGAACTAGGGTTACATATGTAACCTGAGACATTCCTCTTCAGGAACTCGAGCTGCATCCAAGAACGCTAGGGGAACGAGATCCCAACGCCGCCAGACTGACAAATCCCTGCCTAATGTGGATGGAGCACAGCTAGGGCGAGAGAAAAAAGGCCACAGGTGGCTAGGTGAGCGGGGCCTGCTTCCCGAAGGCCAACTTCTGAAGAGTGAGTCTTGATCCCCAAGAGGGGAAAGCAGAGGACTCGAGGCTATGGAATAGCATCCTGATCCACCACATAGCAAACTCTCTCTGGCCAGAGGCCTCAGCCTCTGGAGGAAACATGTACTAGGGGGTGTCTACCCACTGAAGGTCACCGAGAAGGGCGCGGTAGGCCGGAATAGCCGCCACGTAAACCCTCAAGGTGGAGTGGGTTAACCCTGTGGAGGAACAGGCCCGCACGAACTCTAGAACTGTACCAATCGGGCAGTTGGCTGGGTCGAGCTGGCAACCTCTGCACCATGAAGTGACACTTCACTTCAGGATGTACAAGTCCCTTGTGTTGTGGAGAAACATGTAAGTAGGGGGTGCCTACCCACTGAAAGGCCACCGAGAAGGGCGCGGTAGGCCGGTATAGCCACCACGTAAACCCTCAGGGTGGAGTGGGTTAACCCTGCGGAGGAACAGGCCTGCACGAACTCCAGAACTGTACCAATCGGCCAGTTGACTGGGTCGAGCTGGCGGTCTCCGCACCAAGAAATGAAAAGTTCCACTTCAAGCAGTATAGTTTCCTCGCTGAGGGAGCTCTGGATTGGAGGAAGGTCTCAACAACCTCGGTTGGGAGACCGGAAGCTATGGGCCCCCCAGGGGCCACACCTACAACTTCCCAAGCTCCGGGCGGGGTTGACAGACCCCTGCTTGTGATAAGAGATCCCTCCTGACGGGAATCTCCCATGGAGAGCCGTCGAGGAGAGAAATCAGGTCCGAGAACCATACTCGGCCCGGCCAGAACGGTGCTACCAGAAGTAGACTGACCTCGTCCCAGCGCACTCTCGCCAGAACTCCCGGGAGCAGAGCGATCGGGGAAAGACGTACAGACGAAGCCTCGGCCACGTCTGTACCATGGCATCCAGCATTAGTGGAGCTGGATGAATTTAGAGAGTACCAGAGGGGACATGCGCTGTGTACTTACCTGAGTAGCGAAGAGGTCCACCTGAGCCTGGCCAAACACTCTCCAAATGTTCTTCACCTCCTCAGGATGAAGCATCCATTCCCCGGGCCTCAGCCCCTGCCTCGACAGGATGTCTGCTCCCACACTGAGATGCCCAGGCATGTGAACTGCTCTCAGCGAGAGGAGTTTGTCCTGGGACCACCCAAGGATCTGGTACGCCAGCCTGTACAGGGGGGCGTGAATGCAGACCTCCTCGGTGGTTGATGTAAGAGACCACCGCTGTGTCTTCGGTGCTATCGCACCAACACCGACAATCTCTTAGGTCTGGGAGAAAGTGTTTCTGTGAAACACCGCCAGCATCTCCAGGCAGTTGATGTGCCACATGAGACGACGAGTACTCCACAGACTGAGGGCAGGGTGAGGGACACGTCCGTCGCTAGCGTATGCAGCGACACGGAGCTCCCAGCACCGGGCCCTGAGACAAGAACCAAGGATGTCTCCACATGTCTAAGGCGTGTAGGCACCACCACGTGACCTTGATCATGTGAAGCGGGTTTCCCCTTGGGGAGAACCACTTGGTCTTGAGCCACCACTGTTGAGTGACTGGCCTTCTTTCACTCTCCTGACAGCCGTGAGGATCGACTCGATCCGAGCAGGGGACACACGTGCCTGCATCGTGGTCGAATCTCACACCACACCAAGATAAGTGGTTCTCTGTAATGGAGAAAGCACACTCTTCTTGGCGTTCAGTCTTAACCCCAACACTTTCATATGGGCGAGAACAACATCTCGATGTCGAGCCGCCCTTCGCTCTGAATGAGCTAGAATCAACCAATCGTCGATATAATTGAGTATGCGGATGCCTCGTAGCCGCAACGGAGCTAACGCGGCGTCCACACACTTGGTAAAAGTGCGGGGTGAGAGTGCTAGGCCGAAGGGAAGAACCCGATACTGGTAAGCTTTGCCCCCGAAAGCAAACCTCAGGAACCTCCTGTAAGTGAGAAGGATGGAGATATGGAAGTATGCGTCTTTTAGATCGATCGAGACAAACCCGTCCTCGGACCTGATCTGAGACATGACCTGTTTGAGCATCTTGAACTTCAGTCTGCTGACTGAGTGGTTCAACTGATGCAGATCTAAAATGGGACGCCAACCCTCCATCCTTCTTGGGAACTATGAAGTACCGGCTGTAGAACCCAGAATCTCTTTCGTAAGGAGGGACCACCTCGATGGCCTCCTTTGTCAAGAGAGTACTCTACTTCTCGTTCCATTACCAGAACCTGCTCGGTGTCCACCAGAGTGGGATTCACCCCGTTGAAACGAGGCGGAGGAGAACCAAACTGGATTCCGTAGCCTCTTTCTACAGTATGCAGGTCCCATGGAGACACATTTGGTAGTAGTTTTTACGCTGCCAAATAGTCTACTAAAGGAACCAGTCTCTCAAGACTGGCCTCTGGTATAACCAGGGCGGCTAGCTCGGTGTCCTGGAACGGCACGCCGGCAGGAGACGGCCAAACTAGCTGCTCTAGAGACCCCTGAAGGTTGTGGCGAGCAGTCTGCGTTTCTGGGCGGAAAAAAATGAGATGTATGCTCGCTGGAGATCGCTGCACCCTGGAACACCGTACGTGGCAGGGTTGGCAGACCGATCTCCTAAGGGCACTGAGGAGAGACGGGCACCATGTACCACGGTGTACGCCGCTCTTCCCCAGAGGGGCCTGCCCTCATAAGTTCTGGGCCATGGGCACCAGGACTGCCTCAGCCGAAGTCTCCTATTGAAGCGACTGTCCTCAGACTCGCGTCATCTTCTAGGAAGACTAGACTGGTAGAACCAGAGCCTGCAACGCAGGACCCACTGAGACACGCTTGGCAGGGGCTCCCACACCGCCAGGTGCCTACTAAGGGAACCAGTCCCTGGAGACTGGCCTCTGGTATAATCCGAGTGGCTAGTTCGGTATCCTGGAACGGCACACCGGCAGGAGAAAACCAAACTAGCTGCTCTAGAGACCCCCGAAGGGGTGGCATAATGCACGCGTCGCCTCGGCAATGCGCGCTGCAACAGTGAGCTCTCATTCAAAGGGGGAAGAAACGCACCGCGGGCTTCCAGCCCCGAGCGAGAGCGCTAGATCTGGGGATTGCAGGTGGAGAGAGGGCGAACCCGTCTCCAACCCGTCCGCCAGATCTATGTGTGATCCCTGCAACCTCATTCGCCGCCGTGCCTCAGCAGTGGCGGACCGGTTTCCTTTTAAGTGTTTCTACTTCTTTCCATGGATTCAAGAAGAAAAAAACATAATCAGTAGAAAAGGAGCTTGTTTTAACATAGAATATCAGCGTAGTTGAACATTTGATGTTGGTTCAGCGCTCTCAGAGGAAAACAGTTTGAAGAGACATCAGGATACATCTGGTGCTGGTATCTGATTCAATAAAATGCAAACAAAAAAACATTTGTGAGCATGTTAATATCAGGAAAATCTGTATATATATATATATATGTGTGTATATATATATATATATATATATATATATATATATATATATATATATGTGTGTGTGTGTATATATATATATATATATATATATGTATATGTTTTGTAGCCATAGACTCACACATGCTTTGTACTATCATAAAAAAGAGAAAGAAATCTTATATCTGAGAAACTAATTATTATTGTTTAGCACGTTATTAAAATCTATTTCTGAACAGATTAGGCTATTAATAATAAACATGTACTAAGCATACTTAGACTCGTAGCATTCATCATGTTACAGTGTACACTCATATTACTTTTGTTTTATACAAATAAGAAACTTAAATACAGTGAATTGCCTTTCATATTCAAAATGTTTTACACTATTTCAAACATTGTAGTCAGGAATTATAGTTTGGGAAAGACCCAACTTAGATTTTGTAGTCATATAGTCTAGTATGTATGATTTTATAGTAGCCTATGACATGTTTCTGAAGCCACAGACTCAAGCAAGCTTTGTACAATAAAATGATGTACTTTGTACTATAAAAAATGATATTTTATATCTGAGAAACTAATTATTATTGTTTAGCACCCTATTACAATCTATTTGTGAACAGAGTATTAATAACATGGTCTAAACATTCTTAGGCGCGTAACATTCATCATGTTGTCGTTTGGGAAAAACGCAACTAACTGTTAGTAATTCTGTTCAAGTTTATGTCACAATAAAACGTTAACTAACGCAAAAAAAGAAACATTACTTACTCATCTCCTCTGCTGGATGAAATCGTGTTCTTCTTTCGACGGAAATCCTGCTTTTACTCGGCGCGTCTACCAGAAACGAACAGTAGCGCGATGAGGACCTCCGCTCTTTGTTTGTTTTGGGCGGAGAAGACAGAGAGCACACCCTGTTTGTTTTCTTTATTCTTCAAAAGCACAAAGTTTAGTTGTTATTATGAGTGTATACAAATAAAAGTAGACCCCTTACAGATTCGAATGGTGTATTGCTCTTATCTGTACGATCAAAAATGGCAGAGTAATTCAAGCTCATTTCGGCCTTATCAGGAAAATCTGCGTCAAAACACGTATACGCGTTTGTCGACCCTAGAGGGTTAAACCAGATACTGGTTGCTTTGGCACTGTGTGCAGGTGCCAAGTCCTGTTGGAAAATGAAATCTGCATCTCCATAAAGTTGATCAGCAGCAGGAAGCATGAAGTTCTCTAAAACTTCCTGGTAGATGGCTGTGTTGACTGTGGACTTCAGAAAACACAGTGAACCAACACCAGCAGATGAAATGGCAGACCAAATTATCACTGACTGTGGAAACTTCACACTGGACTTCAAGCAACATGGATTTTGTGCCTCTCCACTCTTTCTCCAGACTCGGGGACCTTGATTTCCAAATGAAATGCAAAATTTACTTTCATCTGAAAAGAGGACTTTGGACCACTGAGTAACAGTCCGGTTCTTTTTCTCCACAGCCCAGGTAAGACGCTTCTGACGTTGTCTCTGGTTCAGAAGTGGCTTGGTAGCCCTTTTCCTGAAGATGTCTGAGCGTGGTGACTCTTGATGCACTTACTCCAGCTTCAGTCCACTCCTTGTGAAGCTCTCACAAGTGTTTGAATCAGCTTTGCTTGACTGTATTCTCAAGCTTGCAGTCATCCCTGTTGCTTGTGCATCTTTTCCTACCCAAATTATTCCTTCCAGTCAACTTTGCTTTTAATATGCTTTGATACAGCACTCTGTAAACAGCCACACCTTTCAGTAATGACCCTCTGTGACTTACCCTCTTTGTGGAGGGCATCAATGTTTGTTTTCTGGATCATTGGCAAGTCAGCAGTCTTCTCCATTAATGTGGTTTCAAAGAACAAGAGATACACAGAATTTATACTGTGGGGATAGTCATTAATTGAAACTCAAATGTAAATATTCTAATTTTCTGAGATACTGAATTTGGGATTTTCCTTAGTTGTCAGTTATAATCATCAAAATTAAAAGAAATAAACATTTGAAATATATCAGTCTGTGTGTAATGAATTAATATAATATACAAGTTTCACTTTTTGAATGGAATTAGTGAAATTAGACGACAATGCATCTCTTTCGCTCTGCATCCATTTGGTCCTCTGCTGTAACAATGTTGTGAAGTCTGTCAAAAAATGTGAATATGTGGGCTGTGTTGCAAGGACACATGTTGACATGGCAGTGGAGGACCCCATTCTGGGTGACTGCAGCACATGTGATGTTACAAGCATGTTGGCCCAAGACATTCAAAACAGCTCTGTGGCCAGTGATGTTTCTCTTTATTCATTTTGTCAGGTTAAACCCAGCCTCATCTATGAAGCTGAATTCATGTGGGATTGGATCAGCATCAATTAGCAAGACGCTCTCTAAAAAACAACAAGTCTACATTGTGTAGTTCAATATAGTCCTTCTATAAATTTTCATGTAAAAATGTTTTGTGTGCAGTGCACAGTCAAGTCAAGTCACCTTTATTTATATAGCACTTTTAACAATACAGATTGTGTCAAAGCACTTAACAGTATCAAATTGGAAGATAGAGTGTCAGTAATGTATAATGATAAGATTGAACACTCAATTTTCAGTTAAAGGCATTTCATTATTGAATTCAGAGTTGTCATTGTCTAGCTCAGTTTAGTTTAAATACTATCTGTGCAACCAAATCAGCGATAATCGCTAGAAATTAAGTGTCCCCAACTGAGCAAGCCAGAGGCGACAGCAGCAAGGAACCAAAACTCCCTCTGTGACAGAATGGAGAAAAAAAACCTTGGGAGAAACTAGGCTCAGTTGAGGGGCCAGTTCTCCTCTGGCCAGATGAAACCCACAGTTCAAAAGTTTATATTTCTATTTTTTATTTTGTTGCAATTTCTAACAATAATAGTATTATGTAGTTAGGTATTTTATTATATTTTTAGTTATTTTGTTATATTTTTAGTTTTATTGTATTTTAATTGAGGTCTTCACTGGGGATATGTCTCTGGGGCTCATCTGGGTGTTCTGGTCTCCGCTGACGATCAGGGCTGTAGACATCATCTCTTGGTGCTGATCCACCATCTGATCGGATACAGACTGAGAAACAGAATAGGAAAGAAACAGACAAATATTAGCGTAGATGCCATTCTACTTACGATGTAACGAGTACACCATGTGTTATGGGGAGTTTTCCCGGTTCCGGTGGATCTAACTAATGCAGCCTAACAATCCTTTAATGGATTTGAATAATAGAAGCGTATTAGTGTGTTATGTGTAAGCCAGGCTAAAGAGATGGGTCTTTAATCTAGATTTAAACTGACAGAGTGTGTCTGCCTCCCGAACAGTGTTAGGTAAATTGTTCCAGAGTTTGGGTGCTAAATAGGAAAAGGACTAAAGTCCGCCCGCAGTCTATTTTGATATTCTAGGTATTATCAAATGGCCAGAGTTTTGAGAATGCAGTGGACGTGGAGGACTATAGTGTGATAAGAGCTCGCTCAAGTACTGAGGAGCTAAACCATTCAGGGCTTTATAAGTAATTAACAAGATTTTAAAATCTATCCGATGTTTGATAGGGAGCCAGTGCAGTGTTGACAGAACTGGGCTAATATGGTCATATTCCCTGGTTCTAGTAAGGACTCTAGCTGCTGCATTTTGGACCAGCTGTAGTTTGTTGATCAAGCATGCAGAACAACCACCCAATAAAGCATTACAATAGTCTAACCTTGAGGTCATAAACGCATGAATTAGTATTTCTGCATTTGACGATGATAGCATAGGTCACAATTTAGATATGTTTTTGAGATGAAAAAACACAGTTTTACAGATGCTAGAAACATGGCTTTCAAAGATAATGAAAGATTGCTATCAAACAGCACACCTAGGTTCCTGACTGATGAAGAAGAATTGACAGAGCAGCCATCAAGTGTTAGATAATGTTGTAGGTTATTATATGTGGGGTTTTTAGGTCCGATAATTAACACCTCTGTTTCTTCAGAATTTAGCAGGAAAAAATTACTCGTCATCCAGTTTTTTTATATCGACTATGCATTCCGTTAGTTTCTCAATTTGGTGCGTTTCACCGGGCCGTGAAGAAATATAGAGCTGAGTATCATCAGCATAAAAGTGAAAGCTAACACCATGTCTCCTGATAATATCTCCCAAGGGTAACATGTAAAGCATGAAAAGTAACGGTCCTAGTACTGAGCCTTGAGGTACTCCATACTGCACTTGTGACCTATGATACCTCTTCATTCACTGCTACGAACTGATGGTGGTCAGATAAGTATGATTTGAACCATGCTAAGGCACTTCCACTAATGCCGACAAAGTTTTCTAGACTATTCAAAAGAAAGTTGTGGTTGATAGTGTCGAACGCAGCGCTAAGATCCAGTAGAACTAATAAAGAGATACAACCATGATCAGGTGATAGAAGCAGGTCATTTGTAACGCTAATGAGAGCAGTCTCAGTACTATGATACGATCTAAATCCTGACTGGAATTCCTCACAGATATCATTTTTCTCTAAGAAGGAATATAATTGTGAGGATACTACCTTTTCTAGTATCTTTGACAGAAAAGGGAGATTTGAGATCGGTCTGTAATTAACTAGATCTTTGGGGTCAAGTTGTGTTTTTTTAATGAGAGGCTTAATAACAGCCAATTTGAAGGTTTTGGGGACATATCCTAATGACAATGATAAATTAATAATAGCCAAAAGAGGATCTATGACTTCTGAAAGCAGCTCTTTTAGTAGTTTAGATGGAATAGGGTCTAACATACATGTTGTTGGTTTAGATGATTTAACAAGTTTATACAATTCTTCCTCTCCTACAGTAGAGAATGAATGGAATTGTTCCTCAGGGGATCTATAGTGCACTATCTGATGCGATACTGTAGCTGACGGCTGCAAGGATACAATTTTATCTCTGATAGTATCGATCTTGGAAGTAAAGTAGTTCATAAAGTCATTACTGCTATGCTCTTGGGAAATGCCAACACCTGTTGATGCTTTATTTTTCGTTAATTTCGTCACTGTATTGAATAAATACCGAGGGTTATGTTTGTTTTCTTCAAGAAAAGACAAAAAGTAATCCAATCTAGCAGTTTGTAATGCTTTTCTGTAGGACAGGGTACTTTCCCGCCAAGCTAAACGAAATACCTCTAATTTAGATTTCCTCCAGCTGCTCTCCATTTTCCGGACTGCTCTCTTTAGAGCTCAAATGTGCTCATTATACCACGGTGTTGGACTCTTATCCTTAATCTTCCTTAAGCGTAAAGGAGCAACCGTATCTAAAGTGCTAGAAAAGAGAGAGTCCATAGTTCCTGTTACAACATCAAGTTGTTCTGAGCTATCGGATATGCTGAGGAACTCCGATAAGTCAGGAAGATTATTTATAAAGCAGTCTTTTGTGGTAGAGGTAATGGTTCTACCATATTTGTAACAAGGAGTTGGCTTTACAGCTTTAGCTATATGGAATATACAGGAGACTAGATAATGATCTGAGATATCATCGCTCTGCTGCCAAATTTCAATGCCACTGTCATCAATTCCATGTGACAGTATTAAATCTAGAGTATGATTTTGACAATGAGTAGGTCCTGACACGTGTTGTTTAACACCAATAGAGTTTAGATTGTCTATAAATGCTGATCCCATCGATTTTTTTCATTATCAACATGGATATTAAAATCACCAACAATTAGAACTTTATCTGCAGTCAGCACAGTAATGAAGGGTACATTACTTAACTGCACATATTCATGCCACAGGTCTTTTATGCTTTCAGAATTTCTTTCAAATGGCACTCAGTAAAGTTGTTTTATCTGTAAACAACTTTCTGTGATTTTATTTATTTATTTATTTATTTATTTTTTATTAACCCTTGTGTATTGTTCAAATTCACTACCCTTTCATTATGTTTGGGATGAAAACATTCACTAAATTAAACTGCTGTAAAAATGTATCAGATAAATATTTTTTATCGATTTTTTTTTTTTTTTTTTTTTTTGCATAAATCTGTTAATCAACCTGATTAAAACTACTAAATGTTTAAAAAAATCCAGGATTTTACTCTTTAATTGCCAAGTTAATAAATTATGTCACTGATTTGGGGGGGTGGGGGGCACACACAAAATGACTTATTTTCAATATAAACAGTGATTGTGGACTGGATTTTTTTTTTTTTTACCTTTTATCGCAGTCTTGGACATGTGAAAGATTAGTAACAACATTGGCTTTGATGCATTGTCAGTTTTTGTGCAGCATCAGATTTTATTATTTTCTCCCTCATTTACTGTTCGTGGCTGTTTTTGCCCCATTGACTTCCATTATAACGACATTTTTTGATTGCAAAGCCATGACACCATATACTCATGCATTCTTTATTGTTGGTGGTTTTCCCTGTTGAGAAGAAGTAAAATTAGTCATTTTTACTGTTGATCACCAGGTAGCACCATTAACCCTTTAGATAGACCTGTGCAAAAAAAGCTTATTTTCTGGCTGTTATTTGGAGTATAACAGCATATTATAGTGTGTGTGTGTGTGTGTGAGAGAGAGAGAGAGAGTGAGAGTAAGACCTTTGCACGCTTACCTTGATGTATCTGAGAAAATCAAAATATGCACCTCAGCTCTCAGAACTACATGGAGTAAACAAAAACAAAGTAAGTGTATTTATGCAGCAGCTGCCTTTTGATGGTGAGAAGTACGGACGGCCTATGTGTGAAATGTTTGTCTTTGAAGGATTTTAAGGTTTTTAACTGGCTTTACCATCAAGAAGTGATACACTTTTCCATTTTTTTCTGTAAAAAAATCTACTCTGCATCAGATTTATGAACATAATTTATTATGAACCAAAATGCAACAACAACTTCAAATAAACTGAACAATGGTGCAACTAAACAAGCTTGTCCTGTCTATGACGAGCTGGTCTCTGCAGTTTGTCGTCAAAACGCAGAGCTCTGCTGATTTCATGGAATCTTGAGTGGGACATGGTGGCTCTAAAAAAATCGCACAACCACTGCGATCATCCCACAGGCAACATGTGATCATCCCTCTGGACCTGTAGATGCCGGCCAAAATCAGTAGCCCCATGTAGGCACGGAGATCTGTGGAGTCCACCACGGTCCAGTTTCTCATTGTGCGGCTCCCATGGAGGTTGTCATGCTGACAACAAGGTCAATCATCTCCTCCATAAAAAACAGATTGAACACATAATCCACATTCTGGACCCTTGCTATGGCATAATGCGTCGGCCTTGGAGTCACGCCTCTGGCAGGCTGAAGAAAGGGAGTTGTCTCCACGTTGGTGGAAAACCACACTTCGCCGTTTCTCCCAATCCACCCAGATCCAGGATCCTCTGAATCCTCCTCGCCTTCAGAGGAAGCTGGAGAGGATGATGAGGGTGCCACAACAAAATCAGGATCTGACTCTCCTGAGTCTTTGGTGTCAGAGGGAGAAGACAATACCTCCTGCAGCTCGCCGGAGGGGTCAGGCTGCATAATCATTTCTAAAACTTGAGTACAAGTCAAGCCCTTTTCTCATGTTGCTTGCTGCTCTTCTCACCATCAAATCACCAGCAGGATGGCATGCAAGTGTTTAAATCCACTTACCTTGTTTTTGTTTAGTCTGTACTTGGAGATGGTCTCACCATCAAAAGGCAGCAGGTTCATAAATACACTTACTTTAGTTTTTGTTTACTCCATATACAGGTGCTGGTCGTATAATTAGAATATCATCAAAAAGTTGATTTATTTCACCAATTCCATTCAAAAAGTGAAACTTGTATATTATATTCATTCATTACACACAGACTGATATATTTCAAATGTTTATTTCTTTTAATTTTGATGATTAGAGCTTACAGCTCATCAAAGTCAAAAATCAGTATCTCAAAATATTAGAATATTTACATTTGTGTTTGAATAAATGACCATCCTACAGTATAAATTCTGGGTATCTCTTGTGCTTTGAAACCATAATAATGGGGAAGACTGCTGACATGGCAATGATCCAGAAGACGGACATTGACACCCTCCACAAAGAGGGTAAGTCACAAAAGGTCATTACTGAAAGGTGTGGCTGTTTACAGAGTGCTGTATCAAAGCATATTAAATGCAAAGTTGACTGGAACGAAGAATTTGGGTAGGAAAAGGTGCACAAGCAACAGGGATGACCGCAAGCTTGAGAATACAGTCAAGCAAAGCCGATTCAAACACTTGTGAGAGCATCACAAGGAGTGGGCTGAAGCTGGAGTCAGTGCATCAAGAGTCACCACGCTCAGACGTCTTCAGGAAAAGGGCTGCCAAGCCACTTCTGAACCAGAGACAACGTCAGAAGCATCTTACCTGGGCTGTGGAGAAAAAGAACTGGACTGTTGCTCAGTGGTCCAAAGTCCTCTTTTCAGATGAAAGTAAATCCAGCAGGACTTGGCACCTGCCCACACTGCCAAAGGTACCAAAAGCTGGTTCAATGACCATAGTGTTACTGTGCTTGATTGGAAAGCAAACTCGCCTGACCTGAACCCCAGAGAGAATCTATGGGGTATTGTCAAGAGGAAGATGAGAGACACCAGACCCAACAATGCAGATGAGCTGAAGGCCACTATCAGAGCAACCTGGGCTCTCATAACACCTGAGCAGTGCCACAGACTGATCGACTCCATGCCACGCCGCATTGCTGCAGTAATTCAGGCAAAAGGAGCCCCAACTAAGTATTGAGTGCTGTACATGCTCATACTTTTCATTTTCATACTTTTCAGTTGGCCAAGATTTCTAAAAATCCTTTCTTTGTATTGGTCTTAAGTAATATTCTAATATTTTGAGATACTGATTTTTGACTTGCATGAGCTGTAAGCTCTAATCATCAAAATTAAAATAAATAAACATTTGAAATATATCAGTCTGTGTGTAATGAATGAATATAATATACAAGTTTCACTTTTTGAATGGATTTAGTGAAATAAATCAACTTTTTGATGATATTCTAATTATATGACCAGCACCTGTAGTTCTGAGAGCTGAGGTGCATATTTTGATTTTCTCAGATACATCAAGGTAACTGCGCAAATGTTTCTCTCTCACACACACACATACACACACACACACACACACACACACACACACACACACACACACACACTATAATATGCTGTTATACTCCATATACAAGCCAGAAACTAAGCTTTTTTTGTATGAATGCATGATTATATGGTGTCATGGCTTTGCAATCAAAAAAATGTCGTTATAATGGAAGTCAATGGGGCAAAAACAGCCACGAACAGTACATGAGGGAGAAAAAATTAAAATCTGATGCTGCACAACAACTAACAATGCATCAAAGCAAATGTTGTTACTAATCTTTGACATGCCCAAGACTGTGATAAAAGGTACAAAAAAAATATTTAGTTCACAATCACTTTTTATATTGAAAATAAGTAATTTTGTGTGTGCCCCCCCCCCCAAAAAAAATCAGTGACATCATTTATGAACTTGGCAATTAAACAGTAAAAATCTTGCATTAAAAAAAAAAAAAAAAAAAGTAGTTTTAATAAGGACTGAGGTTGATTAATAGATTTATGCAAAAAAAAAAAAAAAAAGAAAAAAAAAATTAAAAATACTTATCTGATACACTTTTACAGCAGTTTAATTTAGTGGATGTTTTCATCCCGAACATAACGAAAGGGTAGTGAATTTGAACAATACACAAGGGTTAACCAAAAAAAAAAAAAAAATGCCCACAGTGTAACAATTAACTTTTATTTATATGTAATACATTTGATTAGCTCTTCATTTAAGCTTTTATTTTGAAATTTAGCTTTAGGAACTCAAATCATAGAGATTCGCTAGTTCAGATTAATTGATATTAATCAAAACGTATAATTTATACTTCCTTAACAACTCACCCCAGCGAACATTAAACCAGTATATTTAGCAATTCTGTTTATTTCGTGGCCACGATAATAATACAAATTCGTTGGGAAATTTTGAGCAACAGGTAAAACGATCTTTGGCAAATAGTTTCAAACTTGAAAAACACAGCACCAGCCCACTCTTTATAAATGAAACGAGAGTTTATTTGCTATTCTGATACAATACTAACAAAACACATACACACACACACACACACATACACACGTTCTGGCAAGAGTGTTGCGATTTGAAGAAAGTTTAAGGTTCTAAGACCTGAGGAAGTCACAAACAGAGGCTTTGACTTTACTCTCTGGGGACACAGAATTTCTAGCAATCATCGCTGATTTGGTTGCACAGATACTATTTAAACTAAACTGAGCTAGACGATGACAACTCTGAATTCAATAATGAAAGGCCTTTAACTGAAAACTGAGTGTTTAATCTTATCATTATACATTACTGACACTCTATCTTCCAGTTTGATACTGTTAAGTGCTTTGACACAATCTGTATTGTTAAAAGCGCTATATAAATAAAGGTGACTTAAAGATTAATTCAAATCAGCTCAGCAAATAGAGATTGTTGTTTGGTTACTTGCTTTAAGTTGACTTGAAGGCTGGCTTGCTCTCTGGGTGGTTGCTTGAGTGAATCCCGGAGCTGATTTTGCGGCTGCTGTGTCGTTGTCACGTGACGTCACTCAGGGAATCCCTTTTGGATTGGATGGCTTCCTGGCAGCGCGCGAATGGCAAGGCTTTGAAGTTCTTACGCTGCAGGCTTTGCAAGTTTCTTTGATCAGAAGTTGACAAAGTGTTGAAGTCTTGGATGGTCAACCTGATGTTAAGGCCGTAGGCGGGTGAGGCGAGACCAAAAGTTTCCAAACAGCCAAGATTTTCCACCAGCAAAGGTTTTCCAGCAACCCAGTTTTTTTAGCAGCAGCAAATGAGCTTTGTGTCACAGAGTTTTAACGGGCTGGATTCTGTCCACCCACTAGAGGCTTCTTTCAATCAGATTGTCTCTACAGGGCGAAGCCACGCCCCGCAAGGCTTCTTTCCATGCATATATTAAAATAATGCTTTGTCCATCATGTGAGGAATATTTCTAATAATTTGTTATAAAAGTATTCACCATTCATACTGAGACTGAACATCGACATAAAATTAAGTTCAACTTCCTGCATTTGAAATACGCTTTAACATGATACTACACATGGCAATCTATTCAAAAGAAAGTTATAAGGTAAAGATCGAAATAAAGCACACCACGCATAACATAAAACACCAAGCATATATGTAAGACATCAAACATGTTATTTGTTGATACACTTGCTTCAATGGCAATGGAAATAAATTATTGTCTTTAGAGATCATTTATGTAAGTTAGTGTTTCTTTTGTTGCAAGAGAAAAGTTCAAGACTGAGAGGAGCACGCGGGAGTCCATCATGATGGACATTATTGAAAACTGTGTGGTCATTGAAGATGTTTGTTTGTATCTCTGAGCTGTATTGCATTTTTTGCCAAAACCATGTTTGCAATAGCTCTCTCTTGTTCCTGGGTAAATATGGGTCCTCCTTTACATTCTCGACCCTCAATCTCGAGAATGTAAAATATGCACAAGATATTATTTCAAATGTGGAATACAGTGAACTCATAGCTCATATAGTAGGCTACGTTGTAATGTGGATAGCAGAAACAAGTTGTCTTTTACCGATGCTCTTGATGAAATGTCCGAATGGCTGTAGCAACAGTATTTCTGCTGAAGTGGGGCTAAAGTCTCTGTCCAGCCTCTCTCAGTGTCCACCCATGGTTTGAAAAACATGGTCTCTTATTCTTTGTCCATGGCATCCTCCTACCTTCCTCTCTCTCTTCCTCTTCCTCTTATTACAATGCTCCCATAGGGGGAAAAATACTGCTCAGTGGTTGCTTTTCCTAAGCTCAGGAGACTTAGATGAAAAAAGAGTCAAAACTGAGAATGTGGTGGAAGAAACATAGAATATCTCTTTATTGTATTGCTGCAGTCTCTATCAAGGCTCCATTATAGGAATGTTTTATTGCTTAGTGGTTGCCCTTTCTAATCTCAGGAGACTTAATTGTGATGTATTTCTCATTTCAGTCTCAACAGTGTCTCAGATGTTTCTCCTAAAAATCCTTAAGAGGAATTAAAGTAGACACAACTGAGACATGAGAAAGTTCTGAAAGAAAGGAATCCAAAATGACAATGGGAAAGAAATGTGTGAGAAACATGGGAGATCGCTTTATTGTCTTGCTGTAATCTCTTGCAAGACTCCATTATAAAAAAAGTTTTACTGCTCAGAGGTTGCTTTTTTTATAGCAACAAGCTTTTTCAACTTTAATGGCCAGGAAAGTAGGAGTAGAAACAAGAAACAATTGGATAGGTGAGAATTGAACAGGAGCAGGAAAGTATTTTCAACTGGGATTCGAACCCATGCTGTCTGAGGTGTGATCGTGCCTTCACATCGATGCTGCCCACAAGCCTATAGCTCTGACAGAGGTTACTCTATGCTCAGGATACTAAGGGGTGATTCTCTTATATGTCTCATTAAGATACCAGCTTTGTATTAAGATGTCTTCAGTTTTTAATTTAGGATAAATATTAAACTAATTATTATTAATGTTATTACTATGTTATTGCTAATATTGTAAATACTAAAACTATCATTTAAATAGCATTAAACATTTCAGAATATCAAGGGTTACTAGTTTAAATGTTTAAATTCATCTTCAATGTCCAGCATTGTATATACACCACATTTTCTCAACATACTAGAAAGGACTTTAGTATAAGAGCAATACCATTTTTTTAACAAATGCAATGCTAGTGTACCAGTTTTTTTTGTTTTGTTTAGCATTAACATTTTGTCTTGTACAGCTCATTTTTGCATGTATGTAAATATAGATTATGGTTTCCTCTGTTAAATCACTGCAATAAAACACTGTCTACATAAAACAACTTCAAATATGACAATGCATGTATTGTCTTTGACTGAAATGGTGTAGATGAATGACATTGAAGCTAACCAGAGGGAAGAAAACTAAAATAAAAAGAGATCTATTTAATATTTCAAATATTTCTCCTAGACAGAAATGAGGTTACCATAAGATTGAATGGAAACTTTTGCTTGAGTCTCCTGCTTCTCAATCTTGTCTCCCAAGACACAAACTCTAAAAATCCCGCAATGGTCTCCTTTAAAGCTTTAGCAGAGATCTCAACAACATCACACACTGTGCTCAGATTTTTCTCCTTAGCTAGAGACTCTGGATCTCTCACATTTGTCTCCTCAAAAATTTAGAAGAGATCTCATAAAGTTCTATTTCCTTGGCTGCAGACCACCAGAGAGCGTAACAGAGTGGAAAATCTTCCTGTCTTTCCCTTTGTCGAGAACCTAATGTAAAAGCTCACCTCGTGACCTTAATGACGTGTCTGTCTATAAATACCTGCTTACACGTCATCACTTCCTCTTTCGTCTTCTCGTCAGAAAACCGGCAGTGGTGTGAAGTGCAGCTAATTAGGACTAAGTCCCGACAGCTGTATCCCTGCAATACCTAGTAAAAAACATTGTTATCGGGTGAGCGTGGTACTTCCGAACCGCCCGTTGGAATGTGAAGTATTTAAAAAAAAGAAAAAAAAAAGAATAAGAAGACATTGTGAGGGTACTGGTGTTTCCATTTTACCTTCCTGATTCTTTACTCTAAATAAATAAATAAATAAATGTCTGCACAGTGTTCGTCTTTCCAGGTGCAGATGGGACTTGATGATGGGCATGACCAGTGTCCGAGCTGCCTAGGCATCGAGCATCTTAGGGAAGCTCTGGAGGATCCATGCACCCATTGCAACATGTTACCCCTAGCAGTGCGACGTGCTCGACTCGCAGGGTCAAGCAGTAATACGGGAGGTATGAAGAGAAAGGCTCCGGCTTCAGCCTCTGCTCCTGTTCCTGTTCCGAAGCAAAAGAAATGTAAAAAAGAACTTGCTCGTAGAGTTGACGAATTGGCTGATGGAATAGGAAAGATTCAGGAGTTTCTATCCAAGCTGCAACCCCAGCCGAGTCCTGAGGTTTCCGAATTGGGCAGCGAGGAGACTGGTATGCCACCATTCTCGCAGCCAGATCATGGGCGGCTTTACGGGGAGTTCAGCTCACAGACATTTGCGCAGCGGCAACCTGGCACTCACCTTCCACGTTTTCACGTTTCTATAGGCTTAATGTTGTTTCTGCCCCCAACAGCTGCTCAACGGCGGTATTGGGGGAAGGAGCACGCATATGAGAACGTCATTTTTGTTTAATTGGAATTGAGAATCGGAATAAAAGGATTTAAGCATCATATGTTTGTATGTTGTTCTTTTTTCCTAAGAACCTTGAATTATAGACGTTTCACTTCTGCACAGTCACATTTTTTAGTGACTACACAGTTATGCCAATGCATGCCGACAAGACCCTCATGACAGATTTTATATTCATCTTCCACTCTGTTACGCTCTCTGGTGGTCTGCAGCCAAGGAAATAGAACGTTGGTTACGTATGTAACCGTGGTTCTATGACTGGTGGAAGACCACCAGAGCCTCTGGTCACTCGGGTCAACGAGAAGACTCTGAGGAAGTGATGACGTGTAAGCAGGTATTTATAGACAGACACGTCATTAAGGTCACGAGGTGACAGCTTTTATATTAGGTTCTCGACAAAGGGAAAGACAGGAAGATTTTCCACTCTGTTACGCTCTCTGGTGGTCTTCCACCAGTCATAGAACCACGGTTACATACATAACCAACGTTTTAAAGCACGCTTAAAAGTGAAACTAATATTGAGAAAAAAAAAAAAAGGCAAAGCAGGAATATATATATATATATATATATATATATATATATATATATATATATATATCAGTGGCGTTCCGTCTATATAAGCTGCGAATGCGCCGCATACCCAGGCCGTCTGAGAGAATGAGTTCACGGGCTAATGAATATAAACATGATAATAAGTTGATCTCTTGTCATATGAGATGTGACTTAAAGCTTAATAAAGTGTTGAATAAGTATGTAAAATTATTTATTTGAAAAAAAATGGTCATTTTCTGTAAATCTACGTCAGTGAGACAGTGACGGAAGCTTCCGGGTAAGCGGATTCTCCGCAGCTTTGGCGCCTCCGCTCTGTGGCTGTGACTCGTCAGGATTGTAGCACGTTCTCAGTGATTAGCTGGTAGACTGCTGATTTCATGAGCGGGGTAAGCTGTCCAAGAAGCGCTTGCCCAGGTGGAAAAATGCGCTTTTGCTGCCAGATCTCGATTGCCGAAAATTACATTGTGTTTGATGCAAAACTAACCCGATGAAATCATATAACAAATAAAAATAAAAATAAAAAACATAACTGTATATTTTCATGCTTTCTCAAGCAAAGCAAATTTTGAAAGTCCACTAAAAACATATCTGGTCATAGACAATGTTGATGGCAATTGTCAAAATTTGAAATAATAACAAACATCAGGAAAAAAATAGGAAACGATGCCTTTGTTTTCCATATACTTGTGTCGCTTACAGTTAAAGTCCTTCTGTGATTTTATTGTTGTTTGCAACATTACTTGGGAATATTTTAAAGATATTATTATTTTATTTATTTATTTATTTATTTTTGTATTTTTTTGGTCTATTATTGTCATCCGGGTGGGAGTTTTAACTCCTATTCACTGGGAATAAAAAATAAATGGGGAAAAAAAAAAAGATTCATTCAGTTGATGCAGAGACTTGTAAGCACGGGCATTCTACAACCCCCTATACATCTTGAGAACCAATTTGAAGCATTAATGAATGTGGGTGAGGAATCCCCAAATGTACACCATGCAGCCAAAACAAACTTTCCTCATGGAAACTATCTCAGCTGAGCCCTGCCCAACGAGCTCTTCACAGACAGACTGTGACGTACTACAACCGCTCCAAGACTCAGCACCCAAGGACAACTATCTGGAAAACAGCCAGGGAAGCCAGGACAGCATTTCACAGCCACCGGAAACACGAGAGCCAGAGCCCATCTCACCAGACACACTATCCTTCTCTCCAGAATCTCCACTTCTAAGCTTCTCACAGAAAATGGAGGAACTGGTGTATGCTGGGACCAAACTCTCCCACTCGTTCGCTGCAAGCCCCCAGATATCAACTAAAAAAACGGCGGGCCCCACAACCACCAAAGACAGCAGGCCCAGCTCTCCCTCCTCCTCCTGTGAGAGCTCTTCGACCGCTACCACAACGCCAGGGCCCAAACCCTCCGCCATCGGCTGTAGGTGAACCAAAAGCAACTGATAACAGCTCTCAGTGATATGTGTCGGGTCCGCACTATATTAGCAGCAACACTCACAAATGTTTACAGAACATGCGGGAACCCAGTGTTCCTGTAGCCTTCTATATTTCTGTTTTATCACGTGATAGAAAGTCTAAGGCCTTCTCAAGCCGTATGGCTGATCCATCTAATCTGCGGCCTATAATGCGTCAATCTGAGATTGCTGTAGAGACCAAATGTAATTCCATCAAGTTAGCATTTTTAAACATTCGTTCACTAAAAAATAAATCATTCCTGATCAATGATCTTATAACCACAAACACTGGATTTTATGTTTCTAAATGAAACATGGCTTGAAGACAGCTGCAGTGCAACAGTCCTCAATGAAACAGCCCCTCCTAACTTTAACTTTACAAGTGTCTGCAGGACTGCTAGGAGAGGTGGAGGTGTAGCTGCTCTATTTAAAGATGTTTATCAATGCAAGCAAGTGTCATTTGGTCAGTATTTGTCCTTTGAATATCTAGGTATTGTGCTGAAAGGTGCTCCATGCATTCTGTTTATCATTATTTACAGGCCTCCAAAATACTCTCCTATATACTCAGCTATGCTGATGATACGCAGACTTACCTAGCCTTATCTCCAAATGACTACAGCCCCATTGACTCCCTCTGCCAATGCATTGATGAATAAAGTGTTGGATGTCCCAGAACTTTCTTCAGTTAAATAAGGAGAAAACTGAAGTCATTGCATTTGGAAACAAAGATGAAGTTATCAAGGTGAATGCATACCTTGACTCTAGGGGTCAATCAACTAAAAACCAAGTCAAAAATTGTGGGGTGTTTCTGGAGACAGACCTTAGTTTTAGTAGTCATGTCAAAGCATTAACTAAATCTGCATACTATCATCTCAAAAACATTGCAAGAATTAGATGTTTTGTTTCCAGTCAAGACTTGGAGAAACTTGTTCATGCCTTCATCACCAGCAGGGTGGATTATTGTAATGGTCTCCTCACCGGCCTTCCAAAGAAGACCATTAGACAGCTGCAGCTCATCCAGAACGCTGCTGCCAGGATTCTGACTAGAACCAGAAAATCTGAGCATATCACACCAGTCCTCAGGTCCTTACACTGGCTTCCAGTTACATTTAGGATTGAAATGAAGTACTTTTACTCGTTTATAAATCACTCAATGGCCTAGGACCTAAATACATTGCAGATATGCTCACCGAATATAAACCTAACAGACCACTCAGATCATTAGGATTGAGTCAGTTAGAAATACCAATGGTTCACACAAAACAAGGGGAGTCGGCATAATTTTAGCAATTATGCCGCCTGCAGTTGGAACCAGCTTCCAGAAGAGATCAGATGTGCTAAAACATTAGCCATATTTAAATCCAGACTCAAAACTCATCTTTTTAGCTGTGCATTTGTTGAATGAGCACTGTGCTACGTCCGAACTAATTGCACTGTATTTTATGTATAATCATGTTCTATTCTTAACTGTTTTAAATTAATTTAAAATACATTTTTATATAATTTCCTTGTTTTTATTATTTTTTAATTCCTTGTTCTTATTGTTGTGATTTATTTTTTAATGACAATTTCACTTCCTTTTATGTAAAGCACTTTGAATTACCACTGTGTATGAAATGTGCTATATAAATGAACTTGCCTTGCCTTGCATTGCCTAATGTTTTAACATATAAAACCACACAGTAGTTCTCTCTTTAATGTGGCAAATGACTGATTGTTTTCATGGGTGGTTGCCCTAATGAAGCGCACAACAAGGAATTCCACAAAAAAAGAGTCTTTTTAATAATGATGACTCCACAGGAAATAAACAGGAGGTCTAAAGTAGGGCTAAATGGACAGATAATAGTGAACTGAAACAGAACAGGTGTGGAGGCCCATATTTATCAAGCCTCTGATAATTACTCACAAGAATACTGCTAAGAACTGAAGAGTAAAAAAAAATAAAAAATTGGCTCAAAGCTGCACTTAAAAGTTAGTTATCAAGCATCTCAGCTGTAATTTAAAGCTGCAGTCCGTAAAACTTTTTTTGGTTGAAAATGATCCAAATTCTAAGGCAGTCCATAAGTTTTGCCGTAAGTTTTGCCATCTCTGTTTGAAAACCTGGAATTGCAGTTAGTTGCGGAATTATTTTCTGTTCATAGGGCGGTACTCTGGCATGGCTCCAACGTGGATGAATCTAATGTTTTGAGGAGTATGTGTAGTTGTCAGTCATCACACCGGTGTGAATCCTGTACTTAGTAATCACAGATTCTAGCCTACGTCTTGGAATATATGACCCTAATAAGAATTTTAACCGTATATTGTCATCTGAACAAGTAACAAATCTGCCATGTATGTTCTGACCAACTGAGGAAAAAAGTATTACCATAAATTGCGCTATCAATGATGATTAAGTGTAACAATCGGTTAGCTCATATCACATCAAACCATGCAAATTGTTATTATTGTTACACTTTATTCTCAAATTATTAACGTTACAAACATCAACATTGCATGACTATCAGTATAGTGTGTGTTAGCGTGTACAGTCTAATCGTCATACCATTCGAATTTCATTTTAATAAAGTTTTTTAACCCAAAAAGCAAATATGCTCCCTTAAAACTGGTTTTCTTTAAAATACAAATCTTGCGTAATCCCAGGCTATCTGTAATCAGAAGCACATTTAAAACCGGAATATAATTAAATTTTATTCATGTGTTTCATATAATCCTTTCT
The DNA here is from genome assembly GCA_036784905.1 of Acrossocheilus fasciatus. NCBI lineage: Eukaryota > Metazoa > Chordata > Actinopteri > Cypriniformes > Cyprinidae > Acrossocheilus > Acrossocheilus fasciatus. Next base: position 35,610,478 of record CM071944.1, read on the forward strand.
GGATTACAATCTGCCATCAAAATTATTTTTTGACATTTAATTATTCTAGCTGCTGTGAGAAAAGGCTATAAATGATCCACCACCTGCAGGATCCTCACATGCGATAGCCTACTTGCCGGGATAACTTCTTTATGTTTACAGATGTGACATAATGACGCAGTACCTTGCTCGAATTTCCCGCAAAAACCTACCCGTTCCACTCAAATTAGAAAACATTATTATAAGCTAACTGTTGTGAAATATTGCATTTTTGAAAAAAAGATGTGGAAAGTGTGTCAAGTTAGCAGGTTGTCGATTTAAGGTGCTGTACTATTTCTTCCAAAATTTTGCTATCGGTTGCTTGAAAAACAGAAAGTAACTTCTTTTTGAAATTGCGGCCAAATCTGTCTGACCTCTGTATAACTTGAGGATGTGCCAATTGCCTCTCTGATATTATTGATCTTCTCAGAAAAGCAAACTCATTGCATTTGCTGTCGGAGAGCATTTCACTGGGAATCTGACTTGGGGGGTTTGTTAGTCTCTCAACTGTAGCAAATAGAGTGTGAGTGTTGTTTAAGCTACTGTTTATAAGGTTTGAGAAGAAGGCTGTCTTTATAGATGCTGTAGTGAATTTCAAGTTTCGTATATTACACCACATCCGCTCAGCTTTTCTGCATTACCTTTTCATACTCTGTGCTCTAGATAAGGTGCTTTTTGTCTGCCAGTCTTCATACTGACTTTCACAGGAGCAATATTATCAATTACATTCTTAACTTTTGAGTTTAAGGAATTGAGGAGATCAACAGAGTCTGCAGAAATACTCAGTGTTAAAGATATAGCATTCATAAATAGCACACTAGTGTTCTCATTAATGCATCTCTTTCTGACAGAGACAGATCTAGATCCAGTTGTAGCAGAGATCAATATACTGCATCAAAGAAAATACAAAAATGATAACATAGTGCTACATCCTAAATAACAATGGATGAAATGTTTAGACCCCTACTGATGAATAAATCTAGAGTGTGTCCACGATTGTGTGTGGGTCCATGCACATGCTGAATCAGGTCAAAAGTGTTTAAACAGTTATAATTTATTTTATGAATTCTGCATTATCTATGTGAATATTAAGATCCCCTGCAACAGTAAAACAGCCAAACTCTAAGGAAGTCATTGATAACAGTTCTGTGAACTCTTCAACAAACGCTGAAGATTATTTTGGAGGCCTGTAAATAATGATAAATAGAACACGTGGAATTAAACAAGGTTAGCGGAGGTTGATCGGAACGAAACTCGGTGGGCATGTTCAACTCATGGCCCTAAAGGTCAGTAAAAATTTTGAGAGAGATTGGCCACTAGTTGGCGCTAACAAGATTTTTGGCTCTGTAATCATGTGGGGTTTCACAAATCCACACAATATGTATATCATTTGATAGATCTCCTCAAAATGAACAAATTTGCCTCAAGAACCATTGCTGTCAATCAAGTCCTTCATTAATTATTCACAAATATGTTAAAAACCTACTTTTGCAAACTAGTTTCTGTTTTTTTGCTCAATTTCGATCAAACCACAGCAGTAATAATCTCTGGACTCTCTAGATCAATCATTTTTGAAAAAATGTTGAATTTTGTCCTTTGGTTAGCTTTAAGTACCTCATTTAAAAAGGGGGTGTGGTCACAACTATAAGCCTATAAAACCTAAACAAAAACTTGAAACTTTACAAAAATTGATGAAAACATGTGTCGTATGACTCTTAACAGCCATGCAAAGTTTCATGGATATCGGGCCATAGGTGGCGCTATAACAACTAAAAAGGCCTCAAAAATACAAAAGTTCTATAGAAAATGACCTCAAATTGTAGAAAATGTTCATATATTCACTTATACACTACATCTTCATATCATACAATAGATCTTCTCATTCTCAGCAACTTTGCCTCTGGGACTAATGCTGTCAATCCAATCGTTCATTAAATATTCTCAATTATGTTAAAAACCTACTTTTGTGAACTAGTCCTAGGTTTTTTTGTTCAATCTTGATCAAACCACTGCAGTAATACTCTCTGGACTCTCTAGATCAATAATTATCAAAAAGATATTGAATTTTGTCCTTTGGTTAGCTGTAATGGGGTCATTAAAAAGTGGTGTGGCCAAATATACCCAGAAGCCTATAAAACCTAAACGAAAACTCGAAACTTGTTAAAAAAATGTAACAGATGACTCTTAACAAGCATGCAAAGTTTCATGTAGATTGGACTATAGGTGGCACTATAACAGTGATAAAGGCCTTTAAAACACAGTATTTCTATAGTAAATTACCTCAAATTGCAATAAAATGTTCAAAATATTCACTTATACACTATATCATAATATCATACGATAGATCTTCTCATTCTGAACAACTATGCCTCTGGGACCAATGCTGTCAATCAAACTGTTCATTTACATATTTGCGATTATTTAAAAAAAATATTTGAACTAGACATGGTTTTTAAAATCAAAATCAATAAAATCAGTGCAATACTATTCTGTAGACTCTCTAGGTCAATAATTATCAAAAAATGCTGAACATATGCATTTGGACAATTATAAACCGGTCATTTTATAATATTTTCTTTACATAGTGTACCCAAAGGCCTATGAATCCTAAAAGAAAGCCCTCAAATTCTCAAAACTGTGTAAAGTTATGCCTAATTTCATTCTAAACAAGCATGCAAAATTTTAAGAGAGATTGGGCAAAAAATAATACTATAATAGTTATAAAGGTTAAAACACAGTATTGTAATTTATAACTACTAGATGGCAGTGGAAGACAACTAATGGACTCATTAAACTAACTCAGTGGTTCTCAAACCTGTTCTGGACTACTCCCAGCCCTGCACATTTTGTATGTCTCCCTAATCTTTCACACCTGATTCAACTCATCAGCTCATTAGTGGAGAACACCTGAAGTGGGTTTATCAAATACAGGGAGACATACAAAATGTGCAGTGCTTGGGGTACTTCATGGAGAGGTTTGAGAATCACTGAAATAACTTAAACAGTACTGTTCGTAGGTTTGGTGGATTCATGCTTGGATATTATAAAATCACTGTTATAACATTTGATGGCACATTTAGTCAAAGTTTACAGGTAAGACTTTATTTTGATGGTCCCTTTTGAACATTCTGTTGACACTAAGTAATGTTGCAACTACATGTCAACAAACTCTCATTAGAATATTAGTAGACTGTCTGCTTCATATCTACTAACTCCTTATTGTGTTGGTCTCCCAACAGATATTCAACTGACTATAAGTGTCAACTAAATCTAACCCTAACCCTACCAGTCAACTAATACACTACTAACACTCTAATGAGAGTTAGTAGAAATGTAGGTGCAACATTACCTTATAGTCAATAGAGTGTGTTAAAGGGACCATCAAAATAAAGTGAAACCAGTTTACCATTTTGTTCATAGAGACATCAGTTTTTATAATTATGCCAGATGATGATTACAATAAAACCCGAAAATGACATAAACTCTTAAAAAGAGAAGACTTTCAATAAGTATTGTCACTTATAATTTATTTCAAATATATATGCAACAAAATGTGTGTGTGTGTGTGTGTGTGTGTGTGTGTGTGTGTTTGTGTGTGTGTGTCTGTGTGCCTATTCTCCATTTTGGATGTGTTTAACCAGGGTTTCCGCGGGGTCTTAAAAAGTCTTAAATTTAGTTGTATCAAATTTAAAGCCTTAAAAAGTCTTAAATTGTACAAGAAAATATGAATTATGATTTCAAGAGGTCTTAAATTAGGAGACGGAAAGACCAGAATTGCGATATGGCTGAATATGACGATTAAACTTCAAAAGGCTATGATATCATTTCATGTTCTGTCTTTACCGGGAAAATCGTTATATTTCAGCCAAAGGCAACACCTGCTGGTGAATCAGTTAACAGGTTAAACTAGTGCACGTACGAGTTTCACTGCATGTTTCAGTCTATTAAAATACAATTAGAATGCTCACATAATTTAAGATATGGGCGCAGAAAATGTATTGCCTATTTTTATACCATTTCATATAGTTAATTTCACACAAAGAGTGCAAAAAGACTTACAAATAATATTGTCACCTGTCATTTATTTCAAATATCTATATCTGCAACAAAATACGTGTGCATGTATGTCCGTGTATGTGTGTGTGTGTAAGTAAGCTTAATGATTATTAATATGATAGTTTATTTTATTTTATTTTATTTCTATTTCTATTTGTGTGTGTGTGTGTGTGTGTGTGTGCGCGTGTGCATGTGTTTCTGTGAGCCTATTGTCCATTTTTGATGTGTTTCACTGTCAGCTATACATCCAGGTTGGCCTAGACACTAAAAGCATACCACCTTAGGCCTTAAAATGCTTGAACCCCGGTAATCGCTGCTTGCAGCTATATTCATAATATATATTTGTTTGTTTATGATCATTTAAATTTATAGTTGAATACATTTAATATATTTCTGTTGTATACATACATACATATATATATATATATATATATAGTTTTACTGTATTTTAGTCGACGTCTTCACTGGGGATATATCTCTGGGGTTTATCTAGGTGTCCTGGTATCCGCTGACGACCAGGGCTGTAGACATCATCTCTGGGTGCTGATCCACCATCTGATCGGATACGGACTGAGAAACAGAATAAGAAAGAAACAGACAAATTTTAGCGTAGATGCCATTCTTCTTACGAGTGCATTGTGTATTATGGGCAGTGTTCCCGGTTCCTGTTGATCTAATTAATTCAGCCTAAGAATCCTTTAATGGATTTGAATAATAGAAAACTTATTAGTGTGTTATGTGTAAGCCAGTTTAAAGAGATGTGTCTTTAATCTAAATTTAAACTGACAGAGTGTGCCTTCCTCCCGAACAGTGTTAGGTAGATTGTTCCAGAGTTTGGGTGCTAAATAGGAAAAGGATCTACCGCCCGCAGTCGTTTTTGATATTCTAGGTATTATCAAACTGCCAGTGTTTTGAGAATGCAGCGGACATGGAGGACTATAATGTGATAAGAGCTCGCTCAAGTACTGAGGAGCTAAGCTAAGCTATTCAGGGCTTTATAAGTAATTAACAAGATTTTAAAATCGATCCGATGTTTGATAGGGAGCCAGTGCAGTGTTGACAGAACCAGGCTAATGTGGTCATACTTCCTGGTTCTAGTAAGGACTCTAGCTGCTGCATTTTGGACCAACTGTAGTTTGTTGAACAACCACCCAATAAAGCATTACAATAGTTTAACCTTGAGGTCATAAACACATGAATTAGCATTTCTGCATTTGACGTTGAGAGCATAGGTTGAAATTTAGATATGTTTTTGAGATGGAAAAAAAAAAACAGTTTTAAAGATGTTAGAAACATGGCTTTCAATGAAAGATTGCTATCAAACAGCACAGCTAGGTTCCTAACTGATGAAGATTGACAGAGCAGCTGTCAAGTGTTAGATAGTGTTATAAGTTATTACATGTGGGGTTTTTAGGTCTGATAATTAACACCACTGTTTTTAGCAGTAAGATTCTGTTCTGCTCGGAAGAGATCTCATTCAGGCACACAAGGTGGTGGAGCAATGCAACAGACCACAACATGCTCCCTATGCATAGAGACTGGCCCTTGGGTGGGTGATAGTTGGAGATGTCTGCCTTAACGGAGCCCACAAACCTTCAACAGTTGATGTTTTCAAGACACACATTTTGGGAAATGGGCTCCCCAGTTACACAAGTCCATGCCCAAACAGTATGCATGTGAAGGACTGTTTCAGTCTTCATGATGATCCAAAAAATTCCTTCACCCTGAACCCTAAACAGATAAGTTTGCCGAAGCATAATGCATGTCTTATAGGCAAAATTTTCAGTTTTCTGCTATACAAGGAACGATGACAAACCAGCTCCCTCCATGGATGGCCTGGCCTTCTTGAAGATTTTGGAAAGAGAATTCCATCAAGATGAGTCAAACAATAGCCTTTTGGGGGTTCTACTGCGATTCAGGAGGGAAAGCTCCACTCCTTTGTGGTAGCAAAAGAACATCGGAACTCTCTACGCTTCCTTTGGTATAACAACAATGGCTTAAACAACGAGGTACTGGAGTACCAGATGCGAGTGCATCTTTTTGGTAACACAAATTTTATATGTACGTTAACAACAGAGTGCAAAGCATAAGGAGGTCTACACACCCTGAGCAGTGGAAATACGTACCTACCGATCAAAACCCTGTTGACAAAGCCACAAGATCAGTTTTGCAGCTGACCTTCCCCACAGCATGTGGTTGACCGGTCCAACTTTCTTGTCTACCACAACACAGCGCAAAACTCAAATGGGTCCTTTCAGCATGATAGATGCAGAATTAGACATCGAATTACATCCCCAAGTCACTTCCTGTCCTACACATACTTCAAGAAAGGAATTAGACCCTAGACGCTTTGAAAGATTCTAAAGCTGGCAATCACTGACTCGTGCAATAGCAGGATTTGTGCACATAACTCACTCCTTCAAGCAGGATAGTGACAAAGGCACTTGCAGGGGCTGGCATATATGTGACAAGCCCTGTTCAGTCCAAGATCTTAAAAGGGCGAAGTCCATCCTCATACATAGCGTACAAGCAGAATACTTGAAATGCTGAAATGACTTCATATAGGCCGGGGTTGATTCCCATTTGAAGCCCTTTCTTTAATCTCTCCCCCTATATTGATAAATCTGGTTTACTCAGCGTAGGTGGACGCAGGGGCGTCGCACCCGTGGGGGATGTGGGTGTTTTAACACCCACACTTTTCCCGGTGAGAGGGTTCAACACCCACACTTTTTTGCAGTTTTTCCGCAGTTTTGCACAAACGCCTTACAGCAGTCGCTCCTCCGTTTCTCTGGCCGCTCTGTGTCTGCGCTCGCTGCCGCTGCCTCCTCTACCCTCCCTCTCAAACATGACACCGGCTTTGAGTGGCTGTTCTGCCTTAAGTCCCGCCTCTCTTGGTGTGTTAGATTTATCGGTCAGCTCGTGCTGAGGAGGTGGGAACTTACGGTTATGGTTATTTCCATCTCCCTTTTCCAGGTAATTTGAATGAGTGTTTATGCTTTCGAAGTTTAAATAAGCTTGATATTTGTTTGGTAAGATGTTCTGTTTATGTTTTGTTGACATGTCGAGTGTTTTCTGTATTATATTTCGTTTTTTAGACTAATGGTAATTGCTAATTGGGATATTGTTCAGCAGCTAGCTAAATTCGGTTATGTATGTGGCATGCAACGTATAAAGTAACTGTGATGAAGAAGGCAGGGAATTGACGAGGAGGAGGGACAAATTGTCATTGTTAAGCAGCGTATTAATGAGTTTATTGCCAGTGCAATTGATTTTGATATTTTGGGCATTGTTTGTTAATAATTTCCCCCTGGGATTATTAAAGTATTTCTGATTCTGATTCTTTAGCAAGACTATTGTTGTGTATTTTCACAACAGAGTTTTGACTTATTTTCTGTGTGTTCCAAGCAGTCATGGGAATAATGGCGTTATAAATAAACGGCGTTACTTAAGGCGTTATTTTTTTCAGTAAGGAGTAATCAAACGAATTACTGTTTCCCCCGTTACAACGCCGTTACCTTTACTGACAATAAAATGAGGCGTTACGATATTATATTAGAATTTTATTTTTCAGTTCATCTGAATGGATGCACATTGTAGCTGTATTTGACGTACCATAAACTGTAGTGTGAAGGCGCATGACTCGCCGTTGCTTTCTCTCACATACACGCACGCAAAGAAAGCTACAGAGCAAGAGAGTCTTTCATAACATGCAGAATTGACGCGCTACATGTAAACAATATTCTTTGTTGTATTTTCCTGTCAAAATAACAGAGTTCCTTTGGAATTATTCAGCTTTTAAGAACTGCTGGGTTCTCTGGTAGTGGGCGGAACTAATGCGCAAACCACAATCTCATTGGCTGGCTCTCACCTATTATCGTCCCTATTTTGATTTCAGCAAATCAATTCGAGCGAATGCAGACAACGTGATTAATATTCATGAATCCAGCAGCTCATTAATCCTTAGTGCGTTTTATATTGATGACAAATATGCATTCATACTTGGTTATTCTAATTACTAAAGTTCTATCATCATATAATATTATATTATAATGCTTCACTGACTGATGCTAAGTGTCAGTAGATAAATAGTGTAGATTAATGTACAATGTTTTATAATAATAATTTATTCTTATTTAATTTAAAGTAACGCAATAGTTACTTTCCCTGGTAATTAGTTACTTTTATAATGATGTAACTCAGTTACTAACTCAGTTACTATTTGTGAGAAGTAACTAGTAACTATAACTAATTACTTTTTTAAAGTAGCGTGTCAAACACTGGTTCCGAGTGTGTTTTTATACTTTTCTAGTATCACACATTTAAATGGGAAGCTTTTTATATCTTGTATGTTATACCTTTTGTACCCTTCTGTCATTGTATTCATGGTTTTTATTGTTAAAAAACAAACCACATCCCTCCCCCGCACTTTTGAAAAGCTTGCTACACCCCTGGGTGGACACCTTTGACAAGCAAGCTTTGGTAGAGATGAACTGTGTCCTCTGATTCTCCCTGGTCACTGTCACATCACATCTCTTCTCATACACCATTATCACAAACAAGTTGAACATCAGGGACGTGTCTTCACTGAGGGTGCTCTGAGAGAGGCTGGCTTCTGGATCATAAGTGGTAAAAGGCGCATCAGCAGTGTGATCTTTCAGTGAGTTCAGTGTCACAGACTGCAGGGCAGGATTTTAACTCAGAAGATGTCCGACTTACCTCCTGAAAGGCTCAGTATGGATCCTCCATTCTCCTTTGTAGGGTTAGACGTTTTCAGGCCTTGGGTGGTAACCTCGCATCGAACTGGAGGAGGACAAGCAAACTCTAAACACTGGGCAATTCTGTTCTCATGTATGAGCACAAGGGCCATACAAATCGAAGTTATAGAGTCGATGGATAGCTCCAGCTTTATAAATGCTCTCTGCCCATTGCTAACCCAAGTTTGTGTCTTCTTAATGATGATTCTGGTCTCTGTATAAGCTTAATACAAAAGGCAATGTTGTTTGCTGGTTTTACAGCTGCAAAGAAGACAATAATACAGAACTGGCTTACACCGCACATGTGTGGAAAAACAAATTGAATCCATTACCTCCTGAAAATAGTGACTTGTGAATGTACAACAGCATGAATTAATGGGGACAAGCCTTCAACTATTGATGCTTGGCAGAGTTTTTTCTTTAACATACTCAATTATATATAGGAATGACTTTTGTTTTGTTTTGTTTTTTCCCTCCCTCTCTCTCTCCCTTTTGACTGGACTTTTAAAGCATTGATTATATGTCTGTTGTTTTGTTTGTTTGTTTTGAATGAATGTTATGTTATGTTATGATGTTGTGTGTGAAAATAAATTTTAAAAAGTTAATTAAAAAAAATATGCTCTCCACCGATTCTTCAAAGCAGTTGTGATCAGACTGTGGCACCAACTTTGTTGGAGCATGCAAGGAGTTAAAGGTGGATTCAATCACAGATGACAGAAAGGTACAAGAGTATCTGAGTGACAAGGGATGCTCTTGGGTGTTTAAACCCATGGGTGGAAGTTGGGAGCGTATGATCGGTGTTTCAAGATGGAGACTTGAATCTATGCTACAAGGATTTGGACCATCAAGGTTATCCCATGAGGTTTTGACCACCTTCACCCAAGTCACAGCCAAGGGCGTAGTTTTGGTTTGAACATTGGGGGGGGGGTTGAAGTGGACCCTGGGTCAGGCACCCTCTTAAGGTTTATTTATTTGTTTGTTTGCTTAAATGTTTATTTTTGTAAAATGGTGTTTTGTGATATCCACCACACATGCAAAGTTGGTTGATAGCGTAACTGCAATAAAGTAATAGGCCAGTTAACAATTACTTGTTTAAATAGGATATATAATGTATTTTATATTATTTAGACACTTGGGCTATAGTTTGACAGAATGTTCTAATTCAACACGCCGTGGGAAGTCAATCTACCTTAACATTTTCTTATATTGATATTGTTTATTTCTTACTCCTTAACAGTTCATGAGGCTCTTAATGATTTAATCTATGCCATCATTGGAATATCTGAAGGCAGGTTTTTCCATCACTCATCATTAGAACCCATTGACTCTTGACTTGTACTTGCTCTTATGAAAAAGTACCATAGTTCTTAACTGTAGCATCTGTTATAATAAGGCTAGCCTATTAATCATTACCAGGCCAATAATGACTTTTTTATTAATCTATATTGCATTTGTTATGAGAAGCTACAGCCTTTAGAAACAATAGCTACAGCTTGCCACTGTTGTAATATAAATCTTTAGGGAAAAATCTATTCCCTTAACAGATTATCTATTATAAATTCTACAAGTTAGACAAAATTTACCACAATAAATAAGCCTACAGTAAAACATGATAAATTATAGTAAAGGTGGTCATGAATAGTTTAAAAATATTTTAATATTATGTTAGTGCTGGTGCAAGATTGTTTTCTCCTTTTTTCATCAGTCTTTAGTTTGTGCCTTTTTTTAGATAATGTTCGACTTATTCCATAGCATTTTAAAGTGGCAGTTTCTCAATAGAATTCAAATAGATCACATATTTTACCATCAGCTTCGCGATAGGAATGGCTCGCTCTCCCACTTCTCGAGCGCGCTGGTGAACGCGCACAGAGTATAGGGTGATTCGGCGCGCCGCTCGTGCACAATTAAAAGAACTGCTGATAAGCGCTCCATTCGGTTCTTACATGAAGTTAGCGCTTATAAAAGCGCCGAAGGTGCGATTCAAATAATTAATAAATGGCCTGATTCTAAGTTTCCATTAACCATGGTATAAATATTGGGGGGGTTGTACTTGCTAGTTTTGGTTATTGGGGGGGTTACCTCCCCCCCATCCCCCCCACAAACTACGCCCCTGGTCACAGCTATAGTCAATGCTCATCCACTTGTACCTGTATCAACAGATCCAGACGCTCCTTTAATTCTGACCCGAGCAACTCTACTGACTCAGAGGTCTTCAGCAGTTCTTCCTACACCAGTTGAATTCGGTGAAAAGGACCTCCTTGTTCCTCAAAGGTGGCAAGTTCAAAGCTTGGCCAAAACATTGTGTAATCTCTGGAGAAAGGAATATTTCACAACTTTACAAAACCGCAGAAAATGGCAGAATGAGAGCTCTAATCTCCAAGTGGGAGATGTCGTGCTGCTGAAAAGCATTCAAGCCAGAATTAATGACTGGCCTATGGGAATCATGTTGGAAACATTTCCTGGGAGAGTAAGGAAAGTTGAGGTCAAGGTGATCAAATCAAAGACGGATCATCCAAGACCTACTGTATATCGGATGTTGTTTTACTGCTGTCCCTTGGGACTGAATAGACAAACTTAATTATGCTTAATGATGGCATCGTCCAGATACCAGACGGGGAGTATACTGTTTCCAGTGCAGTTTCCCTTTTGAGCCACTAGGTGATGGTGTTCCTTTGATGTTTTGACATTGTCATAGTGAGTGACTTTTGACCTTAATAGCAGCCATCTTGCTGTACTCAGTTAATGCTGATATCCACATGGTTAATGCAGCTATTGTCCATCTATTCATCATCTTTGCAATCTTATATAGAAGCTTTGTCTTTTTACTCTGTTCCACTTGTATTGGAAGTGGTGGTCGAAAATAAATCCATGCTTCAATTCAACATCTCTGTGGAAGGAGTCTACAGTAGTTAAAAGTCTATCTGCCTAGTAAAAAGAAGGGGAACTCTTTTATGAGGGCAGAATATAATTACTGTTATGCTGTTGGGAAATGTCTGCATATGTTGATGCTTTATTTATAGTGCACTGAATGATAATGAGTTTTACAGAATTGTATCACTGTAATAAATGCCTATTGAATGTTTTTTTCTTGTATATAATAGTGATGAGATGTTCGGATCATTTCACTGATTTGGATCTTTGAATCTCATTCATCAAAATGAACAAATCCTTTTTTTTCCAAGTCTTTCATTAATTTCAGCAGACTACAATTAAAATGTTACATGTTAACAGCCAAATTCCCCAACACATCTACTTACGTGACATTTAAAAAAAAAAAGAAACAAAGAAAAAGAAAGAAAATACTATAATGCAACCAAGGCCAAATTATGAGAAAAAGAAACGATTAATTCCTTGTTTCAGATTATGCAGTCTGTTTGTCTTCCTCACCTCCCGATCTGAGTAATTTCATTTTTCTGTTTCCGGTACAGACTGCATATATTTAGTTAATGGAAGTCTGTATCGAAAACAGAATTGATTAGTTGACCTCTCGAGTCTCCAGGTTTAAGACCTTCGTTCAGCTAAAGCTATGCTGTCTGTACCAGAAACAGAATTTATTCATGTCTCAAATCTTCAAATTCAAGTCATTAATTCATTCTGTCACAGCCCTATAGGCTATAAGGCTATGCAGTCCCAGAAACAGAATTGATTATTTCATTTCTCGAGTCTTCAGGTTTGAGTTGCTCATTCTTTTGTCACATGCCTGCTTCCCAGCTCAATATCTTACAACAAACTAATTATTAACTAATTTCTGTATCCAATACTGCTGTCACGTCACATGACAAAAGAACAATCGACTCAGACCCGAAGATTTAGGAGGTGAACTAATCATTTCTCTTTCCAGTTCAGACTGCATAGCCTCTAGCCTATGGGGCTGTCACACAATGAACGAACAACTTGTACCCGAACCTGAACCCAAAGACTGAGAGGTGAACTAATCATTTCTGTTTCCTGTAAAGAACCAACAGGATGTTGCGCATACAACACCAAATTAACAAATCTCTTGCTGAGACAACTCAATGTTCCAGAGTCATATTATAGATGGCTGCATACATGGAAAAAAAAACACCTAACCCTAAAAAAATTCTAACAAAAGGTTTCTCAGCTGTTTTTTTGTAGTATTAGGTGTCCTTAATAACATACTAAAAGTTTACCAAAGTTTGACCACTAGAAAGGTGTAATTTTCAAGATGGTGTCCAAGATGGGCAGGAAGCCCTTAAAATATCCTAACTCCTTCATTATTTGACCTAGCCAAGTAATCTTGGTGTCTAACCCCATGATTTCTGGGTCTATGAATCCATTGGACTTGTCTAAATTGCACTGACATGATTACATACACTACAGGTGCATCTCAATAAATTAGAATGTCATGGAAAAGTTCATTTATTTCAGTAATTCAACTCAAATTGTGAAACTCGTGTATTAAATAAATTCAATGCACACAGGCTGAAGTAGTTTAAGTCTTTGGTTCTTTTAATTATGATGATTTTGGCTCACATTTAACAAAAACCCACCAATTCACTTTCTCAACAAATTAGAATATGGTGACATGCCAATCAGCTAATCAACTCAAAACACCTGCAAAGGTTTCCTGAGCCTTCAAAATGGTCTCTCAGTTTGGTTCACTAGGCTACACAATCATGGGGAAGACTGCTGATCTGACATTTGTCCAGAAGACAATCATTGACACCCTTCAAAAGGAGAGTAAGCCACAAACATTCATTGCCAAAGAAGCTGGCTGTTCACAGAGTGCTGTATCCAAGCATGTTAACAGAAAGTTGAGTGGAAGGAAAATGTATGGAAGAAAAAGATGCACAACCAACCGAGAGAACCGCAGCCTTACGAGGATTGTCAAGCAAAATCGATTCAAGAATTTGGGTGAACTTCACAAGGAATGGACTGAGGCTGGGGTCAAGGCATCAAGAGCCACCACAAACAGACGTGTCAAGGAATTCGACTACAGTCGTATACCTCTTGTTAAGCCACTCCTGAACCACAGACAACGTCAGAGGCGTCTTACCTGGGTTAAGGAGAAGAAGAACTGGACTGTTGCCCAGTGGTCCAAAGTCCTCTTTTCAGATGAGAGTAAGTTTTGTATTTCATTTGGAAACCAATGTCCTAGAGTCTGGAGGAAGAGTGGAGAAGCTCATAGCCCAAGTTGCTTGAAGTCCAGTGTTAAGTTTCCACACTCTGTGATGATTTGGGGTGCAATGTCATCTGCTGGTGTTGGTCCATGGTGTTTTATGAAAACCAAAGTCACTGCACCCGTTTACCAAGAAATTTGAGCACTTCATGCTTCCTTCTGCTGACCAGCTTTTTGAAGATGCTGATTTCATTTTCCAGCAGGATTTGGCACCTGCCTACACTGCCAAAAGCACCAAAAGTTGGTTAAATGACCATGGTTTTGGTGTGCTTGACTGGCCAGCAAACTCTCCAGACCTGAACCCCATAGAGAATCTATGTACAATACAATCCAGCGCCTGAAAGTAGTCCCCAGCTATATTATAACTAGTTACCTAGCTGGGGACTACTTTCAGGCGCTGCGTAATATCACTGCGCCTGCTGCGGCCATGTTACGGCAGCAAAGATCCTTGATTATTATTAACTCTGGGGGAGTTGGAGAATGAGCCTAATTCCAAAAAAAGTGGAGTGTTCCTTTAAGGGAAATTTTACTTATTTTTTGCATAAATATGCCTGTAACCAATTGCTTTAATATATATTTATAATTAATTGTACTTGTAATCACTTATCTATCATGAAAATATGCTAATTAGAATATTACATGGCCAAAACATGTATCAGGCACCAGTATTCCTGGTCTTTTAAGGACCTGACGGCCGCCATTTTGAAAATGGGGCCTTTCTTGGAGTCAAACTTTGGTAAACTTTTAGTATGTTTTTAATTTTTGGGGGGTCAAGCCATATTTGCAGCTGACTATAAAGACTCTCTCAAATTGATAGAATTGTTCATGAACAACTCATTACTAGTATACATGTAAAGTAGTTTAAACCTTGTACATTGTATGGGGTCTTTTTGACCCCAAATGACATTTGATGAAAAAAAAAAAAAAATCCCTTTATCTTAATGGCATGAGACTTTGTACGGTTGTCAACACTTGGTAGCTCTACAAATAAAAAAAAATTAAACTGGATTGATATCTGGTTGTATGTTAGTGTGAAAAAAAGCGACACTCATTATGTTTAGGATCTCTGGAGATGAATGGGGAAACGATAAGATTGATATAGTCACGGTGTGCACAGCAGAGAGGAACGAGGCACACGGAGACGTGGTATAACAAAATCCAAAAGGGCAAGACGAGGCAGGGCTGAGACACACGGGAACACATGGAACGTAATGAGTAGACTAGACCAAAATAAATTAAACAAGCAGGAACTAAATACAAAGCATAATTAAACACACACAGCTGAACAGAATAATAATCAAACCTTTTTTTTTTTTATCAGAAAATACCAAGATGGCGCCACTCATAGCAGCCTCCATGGCATCGTCCGCAGTTGTTTTTATGTTTTTGTTAGTTTGTCCTGTCTTTAGTTATATCCCTGCAATCAGTTTCACCAGAGACAAATTGCTGGACATTCGGCAATACACACCTCTCGATATTTCACCAATTTTCGATTATTCGGATGTTTTGTTGGACATTGTAGTCGGGGGAGCAGCGGCGTTGTTCAGACGCTTCAGGACATTCAGACGGACAAATTCCTGCTCTGCCGGACAAATAAGGATTCCTCACACTCTGTTGCTCTGTGTTTCACAGAAACCTGGCTGAACGAGGCTATTCCAGACAGCGCATTAAGTCTGTCGAGCTTTCAGCTGTTTAGAGCAGACTGCGATGCAGAATCAACGGGGAAATCATGCGGCGGCGGGACATGCATTTTACATCAATGAGAGGTGGTGTACAGATGTAACAGTGTTAAAGAAGATGTGCTGTTCAAATCTAGAAGTGCTTTTCATTAACTGAAAGCCTTTCTACTCGCCGCGGGAGTTTTGCTCGTTCATTCTTGTGAGTGTTTACATTCCTCCGCAAGCGCACGTGAGCTCAGCTTTACAGAAAACTAGCTGAAAATCTGATCACAGACACAGAACAACAACACCTGGACTCTGTTTTAATCATTCTCGGGGACTTTAATAAAGCCAATCTCTCCCGTAAACTGCCAAAATACAGACAGCACATCACATGTCCCACCAGAGATAGTAATATATTGGATCACTGTTACACAGCAATAAAAGATGCATTTCACTCTGTTTAGGACTCTCTGATCATTTTTTGGTTCATCTTATACTGACCTACAGGCAGAAACTGAAATCAGCTAAACCTGTTTTAAGGACTGTTAAAAGATGGACTAATGAAGCAGAGCGGGATTTACAAGCCTGTTTCTTTTTCACTGATTGGAGTGTTTTTGAAGCTGCTGCCACCGATCTGGACGAGCTCACAGAGACTGTAACATCTTATATCAGTTTCTGTGAGGATATGTGCATTCCTACCAGGACTCATTTAACCTACAACAAAGACAAACCGTGGTTCACTGCAAAACTCAGACAGCTCTGTCAGGCCGAAGAAGATGCTTACAAGATGGGGGACAAAGTCTTGTATAAACAGGCCAAATACACACTGGAAAAGGAGATCAGAGTAGCAAAGAGGAATTATTCTGAAAAAAATAAGGATTCAGTTCTCCTCCAGTGACTCAGCATCAGTTTGGAAAGGTCTGAAAGAGATCACCAACTACAAGACACCATCCCCCAGCACTGTGAAGAATCAACAACTGGCAGACGATCTGAATGAGTTCTACTGCAGGTTTGAGAAAACACCCCACACCCACCCTGAACACCTCTCCACACAACCATTAACACCTCCAGCAACCAACCTCTCCCCACACCTGATCAGCGAAGTTGAGGTGTGCCAGGTCTTCTGGAAGCAGAAAAGTGTTACACCAGTCTGTCTGAAATCCTGTGCTGACCAGCTGGCCCCCATCTTCACACAGATCTTCAACAGAGCAAACAGGTCTGTAGACGATGTAGTCAACATGTGGACTGCATTATGTTCTGCAACATCTAGACAGACCAGGGACTTATGTGAGGATCCTGTTTGTGGACTTAGCAGATACAATCAATCAATCCACCACAATGCAGACCACAAAATACACGTGTCAACCCTTCCACACGTTCACAATGCAGAACGATTATAAAATATTGATTGTTGTTACATAATTTGTCAAAAATGTCAGTTATAATGCAGACAACACACAAAATCTGAAAAGGTGACACCACAGCACATCCACGAAGAAGGAAAAACACACAACACCCCCCAAACCCACTAGTAAGAAATGAAAAATTGACATGACAAAGAACACACACAGAAATGATGGAGGGACACCACAGCACATCCATGATGGAGAATAAATACAAACACATTTTAACAATTTATTTAAATCCACTTAAAAGAAATTCTCTACAGGGACATACATATTACAGATGCAGTTAAATACATGTACAGAAAAAATATGGACCAGTGGCACATAATAGATCTTCACAATATTAAGCATATCACTCATGTTGTTATGGGTATAAAAACGTCTCCGCCATATATGACGGCTACCTATGATAGCAGA
Organism: Acrossocheilus fasciatus; assembly: GCA_036784905.1. NCBI lineage: Eukaryota > Metazoa > Chordata > Actinopteri > Cypriniformes > Cyprinidae > Acrossocheilus > Acrossocheilus fasciatus. The sequence continues at coordinate 35,627,930 of CM071944.1, forward strand.
CAGAGCACCGTACTTTGCTAACCATTTAGCCCTCTTTTTGGGCATCCCAAGTTGTTGAAGCCCTCTCACAACCAGCCTGTTTGTGTGTCCTAAGCTGCCAAATATGAAAACAAATAATCAGCCCCGATAACCTATCTCTGAAATAATATTTAGGAGTAGTTGGTATTTAATGACTTTAGTCATAAAAGCTTCCATCATACTAGAGTCAAAGGTGCATGCCACCTCCAAAACAAACACCTCTCAACACTCCTCATTAATAACAACAACATCTGGTGTATTTGCAGATAAATGAGAAAAATTATTACTGAGATACTGAAACATAGATTGTTTTACACAAGAACTTGTGTATATTCTTACTAAAGGTGATAAATGATTTGACATGTCTTTCACTATCAGCTCCACTATTCTATCGTGGTGTGCTATGTGCATTCCCTTATAAGCATGGCAACCATTCAAGATATGTGGCAGTGTTTCAGTAATCTGTTCTGTAGTGTGATGCAAACAATGAGGAACCTGAGTTGTAGGAAACCAGATGGAAAGGTTAAGTCTAGTAGGGAGAACTTGTAATCTGGCTTTTACTGTGAAATTAGCAATGTCCTCACTGAGTGCAGTATTTTTCAGAAATGAATGTGAAACAGAATGATCAGCAGAGGGAAGACATGCAAGTTTTCCCTGAAGTTTCAGCCCAATCCAGTGTTGTTTTTATTGGTGTTGATGTAATTCCAGTAGAGTTCGTCAGGCACCTGCAGATGTTAGCGGGTGGCTATCACCACCGTATGTGGCTGTTGCCCTGATATAGGTCAGGGGGTCAGTGATGATATCCTCCGAGACTCGAACGCTCTCAGAGTCAGACCTCACCCACTCCAGTGATACTCCAGTTCGAACACAGAGGTCATTCAGGTCCGGCCAATCTGACCAGACACCAAAACCAGCAGAATGAGTGTCCAGTTCCCGCTGGATTTCCTTTTGAAGCCAAGGAAGTGAGGCTCTGAATCCCTGGCCAGTGGCACCTTACGTCTCCTTAAATACAAAAACAGGGAGGATCGAGCCAACTCCCTAACATCTTTATCATCATTATTCAGCATTTTCAGAAGATGGGAAATCCACATTTGGTAAACGGAAATGTCATGTTTGGTAGCCCCAACCCTCCTTCCAATTGGGGATGAAAAATAACATAACGAGTGCTGTGTGTATTAAGTCCAAACCACTTTCGCACTAAGCTCACTGTTTTGTTATCAATTTCGCTCAGCACTTTCTGTTGGATATGAACCTTGGAGAACAGAATTTGTACTTTAGACAGTGCCACCTGTCTAATAGCCTCCAGCGTCATAGTCAGTGGCAGTGGACATTTATCAATCAAGTCCGGCTTAGATGTAAACTCTGACAAGATGATGGGGGGGGGGGGGGGGCTATCTGAAGTGACGTTGGGGGAGTTAGCTGTTCTCCACAGATTACTTCAATAAAGGAGCCTCTATATATATTTGTCACTATATCAATGAACAGCTGAGGTAGCTGTATTTCCTCTAATGATCTGATCAAAATCAAAAGCTCCAAATGCATGTCTAAAGTCCGCGAAGACTGAATACAGTCTGCATGACTCACGCTTAAAGTCATCCATCCCTATTTTAAGGTAGAACACATGTTCATTCATACCTTGCCTATTGATGTATGCCTTCTGCTTGGTGAATAAGATGTCAGCCTCCACCAACCACGGAAGAACTCTGGCCAGTACGCATTTCATGAACACCTTATAGATGGTAGGAAGAAGGGATATATCCCTTAATGTCAATGGATCATCAGGGATGTTGTCTTTTTTTGGAATATGATGAATTAATGCTCCTTTCCATGTGTCTGGTATTCTCTTATTTTCCAAACAGACATTAAAGACAGTTGTTAAAATCTTACATGACCACATATTTTTAAAAGTATCATATGTCACACCATCTTTGCCGGTTGCTTTGTTGTTAGGGAGGTTCTTCAAAACAGTCTCTACCTCCTGCTGGGTGAAATGCGTTGTTTAAGGGAAAAAAGTTGGCTTCGGTGGCAGCACGTTTAAATACCAGGGTGGAGGTGGAAGATCCTCGTTACACCTCTGATTTAGACATTTATTATCATAATACGTTTGTATAACTGTAATGTCACTAGGACAGGGAGGAGGGTTGGTATACTCACTGTTATTTAAGAGGACTTGGATTGCTTTAGATCTTCTATACTGCCACAGATATGCAAGTTTGTTTCTGCTCACCTTTCTGTTTCGCTAGCTGCGAGTCGCTCCTGTCCACAGAGAGGGCAGAACGGTTTAACACAGCTGTTCGCAGATCCAGTCAGATATTAAAGCCGATGTTAAATCTTCAGGATACGATTGTGTAGCCGGGAACTTCTTTAGGACTCTCGCCACATACTTCAGGAATTGTAATCCAAAAGGCCTACCATTGTGACTTTCCGCTGTAAAAACTCCATTCTTAAAGAATATCTCGTTTAGCAATGCGGCTAACTTTATCCACTTTCCTGGATCACCGGAGGAAACAAAGTGCTTATCGCGCTGGCATTTGGTGTTCAGGCGGTCTCTATAGATTTTTTCATGAGACTGAAAAGCCATCCATTGATCCTCAGACAGCGGTAGATGGAATCCATGTGAGAAATAATGAGGTAACAGTGGCTGTTGGTAAATTCTCCTGGTAAGTAATGTATGCACGCTTGATTGTTACGATCAAGCACATAGTCCACAATAGTTGCCAAAACATCTTATCTGCACCTATTGCATTAACGATGGCAATTACAATGGGTGTGGTTGTTTAGTTTTACCAAACAACATTTTGGCGTTCACCTGCACCAGCGAGTGGCCTGCAACGTACCGCCATCATGACTCATGCCACACACACATGGGAAACACACATATACACACTAATACACACATATAACACTACATGCAGGTTTGACTAATCATGTGTCATAACTGCAAAAAACAAAAAATAATAAACAAATTATTAATTTTTTTTTTTTTAAATTTCAGTACAAAAAAAATGCTAAAATTTGATAAAGTAATTTTATATTATTACAATAATGATTTTTGCTATCTGATTATCTCTTAACATTAATATACTGTATTTAATAGTGTCACACCCAAACTAACAGTGCACAAGGTAAAGGGGTCATGAACTGCCTTTTTATTATTTTGTACTGTTCTCTGTGGTACCCTTATAATGTTAAGATTTTTTACATCAAAAAAACATCATAATTTACAAGTAAGAGGCTATTTTCTTTTTCTTGTTTGTAAATGAATCCACTGTCAAATTAAGTGAACAAATGACCGAGTTCTTACTGATGTAGTATGGAACTTCAAAATAAAGTTCAAAATAAAGTTTATCCGCTCTTTCTTAACATTGGGATCAGATGAAACGATGCAAAGACTGTATTTCCACAAATGGGCACTGCACAGCATCTTGTTGCATTCAGAGCATCTTTATCGTTTGGTTTGGGCTTAACAGGCAACGCTGTAGAAGCAGCCGTTGATCACCGACTGAGTAGGCGGTGTTTAGCCACACTAATACATCATAGAGTGGTACATTCCACAAGCTGTCGTTTTGGCAGACTGGCTTCAATATATAAGCTGTTTTTAGACTAATGAGAAAGTTTTCAATTCTGAAACTCAAAAGAGGTTTTTACAATGACCTATTTTAAAAGATCAAGGGAATTTTGGTTTCTCAGTTCATGCCCCCTTAACAGTTTTTGTGAAATAAATTTTCTGGCAAAAAGTCTATAAGGTTTGGCATAAAGTCTTTAAGTTCATGTGTCATTATATATTTATTTGATTTTTAAAAGGGCAGCTGGGAATGCTCAGATGCATTCTTTAGACAATATCATCAGAGACTGTCTTACCATAGGGAGATGAAAGGGTCTGTATTACTTACTACTGGAGAAAGCGTAACAGCTAACTTGGATCATGTGTGCCTTTATAACCAATCACATCAAAGCCTTGACATACCGTATTGTCCCGAATATAAGACGATGTTTTTTTCTTGGAAATACATCTGAAAAAATGCGGTCGTCTTATATTCGGGGTCTAGTAATATACCCTTAACAATAGGTGGCACCAAAAACGCATATAACGAGTGTGCCGTGAAATATGTAATGTAATGTGTGTTGTAAAGTCGTGACTGTCATGTTAGCCTGATGGGACCAAACTTCCTCTGTAAGTGATTTTAAAACATAAGACTATACCCAGATTTGAAGACTACAATAAGATGTCACTTCTACTGATAATACAATTTTGGTAGGCTACTATGAGATGGATAGCCTAAATGTTATATAATTCAGATGGGCTACATGTTATTTCAATGGTATATCAAAAAGTGTATATTTTTCAATGTCATTGTTGGTACATTTTACCAGTATTTACCATGCTTTCAAAACAAAAATTAATATAAGAAAAATATGCAATTTGAAAATAATTTAAGAAAAATATGTGTTTTACAGAGAGAAAAACAAACAAACAAACAAACAAAAAAAAAACAAGATTTGGTTTTCAAAAAGCCTTTTTCCAAAAGGTACATCTGGAAAAAGGGGGGGTCGTCTTATAATCAGGGTCGTCTTATATTCGGGACAATACGGTAATTGAATTTCAGTCAGAGTTGTACGACACTCAATCGTCATTTATGGATACCATAGGAATGAATGAGAAGTGCTGTAAGCTGAATCACTTGTCGCAAAAAGTCAGTGACTTCTCTTTAGAGGCTGACATTTTTTGGGAATCCCACAGGTCACTGGAATCTCGCGGGATGGGAAACAAAATCACAACATGATTGGGACGGGACAGGAAAAAATGTCAGTGGGAGTGGGCGGGACTGGGAATCATAATAACAATATGATACCGAAATTTATACACAAATATACATTTTATATAAATGAACTATAAACTGTTTATCTCAATATAACTCAATTCTAGTTGCCCTGTCTCTTTATGTTCTCCTCCTGTTTGATCTGGTGTGGCTGGTTAAGTGAATTACGCAGTGACGGACAGATCGTAAACGGCTGGTCTATGTGATAATATAGTACATCGGGCAGGACATCCAAATGCTCACCTATCATTCATCGACCTCAAATTTGGCTTTTCATCTCAAAGATGTATGTAGTAGCAACATTACATGGCCACTCAAATGTCTGTGTGGAGTGGGGAAGCTGAACAGCAGTGTGTTCACTGCAGGACAGATGGAGGCACCAGTGCGCTCACTTGCTCTTAAAATACTCCCTCATTTTTGGTAAATACAAATGAGTACTACATCTTTAGAATCTGTAAAGACTCTACGTTTATTTATGTGCACTCAGAATAACAACGAAACGTTGCGCTTCTGTAAAATAATTAAAGCAAACAGAGACACTTTCTACCCTCTCAGTCTCTGTGAACTTGAGCAAGAAATTATAACTAGTTATCTAGCTGGGGACTACTTTCAGGCGCTACGTAATATCACTGCGCCTGCTGCGGCCATGGTACGGCAGCAAAGTTCCATGATTATTACGCCGGAATGAGAGTATAGTTCCTAGCCAAATCAGCCTAGAAAATCACAACTTTTCATTTTCCGCCAGTCTTAGTACACAATATAACTACAGAAGAGTCAAGTTTTAAATAGGACAAATATCGAAACTCTTTGGTCATTTTTGAACACGATGCTACTGGTCTAATCGGATTCAATGATCTATGCTAAGCTATGCTAAAAGTGCTATCGCCAGACCCGGAGATTGGCTGAATGGATTCAAAAATGGTAAAACTCAACTTATTAACTCTGGGGGAGTTGGAGAATGAGCCTATTTCCAAAAAAAGTGGAGTGTTCCTTTAAACCTACCCATACCACTTAACCTGTCCCTAACCTTACCCGTATCCCTCCTTGATAGCAGCAATAGTGTTTTGCAATACAGTATGAACACAATAAGTACATTGTACTTATTTTTTGATGTAAGTACATAGTAGTTAAGGCCACCTAATATAAAGTGTGACCGTTTTTTTTGTTTGGTTGTTTGTTTTTTTTTGGAGTGGGATGGGAGAGGTTTGAAAATTCACTCCCATGTCACCCTCTACTTCTCTTATAAATAGCTTTTTTTTTCTTGGTAAACTCTAAACATAGTTCAATCCAAAAGTATTGTTTATTGTAAAACATGTTGAAGATTATCAGATAGGCTGTCGATTCATTAAATGATAAGCCGTTTTCTGTAAAAAGCTGTTTATTCAATGTAGTGAAGCCTCTCCTCCATTGACATCCATTAAAAAAAAAATTAGACCTCTGGTCTTCTTTCCCACGTACTGCCAAAATGGAAGTGTTAGCATTAGCCGTTATGCTTTTTTGGCTAAAGGTTGCAGGCTTGCCTTCTATTGGCTTTGATATCATTGTGTTTTCAGACCACACGTTGGCTTAATTTTTGGTTCACTGGAAGATGCATGGATTGTGGATGTACTCGAGTGGTGCACAAGATTCACAAAACAGGTCTACCATTCACCCACAGAACATTTCTGTCAAAAAATGTACCAACTTGACCTCATGCATCATCATCAAAAACAAACAAACAAAAAAAACTAATTAATTAAATATTATTTTATTTTATTTTATTTTATTTTATTTTATTTTATTTTATTTTATTTTATTTTTAGAAATTGCATTCAGGTCTTGATTTTTATGATTTTGGATTATTCTAAGAGTTTTAATTAGAAAAAGGTTTTTGGAACATTGGCAACGAAGTCTTACAATTTTGACAGTTCCGTAGAACAGAAATTAAGAAGACATTCATCTGTTGACTTTTCTGTCTGAATTTTAAAACATCATGCAAATATCCATCACAAATACATCTACATTTAATAGATACAAAAGGCATAGCCTATGTGTTTCTAGGTTATGAATGATTCACATTTAATGTGTAAAACTCAAAAGTGAACTCGGATGAGCAAAGTCATAAATAGGTGTCTGCAAGAGACATTGTCTTGAAGAGTGTTAAACTCAAGGTCACACTAATGAAAATCTGTAAATTCATCTTTTTTCATACATGCCACTCCTATGCCATTTTTACATTTGAACTTTTTTTACATTGTAACCGCTGTTGTCCTGAGAGAATCCAACAACAAATATATCTGTCTTCCAATACTAAGATGCTACCCCTAATCTACCTTCTCACACACGTACCTTGTGTTTAATTATGTTACCTCTGAATGTTATAGATATGCATAAAAAGGAAATTAGATGATTATGAGGTAGCGTTTTCTTACAAGGATAATCTTACTTCAATATGTGCCTGAAGTGCATTTTAAATTTACTTATGATAGCAGCATTTAAACAATGTTTTCTCACCTGCTGTAGGACCACCAGGCAAACGGGGAAGAAGAGGACGAAATGGAGACTCTGGTGAGTGTGTTTTAACTCCAAGTTTTTAAACTGTTAAATCATGAAAATGATTTGATGGCCACAATCTGTGGGACAGTTAATAAATGTTCCCCTTAACCACAATTTCCAAGTGCTTTAGGAATCAATTACATGCTAGCATTGGATTCTGTGTCCAGTGACTAACATTCCAAAGGGTTTGGTTTATTATAGTAGCTGTTACCATTAGTTACATTTTTACTGAACCTCCAGTTAGAAGTGCAGACACAGGCCAGCCACAGAAATCCTGTTCAAATGGGCCCAGACATTTTCTGGAAGACACATGTGCATGTGCATGTGCATAGCTCCAGGATCACATTAAATGGAAGAAAAAATCTTCAATCTCAATTATGTATATGTAGAGTATCAGTGGTAAGCTGAAGTGGAACATGTTGATTATACAAGGACTACCCTCTGTACTACCCTCTCTATTCTCCATAAAAAGCTAATTCAAATTACTCCACGTAGAGGAGGAGACACATTGGATTAAAACTTTATATATATATATATATATATATATATATATATATATATATATATATATATATATATATATGTACTCATGGCTAATAAAACTGTGGCCATAGAATTTTCATATAAAACTCTCACTTGCTTAAAGGGCACTTTACATTCTTCTACTGTATATGATGCTGTCTATCTGGCTTTAAAATGCATTCAGGCTTTTAAGTTTAAGATGTTGACTTTTACAAATATAATCATTTCATGAAATCAGATTAATATTTAAATAATTCTTTAATACTTACTTTATTATATAAATACACATAAATAAACAGACTTTTTCGCTGTGGACTAAAGTTAATTAAACTTACAATTTTAAGTCAAGAACAGACATTTTTTTTTTTTTTTTTAGTTTAAACATTACATTATTACTCTTATAAGTATTTTAAGTTGTGATAATAACTGAGATACTGTCCACTTTGAATATACAGGGTGCGATTTGTAGGGGGGGGGGGGATTTCTACCCTTCTGGTCTATGCATCCCTCCCTCTGCTGAATTATTTTTAATTAAAAAAAAATAAAAATTCCCCAGGTGATGCTACTCCATCAACCACAAACAGAGCATATAAAATACCAAAAATAAAATAATTTTTTTTTAAAAACGTAAGCAAATGCTGCAACATGTCAATACAAACAACAATAAAATCAGAAGTAGAACTCGTCAGCGCTCCCACTTAATATAATCGTGATTTTGTTTCATGATCCTGGATCTCACGCCTCAATCTATGCAGGGCTTTTCAGAAAGTCAGCGTGCGAGTGACAGTAGGCTATGAAACTAATACACAATGTTTTTGCTCAAAATTCACTCTACTGTGACCTAATGCAGATATTGCATATAATAAACTGACGCATAAGTGTATTACTATGAGACAGAACGTAGAAGTTAACCGTCACCATGTGGGAAATATGATCACGCAATATGGCTGATGGATCGGCAGAGAATCGTCTTTCTGCAAGTCATTAATAAATTATGGTTCTATTCTATTTAAAGAAATATGAGGTAAATGTGTTAATACATAGGCACACATATGTAAAAGTTTGTATGTTGTGTAGCGAAGCGCTGATCAAAAATAGATGGAAGCAAATGCGATTTCAAAACATCCCTCCCTCTGGTTTGTTTGCAATTTGCAAGTCACACCCTGTATATATATATATATATATATATATATATATATATATACACACACACACACACACACACTAAACAATGTTTTAATTTAATAAATAGATAATAAAAAGTTAAATGGTTTTTGTTTTGTTTTTTTGGGGGGGGGGTTGTTTTGCCATTTTTTTTTTTACAAAAGTAAACATCAATATCTAAAAAGGAAAAACAGGGCAATCCTTCTATTTTGCAAGCACAATAGTTTCATGGTCTTTGCAGACACAGCATGGTGTATGGCTGTGATGAAAAACTTACTTGACTTTGTTCTCTTTGCCTCTAGCGAGACATAGGGCATCAACAACCTTCCTCCATCTGACCTTGTTGGGGGCCGTTCTCTATAGTCACATGAGCAAAAACTTAATCATACTTGCCTCCGACCACACACACATATCCATGATGTGGTCCAAAGTCAGGCCAAAACAAATCACTTCATTGTCACAGAAATATTTCTTAAGTTTGGACATTCCCTCTTACTTAAAAAAAAACATGCCAATGATCCATTTGAGCTGTTTTGTTACACAGACTCACCCTCATAGAAACGATGCATTTTCTCTTAGAAGTAAAGACTAATATATATGTATATATGAGCATCTCAGCACTCTAGGGCTTGTTGTTGTTGTTGTTGTTCCTCACTTAGACTCAAATAAAACACAAATAAAGCTTCTCTCCATTTATGACATTTTCCTCCATGTCTGGGTCAGGCGTATGGTGCTTCTATCAGAAAACAAATTTGGTGTCAGAGCTTCTCATCAATCAACAGTTGAGAAAGATACAGTATTAGCTATTTTAAGGAGACTTTTTTTTAACTGCACCACTGAAGCAGTGCAAATGCAAGCTGAATCCATCCACATTCACTTCAGTGTTTGCCTGGCTAAAGGGTTTCCAAACCTGGGAAACGCAGACCTTTAGGGTAACATCTTTTTAGGGAACATCTTTTTATTTGGTCACATACAGCCCACTGCAAACAGCTAATTGAAAGAGGAATGCAAATGAGAAAAATACCAGGGAGTTTATGCAGGAACTTAAGTTCAGAGTGGCATAAGTAAACATAAGTAAAAGGAGTTTGAAAATGAATAGACCGTTGTTTGGGTGGGATGCTGGGAGTCTTTGGTTGGGTTAGAGTTTGAGAAGGCAGTGGAAATCTCCTCAAGTCAAGCTGCTGCGGTTATCTGTGCCGAAGCAAAACTGGTCATCAGTGTTGAATGCACAAGGCCTGAGCCATTCATAAGCAGTTAGATAACCCAAGACCTGAAGCAAAATACTCATGGCTAATAAAACTGTGGCCACAGAGTTTTCATAGAAAATTCTCACTTGCTTAAAGGGCACTTTACATTTATCTACTGTATATGATGCTGTCTATCTGGCTTTAAACTGCATTCAGGCTTTTAAGTTTAAGATGTTGACTTTTACAAATATAATCATTTCATGAAATCAGATTAATATTTAAATAATTCTTTAATATTTTATTATATAAATACACTTTGTAACTAAGTTAAACTGGTTAAGTGTAACAGACTATTTCGCTGTGGACTAAAGTTAATTAAACTTACAATTTTAAGTTAAGAACAGACATTTTTGTTTTAGTTTAAACATTACATTATTACTCTTATAACGATTTTAAATTGTGATAACTGAGATACTGCCCTCTTTGAAATTCAGAGTTGCTTAATGTCGTTGATGCTATGAAATGCGTCCCTGTGAATGGTGTCTGAATCACATGTGAACACGTTCTTTATATGTCCTTTTTAACTCCTGAACATGACATGGAGAAAAAAAATGTCTATAAATAAATTATTGATTATAGTTAAATAATTGCCAACTTCAGTGATTTTAAAACAAGTTCCTTTACTAGATTTCTGTATACATTTTATTCACGATTCGATAAAAACCTCTATTTTTTATGCAAAAGCATTTGAATTCAGGAGTAACTCCACTCAATTTTCATTTAGTTTACTATTCCTTATGTACATAATACTGTAACATCTTAAGAAAGGGAAACAAATTAGCTCTTCATTATAAGCATTTAATTCAGCATACCAAATGACAATAACAACAGGCATAATTATACAGGCTTTTATTTTTTCACTTCCAGAATTAACCCTGTAAATGCTGGTGTGAGAGAAAACAATAAGGTATACAAATAGACTGGTTTGTTAGTCACCAGTATGGGATGCTGGTTGCTGGTTTGCTGGTCCCCAGCATGGTAAACCGGTGAGCAAGCAAGCCAATCACAGACGTATTTGTTGACCGTGTGAACACAATGACCAATCAGCGCTGTTTAAGAATCTGCGTAACGGTGTTCAAATCTTAGCGGGAAATGGAAATTTCAGTACTGAATAGTATCGCGGTTAGTACTTTTGACAACACTGTGGGGTTGAATGTGTTGGAACTAAACACTCTGCAAGATCACAAATTAATCAGCTGCTATCTGATACAGATGTATAACTATTTGGAAGCCTGTTTTACTAATGATTTTATTTGAGATTGCGCACAAATGCAGAAATGTGATTCCTCTCTTCTTGTGCCATTGAAATTAGTATTCAGAAGTAGAGGAATTTTTCCGTCTCTATCCCCCTGCAGGGATGCTGTTTATCAAAAAGAACACCATTTTCAGCCAGTAAAATGTTGGCAACAGCTGCTGGATATCTTTCATAAATGTGCAAATGATCTCACCTGTAACAAATTTGAATAAATTATAACTCTTTTTTCTTATTCTCTGCTTTCTCCCCAGGACCTCCTGTAAGTACCATGACAACAAGCTGAATGCTTTGTGCATGACTAATTCAACATTATAACAGGTAGAATATTGTATGTCGCACTCAGACTGAAACATTCTTGTCTATTTGAATGGAGATGACATCATAAAAGTTTTTCCACTTTTTTCTAACTACTATTTTACACATGGTTCTTCCTAAAGGAGAACATTATTCCCATTCAAATGGGTCCATGGATTCCTGTGACACCCTGCAAAAGCTATAAAGATTTTAAGGTTGCCAGATGTTGCAAAAGAGAGAGAGAGAGAGAGAGAGAGAGAGAGTCTCACTTCAGTATGCAGACTGATCATTGGGAACTCTACCTCAACTTTTATACAGGATATGCATGTGTGCAGCTCACTAATTAGATGCTAGATGCTTTGTCCTAGTTGTAGTCAAAGGTTTTGAATTTTATATTATGATTTTTAAGGCTGATGGTGAGAATAAAGGCCTACTGTATTTTTTACATGAGCTGTATCAGAAAAGAAATGCAATTCATACTATTGAATTCTGACCAGAACTAGCTGTCTACATAAATTAACTGTATTATATGTGAATAATAATTATTACTTGCCGATGAACAATAGGGATATATGTGGTTTTCAATGGCCTTTGTCCATTTATAGGTCATTTGAGTGCATTTCTATTTCCATGGAAAAGTCAATGTTACTTCATCCTTTTCTTTCACTTATGATTCCATTTCATTGCTAGTCATAGTTTTACAGTGTAATGACAGCCTATTATTTAAGAATTCTAAGAATAACAACCCACCTAAAATGTTAAAAAGAGATTAGAAAAACAGTCATATTTCAGACTATACCTATGAATATACCAGTTCACTTTATAATAGGAATAGCCAACCATTATTCATGTTATTGTCCAAGTGGCAATGACGTCCTTAGGGCCAAAAAGAAGGACTCAAAACAGCTCGCTCCAGAGAGCCCGTCCAAAACAATCTCAGGGGCTCATGCATGCTTGTCATTCATTGCATCCTGGAGAGGGAGGCCCATGCACCCATAAAACATTTTGTCTAGGGTGCCATTAATATATATTAATATATTGTTTAATTTTTGTGACCCTGAAACCACAAAACCAATCATAAGGGTCTTTGTTTTTGTTTTGTTTTTTAATTGAGATTCTTTCGTTCTTTCAAATTGGAAAAATAGGAAATTTACAAAATATTATCATGGAACATGATCTTTATATCCTAATGATTTTTGGCATAAAAGAAAAATCAATAATTTTGACCCATACAATATATTGTTGGCTATTGCTACACATATGTACCTGTGCTACTTGTAACTGGTTTTGTGGGCCAGGGTCACATATATTAACACGTTCTTCACAATTTATTTTATTTAATATGTTACTTCTATAAAGAATAAAAAAGAATAATGTGGTTAAAAAAAAGTTGTATAAAGATTATTTAATTACAGAATTGGTCATTACCCCTTTTCTGTTCAGTTCTGTTCTTTTAGCTGAGCAGCTTTAGTGTTGTCACACAGAAAATGTGCTTTTTGCAGGAAAGGAAATAGAGTGTGATGGTTTAAATGGTTTAAATACTCACCTAACCACAGTGATGTCACAAAACATGAATGTGTTCAGCTGTGGAAATTATATGTAACAAACATTTTCCAAGAGTATTTTAAGTGTCAAGTGTCATTTTAAGGCCCATAATATCTTTACTGGTCCATGTTATGAACATAAGGGTAGGGAGGTATTGCTTCTTTTTTTGTCCCTCTAGCTAAATCCCAACAGTCATTTAAGATGCAAAGTGCTAGCAAATTAGCTCCACAAGGCCACTGTTATGTAGCCTAAACTTCACAACAATAAATAATTAAACAGAAATTAAACATGACCTACAATCTACGAAATAAACATAAGCTACATTTGCTTAATATTTTATCTTTGATTTTCAAAAAAAAAAACATTCAGCAGTTTAGTAGATATAACTGTTTAATATTGTGGATGTATTGAATTAGCCATTAAAGAATATTATGATCTGAGGAACTTTCAGCTTGAGGTCTGCTGCTCAAACTGACACGTACATTTTTGGAGGGTACTTCTTGTACTGCAGCTGCTTTCCAACACTAACAAACAATGTATTTTACTATATTAATATAAAGGGAGTTATTTTTTGCATGATGAAGAACTCTTTGTCAGAATGAAATATTATACAATGTGCTTAAGAGTGAGAGCCACACATTTGGTCTCATCCATAATTTAGTGCATCTGTTAATAAAACATTCTGCAGCTGCTCTTTGATCACCCTTACATTAGGGGAGTCTGAGTTCAAACACGTGCTGAACTTGTGGCTAATTAGCATGTCAGTGAGACAGGCGAGGTATGAACACACATAGAGAGGAAATGACAGAAGTATATGTGTGTGGAAAAGCTAAGACTTTGCTCTGAATCGCTGATTATTTATGTTTGTTTACTAACAAACTATCAGTAACCACAACAGTCAAGGTGCTCTGTGGAAACTAATGAGGCATTCAAGAATAACCAGCCAAAAAAGTCTAATGTTATGACATCTAAACCCTGAATGAAGTTGAATCTCTGCAAGTGGGTGTATCAAGTCAGTGATCAATTTTAAACCTTGGCTTCTAACAAACTTTTTTTTTTTTTTTTTTACTTGCCTTTTGTTTATTAAATTTTATAATTTTTGGTTTATAATTTTTTATTATTATTATTTATCTTTTTCAATTTTTGTTTTGTTTTGAATATTTCAGAGCTCGAATCTGCTCTGTAAATCAAACTTAATAGGCCACATAAAATCCACCACAAATTATTGTAGTTTATTTTGAAACAAACTACATCAATTATTGTGGAATTTTCATTTTGCAAGAAACTAGCAAGAAACACGTAACTGAAGAAACTAGCGGAGACATTCCAATAAATGCACAACAAACTGTATTCACATTGAACCGTTCGGTACGAGGCTTTCGGTTCGGTATGCATTACAAACAGAACGATTCGTTTGACTAATCCTATTACAGCATATTATCCTATTAGATTAGTGCATGTGCTAGAGTGCGTTCTTTCACTGCAGGATTCAGTCTATTAAAACTCATTTAGAATGATCACAAAATTCAAGATATGGGGGCAGAAAATGTATATGTTTACATAATTTCATATAGTTAATCAATATCACAGAAGAGTGCTGTTTTTTCTCTCCAAAATCAGCATGATTAATTAATAGACTTACATTTTAGACAGCATATTGCCTGTTTTTGCTCAATTTCTACAACAAAAATAATTCTAATCACAGCCACAGCACTGTTTTGCATCTCTGAGCAACATGACAGCGTTTCGTTCCTGAATGAATCAGCCGTTTAAATGTCTCACTTAATAGTGACTTGGTGCCACCTGCTGGCGGTTTTTATTTAACATTTAAAGTATATTTTCATTTTTTTTTATTAATTTCAAACACCAGTTGTCAAATTTTAAGTTTAAAATATCAAAACATTATTTATGCATTTGTAACTGGAGCTTAAATCATTACATGTCCCTCTGAGCTGCATTAAACAGTGTGTAAAGGCATCTAAATGCCATTCAGATGCAACTTATATGTCTCCTCTGCATTGCAAAGATTAATTTTGTCAATACTGACTCCATTTGCTTGGTAACAGCCCAAATGTATTATTGACTTATTAAATGTAAAAAAAAAAAAAAAAAAAAAAAAATATGACTCAAAAGGTGATGCACACTTTTAGAAAAAAAAAAAATGGCTTTATAAAAGGTAAAAATCAATTTAAACTTATTGGAAATGATTAATCTGCTACATGACAATAGCAACATAAGCTGGAATACTTCAAACCAGAGCTGTTTCTGTTTTATATGCTGCTAAGAAGACACCCCAGAACATGGGTCAAGTATAGCTCCATCATTGTTCAAAGTAAAAAAAAAAAAAAATAGTTTTAATAAATACGAAAAATGTAAAAAAAAAAAAAATTGCAGAAAGAAATGCCAGAGAAATGTCCTTCTCTGGCATTTCTTTCTTTTTGCTGTATCAAAAATGTACCGAACCATGACACCACTGTATCATATCGAACCGAACCTTGTGAACCGTTACACCCCTAGTGTCACGCCCCTGGACTTTTATTTGTGTTTTCATTCCCCATGTGTGACCTAGTTTCTGCCATTTTCCCATTATGAGTTAATCACCTTCATTGTGTTCACCTGTCTGCCTCTCGTTATCCCCACTATATCAGTTGCTGTCCTTTTGAGTTCAAACGGTCGGTTATTGTTGATGTTACCCTGTCTGTGTACCTCCTCATCTTAAGTTCCATTAAATCTCTTATTCCCATTTGAACCTTCGTCTCCGCTCATCTTGTGTTTCCACACACAACCGTGACAGAATAACCGACCAAAACAAAAAGTGAAGTCTAGCTGCGTGTTTCCCCTCGTTTTGTTTTCCGTTTTCACCAGTTTTTATTTTCTATTTTGTTATGAATGACCCTGCCTGCCTTCTCCTCATGCTGGAGCAGAGGAGCCTTTCCCTCGAGGACCATACAAGACTCTTTGTGGAAATTTCAAACTACACCCACTACCCGGACTACTGCCTCTGCACGTTCTACCGGACGAGCCTAAACGACGGGTGCAGAGCGCAGTTGTCCGGGGATGGTCCTCGGGGAGATTTTGCCACCTTTGTGGAGTGGGTGCTGGTGTCTTGTGGATCCCCACTGACCGTGGACTACGAGGAGAATGACACCAGTCCCACTCCTGACCCAGAGCCCAGCCCACCATCACCCCGAGCCGCAGAGCGTCAGCCCGAGCCCACCGCGGACGGAGAGCCAGAGCCCAGAGCAACCTACGAGCCATCGCAAAGAGGAGCGACTGAGCTGGAGATTGCCCCGGAGCCAGAGCCAGAGCCACATGGACCGTCCGACCAGGTGCGAGAGCCGGCTACATCGCAAGCGACAGTGGAAGTTACAGTGGAGCGTGAGGGTGCTGAAGGAAGCCCCGCCCACTGCACCGCCGCTGAGGGTGAGCAGTCACAGGACTCTGAGGACTTAATAAATTGGGAAATCCATGCAGACATGCCTTCCATGCTCACGCCGTCATCTGAAGTCTCTAACTACCCGGAATTGCCTCCGCTGGTCCCGTCCAGCCCACCTTTGCCTCCGCTGGTCCCGTCCAGCCCACCTTTGCCTCCGCTGGTCCCGTCCAGCCCACCTTTGCCTCCGCTGGTCCCGTCCAGCCCACCTTTGCCTCCGCTGGTCCCGTCCAGCCCACCTTCGCCTCCGCTGGTCCCGTCCAGCTCAGAGCCTCCCGAGTGCCCCCTAGAGCCCGCGCTACAAGAGCGCCGCCCAGTGCCTGCACCAAGAAGGCACCTCCCTGAATCCGCGCTGCAAGAGCGCCCCTTTGAATCCGCGCTGCAAGAGCGCCCCTTTGAATCCGCGCTGCAAGAGCGCCCCTTTGAATCCGCGCTGCAAGAGCGCCCCTTTGAATCCGCGCTGCAAGAGCGCCCCTTTGAATCCGCGCTGCAAGAGCGCCCCTTTGAATCCGCGCTGCAAGAGCGCCCCTTTGAATCCGCGCTGCAAGAGCGCCCCTTTGAATCCGCGCTGCAAGAGCGCCCCTTTGAATCCGCGCTGCAAGAGCGCCCCCTTGAATCCGCGCTGCAAGAGCGCCGCCCAGAGTCTGTACCTGCAAAGCGCCCTCCAGTGCCGGCTCCTCGAAAGTACTCCACAAGGATTAGCCCGGAAGCTCAAAAATGCCCACCCTCCCACCCGCTCCTGCCTTCTCCTATCATCCCAGCTACCTCAGCCCCGCCACCGCTGCATCCTGGCAGCCCCTCTGCTCACCCTCAGCCCACCATCTGTGCGGTGGGATCGCCGCGGGTCTGCCTGTCTCCATCGGTGTCGTGGCTGGGGGATCCCTCGTCTTCGCCTCCAGCCTCTGAATCCTGGACTCCACCTCGGCCCTCCGACCCGTCGGCTCCACCTCAGCTCCTAGCTCCCTCATCTCCACCGTCGCCCGTCGGCCCACCAGCTCCACCGGGCTCCTTCGTCCCTCCGGCTCCGCCTTGGTCGGTCGTCATCCCGCCATCGCCTCAGGACTCCACTCCTCCGGCTGTGCCTCGTCGCTCCGTCCCACCGGCTCCGTTGGGCTCCTCCCTCCCTCCAGCTCCACCTTGGTCCTCAGTCGCTCCGGCTCCGCCGCGTGCCTCCGGATCTCCGCCTCCACCTCGGTCGCCGGAGCCCTCGGCTCCACCTTGGCCCTCCGGATCCTCGGCTTCGCCCGGACTCATCTGCTCTCCGGCTCCGGCTCGGGCTCCTCATCCACCTGCTCTGCCGCCATCGGTCGGCCCCATGG
This sequence comes from Acrossocheilus fasciatus, assembly GCA_036784905.1. Classification (NCBI taxonomy): domain Eukaryota; kingdom Metazoa; phylum Chordata; class Actinopteri; order Cypriniformes; family Cyprinidae; genus Acrossocheilus; species Acrossocheilus fasciatus. The sequence continues at coordinate 35,646,082 of CM071944.1, forward strand.
AGTCGGCGGCCATTCCTCCTCCATGGCTCCTCCCTCCGTCGGCTCCACCCTGGGCCATCGTCATGGCTGTGGCCTGGGTCCTGCCGGGCTCCTCCTGCTCCGGATCCCTCCTTCCTCCGTCCTGGCTCCTCCCTCCATCTGATCCACCCTGGAATCTGGTAGTCGTCCTCCTCCCGGGTGTCCGTCCTCCTCCCGAACCTCCTCCGGTATTGCCTGCTTTCCTGCCAGCCTTTCTCCTTCCCCTTCTACGGCGCGAGGACGCGCCTTCCGGGAGGGGGGCGAAATGTCACGCCCCTGGACTTTTATTTGTGTTTTCATTCCCCATGTGTGACCTAGTTTCTGCCATTTTCCCATTATGAGTTAATCACCTTCATTGTGTTCACCTGTCTGCCTCTCGTTATCCCCACTATATCAGTTGCTGTCCTTTTGAGTTCAAACGGTCGGTTATTGTTGATGTTACCCTGTCTGTGTACCTCCTCATCTTAAGTTCCATTAAATCTCTTATTCCCATTTGAACCTTCGTCTCCGCTCATCTTGTTTCCACACACAACCGTGACACCTAGTACATACCATTGTTTAAAACTTGGGATCACTGTTTTAGCTGCTCTGCTGGTAACTGGTCAACTACAGTGTATCAACAAGCAAAAGTGTGCTGCTGGTGTTCCCTAACCATACTGATATTCAGGAAAACAACATGATTGTGAGAATAATGTTGCTTTTATATAACAGTTCAGTAAATGAGAATTTAATATTAAGTTACATTTTAGACACAGTTAACTGTTACTGCTATTTATTTTCTTCCACCAACAAAAAGAGTTTAGTCCAAGTAACACACAGTAGTGACACATTCCTGATTGAATCAGCATGTTTGAGTGAATCAGTTGAGTATCAGTGACTCAAAATCATGAACTTCTTTAATTCCTGAATTAGTGAGTTTGCTGCAGACAGACTGTTAGTCTGTGCATTAGGATTTGGTGTTTTCAGTGACTGCTAATATAGTGACTGCTGGTGTAGTAAAAATTAATAGCAGTGAAGAAGAGATCATTTGTTCCTTGTAAAATTCTAAATTTAACGGTCTTTGATAATCATGGTTAAAAAAAATAAAATATTTTTCCAATGAGGTACATGTCTGCCACTTTTCAAAATAATTAACTAAATACACTGTGTGGCCTCTGAACTATCTTTTGTGCTCATGATGAATCATACTGCCTTTTCAAAGCACTTTTATATTTGATTGCATTTTCTTCTCCAAGGATACAGAAACACAAAGCAGGATTTCAGAGCAGAGATTTCTGCAACAAAGGCCCTCCAGATCTTTCAGAAATGCATAATGATAAAATATTCCTTAATTTGAATAACAATGAGTGTGCCTGCTGACTCGAGCTGTTTTACTTGTCACAGTGGCTATGAGTTTGACAAACAAGACCTAGACCCAAGGTCTGGCTCAAAGTGCTTGTGTGTGTCGCATTTTCGAATTCATGAAAGATGTTTATCATTGACTGAAATCTTTCCACATATTAATGTGGGCCAAGTTTGGAAATAGATTAGCAATTATGTTTTAAGTTTTAATACTGAAGTAGTATGCATATTCAGAGTGTTAGCAACATTCAGAGTCGTCTGATAGATTTTAATGAGCTTTTTTACAAATCTGTTAAAGTCACTCTATAAATGTGAAGACAACAGGAGGATGAAGCGTGCAGAGAGGTGGCATCCAGCAGTGATTGGCCCTTCCTGTCATAGAATGACTGGCTGCATTAGTGTTCGCAGTCCTCCCTGGCCACACCACCTTAATCACAAGGTGACCCAGAAAATGTATTTTTGCCTGGCTACATGCAGAACCCCCAAGGTCTTTTTATGACATGGCCAATGCTGCAACCCCCCCTCCCCTCCCCCTCTTGACATTCCAAGAGACGCACACATGCAGCTGTCATTAAAGCTTTTTTGTTGCAAAGTAATTACAATATGATTTGGATATAGGAACCAGATGGCATTCCCTGCCTAGTTTTCCAGTGTGGTTTTCCTATCCTAACCTAACCTAACCTAACCTAACCTCCCTCACTGGGATTTCGCCGAGGAGCACCAGCCACTTGTGGTCATCTGTTCCTTTCCACTCTGCTATGATTACTTTCAGCCAGTCCTCCTTCGGTTTTCAACTTTGGAAACTGTTTGCCATGGTGCACGGTATAATCAACAATTCTCATGTCTAACTAACCTAGAAGAGCACATCTTTATACTTTTCCATCTCGCTTATCATTTCAGGGGTTTTTTTAGGTTCATTTTAGGGGGTTGACCAACCTATTAAAGGGGTCATCGGATGCTCATTTTCCACAAGTTGATATGATTCTTTATGGTCTTAATGAAAAGTCAATAACATACTTTGGTTAAAATTTCTCAGTGGTCATGTAAAACAACACAGCTCTGTTCACAGCAACAGAGACAACCCGTTCTCATGAGACTGTAAACTTTAGCTGCATTTAGCCACAGAACTTGCAAACTATCACATTATTAGGAAAGGCGATTTGCACAGATTAAATAAAAAAAAACCCTGTATACTCACTTCATATGTAGGTGAAGCTGGATCACGAATGATTTGTGCGAACATAGACATTTAAATAGATTTAAGAAGGCGCATTCCCTTCAAAAACAAAAGTAATCCACTGCGTCTTCAGCAGCTCAGATGTTGGGAGTAAATGACGACTGATATGTTCATTAGGGGTGTGCAGCGGAGCCATTATTTGTATCTGTATCTGTATCTGTGACAATCTCAAAATTATTTGTATCTGTATCTGTATTCGGATAGATCCGGAAGTGGGTGTGGCTTAAACCGGAAGTCCGTACAATTAAATTAAAATACCATTTTAAATGCAAATCTGTTCAATTCGTAGTTTTCATTTAACAAATATGCCTTGTATAACAAAAGAAAGTATTATTTTTGGTCCCACTTTATATTAGGTGGCCTTAACTACTATGTACTTACATTTTAATTAATCATTTAGTACAATGCACTTATTGTGTACATACATGTTTTTACATTGTACTTATATTTTTAAAAATACCTATATGTAATTACATCTGTAATTAATTTCTGTAATTACATTTATAATTACACTGTTGACCCATCCCTCACACCTTAACCCACCCTTAAACCTACCCATACCACCAAACCTGTCCCTAACCTTACCCGTATCTCACCTCAATAGCAGCAAATGTGTTTTGCAATACAATATGACCACAATAAGTACATTGTACTTATTTTTTGATGTAAGTACATAGTAGTTAAGGCCACCTAATATAAAGTGTGACCTTATTTTTTATTAAAATTATAACTTTGTAAATATATTGTATTTAAAACTTTATCAAAAAAGAAAAATAACTTTATTCTTCTTATTTTCCAGTGAAACATTGTGTACAAATTTGACAAGAGACAAGCATCCATACTCTTAAATAAAAAGAAAAAAAAAATAGAAATGGAAAGAAAGTGTTCAGTAGCCTATCATAGCAGAATGACAATAAAGCTAGCTTGAACTTTAAGTAACTTAGATCATGTGTTGCAGAAGTCGTTTACGAGGTTTTTTTTTTTTTTTTTGTTATAACTACAGACAAAGCTCTGATTTCTAAGAGACGTGCATAGACCCCAACGCAGCTATTGATTTGCACTCATTTCATTCATATAGGCTAGTTTACACTCATTTACTTTACACATCCAGGCCCATAGCCAGCTATGATGTCCAGACCTCCGTAAATGTTTCATGTTCAAAAATAAAATTTGAAAACATATGAAAAATTATTTAAAATCATGTTGCTGAATAAATTAATGTGGCTGATTCGCAGCAGCTTGGCGCAAGTGCAGCCCCCGCTCCGCCATGTTACAAGATCTAGTTATTATAAGCGTCGCTGGACTTGTTTTAATACTTAATGTAAAAGCGTTAATAAAGTAATTGGGGCATTAATAAAGTGGGAAGATGAAGGCTGAGGTTAGAGATTCCGTATCCTATTTGCAAAATACAAGATTCAAACTTATTTTGGTGCATTTTTCAGGAGATTGGTTGTGTTTGTTTTTTGTACCAATATCTGGCAACACTGCAGGCAGCAATCAAAAAAGGAGCGCGTGGATAGTTTATTGCTGAGGAGACATTCGTTAGACAAACACAATGATCACCATGATATTATCTGTACGGAACTGTGTCAAACGCTATCTAAGCAATTACTATTGCACAAATCGTAACAACCACAGACCTCACTAATGTAATGCTGTTCCAGCAAACGTGATTGTGTCTGCCGAATATTTTTTTCTATTATTCGGATAAATCCGTTATTCGTTTTGAAGCCTTTCCGAATAAGGTATTCGGCTTCGGGCACATCCCTAATGTTCATTATTACATCCAACAACAACACCTCAGTCGCTTAGAAGATATTCTTGTCTACACCTGCTCTGGCGTCAAAACAATGATGGACTGTTGACAGCTCATTCAGGGCAGGTATAAGGTAAAACACCAGTGTCAATCAAAAGACTTTTTTTTTTTTTTTTTTAATTACATGTATAAACAAGAATAACTACAACAACTAAATACAACATTGGATGACAGTATGAATAAATACATAATACAGGAAGACAACAAAGGATATGTATATAAAAAAAGTAAAACAAAAGGTACAGAGGTAGTAACTCAAAACGTAACATTCAACAGATCATTATACAGTTTTTAAGTGTCGTAATTAGGTAGTTAAAGTCACAAAGAAAATTATGTAATTTGGGTAATGCTGAAGAAAATTTACATTTATGAAAATAGTATTTTGCCAATAAAATAAATACATTTGTTATATATTCTATGTTATGTTTACAATGAGAAAAATAACAGAATATATCACACTTAGTGAAATCTATGTCTAAATTGGATTTTGTAGCAAATAATCATTAGGTCAGGCGAAAATTCTTTAACAAGGGTGCATTTGAAAAAAAGATGATCAATTGACTCAGTACTGAAATTACAGAAATTACAATTCAAGTGAGAATTACCAAATTTTGATGTAATCTCATTAGTGGGGTATATATTATGCAAAATTTTAAAATGTAGTTCTTTAACTTTGTTGGGGGCATAACATTTATAAGGGAAAAGCCATGCTTTTTTACAGTTAATCTTATCTATTAAAAACATTCCAAAAAAATGTTTTTCCCCCAGAGTATAATTTTATTGTTACATTTTGGGTTGTAAATACTTTTGTCATCAACCAAAAAATTCTACTTACTTTTTACAATCTTTTCAAATGATAAATGACATTTCATTAAGTGAACAAGACCATTTGGTATAGGACCTTCCTTATGGACAACAGGGAAATCGTATTTACACATAAAATCACCATAAGAATAAACATTCCCTTGTGTATGTAGCATATCACAAACAACATACTTAATACCTTTTTCATGCCGATTCTTAAAGGGGTCATTTGATGGCCAATTTGCACAAGTTGATATGATTCTTTAGGGCCTTAATGAAAAGTCTATAACATACGTTGGTTAAATTTCCTCAGTGGTAGTGTAAAAAACACCCTTTTTACCCTGTCAAAATATGTTCTGTTTTTAGCAAGCTGTTTTAGTCCATGTTGCTTTAAATGCTAGTGAGCTCTGCTGACCCCTCCCCTCTCTTTCGTGGAGTGACAGGAGACTGTAAACTTCAGCCGTGAAACTGGCTAACTAGCCTTCTGTAGATGAAGCTGGATCACGAATGATTCGCGCGAACATAGGCGCATTTATGTAGATCAGGATTGGCGCATTTCCCTTCAAAATAAAAGTAACGTTAATCCTCTGCGTCTTCAGCGGCTCAGATGTCGGGAGTAAATGATGACTGCCATATTCATTATTACATCCAACAACAAAACACCTCAGTCGCTTAATCGGAGACATCTTGTCTTCACCCGCACTGGAGTCGACACAATGCGGACTGATAACAGCTCACTATGGCAGGTCTAAGGTAAGATGACCTTGTCAATCAACTATTGTGGGCGCGGCCTGTGCAGAACTGACAGGATTGTGTCATTCTGACAGGAATCTCAGAACAGCCTGATTTGAGAAAGGGGGTTTTAAAACATGGATTTTATAAAAACCACTGGGTGGATTTTTATCATTATAGGATGGATGTGTACACACACTTCCAACACACATTTATGTTCAAACAACTTGCAAAGTGAATTTTGCATCTGATGACCCCTTTAAGAAAGATTTACTTGTTCTTTACTAAAATGCTTTCGTTGTTCCATAGATTCACTTTATGCGGGGAGAAATTGTGAAAGTGCCTGTTCATGGAATTTAGAAAGTTTTATAGGGAGTTTAGAAGGGGAAAAGTTAGATTTTGTGTGGGATTAAGAACCAAAGATAGTCTGGTGAATTGACACAATTATTTACCCAATTGATTTTGTCTTATAATTTTAATCAACATAGCCTTTATAACTGCTTATGACATATGTTGCGTGCCTTATTCTATGAAAAAGAAGCCACATTATCTCACAGAAGGATTTATTTCAAACACTCAGCTGACATTATGAAGTGAATTTGGAGTAAAAACATGTTATTAAATGTGGTATTTTCACATGCTTTCAGATGGAGCAGAATTTACTACACAGAGCCGTAGTTCACTGAGAAGCTACATGAGCAGCTCTCATTATGGCAAACGATTTCTTCAATTTCATAGTAATATTGTCTGCAATATTTTATTTTTTATTTATTTTATTTTTTTCATGTAGCTTGTCAGTGAACTATGGCTCTACGTAGTAAATGCTGCTCCATCTGAAAGCAGGTGATGGAGATTTACTACTAATCACAGAACTGGCTTTACTGACAAGATGTGCATGAAAATCGCATTAATCATGCAGCCCTATTTGAAAGTGTAATTAACATTAAAAAAAATCAAGCATGCCAAAACCTCCATCAGCTTTCTTACCACAGATAACTTGTTGCTTCAAATGTTGATGTTTGTTTTTCAAAGATTCTTGGTGTAGAAATTATTCAGTAAAGGATATGGTATGTACTCCTGATCTTGAACTTATATGTTTAAGTCTAAGACCTTATTATTTGCCCAGTGACTATGGAAATATCTTCATCTGCACTGTATATATTCCGCCCAGTGGGACTGCATCAAAAGCTGCTTCAAGGACAGTTGATTGTGTCCATCAGCAATTACAGAACAAACCTGATGCACCAATATTTGTATTAGATTTTAATTATTGTAAGATGGACTATGCTCTTCCAGGGTTTCAGCAGAATGTTTGTAATGGTACATGGGAAAATAAAATATTATATAAATGTTATGGTAACATCAAAGAAGCAAATGTAGCTAAGATTAGGCCTCCTCTTTCAAATTCGGACCATAATACCATCCAGTTAATTCCTATTTACAGTTCTGCCTTTAGGAGGAGAAAACCGGTTTTAAGTACAGTTAATATGTGGAAGGAAACTACACAAGAGGAGTTGAGTGGTTGTTTTCTGGCTACAAATTGGGATGCTTTCTATCAAGATGACAGTATTGCGGAGGTTATTACAGGGTATATTAATTTTTGTGTTGATATTGTGGTCCCAAAAAAGACCATTAAGATCTATCCAAATAATAAGGAATATATATATATATATATATATATATATATATATTACCCCGAGATTAAGCAATATATTAGGAGGAGAAATCAAGCTTTTAAAAATAATAATATAATGGTGTTTAGAGAAATTCAAAGGGAACTAAGAAGAAAATTGAGGGAGGTAAGAGAGCAACATAATTTACATGTTAGAGAAGCTATTTCAACTTCAGATTCTAAAAGCTGTGGGATTTTGTGAGAGGAATGATCAATACGAAACGAAATACAGGTTTTAAATGAATTTGAAAAAGCAAATTAATTTAATACCTTTTATAAACGGTTTGAACTGGCTGGGAGTGGTAGTATTGATAAATACAGAGATTTGCTTAGTTCAGTAACATGATTTCACACAGGATAGGATTGTAGTGGACCCAAGTGTTTTTTTTTTTGTTTTTTTTTAAACTTTTTATTTATATTTTTCACAGAACAAAACAAAAGGAACATTATCTGAGACAAGTGATAAATTAAGAATAATACAGAGAGAAAATAATAATAAATAAAAATATTCTGTATATCTATATATATGTATTGTTGCACCTGATATGAATGTTCACATCTCAACAAACATGATACAATAATATACAGTCATATAATGAAATAAGATATATATTGTATAATAAAAATAAATAAATAAAAATAAATAAATGAAAAATTATAGATTTAAATATTATTTAACCATGTGCCATCTCTGATTAAAACGGTCAGTTTTCAATTGTAATGATGCCGTCATTTTTTCCATCATATACATTTGTTTTAGTCTCTGTTTCCATTCAGTTACAGTTGGTGACTTCACAGACTTCCACTTAGCAGTAATGTTTTTTTTGGCAGCTAGTAGTAATACACGTAAAATGTATCTTTGGTCAGCCTTGAAAACATCAACTGGTATAACACCCAATAAGAAAAAAAGGACATTTGAGGGAACTTCTCTTTTTACAATTTTCTCCATCTCTTCTTTAATATTTTTCCAATACTCAAGGATTACTGGACAGTCCCAAAGTATATGTGTATGGTCACCTGTTTTACCACATTGTCTCCAGCATAAAGCTGCAGAAGGGTCTTTTACAAAATTTGAAATAACCAGAGGAGTATGAAAATAACGTATTTTAATTTTCCAGTCAAATTCCTTCCATTGTTGACTATTAATTCCCCTATGGCTCCTATAACAAAGTTTATCCCATGACTCATCCTCTATTACTGTATTAGCTTCTATTTCCCACTTTTCCTTAATATTGTAAGTGTTTCCAACCATGTCTGTTAACAATCTTTTATAAAGATGAGAAACATGTTTACCGATAGGGAGGCGTTTTTCTGAAATTGTGATAAAATATTGTTCTATGCCATTTGGGATTTTGCCAATTCTTTCCTTTTCATTATGGTTTGTAATATAGTGCCTAATTTGCAAATATCTATAAAAATCACTTGAGGGAAGATCAAATTGTTCCTGAAGTTGTGTGAAGGACTTTAAGTGTGTTTCTTCGAAGAGCTGGTTAAAAATAAAGAGGCCTTTGACTGCCCATCTCCTAAAACCATGGTCACTCACTGAAGGTGGAAAATCTACATTACCCACTACCTTTATTGTATGTTTTATCCATTCATTTTCAATCTTCATTCTATTGACCTGTTTTAGATCCATAAAGGGTAGAGCAGACAGTTGTGCGCCCTTAACTTCCCCTTGTTCTATTTGAGTCCACTTTGCTTCCTCACACCCCCTGATCGAAGTCGCAATTGCTGATAGTTGAGCTGCCCAATAATAAAATTTTAGATTTGGCAGAGCCAAGCCTCCCTTATTTTTAGCCAGATAAAGTGTTTTAAGTTTAATTCTGGGTCTTTTGTGTTGCCATATAAATTGAGAAATTAGTTTGTTTAACATATTAAAAGTGGAAATTGGAACTCTTATGGGCAATGACTGGAATAAGAATAGGAAACGTGGAAGCAGGTTCATCCTTATGGTCTTAACTCTGCCAAACAGTGTTAGAGGAAGAACTTCCCAACGAACTAAATCATTCTTTATTTGATTAATTAGCTTATTATAGTTTGCCTCAAAAAGTCTTGTAGTTTCAGGTGTGATACTAATCCCCAAGTACCTAAATCCTTGTTTAGCCCAGTGAAATGACACCATCCCATTTAGTTGTTTAGGCCATATTCCTGATATCATCATTGCCTCTGATTTATTTTGATTAATTTTGTATCCAGAAATATCTCCATAGTCTTTTAGGCCTTGCATTAATCGAGGTATTGAAGTAAGGGGATGTTTTATAAAAAGCAGGATATCGTCAGCAAAGAGAGAAATGATACTACCCGATCAAATGCTTTCTCAGCATCTAAGCTGAGAAGCATTGACGTTTGAGTACCCTTTGCCATAAGTGACTGCAGGTTTAATGCTCTCCTTATATTGTGTGTCCCCTGGCGACCTGAAATGAACCCCGTCTGATCTGGTTTTATTAATTTCCTAATGTATTGTTGTACTCTAGTTGCTAAGATAGATGTCAATATTTTATAATCCACACACAAGAGGCTAATAGGACGATAACTAGAACACTGTAATGGATCTTTTCCTTCCTTATGCAGGACTGTGATGATAGCCTCAGACCATGACTCTGGAGGGTTCCCTGAATTTAACACATAATTATATAACTTGCATAATATCGGAGTGAGATCATCAACAAATACTTTATAATATTCCCCTGCAAATCCGTCTATTCCTGGCGTTTTGTTATTTTTTAATTTAATAATTGTTTCTTTCACCTCCTTTTCACTAATTGGCTCTACTAATGCCGAAGCTTCATCTGCCGTCAGCCTGTCTAATTTAAGATTTTTAAAGAAATCATGTATTTTTTCTTCTTTCAATTCTTGATGTTGACCTTTATATAATTGTTCATAATATTTGGCAAAGGTATTCGCTACTGCTTTTGGACTAGTTTCAACATCATTGGAATGAGGATGTTTAATTTTAGGAATTGTTCGGCTAGCTTGTGCTTTCTGTAGTTGAAATGATAATAACCTGCGGTAACACTTTAGAATAGGGAACACTTATTCGCTATTAACTATGACTTTTCCCTCAATAAATTCCTAATTTGCTGCTTATTAATAGTTAGTAAGGTAGTTGTTAAGTTTAGGTATTGGGTAGGATTAGGGATGTAGAATAAGTTCATGTAGAATAAAGCATTAATATGTGCTTAATTACTACTAATAAATGGCTAATATTCTAGTAATATGCATGCTAATAAGCAGCTAGTTAAGAGACCTTAAAATAAAGATTTACCTAACCTGCTAGCCTTATTTCCCAATTCATAGTATTTTCTATCAATAAACCTAAGGGCACCCTCTGCCTTATAGGTCAGTATCTCATCTAACTTGGCTCTATTCTCTTCAAGTTTATTAAATACTTCTTGTTTTCCATTTCGTTTGTGTTCATTTTCTAATCTCTTGATTTCAGTTTCTACTTCTAATTGTTTTTTAAGTCTGTCTTTCTTTAAATTTGATCCTATAGATATTATTTCCCCCCTTATTGTGGCTTTTCCTGCGTCCCATAAAACAGTAGGTGAGACCATTCCATTGTCATTCAAATCAAAATATTACATTATTGCTGACCTTATTTCCTCTCTTATCTTAACATCAGTCAATAATGAGACATTAATTCTCCAATACTTCATACACGACTCCAATCCCATATCAAGTGTCATTTGTACTGGGCTATGATCTGAAATGGTTATTGGCTCAATAACACAGTTTTTAACTCGGTATGTGTCCCTTTTGGATACCAGAAAGTGATCCAGCCGTGAGTAGCTTCCATGCACTTGTGACATAAAGGTGAAGTCTCTCTCTCTTTTGGATGAAGGTGGCGCCAAGCATCTATTAATCCTAATTCCTTCATCATATTCATTAGACTTTTCGACATTCTACTTTGAGGTTTTGAGGATGATGGTAATTTATCTATTCTATTATTCAGTATGCAATTTAAGTCCCCACCCATTATAACAAAGCCTTCCCCATGATCTGCTACCAAATGTGCAAGCTTTTTGAAAAATTTTGGACAATCTTCATTTGGTGCATAGGCATTCAAAAGGGTTAATTTAAAACCAGCAATCCTTCCTATGACCATAACATACCGACCCTCAGTATCCTGGAAAACTTTTAGTTTAGTACACAGACTTACTAAATAGTATAGCTACACCCAAGGGCGTAGTTTTGGTTTGAACATTGGGGGTGTTGAAGTGGACCCTGGGTCAGGCTCCCTCTTAAGGTTTATTTATTTGTTTGTTTGCTTAAATGTTTATTTTTGTAAAATGGTGTTTTGTGATATCCACCACACATGCAAAGTTGGTTGATAGCGTAACTGCAATAAAGTAATAGGCTAGTTAACAATTACTTGTTTATATAGGATATATAATGTATTTTATATTATTTAGACACTTAGGCTATAGTTTGACAGAATGTTCTAATTCAACACGCCGTGGGAACTACCGTAACATTTTCTTATATTGATATTGTTTATTTCTTACTCCTTAACAGTTCACGAGGCTCTTAATGATTTAATCTGCCATCACTGGAATATCTGAAGGCAGGTTTTTCCATCGCTCATCATTAGAACCCATTGGCTCTCGACTTGTACTTGCTCTTATGAAAAAGTACCATAGTTCTTAACTGTAGCATCTGTTATAATAAGGCTAGCCTATTAATCATTACCAGGCCAATAATGACTTTTTTATTAATCTATATTGCATTTGTTATGAGAAACAACAGTCATGTTGTGCTGATAAGCGCTCCGTTCGGTTCTTACATGAAGTTAGCGCTTATAAAAGCGCAGAAGGCGCGATTCAGATAATTAATAAATGGCCTGATTCTAAGTTTCCATTAACCATGGTATAAATATTGGGGGGGTTGTACTTGCTAGTTTCGGTTATTGGGGGGGTTACCTCCCCCCCATCCCCCCCACAAACTACGCCCCTGACTACACCTCTTTTTTTACATTTCCCATAAGAACTACTGTAAACCTGATCCACCCATTCTCTTTTTAATTTTTGGTGTTCTGTTTCAGTGAGGTGAGTTTCTTGAAGTAGGGCTATAGAGCACTGCATTTTCTTCAACTGTCCCAGTATCTTTTTTTCTTTTAATTGGGTTGTTTATTCCTTTTATGTTGTAGGTAATTAAATTAAGTAATGCCATTATTGTATTTATACTGATTCATGTAACACAGCCCGAACCTCTCATAAGCAACTATTAGACAAAAACAGATAAAATAATTTAACTCCAAATGTACGAAATTAAACAAAAATAAATTTGCAACCTGCCTCCGATAAAACAAAACAATAACATTATGAACATAGAACAGAACTTCCACATTTCCAGTCAGACACAGAGAATAAACTATCACCATGTCTGACCCCCGGTGATAATGGGACAGAGAGTGGTGACCTAATCCCTCTGTGGAGAAAAGCACCCAATGTGCAATAACGACCAGTATTACACTAGCATGTAAAAAAGGCCTTAGTGAGTGTGAACCACTCATGTAGACATCAAGAGTCCGTCAGACTTTTTTTTTTTTTTTTTTTGTGACAACTTTTCTTTTTTTCTTTTGTATTATGTTATTATTGCTTTCAGTTTATGCATTGTTCATATACACTTCAACAGGATGTGTACCTTTTAGGGTTGTTCCGATTCCGATACTAGTATCAGAAATTCCACCGATACCACAAAAAATTCTGGCATCGGTATCGGCGAGTACTTGAACCCATGTACCGATCCGATACCATTTTTAAACAAGATCTATAGTTATGCGCGCTAGCTTTGCTTAACGCTGCAAATTGGAAATCAATTCTTCTTCGAGCAGCGAAGAAGAAATACAAACGTACTGGCACATTGCCAGTAAGTTAAATCACTCGCATATGTGACTAAATCTTCACCCTGGGCGACTAAATGATGTCTAATATAAGCCACTGGCTAATAAATGATCAGATTTTACTGGGAGGCTATTTTTCAGATCATCTGAATGAATGCGCAGCGCACCTGTATTTGACGTACCGTAAGCTCTAGTGTGAAGCGCACGACTCGCCGTCGCTTTGCTTTTTCCCTCACACGCAGAGAGAGAGGGAGAGGGAGAGGGAGCGAGAGAGTCTTACGAGTAGCGCGTCAATTCTGCATGGTATGTAAACGTTATACTTTGTTGTATTTTCCTGTCAAAATAACGGAGTTCGTTTGGAATTCTTCAGCTTTTAAGAACTGCCGGGTTCTCCTGTAGTGGGCGGAGCTAATGCGCAAACGACAATCTCATTGGCTGGCGCTCACCTATTATCCTCCCTGTTTTGATTTCAGCAAATAAGTTCGAGCCGATGCAGACAACCTGATTAATATTCATGAATCCAGCAGCTCGTTAATCCTTAGTGCGTTTTATATTGTTCTTAGCAGAATTCATAGTATGATTATTATCTTATCAGTATTATTGATAGTTTTCCCCCATTTTTACAGAAACACTGAATGACCAAAAAAGCACCACCACCGGTCCTAAATTCAGTTAAAATTACTTGCCACACTATCTATCTATCTATCTATCTATCTATCTATCTATCTATCTATCTATCTATCTATCTATCTATCTATCTATCTATCTATCTATCTATCTATGGTGAAGCACACCATAAAATAATTGTATCAATTCATACAGATCTAGTAGTACATACAGCTGTATAACCAGATACACACCCAGGTATCGGATCAGTACTCGGTATCGGCCGATACCCTGAGCCTAGGTATCGGAATCGGTATCGGGAAGGGAAAAAGGGTATCGGAACATCTCTAGTACCTTTAGCAGTCATAGTCTAAAATCAAACTGAAATGCATTTTTAGTGTTATATACCTCCGACTACTCATCTTCCTCCTGGATCATATCCTTCAAGTCAGCTAACGCCAGCATGTTGGTTCTCCTCCTCTTCGCGCTGATGTCCATCCTCCAGTTAGTTTCTCCTCGATGCGCTCTTTCTCCCCACACTGCACCTCTACACCCATCTCTCTCAAAGTATCCGCGGCGCTTGTCAGCGAGGGAAAAGTTTTTTCTCCCAAGTCCATCTTGATTTTCAGTCGTGCTGGATACAGGCACTTTGCCTGAATGCCCCTCTGCCTTAGCTGCTTGATGACTGCGTGAACCTTAGCTCGCTTCTTTTGTAGCTCAGGAGAATAATCTTGATCAAAGAAGATCCTCTTGTCTTGAAACATCACATTTCCTTGGCTCCATGCTTGTTGCAAAACAATATCTTTCACCGCTGCGTCGAGGAATCTCACAATGATTGATCTGGGGGGAGCCTTTGGATCCGGTGACGTCATGGTTGGAACAACAGGTTAGAGACGAGGCTCCGTCAGAAAAAAGTTAGAAAACAGTGATAACTGCAGATATATAAAGCTTTCAGGGTGGAAAATATCCCGTGAACAAGATGACTTCCACATCGAAAACGAGAGGACAAGGAAAACCAGGACATTCGAAAGAAACTGACAATAAAACACTGAGCACGAACAGCGCTAGCTTAGATGCTACTAGCCGCGATGAACTGGTAGCACGTGAGGGCGAAGTGTCTTTGATGCAAGAAATGAGAAAACTTCGAGAAGAAAACAGTCAGGGGCATACACAAACAACAAAGACTCTTGAACGCTTGGAAAAAACGGTGACAGATATTAAGGAGCAGCTAGGTGACCATCAGCAGAGGATCGGTGAGCTGGAGGGGAGAGTGAGTGATGTGGAAGATGCGGGGACAGGGCAGCACCATGTGATACGGTACCTGTTTCAACGCGAAAAACAACTCACAGCTGTTTGTGATGATTTACAAAACAGGCTGAGGAGAAACAACCTCCGAATATTTCAAATACCAGAAGAGAGTGAACATGGAGACATGGTTGCGTTTGTGAAAGCCCTACTTCCCAAAGTACTGACGTTACCACCTAATTTGGACATTAAGATTGAAAGAGCCCACCGCTCACTTCAGTCCAAACTGACGGATCCAACGGCTCCCCCCGTGGACCCAAGTGTTGTTGCTAAAATCTTTAAAAGGCTGCATACCAAAGAGTCCAGTGGGCCGGACGATATTTCAGCTCTTTTACTTGAATTAACCCCAGCCTGGAGTCCATTATTTCAATTGTCAGTCGACACTGGAAATATTTCTATAATATGGAAAAAAGCAGTCATTATTCCTGTTCCAAAAAAATAAAATAAAATAAAATTTAAAAAAAATCCAGCACTCAAAAATAACGACTTTAGACCAGTGGCATTAATGTCCATATTAATGAAATCACTTGAATGTATTGTGACAGAGAAATTGAGAGAGAATGTATTGTATAAATTAGATCCTTATCAATTTGCTTATAAAGAAAAGAGGAGTACAGAAGATACTTTGAATACTATGACACATTTTATTCTAAAGCACCTTGAAAAAATGGTAACAACTTGTATTAAATGGTATTATGCATTCCTAATTGGATGACAACAGCAAGTGAAAATTAATTCAACTTTCTCTGATATATCGGTCACAAATGCTGGAGTTTCTTTCTTTTTACATTATATACAAATAATTGTAGAACTCAGTGTCAGGTGTGAGTGAAAGAGGACTCAGATGCAGAGTAGAGAATGGAGAAACTTTATTTCTCGTCACCAAAACACAAAATAACATAAACAATAATTAACAGCTGCTTAAGGAAGCGGAGATTCCAGAGCTGGCCGGCAGCGTCTGCGGACCATACAAGCTGCTGGATCTCCGTGTTACTAGTCCTGCAGCACAAGGGAACAGAAGGTCAGAGAAAGCAGCGTAAATTGTACACAGAATACTAGCCAGGACAAAACAATCTACTCACAACGCAGAGCAGGAAAGTAGGGACATATAAGGGAGTGGGGGAATAAGCGACAGGTGGGGGAGAGTCAGCTTGTGATCCGAGCAATCCCACTGCACCATCAGTGCTGATTTCCCAGACCATGAGCTGCCGAACATGACAGGACAACACAGACAGCACGAGGAGCCGGGAAGGCACCCTGACCCGTGACACTCAGTACATAAATAACTATATTATCAAATTTTGAGCAGGTAACAACATATAAGTATTTAGGTATTTACTTTGATTCTCAGCTGAAATGGAGTCATCAAGTGGACATTGTTTTTACATGAGCTAGACAGTGCCTGCATTTTTTGCGAAGGCTCAAGGTGTATGGGGTGGACAAAAGTATTGTGTTATTGTTTTACAGATCAGCTATTGAATCTACAATATGTTATGGTTTTACAATATGGTTTGGCAATTTGACTGTTAAATTTTAGGTCACAACTTCAAAATGTGGTTAGAAGAGCTGGACAAATAATTGGTAATCTGTCCCCACTTTCTCTTCAGGAGATTTGAGAGGTCTGTTAGGAAGCAGAGTCTTAAAATTATTGGTGACCCAACCCATATTCTCCACAAGGAGTTTGAGCTGATGCCCTCAGGCAGAAGATATATAGGGTACTGAATAGTAAGATGAATAAGTACAAATTTTCTCTAATTCCATTATCTATCAAATTTTTAAATAAGAAGTAACTGAAATAGTTGTGTGGGTGAGGGTAATGCGATGGGTAATATGTAATCTTGGCGTACTATTAGGACTGTGTATGAGTGATATATGTGTTTTTTTTGTTTGTTTTGTGAAGTGTAATTGAATAAGTGTATTGTTGTATGTTTGATCTGCTCTCTGACTTGCCTCGCCCCCTCTCTCGCAAACTGTCAAAAGAGAGAGGCCATGGAGCGCTAGGGAGACTTGTGCAGTTATTTTCCTCTGTTAAATGTCCCACGACTGAAAATGGTTTTCAAAAGAAAACCCACCACTTCAGGTCGACTGGGGCCATCCTTTGCAGAATTATTTAAATATTGCGCGGGAATGACAGATCCGACTGGTTATTCAGATAGAGAAGTCAGCTGATGTTGCCAAGTGTAAACACGGCGTGTTCTGATTGACTGACGATCCAATCTTCTTGATCGGATCACGGTGATCGCATGTTAACCCATTTATTCCCACACAATAGTGACCGTTAAAAAAAAAGGTTTTCATTTAAAAAGCTCTAAAAACCTTACTGACTGAATCAAGCATCTCAATTAAAAATGTGCAGTTTCACATGATTAGTGTGAATGACCAGAGCAGTTTATTTCCTGTTTTATCTTTAAGGTGTCTAGTGTTAATATATGAATTCACATATATTCAGTTTTGTTGAGTGTGGTCATAGAATGAGTAAACATGTTGACGGTCACACAATTGTGACCGGTGGGATAAGAGTGAATTTAGGTGGTAACGCTTTAGATTACAGCCCGCAATGTACCATGTAATTAAACAGAATTTACAGCATACCTATTTGTAACTCCACAGTACCTACTCATAGGTATAAGGGAACAATATACAACGTTTGAGGAATAAGGAGGTAATAACCTGTGGAATTATAAAGCATTTATACTGTAAGTACTTCATAACTAAAGGGTACCAATTCTGAAATTACGTTTATGTAGAGTCCGCGATTTTCCACGTCAGCATAACTTAAAGCTGAACATACATGTAGGTAAACAGAAACAATTGGGGAATAAGGGGGTAATGACTTGGAAAATTAAACTATTTACACTGTTAGTATTTCATAAGCAAGATGTAACTATTCTAGGATTACGTGGTATTTATATCCTACTGTGTTAGGCAACAATATTATGATTTAGAACAATTTGACTTATTGTAAAAACACAAAATATATGATTCAACATATTTTTACTCTATGTGCTGGGTAGCCTACTTATTGCATTATTACAACATACATATCTTACATGACATTGATACAAATAGTAAACTGTAGTATACTATAGTATAGTTTAGTAATTATAGTGCAGTTAAAAATACCATAGTCTTTATAAATTTTACCACAGTTTACTAAAGAATGTAAGCTATGTTATTTACTAGTGTTATTTATGTGGGGTCATGGAGATTACTGAACTCCGCGGGCTGTAATCTAAAGTGAAGCCTTGTTACCCTCTTGTTACGTGTAGTTACTGTGTAAGTGTAAAATCTGCGGGCTGTAATCTAAAGTGATGCCTCGTTACCCTCTTGTTATACGTGTAGTTACTGTGTAAGTGTAACATCTGCGGGCTGTAATCTAAAGTGATGCCTTGTTACCCTCTTGTTACGTGTAGTTACCTGATCTTTTCCAAGAACAGAATGCATAAAAAAACTAATTTGCAACCACTTATACAAAATACAAAGAACTGTAAAACACACACACACACACACACACACACACACACACACACACACACACACACACACACACACACACACACACACACACACACACACACACACACAATCATGTTCTACATTTATTTTTAATAGGCATATTGCTAATTTTTCCTTTCAGCTGTGGGCAGGAGTCCACACATTTCTGGAGATCTTTTGCTTATGCTTGCAAAGTTGTCCCTGCAGTATATGAGGGAGCAGAAAAGTCCTCCCCCTCTGATGCAGTTTTCACCTGTGATCACAATTAGAGAAAAATACATTGCAAAAAAAATAAATAAATAACAACCTGTTAATACATGTCAGGTTTGCATAATGTAAAGAAGTGTTGCAAAAAGCTTATATTTAACCAAATATATAAAATAAGGACTTCTGTGAGGACTCTGTCACAGCAATGTTTCAAGGAAAATCTGTAAAAGTTGCCAACACTGTGATTCGGTAAAGCAATAAATAATAAATTAACAAAGGACTACAAAAGTACACAGGTAACTGGAAAATAAAAACAAGAACTTAATAGTATAACAAAATAGAGAATATGCGACAGTAAGTTGGTGACAGTCAACTACACTCTGATGGGTTCCAATTTTCCTTAAAGAAGTAGTTCACTTCGGGAACAAAAATTTACAGATATTGTACTCACCGTCTTGTCATCCAAGATATTCATGTCTTTCTTTCTTCAGTCGTAAATAAATTATGTTTTTTGAGGAAAACATTTCAGGATTTCTCTCTGTAAAATGGACTTCTATAACACATGTGTCTATAGAAAGACCTCAGATTTCGAGTAGGATTGTATGGATGAAGTTGATCAGATAGATAGCTCGGTGCCAGATTATTTATAGATTCATAAACATAGAGAAGAATTTATCTCAATTCTGAGATGCACAGGTAACCAATGTAACGATTTCAGAATTGGAGTAACGTGATCAAATTTATGGTGTCCTTTGAGGAATTTAGCAGCGGCATTTTGTACTAATTGTAGACGACCAATGGAAGATTTAGAGATGCCGAGATAGAGAGAGTTGCAGTAATCCAGGCGAGTTGTATTGAGCGCATGGATAGCAATCTCTAAAGTTTTCACAGAGAAAAAAGATTTAATTTTGGTGAGAAGACGTAGCTGGAAAAAAACAGGAACTAATAACCACATTTATTTGTTTATCAAATTTAAGACAGATGCAGATATGAACACAAGTTACGGAACGCGCAAAACTGCACGTTAAACATTTCCCATAAAGAAAACACTTAACACGGTTTGCCTCAGTGATAATAAATGATTAAATTCAGCATCTAATTAATAAAATATATTACTGTATATTATGTACATTTAAGCAGATGAGCCCACAACCAACAAGTTTCACCAAACCATTTTTTTCTCCCATAGAAAACCAAGCACAATATTATAGGTTTTAGGTTTGATATTCACTGCATATTTGCCTAGGCTGCTTTAGGGACCATCTGCAAATTTACCTCACAGTACAAAACGAAGTAATAATTTACTAAATTATTTAAATGTAATTATTAAATTCAAATAATGTATTCAAATTAATGTTTACAGTAAATTAATAATTTACTCAAACTGACTAAATATATATTGCCAATAACTCCCCTTAGACAATAATTTCCCTAAGTACACTACACAAATATTTTTAAGAATTTTTAATTCACCAAAATGGGATTATTCGTGTTCCAAATGTTGTTTGTTACTAGTGACCAGACTGACTTACTACAGTTGAAATTTTGCCAATATCTTCCTCATTGTACATACAGTATATAATTATTCTTAAAGGAACACTCCACTTTTTTTGGAAATAGGCTCATTCTCCAACTCCCCCAGAATTAATAAGTTGAGTTTTACCGTTTTTGAATCCATTCAGCCGATCTCCGGATCTGGCGAGAGCACTTTTAGCATAGCTTAGCATAGATCATTGAATCCAATTAGACCAGTAGCATCGCGTTCAAAAACGATCAAAGAGTTTCGATATTTGTCCTATTTAAAACTTGACTCTTCTGTAGTTATATCGTGTACTAAGATCGGCGGAAAATGAAAAGTTGCGATTTTCTAGGCTGATATGATTAGGAACTACTCTCATTCCGGCGTAATAATCAAGGAACTTTGCTGCCGTAACATGGCCGCAGCAGGCGCAGTGATATTACGGAGCGCCTGAAAGTAGTTCCCAGCTACCGGGGACTACTTTCAGGCGCTGCGTAATATCACTACGCCTGCTGCGGCCATGTTACGGCAGCAAAGTTCCTGGATTATTACGCCGGAATGAGAGTAGTTTTTGAGAGTAGCATTTTTTTTTCGATTTGTGGAATTCAGCATGCTTTATGTTTCAAAAACTATTGTCATTATTCTGCTTCCATATACAGACAAAAAAAAAGTGAAAAATGTTTTTAAACCCGCTTCTAGAGATCCCAATACTCCAAATAGTAATTAAACATCTAAAATGAACTTTATTTGTATGTTTTCTGAGAGGAGTACCTTTTTCTCTGCTAACTTCTGGATGACTGCTGCTGCTTCTCACCACGAGTAGGTCTCTGCAAAGCACAGCATTCCAGTTTTTTGAATATTTCAAATTCTCCATGACATGGGTCCAAACTAGTGAAATGTGATTTTTAAACCCATGCTGATGAAAACAAAAGGATCGCTGACTGACAATCGCAAAGTGTGTGCATACACTGTAAAAAAAAATGACTGTGATTTTAACAGTAAAAAACTGTGAAAATAATACAGTAAAAACCTGTTAAATGGTTAATGGTAAGTTTCTGTAAAATTTACAGGGGAAAACCGTAAACTGACATTCCCAGAATTCCCTGCGTTGCATTTGAAATTTTGTTTGAATTAGGGATGGGCATTTCTGATCATATTGCATTTCAAGTGATCCACAGGTTTGAGAAACCAGTACTTGATTAATCGGGGGTGGAGCTTAAGCAAGGGGCGGGGCGTGTGCGTCATTCTGACAATTAAAATATTTTTATTAAAGCCCTGTTAAAAATGTTGTTGATAAAACTATGACAGGATTCAGAAAATAATTAAATTAACACAGATTATTAAACATCACCATCAATAGTGGTTAATACAGTAAACATTTTAAAAGAAATAACAGCGTGAGGTGACGCTGAAACGCTTTTTCTACATGACGCATTGTATATAAAATTAATCACATAGCCTAGATACACAATATGTAAATGTTATATTACAAATTGTATTTATCTACACAAAATGCATGTGAGCTTGAACTGCGTGCCAACCAGAAAGTAGTGGATGCGCTTCTCCCGTTACAGGGCGCTTTAAAATAACGGCAACTGAAGCCCCGCAAAAAAAACAAACAAAAAAAAACCCACAAAGTTATTTTACAGTATTATCCCCATCAATATGTCTTATTATTTGTATAAATATTTTGGATCAGTTTTTAAAAGATAACCTACCTTTTTCTATGTTTTATATAACAAATAAAACACACTGTTAAGTAGCCCATAGCCTAACGAAAATTAGAAGCCAGCCTAATTTGGCTGTGTAAACTTAAAATAAAAATAGCCTGAATATTTTTTACCACAGCTATAAAACTTAAAGATTAGATAACATAACATTTCTTTCAAAATGATCAGTCGGTAAAGGTAAATAAAATAAAGCCGGCATAATTTAACTATGCTGCTTAAACTTAAAACAAAAACAGCCTGAATATTTTACCATGCCCCAGCCAACATTTCCACGTGGGCCCCATGTGGGTTTTTGATGGGCTGCCACTTAGGCCCTACATGGGCAACCCAAATGGGACCCGTACAATTTTGTCCATCGGCTCCACTTGGGCCCCATGTGTGTTAGCCCATGGGGCACATGATGGGTCCATAGTGGGCTCTAAGTGGGGCCCATGTAGATTTTCATTATATGGGCCCACATGGGTCCCAAATGGGTTCTTAATAATTGGGACCAAGGTGGGCCACATACAGAACCCTTATGGGGCCCAAATGGGTCGCCACTCTGAACCCACAAATGGCCCATATATGGGGATTTTGTGGGACCACAGTGGGTCGGGAACTGGGCCCCATTTATATTTCTTTATTAATTCCTCTGGATAAAGTTAATGTGCTAATATGCAAAATCATCTTTCAAACCACTCCAACTCTTAAGTTATTTTTTTTTTTTTTTTGAAACCTGTACTTGACCTGATTTGTTGATTTTTATGTGGTGCTCAATACATTTAAAATGACATGATAAAATATTTCAACTGTGAAGAAAATGACTTCAACTCAGTCTCTAAATCACATTTTTTATTGGGTAAAACTAAATATTAAGCAAAAATAGACAAAAACACTTTTGTAAAATGTTTGTAACCAAGCTGTTTTTGGCACCATTGACTTCCATAGTAGGAAAAAAAAAATTCTATGAAAGTCAATGGTGCCCCAGAACTGCTCTGTTTCACATATTCTTCAGAATATCTTCCTTTGGGTTCAGCAGAACAAAGACATTCATTCAGGTTTGGAACTACTCGAGGGTGAGTAAATGACAGAATTTTCATTTTGGGTGAACTATCCCTTTAAAAGGCATCCTTGGTTATAATTAAGCCGTGCCAATACTTTTCCCTTTGTGACAAAACTGTCACTTAAAGGGATAGTTATTACTGAAGGTAATATGAACAAGTTAAAGGTGACACTATTCAGTTAAGAAATGTAATTATGTGCTAGGAGCTATTTTTGTAAAATAGCCTACATGATAATGCAACAGTGATTTCAAAAGAGTGTATAACCGTAAAATGCTTGTCAAATTAAATGTAAATTACTGGCAACAATTATCCAGTAGTTGCTTTATTTCATACCACTGTAAAACTAAGTACAGTAGTTTTAAGCACACTATAAAATGAAGTACAGAGTTATTTAAATTTTATTTTGTTATATATTCAATAACACAAGTTCACACTAACAGCTTTATTCATGATTTATCTTTTATATTTCATAGCTGAACTTCAATCACACAGAATTACCAGCATTTTAACCATATTTCATCAGTGAACATATACCAGTCAAAAGTTTTTGAACAGAAAGATTTCTAATTTAAAAAAAAAAAAAAAAGGATCTTCTGCTCACCAAGCCTGCATTTATTTGATCCAAAACACAGCAAAAGTAATATTTTGAAATATTTTTGCTATTGAAAATAACTACTTTCTATTTGAACACACACATATATATATATATATATATATATATATATATATATATATATATATATATATATATATATATATATAAATTTCCATTTCCGATAAATGCTGTTCTTGAACTTTTTATTCATCAAAGAAACCTAAACAAAAATTCTGCTCTGCTCAGGAATAAATTACATTTTAACATATTCAAATAGAAAACAGTTATTTTAAATAGTAATAATAATAGTAATAGTAATAATAATAATAATAATAATAATAATAACAATAATAATAATAATAATAATAATAATAATAATAATAATAATAATAATAATAATAATTCACAGTATTACTGCTTTTGCTGTATTTTGGATCAAATAAATGCAGGCTTGGTGAGCAGAAGATAATTCTTTAAAAACATTAAACATCTTACTGTTCAAAAACTTTTGACTGGTAGTGTATAACCTAAAAGTAAAATCACAGTTAACAGCACATTGTGCCAGTGGAAAATAAATGTATTAAATATAACAATAAAAGTTTGAAGAGTTAAAGTACTTAATCTGAAAATGTTTAAAATGGTCTTGTTTATGTCCGCCTGTCTCCCGAGGGTCCGGCCGCTCTGTCAGCGCCGCTGCGGGGAGAAATGCTGCTTAGCACGGCTTAACTAGAAACGAGCACCCGGTGTCCCGATCCGATGTTCTTACAGACATTTATTAACTCAAACGTATTTTATACATTGCAAATAGCATTGGTATAAGACAAATGATGCAACTGCAAGTGTTTAAAAGTTCACCTACCTATTTAAAGTAGGCCTATTCTTTTCGTCTTCACGAGTCTCCCGCCGGTCTGCCAGCGTGCTGCGGGAGGAAAATACCAGTTAGCACCGCTTTACTGGGAAAGTGAGCAAGTTACATTAAAATAATACATACAAGACAATGAAGAAAAGTGTATACATGCATTTTAACGTATACCTACCCATTTAACACACTCGTAGGACTTCCGCCATCACGATGAGTCCCCCTGCCGGTCCGTCAGCTGCGTCGCATTGAAAAATATCCAATTAAAGGGTAGATAAAAGTAGCAGTACTCGGCTAATATAAAATTAAATATAAATCTTACTTTGATAGATTAGGCCTAGAGTTTATCCATTGACAAGCAGGTGCCCGCATGACGCAAAGACTGCATAACACAAGTGCTTTTAGATTATAAGGAAAAAACTTGAGTAGGCCTACTTTTTTGGAGATGCTTATAAATAAATTAAAAGAAATTATTCCTAAAGTAAATGGTCTTGGATTGTTGTAGCCTATATACAGAACATAATGATATAATCCTTTAAAAACACATGCAATACTTAAGTTACCCATAATTGCAGAAAAATAAACCAACTGCAAAAAACTAAATTTTTGTAACTATAAATATAGCCCAAATGTGGCCCATGTGGGACCCACAAATAAACAATAATGAGCAACCTAACTGGGGCCCACAGTTTTATCCAAGCTGGGGCCCATATTCAGCCCATCAAAGTGCCCACTCTTAGCCCATGCCCAGTTGACACCCATATAGCCCAGATAAATCCCACGTGGGGCCCACATGGACATGTTGACTGGGGCATGGCTAATAAAACTTAACATAAGGACTACATATTTTTTATTCAAAAAGATCAGTCGGTCTACATGCTCAGATGAAATCCGAGTGCGGAGTCTATTTACAAGTAGGTGGTGGAAAAAAACGCAATCAACAGGCACAGAAGTTGCAGGAACAACCAGGTACCACTGGGCAAGGGTGCTTAGCTTTGCAAATCGAGACTCATTTACTTTCCACCACAATAAAGGATCCTGGTTTACAGAGATGCATGGCTCCCTAAAGTAGCTTTCGATTTCGGTGTCATGCGGAGAAACATCACTCATGCAGTAGTCTTCGCTGAAAAGAGTGTCGAGCGACGTTGCTGAGTTGGGCTTACTTTGTATGGGTCTGACAGGATTTGGGATTGTCTTGCAAAGCTGCTTCAGATTCTCTTTTACTCTCTCCCGAAGCTCTGTCTCAAGAAACTTGAGATGTTTGTGTCTTGGATCCAAAGCCGCTGCAATCAGAGGCAGATACACTTTCTTAGCATCCTCAGCAACTGCGACTATGCGCCGTTTCAGAGATTCTGCTACAGCATTTTTAAATTCAGACACTCTGGAGACTCACTCCTCTTTGTGTTTAGGTGACTGTGTGTGATCGGATAGACCATTGAACTGGAAACATGGGTCTCACTGCAAATTGTAGTTGTGGCACACTTAAGAGACTTGACAACAGGTGTCAGTTCTTCCACAGGCTCCCAGTGCTCATCTTTTAGGTCAAGTGTCCTCGCATCTGCAAGTTTTGTAACATTGCGATCGGACAGAACAGCACACACAGCCCATCTCTGTTCCAAAAGGCGTTTGAACATGTCACACACCGAATTCCACCACGTGTGACAATGCTGAATAAGCTTATGGTCGGGTATATTTTGTTCTTGTTGATTCTGCCTAAGCGCGGTTGTAGCTACTGTGCTGTGATGAAAATGTGATACCAAGTGACTACTTGCAGCTATTTGATTTTTTTACAGTTGCAACATTGAAGCCCTCATTGATTGCAAGCTGCAGAGTGTGTGCGAAACAGGGCACTGATTCCCAAAGACTTTGATTTGCCAGAACCATGTTAGCAGCGTTGTCGTGCACACATGCCATTACTTTTTCAGAGCTTAACACCCACTTTCCTGTTGCAACTTTCAGGTAGTTGGCAATGTTCACAGCTGTGTGTCTTTCCTCGAAACCTCGCGTCTCTAATACTGCACTGTGAATTTTCCATTCATTTATGTAATGACAGGTTAGCGTCATATACGATTCAGTCGTTAGCGAGGTCCACGAGTCCGTAGTTATAGCCACCCGCGCTGGCTTCGACAGACTTTCTTTTAATTAACAAGTGCATTTTTCGTATAGAGCATCAATCCTTGCAGTGATCGTTTTGCGTGATGGGACAGTATAGTGGGGCTCAACGTAATTCATTAAATGTTTAAAACAAGTCTTCTGCTGTCATTTCTGCTATTAGCTGCGTCATCTTCTCTGCCCTGCCTGTGTCGCATTTCTGTCTGATGGTGAAATCTCTTATGCTCATCTGACTGATGGTAGTGCATCGGCATCATCTGCTTTATTGTGTTTATGTGCAAGATGGTAACGCATCGAACTCGTTGTGGAGTTGTAGATGAGTGTGGCGCTGCACATCTTACACTTGACAGTTTTTTCGTCAAGTTTTTCAAAGTGTTGCCAGACATCGCTGCGCGCTTTAGAAGCCATATTCGCTCTGTGCTCCAGTCTCGTCTCTAGACCGCAACTTCTCGCTGCCATAACCAATCAAATATCAGACTACTGCCCAAATACCAGCATAACCAATCAGAAAGAATGAAAGTAGTTTAATAAAAAAAAAGCATTTTTAGAGCCAATCGATCATCGTTTTCATGCTCGATCGTCGCTGATGCGTTCGAGTAATCGATTAATCGAGTACTTGTGCACATCCCAGTTTGAATTTTCTTTGAAATAACTGTTTCTTTTTAGTTTTTTCTTATCAGTTATGTTTATTAGGGTTGTATGTTACATCTAATGTTGTTAAATTAATGTTTATTGCATATTTCAGTTTAATGAGTCTAACCATGATGTTGTTTAGTGCTTGTGTGAATGACACTGTGCACCTTCTATATACGTTATTATTTAAAAGCTGCTTGTGATGGGCTTTGGTCCATCATGTGACTTTCTCATCACCACAATCATTTGGTGGTTATCAGTGTATTTCATAGGTACAAAACAGATTTCAGTAATTTAATAGGTTAGTATATTAACATTATATCAGTTAATGAAGTTACAGTATTTAACTGTAAATTTAAGTTAAAACTGTAAAATGTTGTTACCGTATTTTTACGGTAGAATTCTGGCAACGACAGCTGCCGTTTTTTTAACGTAAATTTTACAGATTTTTTTTTACAGTATAAGACGTGCCTCTCCGAGAGCTCACAATCTCCCAATAAAGTATATTATTGCGAAATATGGCTTGGCAAGATTGACACAAACATAATGTTGTCTTACATGAACATTTGGTTAATGGCTGGGGGAAAGCATTTTTGCTTTCATGTTTGCTTTCATGCATTTTTGTTCTTGTTTTTAATAACAACAATAAAATAAAAAAAATAGCTATATTATTAATAATATAGTAATTATTTTAAAGAAAATAATAGGAGGAAAGTATGCAACATTGCTTGGTCATTTTGCTTTGGAATCTTCAGAAAACTTACACTGTAAAAAGTGATAAGTTGACTTAACTTAACAAAATTTAGCAAACCCGTTGCCTTATATTTAAGTAAATGATAATTTAAAAAATAAGTGAAGTGAATTGTCAAGTTCACTTAACTTTTTTTTTATTATTATTATTTACTCAATAATTTTAAGGCAACGGGTTTCCTCAATTTTTTTAAGTTAAGTCAACTTAGCACTTTTTACAGTGTAATATAAAAAAACCTCAATATTTCTCAGAATAAACTCTGCTGACTCAATCACCTTCAAACTCATCATTTGCTCAGTCATTTTTTATCCGATTCCAACAAATCATATATCATTTTGAAGGTATTTTAATGGAGAATGTGAAAATAAAAATAAAAATTGCTCATTACCGACTCATTTGCCAGCACGGGTCACACACACATATATAGTCTCCCTTTCTAATCACTAAAAGGCTGTCATTCATCTTAGTTCATCGCGATCTCACAAACTTACGTTATAATTAATGAAGTTCTACGCTGAACAGTGAATCTCTTATTTAAATCGCGTCTACACTTAATGAGATTATTCATATGGAACATAACACCTAAACAAAAAACTCTGGCAATTTAAGCGGTAAGTGGATTCTTTCTTAAACGTCTCTGATTTGCTGTTAGGTTCAAGAAATCAACAGATATGTCTGTGACCGGATACAATCCAATGCTCAACACTCAACACAAACCATAACGCGCTGGATAGTTTGCCAAATCTGCAATAAAATGCCATTATTACAGCTTTATCTGAGGGTACTTTTGATTTTGTTTGAGGGTGCTTAGCACCCTCAAGCACCCCTGTAGATCTGGGCCTGATTCATTTCCTTCGAGTTCAACTTCAGTAGAATACGACAAGGTTTCATTTTCTGCTGGGTCTGTACCACTAATGTCTGTCTTGTCCATCTCCATCTTTCTTGTAATTTTAGCGCCAGTTTGTGCTCCTGTCAATCATTTAGCTACTGCAGTAGTTTCGAGGGTGTGATTTATTTATTTTTTTACACTCAGTAATTGTGTTTTAAAATGTAGATGTAGTACAATATTTTAAACAAAATATGCTTAAGTAAAAGTAAAATTACAGATTTTAAAAATAACTTTAAAAAGAAGAAGTACACAAAAAAGCGGTCAAGCCAGCTGCGCTTTGAAAAACATGGTCAAGCCAGCCGCAGTTATTTTTTCTTGCACGTCTAATCATCCGCTTAAGGTACGGGTGCTGAGAGTGGTCAAAATGGATGTAAAGAAGCTGCCATACCAGCGTTTCCTTTACACTTTAGCTTTTTTAACTTTTATTTTTTATTTTAATGTTTGTAAATACATTATTTTTCTACATAAAGGTTTGTATTGTACATTAATTATTATAAATCATTTATTCATGTTAATAAATGTAAATTATTGTTTTTTTTCATTATTTTTTAATTTTAATGTTTGTTTGTGTGTGTGTGTTCGTGTGTGTGTGTGTGTGTGTGTGTGTGTGTGTGTGTGTGTATATATATATATATATATATTATGGCATGCCGTTCAGGAAATTATGATATTTATAATATGATGATTGAATATATGGAATGAAACTTGAATATATTAAATGAAAGTTTGAATATATTGAATGAAAGTTTGAATATATGGAATGAAACTTGAATATATGGAATGAAACTTGAATATATGGAATGAAACTTGAATATATGGAATGAAAGTTTGAATATATGGAATGAAACTTGAATATATGGAAGGAAACTTGAATATATGGAATGAAAGTTTGAATATATGGAATGAAACTTGAATATATTGAATGAAAGTTTGAATATATTGAATGAAAGTTTGAATATATTGAATGAAAGATTGAATGAAAGTTTGAATATATTGAATGAAAGTTTGAATATATTGAATGAAACTTGAATATATGGTATGAAAGTTTGAATATATGGGATGAAACTTGAATATATGGAATGAAACTTGAATATATTGAATGAAAGTTTGAATATATTGAATGAAAGTTTGAATATATGGAATGAAACTTTGAATATATGGAATGAAACTTGAATATATGGAATGAAACTTGAATATATGGAATGAAAGTTTGAATATATTGAATGAAACTTGAATATATGGAAAGAAAGTTTGAATATATGGAATGAAACTTGAATATATTGAATCAAAGTTTGAATATATTGAATGAAACTTGAATATATGGAATTAAAGTCTGAATATATAGAATAAAAGTTTGAATATATGGGACGAAACTTGAATTGGGTGTATGATTTACATTAAAGAGTATGTATTTTGAAACAAGAGAATGGTATCAACAAAAAAAACTTGTAGTTCTGTAGTAATCTACATCGATGCTATTTTTGTCGACAAATAAAAATGTGATGAAAATTCCCAGTCAGAACTGATGTTTCGGGGATTCCAATCATAGGAAGGAAAGACTAAGGACATTTTTTGACATATTATTTAATATATAGATTTTACTATCAGGATTATTATAGTTAACTAGAGCCATAAATAGTATGTGTTAGGCCCTGATGAGCACAGAATTGAGCTCTATTTTGTCTTTTTGCACTTGAATTGTCAAAAACACACACAATTGTCAAACTGTCAGTTTAGTCATGTATTCAAGTAACAGTTGTGTGATACTTACAGTAAATGCTTAATTAATGCATTACAGTTTAACCAAACTCAGTAGATTTTTGTCGAATGGTCCGTGTATCCTCTGATCATTCGTTTTTTGATTTAATATTGATAGTAGAAAAACGAGAAAATGGCGCCTATTTTCGTTTTTTCGTTTGTTCAGAGAAGCACAAAAACAAGATTTTGGCTCAATTCTCATTTTTTGGTTCACGGGTAGAAAACGGATAAACGACTTCAAAATTCGTTTTCCCTTGTGGGCGGTCATGAGACGCCCCTTTCTGCCGATTGGTCAACCAAATCTGAACCCGTGACGTCATCAGTCTTTCCTCTGTTCCATTCAAGAAAATAATAGTCCTCCGCTGCTGTATCAGTATACCGATTCTTAAACTGTACGGGGCAGGTCCTAGATCGGGCTTTCTTCTGTGCAAACTAAGCGTTTTACAGAAATATTTATTTCAGAAATTTTAATCAGCACCTTTTTTCAATCAGAAAAAACAAAACAAAAACAAAGACACCAACAGGTTTTGCTGTATTGGAAAAGATTATATAACCACACCTTCATTCCACACAGAACCCCAATATAGAACAACAGGCTATTTAGGCTATTTATGCTATATATCTATGCACTCTTGGTTGGCTTGAAAGGGGTGTTTGGTTAGGCCAGTTCATTTATTGAATGAGAAGTTTGTTATCCTTCAGTGACTTGTGTTCTAAATAGCTACTGAACGTAAACAATTGGTTATAAATGCCATTCCAAAAAGTTTTATAAATCTATTTATAAACCTATACAAAACTTTTGTTTACTTGCCAGATGGATCATGTGAACTCTCATCACTTCTCTTTAATGGTAACGACCTGAAAGCTTCCCAACAAACGTATTCGTTCTTGGTTGTCTAGACTGGGCTTGCTTCTGTGTAGATATAAATTCTATTCTTTGGATCAGCTGGGCATGGCTGGGTATGATATGACAGCTGTTATACCCTACCCTGCTTAATTGTTTGTTTAATTAATTAAATAATTACTTAATTCATTTCAAAATAAATATTTTAAACACTAATACGAAAAGGAAAGAATACAATTGGCTATAATAGGCCTATAACGTTCACGCAAGAAACATTATGACTGACAACCGGAGAACAGAGATATTAAAATACATACTCTCCTGAGTTTTATAATGTAGTCTTGTATTTTATTAAAATTGATTAGAATTTGTATCTCAAAATATGCGCTCGTGCGCTGCGCGAGCTGCTGCCCACTCGCACATAGGAATGTGAGATTTTAAGAAAAGTAAAAACTTGCCATTTTGGTTGTTTCTCACCAAACCCATATGATATACCCTCAGAACGCTTGGAATATACACCACAAGTTATTTTACGAAACATTTGCATCCGCTTCAAAAAGAAAAGAAAAAAAAAGTGAGCATTCTCTGCCATTAAATGGGCAAGTGCGCGCGGGATATTGTGTGTGTGTGTGTGTGTGTGTGTGTGTGTGTGTGTTTCGAAAAAAGAAGGTAGCTATAGCCTTTAGAAAAGGTGAGTTGCCCACTGTAAAAAAAAAAAAGTTGAGCGAACTTAAAACATTTTTTACCAGCTTCAGCAGATTTTTGAGTTTGCTCAACTTGTTTTTGTGGGAGATTCTCAAATTTTAAGTTGGCTCAACTTTTTTTAAAATTTTAATTCACACAGTTACAATACACTGTGATGGGTTAAATCAGTAAGCAGACACACGGGACTACAGTCAAGCACAGACCAGTATTGCAGTGCACAGGAAATATGCAGCAGTCATTTTAAAGCAGTTTATTTAATTAATATTGAGTATTAATTTATGTTCACTTGTATTTTTTTCCCCTCAACAGGGGAAATAACTAAATACTCTATCATTTCTTTTTTGAGTACAATCAAAATAACTACAAAATGTCATTCCTTTGAAAAATAAAGAAAACAACAGCATGCAACACTTTTGGCGCGTCTTGGTCTCCCTGAACATCTTTCTGTCGCACCCCACCACACGAACCAATCCACAGTGATAGCTACTTAATGCGCCTACTTTTAAAAATCTACATTTAGATTATTTGGCCTTAAATGCATCATATAAGTCACTTTGGGGAAAAAATCACTGTATGTATCATGATAAAAAAATAAAAAAAAAGTGACTTTACAGTCTGAAAAATATGGTAGGCTATAGCAAATTATTTCGCGGATCACTTTAAGAACCGCTGGTCTACACAGAAAAAAACCTTGTCTAGAGACTGCCTCGGCACGACTTGTGTCGAGCTATTAATTAGTCTGCTTGTTTGATGAGAAAAGTTTCATTCCATATTCAAACTTTCATTCCATATATTCAAGTTTCATTCCATATATTCAAGTTTCATTCCATATATTCAAGTTTCATTCCATATATTCAAGTTTCATTCCATATATTCAAGTTTAATTCCATGTATTCAAACTTTCATTCCATGTATTCAAGTTTCATTCCATATATTCAACTTTCATTCCATATATTCAAGTTTCATTCCATATATTCAAACTTCCATTCAATATATTCAAATTTCATTCCATATATTCAAACTTCCATTCAATATATTCAAGTTTCATTCCATATATTCAAGTTTCATTCCATATATTCAAACTTCCATTCCATATATTCAAACTTCCATTCCATATATTCAAGTTTCATTCCATATATTCAAACTTTCATTCAATATATTCAAGTTTCATTCCATATATTCAAATTTCATTCCATATATTCAAACTCCCATTCAATATATTCAAGTTTCATTCCATATATTCAAATTTCATTCCATATATTCAAACTTCCATTCAATATATTCAAGTTTCATTCCATATATTTAAATTTCATTCCATATATTCAAACTTTCATTCCATATAATCAAGTTTCATTCCATTCCATATACTCAAATTTTCCTGAACGGCATGCCATAACACATATATATATATATACACATATGTGTATGTATGTATGTATGTATGTATATATATATATGTGTGTGTGTGTGTGTGTGTGTGTGTGTGTGTGTGTGTCCCATTTTCAAACACTCATAAAAAACTTTCCTTTATAGGTTAGCTCATTCTTTTAATTAATATTTGTTCAGAGTGATCCTGACTATCAATGTATTCATTTTACAGTCATTTTAATGTATAGTTTCAGAGGCAACATCACCCCAGACATTCTTGCACTTGGATCATTTCCTTATATTCAAAGAGTCATAAAACGATTTCCTTTGAATGCATTTCAATTGAAGGAATGAGCTAGAGTGACCCTGACTATCACTGTATTCATTTTCTAGTCATTTTACTGTATAGTTTTGGAGAAAACTAAAATCACCCCAAACAACAAAATGCGTCCTAGCACTTGCACTGTGTCCCATATTCCAACACTCATAAAAAGTGTTCCTTTATAGGTTAGCTCATTCTTTCAGTTGATATCTATTCAGAGTGACCCTGAATATCACTGTATTCATTTTATGGTATAGTTTTGGAGAAAACTAAAAGCAAAATCACCCCAAACATCAAACTCCATTGTTGCACTTAGATTATTTCCGTATCGTCAAACACTCATAAAAAGTGTTCCTTTATAGATTAGCTCATTCTTTCAATTGACATATAATCAGAGTGACACTGACCCTGTGTAACGGGGCTGACAAGATGAGAGGCGTGCGGATCCATTTGCAGACTTTTATTAGGCAGAGACGTGGTCGTACAGGCAGGGTCAAACAATGGCAAACAGGTATGGTAGAGACACGGCAAAGAGTAATCCTAGGGCAAGCAAAGGTCGACGATCGGCAAACAGAATCCAGAGGGCAAGGCAGAGAGATAATCCAGGGAACACGGGCTAGAATCAGACACGGGAAAACAAGACAGGCAGGGGAACACTAGGAAAACTAACTGGGGCTCTGTAAGTTGCTACGGCTAGGTGAGCAGTAAACGCGAACAATACTCGGCGACGAGGGAGAGAAAGTCCAAGGTAAATATAGTGTGTGTAATGAGTGAGATCAGGTGTGCGTGTGATTAGTGCAATGAGTGATTGGTGACAGCTGTGTGCATGTGATTGGTTAGATGGCTGATGGGAAATGCAGTCCATGTGATGTGTGGTGTGAAAGTCAATATGATGAGCGAGTGACCTCTGGTGGTGAATGAATGTAAGTGCATATACTGGATTCGTGACACCCTGACTATCACTGTAGTCATTTTACTGTATAGTTTTGGAGAAAACTAAAAGCAAATTCACCCCATTCACACACAAACACATTAAAATAAAAAAATAAACAATAAAATCATTAATATTAAAATGTATAAACATTAATAAATTATTTATAATAATTCATTTACAATAAAAACATTTATGTACAAAAATAATGTATTTACAAACATTAAAACAAACAAAAAAAACAAAGTTAAAAAGTATAAAGGAAATGCCAGTATGACAGCTTCTTTACATGCATTTAGAAGCTGTAAACTAAAAAAAAAAAGTGCGGCTAGCTTGACCGTGTATTTTCAAAGCGCGGCTGGCTTCACCGCAGTGCCTAAACGGCGCAGTGAAGTTTGAAAGGTTGCTCGTTCGGCTGTACACATACACCGAGCCGCTTTATACAGCGCACAAGTAGCACTTCAACGGACAAAAACATACACAATTGTGTCAAAATATGTGGTTTTGGCGAGTTACCTCGTAAACGTAATCTTAAATGAGTTATAAAATCTTAAATGACCGTAAAGAGTTTGGAGAAGATATGTGTCAGATCCACGTCATGTGCATCAGGTTTTAAAGAGACAGCACTGCTTTTAAAGTAAAACCTGCTGAAGTCTGTCAGTGATGTAACTCAAAGAGCAAAAGAAAAAGAGAAATAACTCGACTGCTCTAGTCGCTGATTAATAAAGATTAATCTGTTAATCCTCCCCATTTTATCATGGGTGATTTTAACAAATGTTCTTTGGAGGGAGTTTTAAATTTCCAGCAATATATTGGCTATCCTACACATCATCAAAAAAATACTTATTAATATTTATGTTATGGGTCAATACCGGATGCATATAGATCCTTTCCCAGACCCCCAATTGGTTGTGCAGACCATAATGTAGTCTCTTTGCAACATGTTATAAACCAGTGTTGCAGAGAGAAAGGCCAGTCATTAGGTCATTTCAAAGATGGACTGATGATAACATCTTAAGGTTACAAAACTGTTTTGATCATACCGAATGGGATATTTTTAAAACTTCTTGAGTGGACATTGATGAGCTAGCTGATGTTGTGAGTTCTTATGTTCATTTTTGTGAAGAGTCGGTGATACCTAGGAAAAATGTAAGAATTTATTTAAATAATAAGCCCTGGGTGACAAAATCATTGAAACATGTTTTAAATGAGATGAAATGTTTTTTTTTTTTTTTAAATCAAGGTACAGATTTGGAAAAGAGGCTCTGTAACGGGGCTGACGAGACGTGCGACGTGCAGATCCATGTGCAAGCTTTTATTTAAAGGTCATAAATACAGGCAAACAGGTATGTCAGGGACAAGACAGAGTAATCCTAGGACAAGCGTGGGTCGACGATCAGCGAATAGTATCCAATGGGCAAGGCAGAGAGATAATCCAGGGAACACGGGCTAGAAACAAACACGGGAAAACAGACAAGACAACTAAGTGGGTTCCGTAGAGTAGCTATTGCTAGGAGAGGGATAAGTGCATACAGTACTCGGCCGTGAGGGAAAGGAAGTCCAGGGTTTAAATAAGGCATGTAATCAGTGTGTGCGTATGATCAGCCGTGTGTGCAATCAGTGCAATGAATGATGGGAAATGGAGTCCAGTACTATGTATGCTGTGAGAGTCAATGTGGTGAGCGAGTGACCTCTGGTGGTGAATGAACGGAAGTGCAGGGACAGGATTCATGACATAGCCAGACAGGACCGGAGACCTCCACGGCGGAGCAGAAGACCACCAGTGCGGAGTAGACAGGACCGGAGACCTCCACGGCAGAGCAGGAGAACCCCACGATGGATCAGGAACACACAGCAGAGACTGAAGCCTAGGAAAAACTGAGACACAAGCAACAGAGAGCATATATGGTCTCAAGGACCGAGGCAGAAAACACAAAAAGTTCATCAATATTTTGCCTTGTGATAACGGAGCGGCCAGACAGTCAACTCTCTGATGAAAACAGGACAGGCAGACATTTCACAATTTAAAATCATTGGCAGTGACAGAGTAAACGGGACAGATATGGGCCTCTGTGGCTGTGACAGAACAACCCGGAAGTTCATGGACTTCCTCCATAGCCGTGACAGGACGAGAGTTCAGGGACAGCCCTTCTGGCTACGACAGGACAAGACGAAGATTGGTAGATGGCCTCCATAGCCGTGACAGGACGAGAGTTCAGGGACAGCCCTTCTGGCTACGACAGGACAAGACGAAGATTGGTAGATGGCCTCCATAGCCGTGACAGGGCAGGACGAGAGTTCATTGACAGCCTCCATAGCCGTGACAGGGCAGGACAAGAGTTCATTGACAGATACCGCTGACACCTCTGGGAGGTTCTACAGTGGTAAACACAGGACACAGGGAGAGTTCAGTAATGGTCTCTTCGACCGCAACACAACAGGCTGAGAGTACATTGCTGGGCGCCACCACCATACGAGGAGCTGAAGTGAGCACCGCCACTTCAGGAGGTTCTGCAGCATGTACCGCCACCTCTGGAGAAACTGCAGCAGGCACCATCACTTCGGGGAACACAGCAGCGAGCGCCACTACCTCAGGAGGTTGTGCAGCATCAGCCGCCACCTCTAGAGACATCATAGTGAACGCCGCCACCTCTGGGAGTTCTGTGGCGGTGTATGCAGCCCAAACACACCAAAATGCGACCCCCATCATGGGAAGCACTTCAGACAGGGGAATCAGTTCAGGAACAGGAGGGCTAGAGTGAGTGGGCTTGGGGATACAGCTGCGCGTGCAGACACCAGCGGTGAATCCCTCACACTGGATACCAGACTGGGAAAATGGTAGACTGACCTTGATGATCTGGGTGTGTCAGCGGAAACGTGACCCGACTCTGGAAGGTCAGCGGAGACGTGCTGCTGTGACTCTGGACGAACAGCTGTGACGTGCTGCTGTGACGTGACTTGACTCATGACGTGACTCTGGATGACCAGCTGTAATGTAATGTGACGAGACTCTAGGAGGTCAGCTGAGACGTGAAGTGGCTCTGGACGGTCAGCCGAGACGTGACGAAACTCTAGGAGGTCAGCCAAGACGTGAAGTGGCTCTGGACTGTCAGCCGAGACGTGAAGTGGCTCTGGACGGTCAGCCGAGACGTGAAGTGGCTCTGGACGGTCAGCCGAGACGTGAAGTGGCTCTGGACGGTCAGCCGAGACGTGAAGTGGCTCTGGACGGTCAGCCGAGACGTGAAGTGGCTCTGGACGGTCAGCCGAGACGTGAAGTGGCTCTGGACGGTCAGCCGAGACGTGAAGTGGCTCTGGACGGTCAGCCGAGACGTGAAGTGGCTCTGGACGGTCAGCCGAGACGTGAAGTGGCTCTGGACGGTCAGCCGAGACGTGAAGTGGCTCTGGACGGTCAGCCGAGACGTGAAGTGGCTCTGGACGGTCAGCCGTGATGGGCTGTGACTCGTGAAGCTCAGCTGTGACTTGGCTCGACTCGTGAATGGCAGCAGTGACCTGACGGGGTGTTTTTGTGGCCGCCATTTTGTGAGCATGCTCTAGTGTAGCTGCCATTGCATGAGTGAGTGCAGTGTCGCATTCCTCCATGACACCCACATTGAACACTGAACCAACAGTCAATAAAGCATAGTCCAAAAAACAACTCAGTGATGAACGCGGGCCCTCGCTTCTGAACTGAGATTGCAGAGGCTGATTAATGCCATCACAAAAAATCTCAGTCAAGATTATGTCTGGTAGATCTTAATAATGAGCGAAAACTAAAAACTCCCTAATATGGTTCTCCAATGAACGTGGGCTTTGTTTAAGGGTAAACAATAGTCTATTTGTGTCCATACCTGAACAATGTCCATCTGAGAAGTTGCTGGATCCTTGTGTGGCCGAGTATTCTGTAACGGGGCTGACGAGACGTGAGGATCCATGTGCAAGCTTTTATTTAAAGGCATGGTCATAAATACAGGCAGGGTCGAAAAAAAATGGCAAACAGGTATGGCAGGGACAAGACAGAGTAATCCTAGGACAAGCGTGGGTCGACGATCGGCAAACATTATCCAATGGGCAAGGCAGAGAGATAATTCAGGGAACACGGGCTAGAATCCAATAGGGGTGCAAACAGTGTCCAAACGGCAAGGCAAGGGTTAATCCAGGGAACACGGGCTAGAAACAAACACGGGAAAACAGGCAAGACTAAGACAACTAAGTGGGCTCCGTAGAGTAGCTATCGCTAGGAGAGGGATAAGTGCATACAATACTCAGCCGTGAGGGAAAGGAAGTCCAGGGTTTAAATAAGGCATATAATCAGTGTGTGCGTATGATCAGGTGTGTGTGTGATTAGTGCAATCAGCCGTGTGTGCAATCAGTGCAATGAATGATGGGAAATGGAGTCCAGTGTTATGTATGGTGTGAGAGTCAATGTGGTGAGCGAGTGACCTCTGGTGGTGAATGAACGGAAGTGCAGGGACAGGATTCATGACAGGCAGGTTAATAAGGAAGTAAAACGAGAAATTAGGAGGGCAAAGATGAAATATAAGGCATCAGTGGAGGAGAAGTTTATTAAGGGAAATATTCAGTCAGCATGGAAATGAATAAAAGTAATGGCTGGTGCAAAAAATAAAGAATCAATTGGAATAACTTTGACTGAGTCTGGGATAGAAAAGGGAGAGATAGCTAAATAATTTAATGATTTTTTAGGCGATTTGATTCACACGATTTTAATGAAATGAGTAGGAATTTTTGTTCTAGTTTGAAATCAGAGGAATATCTGCAAATTGATAAAGCCTCTGTTTTGAAGGTTTTGCAAACTACCCAACAAAATAAAAGCCCTGGGCCAGATAAAGTGAGTGGGAGAGTTTTGAGCAGTTGTGCTTATCAGCTCTGCGATATCACTCATCTCATTTTTCAGACCTCATTGAAATTACAGAGAGTACCCTCAGTGTGGAAAAAATCAATTTCTAAAAAGACCAATGCTAGACAAATGAAAGATTTTAGACCAATTTCTTTAACATCATTATTAATGAAGTGTTTTGAGAGAATTATTAACACTTGGCTTGTAGAGCATACTAGTCAGTTGATTGATCCGCTACAATTTGCTTATAGGAGAAATAGGAGTCTGGAGGATGCCACCCTGACACTCTTAAATTTTATATATAAACGTGGATACCAGTAAGAGTCATGCTCGTTTATTATTTATAGATTTTTCATCAGCGTTCAACACTATTCAACCGATTCTTTTAGCTGAACGTTTGCTCTTCGAATTTGATGTTCCTAAAGGTTTGGTGGCCTGGATTTTAGATTTTCTGACCAGAAGATCTCAAATAGTATGGGTAAATGGAGAACATTCCCAGGAACTTTATTCTTCAGTGGACTTTCCCCAAGGCTGTATTCTTTCACCTTTATTATTTATTTTATATACAGAAAGGTGTAGAAGTCAATATCCAGACAGACATATTATTAAATATGCTGATGATACAGTGGTGCTAAGTCTGTTAAAGTAAGGTGACACAGAGCATGGGCCCATTTTGAATTATTTTTTGGATTGGTGTGAGAGTTCTCATTTACAAATTAATGTCTCCAAAACTAAAGATATGACGATAGAATTTTATAATTCTGTTGAAGTTCCACCTAAAGTAGTCATTGCAGATAAAGAAGTTGAGAGGGTCAGTTCATACAAGTATTTGGGTACATTAATCGATGATAAGCTTAGTTGGGTGGAAAAAAACTAATTTGATTTTATCGAAAGCACAAAAACGGTTATATTTATTGAGGAAGATTAAGTCCTTTGAGGTGGATAAATCCATATTGATAATGTTTTATAGATTTTTTATTGAAACTGTATTGACCTTTGCTATGATTTGTAGGTTTTATGGATTAAATGTTAAAAGTAGATCCCAGCTGCAGAGCATCATTAATTTAGGGTCAAAGATTACAGGCTCTGTACAGCTGGGTTTGTCTGCTTTGTGTGAGAGGACTGTTCTTAGGAAGTCTTTGACTATCTTGGATTATACAGCTCACATTTTGTATTTAGAATTTGAACTGCTTCCCTCAGGCAGGCGATATAGATTGCCCAAGTGGAGGACTGTTAAATCTTCTAGGTATTTTGTTTCAAATGCAGTTAGAGTGTAAATGCTTATTTGAAACAGAGGATAAATGAGGGGCGTGGGATCAACGTGGGCTGGCGGCGTGTGATGAGGCACAGCTGGACTGAATGAAGCCTCATCGCCGTTAAATGCCGAGCGCGCCTCTCCTCAGGAGACCGGTCTCTTCCCCCGTGCATGCACGCTGGTGTCCTCGTGGGTCCAGGAAGGGTGCTCCTGAATTCAATAATGAAATGCCTTTAACTGAAAATTGAGTGTTTAATCTTATCATTATACATTACTGTCACGATTGACGGGAATCAGGAACGAGGAGACGGGAAATGCACAAAACGAGCGTCTTTAATGGTACAATCGGGGAACATGCAGGTGCTGGTCATATAATTAGAATATCATCAAAAAGTTTATTTATTTCACTAATTCCATTCAAAAAGTGATACTTGTATATTATATTCATTCATTACAAACAGACTGATATATTTCAAATGTTTATTTCTTTTAATTTTGATGATTAGAGCTTACATCTCATGAAAGTCAAAAATCAGTATCTCAAAATTTTATAATATTTACATTTGAGTTTGAATAAATGACCATCCCTACAGTATAAATTCTGAGTATCTCTTGTTCTTTGAAACCACAATAATGGGGAAGACTGCTGACTTGGCAATGATCCAGAAGACGAACATTGACACCCTCCACAAAGAGGGTAAGTCACAGAAGGTCATTACTGAAAGGTGTGGCTGTTTACAGAGTGCTCTGTCAAAGCATATTAAATGCAAAGTTGACTGGAAGAAAGAATTTGGGTAGGAAAAGGTGCACAAGCAACAGGGATAACCGCAAGCTTGACAATACAGTCAACCAAAGCCGATTCAAACACTTGGGAGAGCTTCACAAGAAGAGAACTGAAGCTGGAGTCAGTGCATCACCACGCTCAGACGTCTTCAGGAAAAGGGCTACCAAGCCACTTCTGAACCAGAGACAACGTCAGAAGCGTCTTACCTGGGCTGTGGAGAAAAAGAACTGGACTGTTGCTCAGTGGTCCAAAGTCCTCTTTTCAGATGAAAGTAAATTTTACATTTCATTTGGAAATCAAGGTCCCAGAGTCTGGATGAAGAGTGGAGAGGCACAGAATCCATGTTGCTTGAAGTCCAGTGTGAAGTTTCCACAGTCAGTGATGATTTGGGCTGCCATGTCATCTGCTGGTGTTGGTCCACTGTGTTTTCTGAGGTCCACAGTCAACACAGCCTAAGTTTTAGAGCACTTCATGCTTCCTGCTGCTGACAAGCTTTATGGAGATGCTGATTTCATTTTCCAGCAGGACTTGGCACCTGCCCACACTGCCAAAGGTACCAAAAGCTGGTTCAATGACCATAGTGTTACT
Organism: Acrossocheilus fasciatus; assembly: GCA_036784905.1. Classification (NCBI taxonomy): domain Eukaryota; kingdom Metazoa; phylum Chordata; class Actinopteri; order Cypriniformes; family Cyprinidae; genus Acrossocheilus; species Acrossocheilus fasciatus. Next base: position 35,688,698 of record CM071944.1, read on the forward strand.
GTGCTTGATTGGCCAGCAAACTCGCCTGACCTGAACCCCATAGAGAATCTATGGGGTATTGTCAAGAGGAAGATGAGAGACACCAGACCCAACAATGCAGATGAGCTGAAGGCCACTATCAGAGCAACCTGGGCTCTCACAACACCTGAGCAGTGCCACAGACTGATCGACTCCATGCCACGCCGCATTGCTGCTGTAATTCAGGCAAAAGGAGCCCCAACTAAGTATTGAGTGCTGTACATCCTCATACTTTTCATTTTTTCATACTTTTCAGTTGGCCAAGATTTCTAAAAAGCCTTTCTTTGTATTGGTCTTAAGTAATATTCTAATATTTTGAGATACTGATTTTTGACTTTCATGAGCTGTAAGCTCTAATCATCAAAATTAAAAGAAATAAACATTTGAAATATATTAGTCTGTGTGTAATGAATGAATATAATATATAAGTTTCACTTTTTGAATGGAATTAGTGAAATAAATCAACTTTTTGATGATATTCTAATTATATTACCAGCACCTGTAGAGCACATGAAGACATTCAAGCACCAACAAACACTAACTGAAAGGACAGGCTTTTAAACTCAGGATAACGAGGGGTCTAAGGAGGCACACCTGGAATCAAATTAACAATTAGACTGGGAGACAGAAACTGGGTCACATGGAACACATGGGGAGCAAAACACAACAAAACAGTCCAGGGGCCTGTACTATGATGGTGGCTAAACAAACTCAGGGTTACAGGATTAGTTTTGAGTTGACAAAACCAAACCAGTCCAATCCTGCTTTGTTGGTACCATGAAGCTGATCATCAATTTTCTCTGTCAACTCAGGCTTGATCCTGAGTTAATGGAGCACGTGCACATGAAAGTGTGACATCAGTAATGAGCAGCCAGTCACATGCCTTAAAACTGTGATTCACTTCTTGTGAGAGAGTCAGTGCGAAGATTAAAAGATTGAACAATATGAAGAATTTAAACATATTTACACAGCATGATCATGAAACGATCTATCCATGAATGAGGAAAACTTAAAGAAAACATCTTACCATATGCAGTAAGTGCAAGTAAAAGTTGTAAAGTTAGTTTATAGAGTTGATAATGTTTATAGGTATAAAAACACTTAAAAATCTAAACTCATATGTAGTCATGCTTAAAGCTATTGATTCTAAAACTTATTTATATTGCATATTATCTATATGTTTACATTGATTTTAAATAAAAGCTTAATAATTACTATTAAACTAAGCTGGCTTGTGTAATGAATTAAGGGTATAATAATTATATAAATAATATAAAATAATTATAAAAATAATCATCTCTAAAAAAATCAGATTATTTTATCTTTAAAAATGTTTTACTATGTAGCGTCCTTTAATTTGGAGTAAGAGAAACTGGAGGAGTGGCTTTACTTTGCTTGAAGCTGATTGGTCAAATTTCGGTTTGAGATCTCTAAACCAGAACTTAACCTGCCCCGGAGCAGGTTAGCTGTGGAACGTAAGTTACTATGGCGATGAACACTGCTAAAAGCCAAACTACTTTCATGGTACCTAAAACCCAGAGTTGGGGCAAACTAAACTGAAACTTACCTGGCTAGCCAGCTAAACCGGCTTCATGGTACAGGCCCCAGGGGTGTATTCCAGAAAGCATGGTTAACTTACCGTCAGATAAACCATGAACTTTCGTTTGATTAACCCCAAACCTTGCTTACTCAAACTATGTGGTTCCAAAAACGCTTCCGGGAGTAAGTTCATTCAACTCAGAGTATGTTACTGGTTAAGACTCAAGACATTCTCAACAGAGTGACAAATCGACGAGTCACTATGGAAATGGACGCTAAGAATAAGCGCGCCATGCTGCTTCTTTCTTCTTCTTCTTCTATTCAACGGTCATGTAGGCCTTGTGCTTAGTGCATATCACCACCTAATTGATGGTTTTGCAATCATTTTTATTTTTTTCCCCGTTTAATCTTTAATCCTTGAGAATAAGAATTATATTGTTTGTTTGATGCTAATTATATATTAAGTCATATCAGATATGTATTTTTATTATAGAAATATATAGGCTAACCTTGTTTATTACTTATATAAGCGCTTCATCATTAAAATAGCATACAATTATTTATATATATATATATATATATATATATATATAACTGTATTGTAATACTTTATAATATTGTGCGCTATCTGTCACGCCCACTGAAGGCTCGTTAGTAGATCATACATGCTCTGATAGCACTGAAGTGAACTAACCCTGGAACATAACCTGCTCTTCATAGAGCAAGTTCCTATGGTTACTTACATACCCTGAAAGTAACCTCCGATTTTGGAACCGAAAGCTGAGGTTATCCGCTCACTTATCCTCAAACATACCCGGGTATGTCACATAACCTGCTTTCTGGAATACACCCCAGGGGCGTGACAATTACTGACACTATCCTCCAATCTGATACTGTTAAGTGCTTTGACACAATCTGTATTGTTAAAAGCGCTATATAAATAAAGGTGACTTGACTTGACTTGTTGTTTCTACATTAATTTGGAGGTTCAATGTGAAATTATAAAAGATAAATATGTGATTAATCATGATTAATTTAAAAAAAGAAAGAAATAACAATGTATTGAAAGTATTATGTATTAAAGAATGACAGAAAGTATTAATGTTAACCTTTTATAAATTTTAGATTTCAATTTACCTTCTAATTTATAGGTCCCCCCAGAAAGAGATCGGGACAGCCCCCTTCAAATTTTCAGTTTGATAATCCGGTCCTCAAATGAAGCTAATTAATAGCCCTGCTCTCATCTGTTAACATGGGTGTGGAAAAAAATACGCACCACATATGCACTGCAAACTGAGTATGTATAAAATATGCGTAACACGATGGCCTGCTCCGTTTGCAGAAAACATGTAAAGGACAAGAATCTCAACGTTGTTTAGGGACAAAAAAAAAAAAAAGAAAAAAAAAGATAAATCTGTTTGTGTCACATGTTGACCCAGTTTCCTCAGTTCCCTTGTTGGTTAATTAGCTGCACACCTGTTTCTGTTCTCCCTTGATTACGTTTATTTAAAGCCTGTGGTCTCCCACCACTCTTTGTCTGCTATTACGTTTATACTTTTGTATTATGTGGTTTGCTACTCCGTGCTCCTGGAATTCATCTGCTTATTCTGTGGATTATTATTAAAAAGACTATTGTTTGGAATGCTCCTTTGTCGTGCGCTTCACTAGCCAACACCCGTAACAGAATAGCAGACCAAAACAGTATTATTTTCAGCTGCGTTTTTTTTTCTTTCTGTTTATTTTATTTTTTTCCTCTCCCAGAATGGCCTTGCCAGCCGCCGTCCAACTCCTGTGCCTCGAGCAGAAGGACCGTTCGCTGGAGGACCATACAAGGGACATTCTCGATCTGGCGTGCCTTACACACTTCCCGGACCGCTCGCTCTGTGTTTTTTACATCACCAACCTGAGCGAGCAGTGTAAGCTGGAGAATAATGGACTGTTTTTCTTCATCAGCCCATCAGAGGAGGATATCTCCAGCCCCACTCCCGAATCAGAGACCAGCCAGCCGTCACCCCGATCTACGGAGATACTGCCTGAGCCCACTGCAGACAGAGAGCCTGAGCCCGCTGTGACTGAGCCTCTACCATCCTCTGACCATGTGTGTGAGCCGGCAACATCGTCCGTCGTCGAGAGAGTTTTGGTGGTGTTTGAGGTCTTGGAGGGAAAACCTTCCCAGACTCCTACGACTGAGGGTGGGCTACAACTGGTTTCTGGGAGTATTGAAGAGGAACTTAGGGACGTCTTGCAGATGGACCTCATTGACTGGTTTGGAGAAGTACAAACCTGTGCTCCCGAATCTCCTGTGTCTCCACTGGTTCCCTCCAGCCCTGAATCTCCTGTGTCTCCGCTGGTTCCGTCCATCCCTGAATCTCCTGTGTCTCCGCTGGTTCCGTCCAGCTCAAGTCCTCCTGTGTTCCCTCCCAGCCTCCCTCTCCCGCATCCTCTCAAATCAGCTAGTTCCTCACCTCCATCTCTGCTGATGCCTGTCAGTCCCTCAGTTCACCCTCAGTCAGCGCCTGCTATGCGCTCTGTTCCGCCGCCTCGGGACTTCCAGTCTCCAGCTCCGCCCAGACATGCGGATCCCCTGTCTCCACATCCAGCGTCCGAGCCTTGGACTACACCTCGGTCCTCCAAACCAATCGGCTTCACCTCGGCTCCTAGCTCCCTCGTCTCCACCGTTGCCCATCATCCCACTGGCTCCACCAGGCTCCCTCGTCCCTCCGGCTCCGCCTTGGTCAGTTGTCGACCATCCGCCGCCTTGGGACTCCACTCCTCTGGCTTTGCCTCGTCACTCCATCCCTCCGGCTCTGTCAGGCTCTACCTTCATCCTCAGTCGCACCAGCTCCACCACGGTCTTCCGGATCCCCGCCTCAGTCCCCTCTGAGTCTTCAGCTCCGCCTTGGACCTCTGGATCCTCAGTTCCGCCCCAGCTCTCCGTCTGCCCTGTTCCACCTGAGTCTCCACCTCCAGCTGCTCAGTCTCCATCAGTCGGCCCCCTGGTATCATCGGCCTGTTCTCCACCATGGCTCCTCTCGCCGTCGACTCCGCCGTGGGCCGCCATCCTGACTGGCCTCTGGATTACCACCTGGCTCCTCCCACCCTCCACTCCCCCTTGGACTGACTTTTGGTTTTGCCCCTTTCCCATTGCCTGCCCTGCTCCATGCCCACCTCCAGAACCCCACCCTCCCTCCTCTGTTGGACTATATTTGTTGGCGCGGGGATGCGCCATTCCGGGAGGGGGCATTATGTCACATGTTGACCCAGTTTCCTCAGTTCCCTTATTGGTTAATTAGCTCCACACCTGTTTCTGTTCTCCCTTGATTACGTTGATTATTTAAAGCCTGTGTTCTCCCACCACTCTTTATCTGCTATTACATTTATACGTTTGTATTATGTGTTATGCTACTTGAATTCAGTGATGTCATCATCCAGCTCAATTTAGTTTAAATGGTATCTGTGCAATCAAGTCAATGATATTGCTGGAAATTAGGTGTCCTCAACTGAGGCATCAGCTGCAAGGAACCAAAACTCCATTGGTCACAGAATGGAGAAAAAAAACATTGAGAGAAACTAGGCTCAGTCGGTGGGCCAGTTCTCCTCTGGCCAGACAAACCAGCAGCAAAGCCAGATTGTGCAGAGGATCTGGTTCCTGTGGTCAAGTCAAGTCACCTTTATTTATATAGTGCTTTTACCAATACAGATTGTGTCAAAGCACTTAACAGTATCAAATTGGAGGACAGAGTGTCAGTAATACTGCCCTCCGGTAGGCGTTTCAGGTGCCTCTGGACCAGGACCAGCAGACTAAAGAACAGTTTCTTCCCCAGAGCTGTCTCTTTACTGAACTCTAACCCCCGTTGATCCACTTCCTCATATATTATTAACTCTTCTCTCCTACCTCACATCTGCCTTATTTGCACTACTGAATGTAAATTTTTATTACAGTAACAACTGTTTACTTTTGTATCTTGCACTACCATACCTAAATTGGACTATGCTCATTTGCACCGCCGACTGTTGTTTACATTATCAATGTTTACATTAACATTTTGCACCGTATGTCTAATTGTAATATGCAATCACTTCCACTGCACTTTTACACCTTGTTTTTAGTAATAGTCATCTGTATATATATTATATTGATAGTACATATCACCTGTAAATTCTGTTTATAGTAATAGCCATCTGTATATTTATTCACTATACATATATTCAGTACATATCCTTGTCCTGCACTTATTCAACCATTGTATATACTGCACTTGCTGCTATTGCACTTCTGGTTAGACCTAAACTGCATTTCGTTTCCCTGTACCTGTACTTGTGTAATGACAATAAAGTTGAATCTAATCTAATCTAATCTAATCTAATATATAATGATAAGATTAAACACTCAATTTTCAGTTAAAGGCATTTCATTATTGAATTCAGAGATGTCATTGTCTAGCTCCGTTTAGTTTAAATAGTATCTGTGCAATCAAATCGGCGATAATTGCTAGAAATTAGGTGTCCCCAACTGAACAAGCCAGAGGTGACGGTGGCAAGGAACCAAAGCTCCCTCTGTGACAGAATAAAGAGAAAAAAACCTTGGGAGAAACCAGGGTCAGTCGGGGGGCCAGTTCTCCTCTGACCAGACAAAACCCACAGTTCAAAAGTTTCAAGTTCTACCAATATTAGTATTATGTAGTTAGGTATTTTATTATATTTTTAGTTATTTTTTTTTTTTTTAGTTTTATTGTATTTTAATTGAGGTCTCTGGGGGTCATCTGGGGGTCATCTGGGTGTCCTGGTCTCCGCTGACGATCAGGGCTGCAGACATCATCTTTTGGTGCTGATCCACCATCTGATCATAGGAAAGAAACAGACAAATATTAGCGTAGATGCCATTCTACTTACGATGTAACGAGTACATTGTGTGTTATGGGAAGTATTCCCAGTTCCGGTTGATCGACTTAATGCAGCCTAACAATCCTTTAATGGATTTGAATAATAGAAGTATATTAGTGTGTTATGTGTACGCCAGGATAAAGAGATGGATCTTAAATCTAGATTTAAAATGACAGAGTGTGTCTGCCTCCCGAACAGTGTTAGGTAGATTGTTCCAGAGTTTGGGTGCTAAATAGGAAAAGGATCTGCCGCCCGCAGTCAATTTTGATATTCTAGGTATTATCAAACGGCCAGAGTTTTGAGAACGCAGCGGACGTGGAGGACTATAATGCAATAAGAGCTCACTCAAATACTGAGCAGCTAAACCATTCAGGGCTTTATAAGTAATTAATAAGATTTTAAAATCTATCCGATGTTTGATAGGGAGCCAGTGCAGTGTTGACAGAACCGGGCTAATATGGTCATATTTCCTGGTTCTAGTAAGGACTCTAGCGGCTGCATTTTGGACCAACTGTAGTTTGCTGATCAAGCGTGCAGAACAACCACCCAATAAAGCATTACAATAGTCTAACCTTGAGGTCATAAACGCATGAACTAACATGCGTTTTAAAAAACGCAGTTTTACAGATGCTAGAAACATGGCTTTCAAATGAAAGATTGCTATCGAACAGCACACCTAGTTCCTGACTGATGAAGAAGAATTGACAGAGCAGCCATCAAGTGTTAGATAATGTTCTAGGCTGTTACATGTGGGGTTTTTAGGTCCGATAATTAACACCTCTGTTTTTTCAGAATTTAGCAGTAAAAAATTACTCGTCATCCAGTTTTTTTTATATCGACTATGCATTCCGTTAGTTTCTCAATTTGGTGTGTTTCACCGGGCCGCGAAGAAATATAGAGCTGAGTATCATCAGCATAACAGTGAAAGCTAACACCATGTCTCCTGATAATATCTCCCAAGGGTAACATGTAAAGCGTGAAACGTAACGGCCCTAGGACTGAGCCTTGAGGTACTCCATACTGCAATTGTGATCGATATGATACCTCTTCATTCACTGCTACGAACTGATGGCGGTCAGATAAGTATGATTTGAACCATGCTAAGGCGCTTCCACTAATGCCAACAAAATTTTGTAGTCTATTCAAAAGAATGTTGTGGTTGATAGTGTCGAACACAGCGCTAAGATCCAGTAGAACTAATAAAGAGATACAACCACGGTCAGATGATAGAAGCAGGTCATTTGTAACTCTAATGAGAGCAGTCTCAGTACTATGACGGTCTAAATCCTGACTGGAATTCCTCACAGATATCATTTTTCTCTAAGAAGGAATATAATTGTGAGGATACTACCTTTTATACTATCTTTGACAGAAAAGTGAGATTTGAGATCGGTCTGTAATTAACTAGGTCTTTGGGGTCAAGTTGTGTTTTTTTAATGAGAGGCTTAATAACAGCCGATTTGAAGGTTTTGGGGACATATCCTAATGACAATGATGAATTGATAATAGCCAAAAGATGATCTATGACTTCTGGAAGCAGCTCTTTTAATAGTTTAGATGGAATCGGGTCTAACATACATGTTGTTGGTTTAGATGATTTAACAAGTATATACAATTCTTCCTCTCCTACAGTAGAGAATGAATGGAATTGTTCCTCAGGCAATCTATAGTGTGCTATCTGATGCGATACTGTAGCTGACAGCTGCAAGGATACAATTTTATCTCTGATAGTATCGATCTTGGAAGTAAAATAGTTCATAAAGTCATTACTGCTATGCTCTTGGGAAATGCCAACGCCTGTTGACGCTTTATTTTTCGTTAATTTAGTCACTGTATTGAATAAATACAGAGGGTTATGTTTGTTTACTTCTAGAAGAGACGAAAAGTAATCAGATCTAGCAGTTTTTAATGCTGTTCTGTAGGATAGGGTACTTTCCCGCCAAGCTAAACAAAATACCTCTAATTTAGTTTTCCTCCAGATGTGCTCCATTTTCCGGGCTGCTCTCTTTAGGGCGCGAGTGTGCTCATTATACCACGGTGTTGGACTCTTATCCTTAATCTTCCTCAAGTGTAAAGGAGCAACCGCATCTAAAGTGCTAGAAAAGAGAGAGTCCATAGTTCCTGTTACATCATCAAGTTGTTCTGAGCTATGGGATACACTGAGGAACTGAGATAAGTCAGGAAGATTATTTATAAAGCAGTCTTTTGTGGTAGAGGTAATGGTTCTACCATATTTGTAACAAGAAGTTGGCTTTACAGCTTTAGCTATATGGAATATACAGGAGACTAGATAATGATCTGAGATATCATCGCTCTGCTGCAAAATTTCAACCCCATTAACATCAATTCCATGTGACAGTATTAAATCTAGAGTATGATTTCGACAATGAGTAGGTCCTGACACATGTTGTTTAACACCAATAGAGTTTAGAATGTCTATAAATGCTGATCCCAACAAATCTATCAACATGGATATTAAAATCACCAACAATTAGGACTTTATCTGCAGTCAGCACTAACTCTGATAGAAAATCAGAAAATTATTTAATAAAGTCTGTATGGTGCCCTGGTGGCCTGTATACAGTAGCCAGTACAAACATCACAGGGGATTTATCATTAATACTTGTTTCTTTGGATAACATTATATGGAGCACCATTACTTCAAACGAATTATACTTGAAACCCGACCTCTGAGAGATACTGAAAATATTTCTATAAATTGTAGCAACACCTCCCCCTTTACCTTTTGGATGCGGTTCATGTTTGTAACAGTAATCTTGGGTTGTAGACTCGTTTAAAGTAATGTAATCATCTTGTTTTAGCCAGGTTTCTGTCAGACAAAGCACATCTAGTTTATGGTCAGTGAACATATCATTTACAAAAAGTGCTTTTGAAGAAAGGGATCTAATATTCAATAAGCCAAGCTTTATCATGTCTTTATCTGTATTATATCGTTTTTTTATTTGTTGAACATCAATTAAATTGTTACTATTACTTTGGTCTTGTCCCGATGGACGTCTAGGAGACAAGGTCTTCACTGGGGATCTTTCTCTGGTACTTATCTAGTTGTCCACTGACATTCAGGGCTGTAGAGGTCAGCTCTAGGTCCTGATCCACCATCTGGGCTGGACACGGACTGGATCCGGGTGACTGCAGTGACCATCTGATCTGGAACAGACTGGATCTGGTGGCTACGGTGACCTCGAAATAAGAAAGAAATAGACTAATATTAGCGTAGATGCCATTTTTCTAACGATGTAACAAGTACATCGGCTGTTATGGGAAGTGTTCCCGGTTCTGGTTGACCTAATTAATGCAGAATAACAATCCTTTAACGGATTTGAATATTAGAAATGTGTAAGTGTTTTATGTGTAAGCCAGGTTAACATCTCTGTATTTTTTTTTTTCAGAATTTAGCAGTAAGAAATGACTCGTCATCCAGTTTTTTTATATCAGCTATGCATTCTGTTAGTTTTTCAAATTGGTATGTTTCACCGGGCCATGAAGAAATATGGAGCTTAGTATCATTAGCATAACAGTGAAAGCTAACACCGTGTTTCCTGATGATATTTCCTAAGAGTAACATTTAAAGCGTGAAAAATAACAGCCCTAATACTGAGCCTTGATGTACTCCATACTGCACTTGTGATCGATATGATACCTCTTCATTCACTGCTACGAATTGATGGCGGTCAGGTAAGTATGATATTTAACCATGCTAATGCACTTCCACTAATGCCAGCAAAGTGTTCTAGCCTATTCAAAGGAATGTTGAGGTCGATAGTGTCGAACTCAGTGCTAAGATTCAGTAGCCCTAATAGAGAGATACAGCCACGATCAGATGATAAGAGCAGGTCATTTTTAATGAGAGGCTTAATAATAGCCAGTTTGAAGGTTTAGGGGACATATCCTAATGACAATGGCAAATTAATAATAGTCAGAAAAGGATCTATGACTTCTGAAAGCACCTCTTTTAGGAGCTTAGGCAAAGCAAGGCAAGTTTATTTATATAGCACATTTCATACACAGTGGTAATTCAAAGTGCTTTACATAAAAGGAAGTGAAATAGTCATTAAAATAATAATAAGAAATTAAAAATAATAATAATCACAACCAGAGTTAATTTCGTCAACGAAGACGACGACGAAAAATATTCGTTAACGAACCTTTTTTCTGTGACTAAGACTAGACGTTGACGAGCTAAAAATAATATCTGATGATAAAAACTATGACGAAATTTATGCCGCGTCTTCGTTAACGAGACAAGACGGGACTAAAATGTTATTTGAGGACTACCTGACATTCAAAATACATCCTATAGGCTAAGTTAACTGTCTTGTCTTTCAAAATGTGTGTCCCTGTCATTGGATTACAATCAGATGAGGGGCGTTCGTATATCTAGTCTCAGTATGGCAGCTGCGGACGGATTGGCTACCAAAACGCAAACTAGTGATCTGAAACAATGGCCTCAGCACCTGAAGGGTTAGCAATAGGGTGACCAGACCATCCCGTTTTTCCCGGCAGTCACAATTCGTTGCTGATTAACTTAAAGTTAGTGAAGGCGGGATAGGCGGAATCGTGCTGATACAAGCGCGTTCTCTCTCTCTCGCGCACGCTCCACTTCTTCAGTTCTCATACAGCGCGCGATCAGTTCTCGGTACTCGGTACTCGGTACTCAAATACATACACAGCAGTCCAAATGTCTATTGTGTACTAGAATATCTTACGAAAATACAGTCGGATATGGCTTAAGTGAGCGTAAACAGGTGGGTGAAAACTGAATGTGTGTCAGTATTACATGCATCCGTTTTAAATGGACAGCATTCCTATTAAATACCTATATGTGTCATTAATGTTAACCAACGATTAAAAATATTAAATATTAAATAAATGTATACTTGTCATGGTGACAATACTGACAATACTACTGTATCTGAAAAATGAGTTTAATTTGTGTATCTACCAAAAATTGAATATTTATTCCAGTTTTTCCAGATTCAATCCTTGATTCAAATTTCTCATAAGCTTAATTGATTTAAAGAGAGATTAATTAATGACTATTTTTGTTTGAAGACTACATATAAAATGGCTACCAAAATAAATGTTGGTAACTGCAGTTTGACTAAAAGTAATGACTAAAAGTTGACAAAAATGCAATGACTTTTCGTCGACTAAAACTAGACTAAAACTATGAAAGACTCAAATGACTAAAATGTGACTAAGACTATTAAGCATTTTCGTCTCATGATAAAGACTAAGACTAATTCAAAAATGCCTGCCAAAATTAACACTGATCACAACAATAAAAACAAAGTGATTTAAAAATTGATTTTAAAAGAATTTAAAACATTTAAGAATAGAAAGTGATTATACATAGTGCAATCAGTTTGGACGTAGCACAGTGCTCATTCAACAAATGCACAGCTAAACAGATGAGTTTTGAGTCTGGATTTAAAAGTGGCTAATGTTTTAGCACATCTGATCTCTTCTGGAAGCTGATTCCAACTGCAGGCGGCATAATAGCTAAAAGTGGACTCCCCTTGTTTTGTGTGAACCCTTGGTATTTCTAACTGAGTCGATCCTAATGATCTGAGTGGTCTGTTAGGTTTATATTCAGTGAGCATATCTCCAATCTATTTAGGTCCTAGGCCATTTAGAGATTTATAAACGAGTAAAAGTACTTTAAAATCAATCCTAAATGTAACTGGGAGCCAGTGTAAGGACCCGAGGACTGGTGTAATATGCTCAAATTTTCTGGTTCTAGTCAGAATCCTGGCAGCAGCGTTCTGGATGAGCTGCAGCTGTCTAATGGTCTTCTTTGGAAGGCCGGTGAGGAGACCATTACAATAATCCACCCTGCTGGTGATGAAGGCATGAACAAGTTTCTCCAAGTCTTGACTGGAAACAAAACATCTAATTCTTGCAATGTTTTTGAGATGATAGTATGCAGATTTAGTTAATGCTTTGACATGACTACTAAAACTAAGGTCTGTCTCCAGAAACACCCCACGATTTTTGACTTGGTTTTTAGTTGATTGACCCCTAGAGTCAAGGTATGCATTCACCTTGATAACTTCATCTTTGTTTCCAAATGCAATGACTTCAGTTTTCTCCTTATTTAACTGAAGAAAGTTCTGGGACATCCAACAGTTTATTCATCAATGCATTGGCAGAGGGAGTCAATGGGGCTGCAGTCATTTGGAGATAAGGCTAGGTAAATCTGCATATCATCAGCATAGCTGAGTATATAGGAGAGTATTTTGGAGGCCTGTAAATAATGATAAACAGAATGCATGGAGCACCTTTCAGCACAATACCTAGATATTCAAAGGACAAATACTGACCAAATGACACTTGCTTGCATTGATAAACATCTTTAAATAGAGCAGCTACACCTCCACCTCTCCTAGCAGTCCTGCAGACACTTGTAAAGTTAAAGTTAGGAGGGGCTGTTTCATTGAGGACTGTTGCACTGCAGCTGTCTTCAAGCCATGTTTCATTTAGAAAATCCAGGTTGTTTGTGGTTATAAGATCATTGATCAGAAATGATTTATTTTTTAGTGAACGAATGTTTAAAAATGCTAACTTGATGGAATTACATTTGGTCTCTACAGCAATCTCAGATTGACGCATTATAGGCCGCAGATTAGATGGATCAGCCATACGGCTTGAGAAGGCCTCAGACTTTCTATCACGTGATAAAACAGAAATATAGAAGGCTACAGGAACACTGGGTTCCCGCATGTTCTGTAAACATTTGTGAGTGTTGCTGCTAATATAGTGCGGACCCGACACATATCAATGAGAGCTGTTATCAGTTGCTTTTGGTTCACCTACAGCCGATGGAGGAGGGTTTGGGCCCTGGCGTTGTGGTAGCGGTCGAAGAGCTCTCACAGGAGGAGGAGGGAGAGCTGGGCCTGCTGTCTTTGGTGGTTGTGGGGCCCGCCGTTTTTTTAGTTGATATCTGGGGGCTTGCAGCGAACGAGTGGGAGAGTTTGGTCCCAGCATACACCAGTTCCTCCATTTTCTGTGAGAAGCTTAGAAGTGGAGATTCTGGAGAGAGGGATAGTGTCTGGTGAGATGGGCTCTGGCTCTGGTGTTTCCGGTGGCTGTGAAATGCTGTCCTGGCTTCCCTGGCTGTTTTCCAGATAGTTGTCCTTGGGTGCTGAGTCTTGGAGCGGTTGTAGTACGTCACAGTCTGTCTGTGAAGAGCTCGTTGGGCAGGGCTCAGCTGAGATAGTTTCCATGAGGAAAGTTTGTTTTGGCTGCATGGTGTACATTTGGGGATTCCTCACCCACATTCATTAATGCTTCAAATTGGTTCTCAAGATGTATAGGGGGTTGTAGAATGCCCGTGCTTACAAGTCTTGTCATAGCCGTATCTGGGGTAGAGGATGCTATGGCAGCAATACGAGATACTCGTGACAATCTGATGTCTCGAGTGCCTTTGGGTCTCGCTCCCTGTTTGTGCCATTGATTAGTCTGTCGATCAGCTTGTTCTTCTACACTTTGTATAAACTGTTGAGATTCACTAGATTCACAGGACTCACCGGCTGTATGCTGAGGGGGTCCGTGATGACGATCTGCTGTGTGTTCCACCTGTTTTGGAGGTCCAGCAAGTAACTTTGTTTCAAGAACCGCAATCCTTTGTAGAAGTCTGTGGCAGTTCATGCAGCAAGTAGATTCCACAAGGGGGATTTTCTTTCCCGTCTGTTTGAATGTAGGCAGCTGTGTTTTCCCGTCTCCGGAATGTAAACTGCTGGCAGTGAGAGGCAAAGAGTCTCCTTTTTCTAAAAACTGTGTTGTTTGAGAACTGTGCTGATATGCTGAAGTTAAAATCTTAGAGAAATCTGAGAAAAGTGCATAAATAGGGAGCGAAGCGCAGAGCAATAAGCAGGAGTGTCCGAACAGTAGCGAAGCCGGAAGCGAAGGATGAAATAGGGTCTAACGCCGGTTTCACACTGCATGCGTAAGCAGGGTGTAAGCAGCGAGTATTTTTTTCGGCGCCCATGTTAACAGATTAGAACATTCACACTGCACGCAGAGGCGGCGCGGCAGCAGTGGCAGTGTCGCGATAGTTTCGGTGCCGAGTCTATTTTTGCTGCGCCACTTACACTGAATTAAAGCCACAGTGCATTTTTTTTTTTTTTTTTTTTATCAAAATTGACCTGACACATTTCACCGTAAAATCATGTGAGGTGTTTCGTGTTTCACAATCACGGGGTAAAAGGTACACTGTATTAATAAATACTTTAGCTAAAAAAAATGTGTTAATAAATCCAGAGGCGGACAAAGTACACAACTTCCTTACTTGAGTGAAAGTACAGATACTACTGGTCAAATATTACTTCACTACAAGTGAAAGTTGTAAAGACAGATTTTCACTTAAGTGAAAGTACGGAAGTACATGTTTTTAAAAGTACTTAAGTATCAAAAGTAAAAGTAAATGCATTGTCGTATTGTTTTATATTTACAATACCATATGCCACTAATGCAACCTACTGAATACACTGATTAGCTTGTATTATCTTTGGAATTAAGAGCTTTTATGTTACAAAACATATTAAAAGGGAACTGAAAGAATATAATCATCTTTATTTTTATCTAACACTCCTAACTGCTACATTGAACTCATTTTAATACTTGTTTAAAAGTTACAAAGTTCTTTTACAAAGAGATATTGAAGTCTATGATATGGTTCATTTTATGCCGAGTTCACACTGCACGATTTTCAAACTCGTCGGATCGCTGTTGTTTTCACACTGCGTGACTATCTGGGCTAGTAATTACTATAGTGAGATAATAGTAAATTTGTGGATACTGTGATTTTACTGCAAATGCCATAGTTATGGTTACTATAGTAAAAACATGGTTAATTTTCCAAAGGGCTTTAATGAGTTAACACATGCCTTTTTAGAGCGCTTTTAGCTGCGCAGTAGTGCGGACGTTTACATTAGTTTATGCTGAGTTCACACTGCACGATCTTAGCCCGATGTTTCACTCGACGACAGGTTTTGATAAATCGCCGACAAATGCCCTATATCGGAGGCAAATCGGAGCTCGTTCACGCGAGTGACAATCGCGCAGTGTGAATTATCAACGACGCAATATGAGGGAATCGCCGACACGTCGCCGACATCCGCGAAATATTTGGCATGCTAAATATCTGGAGCTGTCGGCGATTCACAGTGCTGCTGTGTGCAATGATTTCTGACTGAAAACTACATCGCGATGACCTTCAGCCAATGAGAGATAAAGATACAGGGTAAGTTCAGTGAGGCGTTATAGACCATATCAGTATTTTAATATAAATTATATCATACAGAAACAAGCACAAACGCTTGACCAGCCGCAACATCAGCTTAACAGTTACTGCAAAATTATTATTTACCACTCTTTGCACAACACAGTTTTTCTTTTTGTAGCTGGAAATCAGCACACAGACAATTTGCTGGCTATATTTTTTAAATACTTCCAGTCTTGCTCAAGAACAACGGCCTGACGCACACAAAGTTCTCGCGTTATTTTCTTATCACTTCTCGCGTGGGTTTTGTTGTGAAACGTAGTTTGCGGATCAGACAGAGTTGTCGGCGATTCTTCCTATTGTGAAATCGTGCAATGTGAAAGCCCCTGTCGCCGATCCATCGTGCAATGTGAACACAGCAGCGACTGAATGCTACCCCAGATAGTCATGCAGTGTGAAAACAACAGCGATCCGATGAGTTTGAAAATCGTGTAGTGTGAACTCGGCATTAGTGGAGAAGATCCCGAGGTTGCCAGATTTGCATAAAAAATATCAGCCAAATGTCCATTCAAAGCTCGGCGGAAAACTGCAGGCTTAGAAATACTGTAACACTTGGCAACACAGGAAGGTCCAGGCAGATCGCAGGCCGGATTTTCAGTGAATTTGAAAATGCACACACTGTAAAAACTGCTACATATAACGACTTTCTACTTGGGGACTTTGATATAAATGTAGTTGAGTAAAAAGTACGATATTTGTCTTTCAAATGTAGTGAAGTTAAAGTCGCAAGTTTCCAGAAAAAATAATACTCGAGTAAAGTACAGATACTCAAAAAGTGTACTTAAGTACAATACTCAAGTAAATTTACTTTGTTACTGTCCGCCTCTGAATAAATCAATTGTTCAAATCAATCAATTTAGCAAAGTTTGTATGAGGCTATTTTCTGCTTATTTTGATAAATAATGTTCAATATATACTGTCATTTAAAATGTTAATATAAAAATATATTTTAAAATACAGAAACAAAATAAAAAGTAAAGATTCTGAAAGCATTGAAGGAGATCCCATAAATTAATATAGATTTACAGTAGTAACAACAAATTTTATTTTATTATTAGGGATGCATCGATCCGATACACAGGATCGGTATCGGCTCCGATACAGTCATTTTCTGCGGATCGGGTACCGGTGAGACGAGACCGATCCAAATCCGATATTGTGTGTATACTATTCTGTGTTATTGTTAAGCCTCACGATAGCACAAAAACATTATAAAGCACCATAAAGTCAAAGTCAAAATGTTCTGAAGCCGGTCCATAGTTTAATGTGAGGTACAGATGAATATTTAAGTCGTTAAACTAAAGTTCATGTAAACTCTTCTCTCCGCTGTGGCTGTCTGTCATCCTCTGTTCAGCGTCAAACTGCGTGTCACGTTCGGTTACGACAGTCAAGATGACTAAACTCTCTCCAAGAGCACACAATAACTAAAATTTAAAACTGTTAAAAGAAAAGGCTCAATAAACTACTGCACAGATTTAATAAGCTACACATCAATATACATTTCCTTTGTGCTTTGAAGTTCTCTATCCGGAACTGCGCGCTGTGACTCCGTGCTGCTTCAAGCGCGTCATTCTACGCACGGCATGCGCATAAGTGCTTTGTGTCGCTCTCTATTGGAGCTTTTCATATTATAATACTTTTGCGCAATGAAAGATTATTTATTGCTTTTCTTGTTCTGTCCTATCAAGGCTATTAATAATCTAATGTATAGCACAGTAATGGAGGAGGCAGCAACATATGATAGATAGGACTCCTCTATCATATGTTGCTGCCTTCATACTGTGCTATACATTTAAAAGGAATGTTTTTTTTTTAAATTTGTAGTTTATATTTATAAATAAAAACATTTACTTGTTTTCATTAATGTGTTTTACAACAATACAAAGAGCAATATGTAACATTTTACCAGGTTTAGTCCTTCACATATTCACTTTTATTTGTTCCTCACTAAATAATATTATTTCACTAAATGTTTAGATTTGATCAAATTGTGCACTCATGATTTTTCTAGAATAACTTTTGCTGCTAAATTATCCACTAACCTAGTTTATAATAGCCTAGTATGTTTGTCATAGATTATGAATGGGCCTGTTTACACCTGGTCATTTCGTGCGTTTTAGCTGATCGGATATCTAGGCTATCTGATTTGTTAAAACATATTTACACTTGGCCACATAAATGTGTCATCGCAAAACGGATATAAATCCGATCTTCAATTCCCGCGCTATATCTAAATTTAACGAAATTCACATCAACGAAATCAAAAGCGCTGCATTTTATTAATTATCAGCTCATTTCGAGATCAAAGACTGCAATAGGAGAGCGTGCGGCATCTGCACTGGAAAGTTTGCCTTACTACTTTTAATGAAGATAATTGTGTGTTGACCATCTGCATCTTACTTCTAAGTTTCTAAATTTAACTTTCAGTTTCATTCGCAGCAGTTTGCGTGTCGGCTTTCTGATGCTCAGCTACTCATCCGCTGTGATGCTTGTTGCATTAGCGCAGTCATATCTGACTGTAACACGGTCTCACACATTTATCATTTTTTACAATGTGGGAGGAGTAAAATTTACACATGTGGTTTCAACAACCAGATGCATTTATACATGTCCAGTTTTGTCTGGAATGCGGCCCAGACCACCTCCTGAAGTGGTTTGAGCAATCGGATTTAACCCCTATATTTTTTTATATTATTTTTCATTAAAATGAAGTTGTCTAGTAGATTGTGTTTAACACACAAAAGAATGACACAGAAGTATAGAAATTCTACATTGATGAGAAAAAAGAAAAAAAAAACTGTGCTGGTATCGGATTGGCCGATACTCAGAATTTTCTGGATCGGATCAGATTTGAAAAAATGGTATCGTTGCATCCCTATTTATTATATGATATGATTAATATTGTTTTTAAATATGATGGTTTCATTATAAACATGGTGATTATCTCTAAGGTGGACACCCAACATAATAGGCTATATGATACCATGAACCATGTTATGTCAACAGTTGGAAAAGTCAGCCATCTATTAATTATCATGTTAATTATTGTGCCTTTCGCCCCACCAGCAGGGGTGCTTTTTAGCCTAAATACAATACTTTTACATATTCTTTTATTTATTGAAAAACTGTTGCTTTAATTTATTAAGAAGACCTTTGTCTACAAATATATTCAATAATTTTAGCGATTCTCATTTTCTACTTAAATCTACAACATTAAAAAACAAAACAAAAAACCATCAAATATGAGAATGAACTACACGAAATCATGTCAAAGCACATGACAGACAGCTGTCAGATAACACCTAAAAAGCGTGACCGAATGAACGATACTTGTCTGTATTTGCAGTACACAAGCTGCGGTTCAGCTGCTCATGCTCTGCATACGCACCGCTTCTGCGCTGCCTCTGCTTTGCTTATGCGTGCGATGTGAAACCGACGTAACTGTCACAATCTCTAGCTGGAGTGCCCACAAGCTCCGCTAGATGGCACCCCATCCTGTACCCTTTTCCACTCACCCCGGACTTCATTTGCCATAACCCTCTGCCTGGACACGTCATCAATTGAAGTCACCCATCTCATCAGATCTCATCACCAATTCACAACTGTCTCACATTAGAAGGACTTTAAAAGTGGCACACTCACTCTTTGACTTTGCTAGTGATTGAATGTTTGTATGTATGTTTTCCTAATTTCCCGTGAGTTCCTTGTTTTCCAAGTTTCCTAATTAGCCCTATTGTTTTAATTGCTCTTTGAGAGACTTTATGGACTATGCCTTGATTCTAAGTGGCTCTGCATTTACTGTGGGTGTCATGGGGGAGGAACATGGCCCTCCTGCACTATCTGTCCTTCCAGAGACTTTTGATAAGTTTGTTACTAACTCAAAGACTGTTCAAAAAATGGCCGCCGTTCCAGAGCCTGCTCATGTCAAGCCTGCCAAGCCAGAGCCTGCTCACGTCAGGCTTACCAAGCCAGAGCCTGCTCACTTCAAGCCTGCTAAGCCAGAACCTGCTCACGTCAAACCTGCTAAACCAGAGCCTGCTCACGTCAAGCCTGTCAAGCCAGAGCCTGCTCACCTTAAGCCTGCCAAGTCAGAGCCTGTTCACGTCTCAGCTGATCTTTCAGAGTCAAGTCAATTCAGCACTGATCTTCCTGAGTCAAGTCAAGTCACACCTTCTCTTCCAGAGTCTCGTCATGTCACAGCTGATTGTCCAGAGTCACCATCGCCCCAAACCAGCTCACTGTAACCCTCCTATCCTTGAATTGATTCCCCTGTCTGCAACGCTTCCTTTAATGGGATTCGCTTTATGGTGTATCTGGGCCGTGTACACCACTGCAGAGACTCTAGAATGCTCGTTCTGGTCTGAACCAGCCATGGAGGCTGATTGTGAACTGTCTTTCCATCTAGTCACAACTAATGAATCTGATTTTGAACTGCTTTAGTGATCTCCGACTGGCGAAGTCGAACATCATTAGCACCGATGTGGACAACAATCTTACTGAATTTACATTTAGCATTAGTCAGCACTTTTAAATTTGCCAAGATGTCAGGCGCTCTGGCTCCTGGTAAACAATGGACTATGGGGGCTGGTGTCTCTATTTTCATGAATAGAAAAGCGAATGGAACCGCGAGTGACAAGCTAACTGGCTAACGAGCTGCACTCGCGGTTTTAAAAGTGAACGATCAAATAAGTTAGATTAGTTTGAAAGATAACACCAGAAATATGGTGGGAATTAAGTTATATATTATCACTTTAGACAAAAGGTAGTGAAAGTAAGGTAGAGATTCAATAAAAAGCGGAGGTACACAGAGCTACAATCTCAAACCTCTCAGCAGCACAACAGACTGAAGCAATCGATCAGAGCAATGATCGCTCTCAAAAAGAGAGTTCACTGCATTCACTGTCAATGGAGCCGCGAGTCTGAGTCTGATGTTGAATCATCTATCTGTCCAGTTTCTATTAATGGGTGAATCGTCTGTCTATTCAGCTTCAATCACTGAACTGTCTGCCAATCTATTATCAATCAATGCTTTTGATTTTGAATTGATCATCTGTCCGGATTCAGTTACTGATGTCAGTTATGAGAAGTCTACCTGTCCTGTTTCAGTCACTGCATCCAATTGTGAACTGTCTGTTGGTTTAAATTCTGCAGTTGAATCTGATTCTGAATTATCTGTCTGTCCAGTTCTAGCCAATGAGCCTGAGTGTGAGCAGTTTGTTTGTCCTGTTTCCAGTAATGGGTCTGGTATTGAGCGGTCTGTCTGTCCAGCCACTCTTATCAAGGAGACTGTTGATAAGCTCATTGTATTTCCTGCTCCGAACCTTGGGGCCGTAGATTTTCTCTGTGTTTCAGCTTCTTTGATAATCTCTATCTGACTGTGGTGGTCTTTGTCTCCGCCTGCTCCACCGTGGTGGTCTTCTGTTCTGTCTGTTCCGCCGTGGTCATCAACTCCGTCGGCTCCACCCTGGCTCCCTGCTCTGCCGGCTCCACCCTTCTAATAAAGCCTGCACATCACTCCGTTGTCACCTCCTTCGTTACACTAACATACATGTTGTTGGTTTAGATGATATAACAAGTTTATACAGTTCTTCCTCTCCTATAGTAGAGAATGAGTGTAATTGTTCTTCTGGGGATATATAGCACACTATTTAATGTGATACTGTCCTTAGTCTGCTTGTCTTCAGAAAACTGTTTGCGGTCTTTCTTGTGCATCATCTTTAGAAGAGGCTTCCTTCTGGGACGACCAATTTGATGCAGTGTGCAGCGTATGGTCTGAGCACTGACAGGCTGATCCCCCACCCCTTCAACCTCTGCAGCAATGCTGGCAGCACTCATACGTCTATTTCCCAAACATAACCTCTGGATATGACTCTGAGCATGTGCACCCAACTTCTTTGGTTGACCATAGTGAGGCCTGTTCTGAGTGGAACCTGTCCTGTTAAACCGCTGTATGGTGTTGCAGCTCAGTTTCAGGGTCTTGGTAATCTTCTTAAAGCCTACGCCATCTTTATGTAGAGCAACAATTAGGTAGAGCAACAATCCTCAGAGAGTTCTTAGCCATGAGGTGCCATGTTGGATTTCCAGTGACCAGTATGAGAGAGTGAGAGCGATAATACCAAATTTAACACACCTGCTCCCCATTCACACCTGAGACCTTGTGACAATAACGAGTCACATGACACCGGGGAAAGAAAATGGCTAATTACGCCCAATTTGGACATTTTCACTTAGGGATGTACTCACTTTTATGGCTAGCGGTTTGGACATTAATGGCTGTGTGTTGAGTTATTTTGAGGGGACAGCAAATTTACACTGTTATACAAGCTGTACACTCACTACTTTACATTGTAGCGAAGTGTAATTTCTTCAGTGTTGTCACATGAAAAAATATAATATTTACAAAAATGTGAGGGGTGTACTCACTTCTGTGAGATACTGTATGTATATATATATGAATTAATCCCTGGACCACAAAACCATAGCCTGACTACGTCAGATTTCGTACTTCCGCTCCGAAATTTCATTTCGCTTCTGTACTCAGTCTAATATAGCAGACCATCTCCCAGTTTATCTCCAGCTCCACAGCAGCCGGGCCAACCAACGAACAGAGGGTGGGCTGAGAGCTGTGACGTAGACGCTAAGCGCAAAATTTAAGATTGTAGTTTAGGTGAGGGAAATCTAAGACAACAGCGGACATGGAGAAACGGGATGCTATTCACTCTGTTGTGGAGAATATTCCCGGTATTTGCCAAATGAAGCCCGAACAAGAAGAGTGTTTGGTTCACATTTTCAATGGAGGTAAAGTTGTGGCCCTACTCCAGGTTTTGGGAAAAGTTTAATTTATCAACCGTTACCGATCGTCAGCGAGAAACTGGGGAGGCCAAAGTTCGGTAAGGTGATAATTGTGGATGCATAGATTTACTTCACATAATCTGCAAAAGTCGTTTACAGCCATCTTCACTCCAGTATTTCGCTCGATGGTTTTGTTTTCGCCGCATACCTGTATTTACAGCGGAAGTTTGAGGCGGCTGAGTCGGCGAATAACATACGTCATAACCAACTGTTATGTGATTGGCTTATGGGTACACCAGTGATTTTAAACTTCAGACAAGCGCCCGCCCACGAGAAAGTAAATGCTTGTCAATTTGGCCAGTTATGGCCCATGTGTGGCCCTTGTCTGGAATCCAGACCTGGTCCACACTAGGACCGTAAGTCATTGCGGTATGTGGGCCAAGCAATAGCTGATTGTGTGGGCCAGAGCTGGGCCAGAGAAAAATTGCTATGTGGGCCGGAGCTGGGCCAGAGAAAAATTGCTATGTAGGACCATACCTGTATGACCATAGCTGGCCCTATTCTGGCCCAGACAGCAACATAGTGTTGGCCCAGATCCGGCCCGCGTGAAATCCATGCGGGCCAGATGTAGGCCGGATCTGGGCCAACACTGCTTGCTGTCTGGGGGTCCTATATGTTGGACCAGATGAGTTCCACATGTCAGCCTCAACAAAACCATAACCAAGCCACTTGATAGACACCCCTCCCAGATGAGTAGTCACAACAACGACAATATTCTGAACAAATATTTAATCATGTTTAATCAGCAAACCAAGTTGAATGAATCTCACACCTAACATACAGTATTATGGTCAGTTAACACTTTCACAAAAGCTATAAAAAACTATAAAAAAAAACCAAACATGCTTAATTGTTTTGCTTGGTCAGTGTGTTCGCCCTGTTGGAGTATGGCAGTGTGAATTGGCTTTTAGGTGCTTTGGAAAACAAAACAAAAAATAGTAAAAGAAATATACAGTATATTTGTGTAATGTTCACGCAATTAACACAAAATTATTAAATAAGGTAGTTTCTCTATTTTTGTAATATTCAAGTGTTCATGTCCCTGAATAATATCTGTATGAACCCAAGTATGAAGAGTACACATAATATCTAGTAGACAGCAATCCTTGTGAGTGAGAAGTCTGGTGTGGAGGCTGGATCTTGAATGGACTTCTGTCCAGGTTATCCGTCTTCACGAACAGCCCTGAAATACAATTCAAACAAACAATGTAGTGTGAGGCTCTTACATTCACAATGCTCATTTTGGCCTCAGTGGTGAAGTGTGCAGAAAATTCTGCTGGACTGAAATTTAGTCTCTGGTGAAACGTCTTCAAGAGTGCAAATAATATTTTAAGTTTTAAGTATCTTTCAGGCTCGCGTGAGGTTTCCACGAGCAACAAAGTCTGCTTGAACAAAAACTTCACATTTAAAGTTTAGAAAATAATATACATACAGACCGTTACAGTTTGAAGAGAGGTGCGTTCACAGTACTCTGGTTCCGTCTTACTGTTGTTAATTTTAATTTCAAAGAACTTTTTTATTATCATCTGTGTCTTTTTTTAAATTATGATTGACCCCTCTGTAGGGTGTTGTGTATGAAGTGTCCTCAGAGCAGAGTTAAACAAGATGGCCTTGTAGGACATAGTGTTGGCCCAGATCCGGCCCACATCTGGCCTGTGTGAAATCCATGCGGGCCAGATGTGGGCCAGATCTGGGCCGACACTGCTTGCTGTCTGGGAAATATTTTATATTTATTTGATATATTTTTTTGAATATTTGATCAACTTTTGAATGCTTGAGGATTTACTTACTAGTCAGATGGTTCATGGCGCTTTGGAGATGTTCTTCAACAGGAGATCCGCTCCGCTCCAGCTCTGCAGCACAGCCATCAGCATGGAAGAATAGGAACAATATGTCACATAGCCAACAAAATGTAGTATACAATGTCAGGATTGTTAGAAATAAACAAACTACAGCAGAGGTGAAATGCAATAATAATAATAATAATAATAATAATAATAATACACAAAACATACAAAAAATCTTAAGATACCAGAATTCATATTTTTAGGTTTTACAGATGCATGATGATATAGTTGAAATGTATAGTGAAAAATTCATATAAAGTTATTTAATAAGATTTCTCAGATCACCTGTTTCCTGCATCTCTGTCAGCAGCTCCCATTACAAATTTTCTTGTAACTTAATGTTTTAGGTATTTTTTTCTGACACTCCTGAAATCACAGTACAATTTATCAATATTTGTTTGCAGTGAAAGTTCAAAATGTGTCTGAAATAGTTTCAGCCCATTAGTTCATGTAAGTGACATCACCGATTGACCCCACAGTGCAGACTTTTAGGTTAAATTAATTAGCTTATAGTGACTTCCATTTATCTATTGACAAAGTATCATCAAAACATTTACAAAACTATCAAAGCTGCTCATCTACACATAAAAGGTGCTTAAAAACTCAAACGTTCATTAATAAGAGCTCAAATCTATAAGTTAGCTTACCTCTAATTGTTAGCCTCTGATGCTAACGGTCTTTTTGAAGACACTAACCAACTCCTGTAAAGTAAAGATTCAACAGAAACGTGTCACATACATGTAAGAAAGTGTCAGGAACGGTTGTATGTATTATTTGTGTAACCTTAGGGACTAAACTTACCTGAAAGCAGTGAAAACAGCAGAGAGACAGCCTCTCGCTACTTGTCAGCTGAGTGAGTTGACGCCCTGTTACCACGGTAACCTCCTCCGCTCCAGTTTAAATGAGATTTGAATGCTCAACGCGCGCGCTCATTGGCCGTCCACAGGAATGCGGTTATTTTCAAAACAGCAGCTTTTTCTATGCGCTTTGGCCGTTCCTCCTCACGCAAACGCTGCACCAGGTCACTGAAACCGAACATTTTGAAAACTCCTGCCAGGGTGAAGATTTTCAAAAGCTCCGGTTGCAGTGTTATTATCGTGTAGACCGCAAAACCGGAGTTTTTGGCTTGTGACGTCGGAGCCTGCGATGTTATCTCCGCCTACTGGAAACTTTTCCAGGCTTCTGATTGGCCAGCATGGCCTAAAACACATCAACCTTACGCATTTACATAAATAGTACATAAAAGTCAAATAAAATGTCCTGAAACTTCATCGTGTATTGTTTATTAGGCCTACATCAAACTGTAAATTGAATGAGAATATGAAAGCAGTGAATGCAAAACATTGTTTGAAGTCAGTTGTTTATAAATAAAACAACAGATACTATTCTATAATATAACATATATCATATCATATAATATCATATGAGGCATGAATATAATTTCACATGTAAACACAATTAAACACACAATATGAGCTTTATGTTATGCATTTTAAAAATATATTTTCAAAATGTATTTTAATATATTTAACAGTGTTTCATATATGTGAATATATTACCTTTCTGTATGGGAAAACATTGGCATTTTACTCAAAAATATTTGAAATGGATTTTAAATGTGGGTCAAGATCGGCAATACTTATGTGGCCCACATATCTATATTTGACATCTGGGCCAAATACTGCATTTGACATCTGGCCCATGTCTTGTGTGCCGTCTTAAACCCGGTACCATCTCTGCCAAACCCGGGCCATGTTTGGCCCACATGCTGTATGCCAGTGCCGGATGAATGCCAGCTGTGCCAGATGCATGCCAAGTCTGGGCCAAATTTGTTTGCTGACTGGGCACATGGTGTGCTTCCAGTGACAGTAGAATATAACAGTCAGAAAGAAATTCTAAACTTGTACATATTACCAAATAAAGGACTGGAACGAGATCAAAAACCTCAAATCACTGCTTATTGTTACACAAACTACTAAAGAAATACTGGAACTGATCTTGAACTGATCTGTCCTTAAATCCATCAAAGGACAGGCAGACAGATTGGGCAAAAAAAATAAAAAATAAAAAAAAAAATAAAAAAAAAATAAATGTGTGATAAAGGTATGTTCTATGCAATTGTTTTGAAAAAAGGATATAATATACATTTATGGTTTCAACAATATTTGTTCTTCAGAAATTCCTTTTTAAAATAAAAAAGTATCAGCTAAAATGCAAAGTGACCCATTTTTGTTTTTGACCGCAGAAAATGTGTACACTGCAACAATTAACTTCTTGGGTCCTTACTGAGATCCCAATATCTCTTGAACTGAACCATACTGAAAACTCGAAAAGTGCTTTTTCTCATTTTTGAACTGAACGTTACCATTGTCAAATAATGCAACAAAGATTGCTGAAGTCAACAAATTATACTAATATACCTACCAACCTCTGTGTAAAAATAACATAATGATGCTGTCATCTTTCTAAAGTAATTTTTACCCCCTGTAACTTGGCTCCAAATCTTAGGGGAAAATTGTCATTTTAACCCCCCTCTACAAAATAGTGGATTACTCAGTCAATATTCATCTATGTTATATAATATTTTGGCTTTAGTCACTATTTGTACAGCATTTGTCTTCCTTCAAGGGGAAAAAAAATGAGCCAGGGAGCTTTCTAAAATTTGATTGATTTGACATGGAATGACCCACTACTTAAGATATAAAAAACATTTACTTGTTAGGTGATGTTTTCTCATTGGAATCATATGATTTGAATGAATTGATTCGAATGTATGGGAATACTATTTTTAGTATTAATACTATAATACTACAGTTTATGGAGCAAACTTTTAATTTGTTCGTCTCTTTTTGTAATTAGGGTCCACCTGGTCCAAAGGGTGACAAGGTAAGAGCCCTTTCAACACTTCTTACATCAACAATTTATGCAACCATGCATGTATACCATTTTTACAGCTGCAGAAATATTGAATATCCCATAATATCAGTTGCTATGCTTTTAAAGATGACAGTTGGAATGTCAAGGCAGAGGGCAATTTCTTTATTTAAATAAAGAAACATATAAATTAAGTATATTATTAAAAATATTTCAGAATGTTTCATGTCAGGGCCGATGTAATGACGAAAATGTAAACGAAAGAGTATTTAATTTTGAACAAAACATTCACATTTTTCAGTTGCTTTTGAAAGTGTTCTCATGGTTTGAAATAGATTACCTGTGCACACTTTCAGGAAACTTTGCTCCAGTTGTTAAACACCTTCAAATTGGTACTGGTCAACAGTGATGATGTAATAGGTGGCCTGGGGCTCCACCTGATTTGACACAAATTATTTTCCAGTGAATTTCTTCACTCAGTCTATCACATTTTCTCAGCTGGTTAACACGTCTTTTTAACCATGAATAAAAAACAAAGGTGAGTATACCAGAGGATTCATTCTCAATGTATATCATTACCACCAATAGAGAATATGACATAGCACGATGCCTACTTCTCTAATTTCAGCTGTAAGTATTCTGGTCAAATGCCAAATTATTTCTTAACTTAGTTGTTAATTAAATTTAACAAGGAATGGATCCATAGAGAATGGATTTCAATGGAGCTCTGCAGTCAGTCACTGTGTAACATCTGCTTATGATCCTTGATGGTCGTTGGGACTTTATGTCTTAAGAGACCCTTTTAGCCTTTTGACATTTGCATATAATTCACAGCCTGGCCCCACATTCTAGGGTGCTAAATTGCCAAGGGTTGTCCCCCCACTGTCAAAAAGATGCTAAATAGATTGACTATCTTTTCTGTCCATCGGACTTCAAACACATTCCAAGAGAACTAAATGACTCACGGTACCAGGCCTGGCTGACCAGTGGACTACCCCCATGATTACAAGATACATAACACACACATAGAGGCATTTTCTTTATTTAGACCATAATTAATCAGTTACAAATGTATCTGGTATATGCATGTGTTGTTTGTATATTTCCTTATTATATTAGCCTAGCTACCACTCGTTATTCGTATTAGTAAGCTCTAAACACTCATATTCAGGTGTATGAATGTACCTCTGGTTTAATACCTTTTAGATGTCTCTTTCTTGATATCAAAATGATCTGCTCTTTATTCCTCACACAATAATGTACACTATGTGATCTTGAAATGCATCACACTATTTTTACTGTACTGTGGGGAAAATTACACCAGTGTCCAGATCAGTCATGCAGTCATGCATAAAACATGCAAATGAGGTGTCAAGTGGGACAAAGAAACACTTTCCCGCTGAAACTATGTGCCTTGTTATTGGTCAAACTAACCAAAATGGGTGTTACAGGAAAACCAGATAAAACTTCTCCCACACCCAAAAGGCAGGTCTTCTCTTTACTTTCGGTGCCCTGGAGACACACTTATCACCAGGACTGGAATTGGGGGGGGGGCTGGGCGTGGGGGGACGGAGTCCGGGGAGTGAATTTTGAGGGGGGACGGTGTTTCATTTCCAACTGGTTAGGTTTATTTGGAAATTAAAGTGATTTCTATATTTTATCCATTCAAAAGTCTACGAAAGCGATCCCAGTTCTGCATATAAACGTAGCACTGTGTTTATGGTTCGCTGCACAATGCTGCCTTTTGCCATTTAATACCTGCAGACTGTAGCCAATAGAAATGCTCCTCTATCGCTGCGCGTCCCGCTCCTCACAGCACAGACCGTGAAAGCAGACGGCAGTTGGTGTCATTTATTGTAACGAACAAAGTGTAGAGACGATGTAAATAATATTCAGTGCAGTATAGAGAGCTTCATTCATTAAAATGGAAGTTTGTGAGATAGTGATGAAAGGAGGGTAACAACTTTTTTAATGATAGAGAGTTTGCAAATGTGAAATTGAATTTATACAACGGTTTATACATTTTTGATTTTATACAAAAGTTAATATTAAGTGACTTACATTTTAGGAACACTGTTGTCTATTTTGCTCTATGTAACGGAGTCCACTGGAGGCGAGCGTAGTGATGAACCCAAGTGCAGTTTATTGATAAACAAGAAATCCAAACATAATCCAAGACAGACAAAGACTTGACTTGACATGAAATAGACTTGGCTTGAAACAGACGTAGCGTGGCACGAACAGACTAGACTCACCGACAGCAGATAACAACATTAATACACGACAGGGAACTAAGGCGATGACATGGCTACTTATAACCAACAAAGAGGGTCACATGACACGAACAAACCAATGAGAGATAAGACACATGACTAAAGCAACCAATGAGAACATGACACAATGAACAAGGGAACCAATAGCATGAAGACATGAGGGAAAGGGAAGCATGAAACAACCAGGAATCGTGACTAAACTTCAAAATAAGAGACATGAACACAAGAACATGAAACAAAGCCAAAAACAGACCTTACATATTCCCCCCTCTAAGGGCGGCTCCAGACGCCCTAACAAAGCCAAAAACAGAAACCCAAAAGTCCAGGAGGGTGGTGGAATGGAGGCGGAACAGAAGTAGTGCAGGGGGCGGGATGGAGGGCCAGGTCCGTGTGGAAGTGGAGAGACTGGGGACTGAGGTAGAGCCGGCAGGACAGAGCACCAAGGCAGAGCAGAAAACCAGAGTGAAACCACCAGAGTGAAACCAACAGAGCAGGGAGCCAGGGCGTAGCCAATGAAACAGGAGCCCGCCAAGGCAGAACAGACTGGACTGGAGCCCACGGCAAAGCAGAAGACCACCAGACCGGAGCAGAAGAGCACCATGACGGATCAGGAGCCCACCGTAGACATTGGAGCCTAGGGAAAACTGAGACATAAGAGAAAGGCCTGGCATCTATGGTCTCAAGGACCAAGGCAGGGAATACAAGAAGTTCAAGAAGTTTCCCTGGAGTCCACTGAACAAATAGACAGTTCACAAACAGGCTCACTAACTGAGATTGGACAAACAGATAATTCAGCATCAGATTTGACTGTAGAATTGAAACCAACAGACATTTCACAAATGGATGCATTGACTGGTACCAAGTTGGTAGACAGTTCAGTGATAGAAACTGGCAAGACAGACGGTTTAAAATCAGACTCATTGACTAGAACGGAACAGGAAGACGGTTCAACAGCAGATTCAATGACCAAATCAGAACCGACAGATAGTTCACCAGTGGTCTCCTTGGCAAAGACAGAAGTAATGGGGCAAGTAGAGATTTCAGTTACAGTTTCAGAGTTCATAGCAGACAGGATTAAGTGTTCAAAGGTTACCTTTTTGGCTGCGCCAAGGTTACTAGGGCACATAGCAAGTTCATTAGTAACGGGACAGACATGAAGCTCGCGGATAGAGTCCTTGGCTGTGATTGACAAGGCTGAAGGTTCAGAGGTAGCCTCCTCGGTTGGGTCGGGGCGGGACAATAGTTCAGAACTGGCCTCCATGGCCGGTTCAGAGTAAGGCAGGAGTACACAGATGGCCTCCGTAGCCGTGACAGGGCAGGGCGAGAGTTCATTGACGGCCCCTATAGCCGTGACAGGACATAACGAGAGTTCCTTGACGGCCTCCATAGCCATGACATGACATGACAGGACAGAACGAGAGTTCATTGACGGCCTCCATAGCCGTGACAGGACAGAACGAGAGTTCATTGACGGCCTCCATAGCCGTGACAGGACAGAACGAGAGTTAATTGATAGATACCGCTGACACCTCTGGAGGTTCTGCGGCGGTTGCCGCCACCTCTGGAGGTTCTACAGTGGTAAACACAGGACACAGGGAGAGTTCAGTAATGGTCTCTTCGACCCCAACAAAACAGGTTGAGAGTATATTACTGGGCGCTACCACCATACAAGGAGCTGAAGTGAGCACCCCTGCCTCGGGAGGCTCTGCAGCATGCACTGCCACCTCTGGAGAAACTGCAGCGGGCACCATAACTTCGGGGAACCCAGCAGCGAGCGCCACTACCTCAGGAGGTTCTGCAGCGTCAGCCGCCACCTCTAGAGACATCATAGTGGACGCCGCCACCTCTGGGAGTTCTGTGGTGGTGTATGCAGCCCAAACACTCCAAAATGTGACCCCCATCATGGGAAGAACTTCAGACAGGGGAATCAGTTCAGGAACAGGAGGGCTAGAGTGAGTGGGTTTGGGGATACCAGCTGTGCGTGCAGACACCAGCGGTACATCCCTTACACTAGACATCAAACTGGAATAATGGACGACTGACCTTGATGATCTGGATGTGTCAGCCCAGACGTGACGTGACTCTGGAAGGTCAGCTGTGACGTGACGTGACGTGACGTGACTCTGGAAGGTAAAAAAAAAGTTAAAAAACAAAGTCACAGCTGAGCCTCTGCGTCAGTCTTTGACACAGCGCTGTTTCGTTTATGAATGAATCTTTGCTTTTGAACAAATCTAGTGAGTCAATGATTCAATCACCCATTCATAAAGAGAGTCACTTGCTTCATTCCTAAATGAATCAGCCGTTTGAACGAATCGATTGAATGAAGGATTCAGTGACAAAGACAGTGACTTGATGCCACCTACTGGCAGTTTCTGTTTTATTTTTATAGTATAAATTGAGTCATTTAATTAATTGAAATTTATATATTTAAAACATTAATCTCATAACATTGTTATTATGAGATGCATTAAGACTCTGAGTCTTGTCAAAAATATTCCTTAATGCCACATTTGTGCTCTTCTGTGCCATGCAAAGATGAATAGTTGATGCTGATTTCATTTGACTGGAAACTTATTCTTCCTGATTGTTATTGTTAAAACTTATTATTTTAATTGAATTTATTGTTTAGTTAAACTTTTTTGATAAAAGTTTATAAATCTAAATTTTTTGGTACAAAAGATGGCATACATTTAATAAAGTTTGAAAAATGGCTTTAAGGAGTCAAATATCAATAGGAAGGTTAACTTCTGGGTCATTCCTGGGATTCGGTAATATTTCAGTCCCCCAAAGTTTCTAAAGTGGTGGTTTACTAAAATGAATTGTTAGAAGCTTTTCACAAAACTTTGGGATGCCCATTATGATTAATAACTTTTAATTTATTTATTTAAGTAGGAGCACTAGTGCTCCTGAAAAGAAATATAAGCATAGAGTCCTCAAGAATGTAATATTAAAAACTAACTGCAAACGTTTTTGCAAAGTAATATGTGCAAATTCACACACCACGTATCTTTAATTTGGCCAAAATTGCAGGTGCTTGTCTAAATATACAAGAAAGTTTAGAGAAAATATTAAAATACGTTGTTAATAAATGTTGTTATAGATTATAAAGTGTTTTATAATTAAATACATATGAAAGGTCATCTAAAATTACCATTATTAAACCCCCCGACCTCCGCTCCCTTTCCAAGCTAGAGTCCCCCCAGTGAATTCTGGCCATTTTCACCATTGCTAATCACCT
Source organism: Acrossocheilus fasciatus (assembly GCA_036784905.1). NCBI lineage: Eukaryota > Metazoa > Chordata > Actinopteri > Cypriniformes > Cyprinidae > Acrossocheilus > Acrossocheilus fasciatus. The sequence goes on from CM071944.1 coordinate 35,721,527, forward strand.
TGGAAATCTCGTGGCTCCCCTTCCGTGGGGGAGTCCGAGCTTCTGGCTGTTTTAAATTCAGTAACTTTGTCGATTCACTTCAGACTAATCAACCCATGGCTGGAATGACGAAGCTTTCACTCCTAAAGGAATTCATCAGGAATCTACGCATTATACATGCACCAGGATGCTTTACTCAGCACCCACAAAACCCATGCAAGTAACCGCTTGTTAAGCATTTAGATGCGCTTCTAGGCTTCGACCCCTTTTAATTAAGGTGATGTGATTATCTGATGGTTCTTAACAGTTTGTAGTTAGCTGATGTGTAAATTCTGCCATTACACTCTACTCTCTTGCGCACGATTGCTCCCTCTCTTTCTTTCTTTCTCTCTCTCTCCATGCCTTCCTTGCGTTGGCATCTATGTTTAATGTGTGTATGTCTGTGTCTAGCTCGATGTTGCATGTTCCCCTGTAGTGTAGTTTAATAAACATCCATATGTATTCACACTTGGTTGTCTGTGTCTGCTGCTCTCAGAACGAGGTCACTTTAACGTCCCGTCTTGTTACATGCTCGGGGAGCAATGTTTCAGTAAGGAAATTATTTGTCGTGGCCAGAGAAATAATTTTCCTTAGAGTCAATAGACGGTCCGTACTGCGGACGAACTAATCATTTTATTGTACTATTAATGCTACAGTTAATTCCTGAAGATGGATATATAATTGATAACAACCCGTTATGATTAATTATGTTCATCTCACTTAGAGCAAATATGCTACAACTGCATGTGAAGTGACCCTGACCTCAAGGCTCATTTGAAATATCTAAATCCTCACATCGTTCACAAATCCGCAGTGCACTACATTAATGCCTTCCCAACAGGCCCCAGGCTAAAGTGTTTTAATTATTTATAGAGCATCCCTATATAAAACAGATGCCAAGCATGAAAGATGACCAAATTGTCTTTATTAGTCCCAACAAGCGGTGATCCAGCACAGAAATATTAAAAGCATACAAGTGTCGAAAGTTATTCACATGTAATGAAAAGACATTGTTGTGGCATTGCAGTCAAGACAGAGCAAAAATGTTTTGATCATCATTATACATGCTTTTCCAGCATGGATATTTTGTAATGGACCAATGAGCAGAAATATTGCATTTGAAACATTGACATTCCTCATGTAGAGGGCTGAGTGTATCCTCTTTTGATAACATTTGGAGTCCAGGTAATTATACATCTGGAAACCCAGCTTGCATGATATGTTAGGCAAAAGCTGAGTTTCAAAATTAAACCCACTCATGCAGAGGTTCAGGACTCTCTACAGTCGCTACCATTTGGCATTTGCTGTAACGATGGCCACAAATCCCAAAATTAAATGTAAACTACTCTCTGAAGACATTCCAATCAACGCCTCATTTGTTTCTGAGTCCTCAGCCAAAGTATGAAGGGTCATCCCGAGTTGCGTTGCCTTCATGCAGTTATTCTGGAGTGACATGCTGACTTGATCATGATACAAAGAAGATCTGGGTGAGCTCTTTTCTTGTGCTCTTGAGTTCTTTTCTGAAGAGATTCTGCAGCACAGCATTTTAATCTGTAAATACCAGAAGTTTTGTACATTCATTGTGTACCTATTAGAAATTATTCAGAACTTCCAATATTATAAAAATATTCCCTGATCAACCAAAGTGTGCCATCAGGCTTATAAAAGCTCACATTGCCAAAGAAACAAACTAAATTATTGTGTACTTTGCTTGGAAGACAGTGTTGATGTCTTTGTTTTGCTTTTGGTTCTTCAGCCACCTAGTTGCTTTCTAACTCAGATTACAATTACGCTGATGTGCTACATAGCCTCCTCTCCATGTTGCATGAAGGCCTTAAATGCTTTTTTTTTTTGATACAGCAATTTAACAAGAAGAGGAACCCACGGACACATAGGGGACCGGGGGGGAAAGGAGAACAAGATTGTTTCTTTTTTTCTTTTTTAATCGTGTTAATTTAACAATGAAAAAATCTTGTTAATGGTAAGAATAAAATGTTGTGTGGTTGGCAATTACAAAAATATGCCATGCATTATGGGATAGTATTTTGGTGCCTTAGTTCACTAACTAGTTTAATCTTAAAATTATTCAATAAACATTAACTAAATAACATTAGAATTAGCAAACACCTTTATGTACATTATGTAACGTAAATTATATAAACAAAAATAAATGTTGTTATATAAATAAATTATTAAAATGAAACGTCACCACATGACTTCTACAAATATTCCTTTACTGTTAAAAATACTTTTTTTTTTTTTTTGTCCTGATAAATGTAATATGTTTCATTGTAAAATTTTTATGGTAAGGTATTGTAACAATTAATCTAACATATTCACATTTGTTTTCTGTTAAGATAATAAACATTGTTTTCAGTGTGCACACTCACTCCTCTTCCTGACCTGGACAATTTGTATCATAAGTGATTTTACTCTCAACTACAATGAATTTTTGAGAATGTGGATATCACCAGTGTGTTTTAAATGACTCCTTTCATTGCTTGTATTTGTGTACAATATTAAAAAATTATATTCTCTTATTCTATTTTCTTTCTTTCTCTTTTTTATAGGGGGATCAAGGCGACCAGGGACCAAGGGTATGTTTTTTTTTTTTTTTTTCTTGCATGTCCTGTTCTGATGAGTGAATGAATGTGATATATCTCCCTTATGGCCTTGCAGGCAGCATGTTTGAGATGCATGGGTTTCTTAATGGTGTGTGTAAAAAAAAAGGCTTGGAAAGGCCAAACTATAAACACCTCAAGGAGACAAAGAAAAAAAAATTATAATAAAATACCTAACTACATAATTACTATTATTGTTAGAAATTGCAACAAAATAAAAAAAATAGAAATATAAACTTTTCAACTGCGGGTTTCGTCTGGCCAGAGGAGAACCCCCTGAGCCTGGTTTCTCCCAAGGTTTTTTTCTCTATTCTGTCACAGAGGGAGTTTTGGTTCCTTGTCGCTGTTGCCTCTGGCTTGCTCAGTTGGGGACACTTAATTTCCAGCGATTATCGCCGATTTTATTGCACAGATACTATTTAAACTAAACTGAGCTAGACAATGGCATCTCTGAATTCAATAATGAAATGCCTTTAACTGAAAATTGAGTGTTTAATCTTATCATTATACATTACTGACACGCTATCCTCCAATTTGATACTGTTAAGTGCTTTGACACAATCTGTATTGTTAAAAGTGCTATACAAGTAAAGGTGACTTGATTTGAAATTTTAAATGTTCAGTACCAGCAGTCTGCCTGCAATTCTTGAAATTCAATAAAGCTGGAGGTTTTGTAGTAGAATCAAGGTCCTAACATACTCTGACAATACAGTGACATAAGCTAAGTTTCAATGATTGCTCTTTAGCTGGTTGAAACACAGCTTCTCTCTGTAAGGCTCACTCAATTGGTCCAAGGAAGGTATCCAATGGTGGATGAAGGTTTCTTGCACGTTTGGTCTGTTCGATGCGCAAAGTTATTAAATTAAGGTAGGGCTGCAACTAACGATTATTTTAATAATCGATTAATCTGTCGATTATTTTTTCGATTAATCGATGAATCGGATAAAAATAAATTAAAAAAAACCAAGAAAAGCATTCATTTCCAACCCTTTATTCAAAAACAGAACTAAAATCTTTAGAAAGTGCACAAACACGTTGCTCCTTGAACATCCCTGAGCTGTTATAATAATAATAAAATAAAATAAAAATGGACTAACACAAAAAACATACACATGTATGCTCTACATCTGCCAAATATATAGACTTTTTTTTTAAAATAAAGTGTCACCTGAGCTGCCAGAGCAATAAATAATTTATAAAAAATAAAGAACAATACAAATCAGAAAATTTAACAGGATTTGTTTGAATGTCAGAACTTGTTCTCTACTCTACACTACACTGCAGACACCCACACTCACAAACTCTCACACTGACAAACACACACACACACACACACACACACACACACACACACACACACACACACACACACACACACACTCTCTCTCTCTCTCTCTCTCTCTCTCTCTCTCTCTCTCTCTCTCTCTCTCTCTCTCGTTCACTTGAAGCTTATTCATTAAATTATTACCATCATTGTAGTAAGTGCAAGGTTCATTTATACACCACATTTAAACACAGCTTAACATGACCAAGTGCTATAAAATAACTTTAAAATTAAATTAAAAAGTACAACACACACAAATATATTTGTCAATAATAACCTATATGGGACAAAGCACAGAATATAGACTGCAAAAAATGCTTTTCTGACTTAGTAGTTTTGTCCTGTTTTCAGTCCAAATATCTACAAAATCTTAAATCAAGATACATTTACTAGACACATGAACTAGCATAAGAAATTATTTCTTGTTTTCTGAAAAAAAAACACCTCAAAATTAAGTGATTGTTTGCTTAAAACAAGTAAAATTATCTGCCAATGGGGTAAGAAAAATAATCTTAATGAAATATAATCTCAAACAGAGGTTTTAAGCATCACTTAATTTTCTCATGCCATTTTTCTTGTCTAGTAATCTTGATTTGAGGTTTTTTAGATATTTGGACTGGAAACAAGACAAAGTTACTAAGAAAAGCTTTTATTGCAGTGTATAGCTATACATGACAACAGATTGAAAAATGAATGGTCCAAAAAAGGCGAGTGAATACAAACGTGTCTTTAGTCTTGCAATACAAAGTGCAAAGTAACTATACCACCCCTGCTTTACTACTGTTATTAACGAGCTAACGCTAACGTGTCATGCAAAGACTCCAACATGTTTGCGTTTCAGGTGCTGGATCATTGCCATGGTGCTCCCGTGCCATGCCATGTCGCTTTTGCATATTTTGCAGTTAACACACTTTTTCTGTTTATTTAAGCCCCTTTCACACTGCACATTGGTCCCGGAAAATTGCCGGAGTGCCTTGTGTGTGAACGCAAACACGACCCGTGATCGATCCCGGGTTGGGGACCTAGTAACATTGCCGGGTTCAGTCCTGGAACGAGCGCTGTGTGAACAAAAGCCGGATCAATGCCGTAAAGGGTGTGACGTAGTGATGACGCACGTTATCGTGTGACTGTTTTACCGGGTGTTTTGAAGGCAGATCAACGTTCGTGACGAAAAAAATATGTGCAAACTGTAATGAAGCAGAGATCAGGGAGCTCCCCACTATCCACACTGAAGCTGAGATCGTTCGCCAGCTTCAGTGAAACGGTACGCGTCACATTACCCGTCACATCGTAATGTCACGTGTCTTACGGGTTCTTTACTCACACAGATTCCGGAAAATCACTGTGTTATGTTGTTGACACTAGGTGTCGCTGCGGAGTAGTGGGGAGAGAGAAGGAAGAAGTAGGAGAAGAAGTGTATGGTTGGTTGTGCTGTTGCATGTGCTATTAAAAAGTAAACCATCTGAGTTACATCGTACTGCCTTGTGTGAATTTCGTCAGTTGAAGACATAACAAATTGGCGACGAGGATGCTGAACGCATGCGCACAGAATTGATGAAAGATGTCTACAGTAAACGCTCCATTTCCAAGCCCCTACCTCCCATGCCCGGGGGAGCCAGCCATACCATTTATAACATGGGAGAAAATGTTCCGCAACTATCTACTAGTGATTAACGCAGCCGGTGATGACTGGCCCGAGGCAAGGACAAGAGCTCTTCTGCTTCACTGTCTTGGAACTGAGGGGCAACTAATTTTCTACACTCTCCCTGACACAGGTGACACACTGGACTCAGCGATTGCTGCATTACAGACACACTTTAACCCTAAAATCAACGTTGTAGCGGAGAGACATGCATTTCGCAAACGTACTCAAGCACCCAGTGAATCAGTTCTACATTACGTTGCAGCTTTAAGAGACTCGGTTTCCAAATGCGAGTTTGGCGCTAATACAGATGATATGATCAGGGATCAGTTAATCGAACACGTTGCAAGTCACCGCATACGGGAGAGACTGTTGCTTGAAACTGATTTGACCTTGTCAAAAGCAATTACAATCGCTACTCAGATTGAGGCTGCGAGTGCACACGCAAAGAGTATCGCAGGGGACCAGGCCGCATCTGTGCAAGCTGTACAGTTCCGGTCATGTGATGCTGCAGGTCGGAGGCGGCATAACGCATCACACAAACCCTCTAAGCCCTCCTCTGGCCATCTACCGTCAACATCGTCTTCCTGCACATGCTACCGCTGTGGGTCTGATAAACATTTGGCCAATGCACAAAACTGCCCTGCTATCCATGCAAAATGTAAAAACTGGCAGAAAACGGGACATTTTGCTCGTGTGTGTCGATCAACTGACACACGTTCAGTGCACGAGATTCATCTGCCAGAGTATACCGTTCTTTACATGCATGACCAAGCAACCATGACCAAGATTGTGTGCCTCGTTTCCATAACAGCTTCTGATACTACTGTAGAAGTTGAGTTGATGGTGGATACCGGCTCATCCGTCTCCATCCTGCCAAAGGCAATATATGAGGCCAGCTTCAATTCTGTGCCTCTTCAGACACCTTCTGCTCGCCTGGTCACATACTCACGTGCACCGATCCCTGTGTTGGGTTGCTTACCCGTCACTGTGTCCAGAGATACTGTTACATGCTCAGCCAAACTCTTCATAGTTGATTCAGGCACTGCATTACTGGGCATGGATCTAGTAAAAGGACTACGACTGCGCTTCGAGGGTCAATGTTTGCTTCCATCCCTCCCTGCTACTGAATCCGAGACTTCCTCTGCTGATGTAATGTGCCTTTCAGAACCAGCCGCGCCTTCAAACGCACTGGGATGCGCAAAAGGGTTCATTCACAAAGTTAAGCTCTTTGGAAATGTTGCTCCGGTCCGTCAAAAACTGCGACGCTTACCTCTGTCTGTGCGCTCTGCTGTTTCCAAAGAGTTGGATCACCTTCTCAAAGAAGGGGTTATTGAAAAAATTGATGCGTCCCCGATCTGGGTTTCCCCAATCGTTGTCACGCAAAAGAAAACGGGTGGTATCCGTTTGTGTGTCGATCTTAGAGAACCCAATAAAGCTATCGTGATCGACAGCTACCCATTGCCACATATGGACGAGTTGTTCTCACTACTTAATGGGGCTACATTATTCTCGACCATTGATCTTCAAAGCGCATACCATCAGGTCATGTTGCACCCTGATAGTAGAGATTTAACTGCTTTCATTACGCACGACGGGTTGTTCCGTTTTTGTCGAGTTCCGTACGGATTGGCCTCGGCTCCGTCGGCGTTCCAGAAAATGATGCACCTGATATTGCAAGACCTATCGAACGTGGCAAACTATTTGGATGATATTATAATCTGGGGATGCACTGCTGAGGAGCATGAACGCTCTCTGAAAGCCGTTCTGCAACGTTTGCAGGATGCTGGACTGAAAATTAACGCAGCAAAATGTAATTTCAGCCAGACCAGCTTACAGTTCCTAGGACACACAGTTACAGCGCAGGGTGTCAAGCCGGACAAGCAACACCTGTCTGCAATTTTACAGGCTCCGGCTCCTACAGATGCCGTGAAGCTGCGCTCGTTCCTTGGCCTGCTGTCTTGGTACAGTAAATTCATTCAGAACTTTGCCTCTGTGGTTGAGCCGTTACATGCCTGTCTGCGAAAGGACGCAGAGTTCTCCTGGTCAGAAGAAGCACAGAACAGCTTCGCTTCGGTCAAAGAGTTACTTGTTAATAGTCCTGCTTTGGCCCTTTACAACCCTGATCTGCCTACAATCATCTCGACTGACGCATCTGATTATGGCCTCGGGGCCGTCTTCTCACAAATACATCCTGATACTTCTGAACGCACCGTGGCCTTTGCGTCAAGAACACTTACCCCAGCCGAACGCAAATATTCGACCGTGGAAAAGGAGGCTCTCGTTTGCGTTTGGGCGGTCGAGAAATGGAGGACATACTTGTGGGGTCGTACATTCACACTGCGTACAGACCATCAGGCTTTAACCACTTTACTCACTACTAAAGGGGGGGACCGCGCAGGAATGCGTATCGCACGCTGGGCCGCGCGCTTGCTGTGTTTCAATTACGAAGTGATCTTCCGACCAGGCTGTCATAACTTCACTGCCGATTGTCTCTCTCGTCTCCCTCTACCTCATGAACCCCTGGAAAGTGATTCAGATACTGAGCCAGAACAAGTAGCTTTGCTTACGTCTGCGCTGACAGCTGTGACTCAAAAAGAGTTTGCAGCTGCTTCTTCCTCCTGCTCCGAGATGTGCAAGCTGCGCGCACAGATTCAGCGAGGCTGGCCGCGCTCATCTTCATGCGTTGACCCCCTCCTACTACCATTCTACAAACTGAGACACGAATTATCTGCAACGGACGACTTCATCCTGAGAGATCACGTCTCATAGCACCTGTGTCCTTACGTCACAGGTTAGTGATGCTCGCACATGTGGGGCACCAGGGCATAGTACGCACGAAGCAGCGGCTACGTGACCTATACTGGTGGCCACGGATGGATGAATCAGTCATGCACGTTATCTCTTCCTGTCAACTGTGTCAAGCATCGGACAAAACCGCAAAACTACACCCTGCCCCACTGCAGCCTGTGCCTTTTCCTCCTGAGCCCTGGAAAAAAATAGCAATGGATGTAGTGGGCCCGAAATTCGCGATCACACACAGCCATATACTACGGAGCGTTACTACTTACGACACATTTCACAAGATCAGGATCTGCAAAGCGGCTAGCCATGTCCCTTTTGTGGCTCCGTAGAACGCATTATTCGTTTTCCGTGCCTTTCCGAATACGGATTCGCTATTCGGGCACATCCCTACTTCATATCTTATCATTTTGATAATGTTTCTGTTATTAGTGATAAGTTGGGAAACCAGTGGGCCATCTGGTTTGCCAAACCATCCCAATAACAATCAGAAAGTTTAAATCTTTTGAATTTTCATGTCAGATTTGCCTCTGCGTTCAGAATTTTACATCATCGATTTGTGACGGTAGCCATGCATATGTATATTATGTGCTTCCCATGAGGTGGCAGATGGTTGTAAATAGCAATTGTTATGTGTGTCTTTCTTTAGATTGTCATCATGGGATTAACTCTACTGTACTTTGTGTGTGAAGCTATGTGGTTCTGTTAGTGTGAAGATGGACAATAGATCTTCAGTGGAGTACCATGTTTGGGATCTATGCCATCATTATCTTCAGTGATGTGTAGTGTTCAGACTGGATAGTCTAGATCAGGCGATGATGCTATAGTGGAGGTGTGTGCTCTGTGCTCATGTCTGGGAGATGGATAGAGTCTAATCTATAACTCTTTTGCAAAAATGTAGTTCCGGTGCTAGGCCATGTAGATATTTGTGTAGTGATGTACTATTGTGAGGTGTGAATGGCCTCTTGAAGTGTCATCACACCCATCTTTCTCAGGTTCCTGGGATCTGACCTCCAAGGAATTGCAGTGGACAACCATAAAATTACAAAATATAAGAGGCTTATACAAGAGGAAATAAAGACAAAAGAACAATTCAGTCAAACGTATGCTACAAAGTCAGTGCTGTGCTATGGTAAAGTTCAAAATAAATATAAATTTAAACTTTGTGCTCAGTGAAAACGATATGACCAGAAACAAATAATAGATTCATGAGACCACGAATGCCTGTTAAATATACACACAACGAATTGTATCTCATGTTTAATCAATACAGAGATATCAGAGCCAGCGGCAAATGTTGGAAGCACTTGCCAAGCATAGTGATCTCCTGGAGCTCCGAAATCGGCATAGCAAATTTTCAAATAGGTGCTATCTTTATAAATAAACCGCAGATTTGAGTATTAAACAACTACATCCTCGCCTGAAAAACTCTTAAAACTATATTTCATGACACAATAACAGTAATATTTTGAAAATTACGCAGTTTTTTGGGCAATGACATTTCACAAGTCCACAAGAACAGACAAGAATGCATATTGAGAAACCTTGTCTGTGTGAAAGCTTGTCTGTGTGAAAATATAAAATTATAAAATATACTTATATTTTTTTATGTTTGCACACTCTTGAAGTAATAAGCCGAACACAGCAGAGCGGAATGAGTGAAGGAGAAGCTTTATCCCCTTCTATCATGCACAAGATTCTAGTCAACCAATCAACGTTCTGCAGTAAGTTTAGCCCCACCATTTTGGTACCCTTTGCTGTGCTAGGTACCCCAACGGAGGGGTGTCAAAAAAATGGTACGGGAAATTTTCTGGATTAACCAGTGTTTTTATCACTCATATCATAGTGAATTCCATTGCCCATGGCTTTTCTTTTAGTTACTCTCATTACAATCAGATCTGTGGGCAGAAATTGTTTCACCTGTTTTGGTGTTGTTTAGCAATTGTTGTTTTTGGTGTTGTTCACACATGTAGATCTCTGTGGCACATTTGACTTTTGTATTTTGATCTGATCTTTAGTGTTTTACACCCCCCTTTCATTATTTCTCTAGCAAGTTTAGAAGACCAAATTGTGTTATGTGGCTGCATTTAACTGTTGCTAAGTGTAAATGAAATTATGCTCCAAGCAAAGGTAAGGACGTTTTACAATTGTGATGCAAATTTGGTCATGTTGTTGTTACAGAGAGCTAGCACGAGAATGTGGGCATGAGGTGTGATCTGGCTCAAAACACTTCCACACCAATGTTTTTTGTTAAGGAGCAAGACAGGGTGCCAAATTCAGTTACTGAATTCTCCATTGAAATTTGGATGTTTTTAATATTAATAATTAATTTATTAACCACTTTTTCTGATTGGATTCAATTTTTAGTTGGTGCTACCCAGCAAAGGATGGTTTGGATCACATCATGATCTTGACCCTTAAGAAACTAATTAATGATGTCACGTAACATCTTTGAAACCGATTTAAAATTAAATTAATTGCTAATTTCTACATTGAAATAAAAATGTAAAGCCTGTACAAAAATTTGAAATTGTGAATATAAATAATTGTGAATCATGTAAAAAAAATAAAGTAAAATAAAAACAGTGCACATTTAATTTATCAAGTCAAGTCACCTTTATTTATATAGCGCTTTTAACAATGCAGATTGTGTCAAAGCACTTAACAGTATCAAATTGGAGGACAGAGTGTCAGTAATTTACAAGATTAAACACTCAACTTTCAGTTAAAGGCATTTCATTATTGAATTCAGAGATGTCATTGTCTAACTCAGTTTAGTTTAAATAGTATATGTGAAATCAAATCGACGATAAGCACTAGAACTTAAGTGTCCCCAACTGAGCAAGCCAGAGGCAACAGTGGCAAGGAACCAAAACTCCCTCTGTGACAGAATGGAGAAAAAACCTTGGGAGAAACCAGGCTCAGTCGGGGGGCCAGTGCTCCTCTGGCCAGACGAAACCCGCAGTTCAATTCCAACCGCAGCCATGTCAGATTGTGTAAAGGGCTTATCTGATTTCCATGGTCTTGTCCCGATGGAGCATTTTAATTTATAATTTAATGTATTTGTTATACTTGCGTTTTATTCATTATTTGAAGTTTTTAATTTATATGATTTATTAATTTGCTATAATTGTAATGTATAGTTTAATGCATTCATTGTTTCTCGGTCTATTTTTATAATATATATTTGTTTGTTTTGTAGCAAATTAGCTCAAAAGGGAATTATTTATAAATAATTACAATGAATTATGATTAATTACAATTATTTATATCGGCTGACAGAAATAACTGTAGCAGAATTAAATTGCTATCAACTGATCTGTTCGTCCAGCGACCATTCAGTGTAAGTTCATATCAACTCTAAGAAAATATATTTTTGTGGCCACAGAAAATAATTTAAGTATTAAAGGAACACTCCACTTTTTTTGGAAATAGGCTCATTCTCCAACTCCCCCAGAGTTAATAAGTTGAGTTTTACCGTTACCGCAGTGATATTACGCAGTGCCTGAAAGTAGTCCCCAGCTATATTATAACTAGTTACCTAGCTGGGGACTACTTTCAGGCACTGCGTAATATCACTGCGCCTGCTGCGGCCATGGTACGGCAGCAAAGTTCCTTAATTATTACGCCGGAATGAGAGTTTAGTTCCTAGCCAAATCGGCCTAGAAAATCACAACTTTTCATTTTCTGCCAGTCTTAGTACACGATATAACTACAGAAGAGTCAAGTTTTAAATAGGACAAATATCAAAACTCTTTGGTCATTTTTGAACGCGATGCTACTGGTCTAATCGGATTCAATGATCTATGCTAAGCTACGCTAAAAGTGCTATCGCCAGACCTGGGGATCGGCTGAATGGATTCAAAAACGGTAAAACTCAACTTATTAACTCTGGGGGAGTTGGAGAGTGAGCCTATTTCCAAAAAAAAGTGGAGTGTTCCTTTAATGCATTAGAGCATGTAGCGAGGGTCAAAATCGTAAAGGGACATTGATTTGCAAGGCAGAACCAGAAACTCATGTAATTTGTGCACACAACTTTTAACTAAACGCTAACACACATAACTAATCTAAACAAACAAACAAACATACATACATACACTCATGCGTATATACAAAAGGGGAGCTAAAGTGGATGAATGAAGCCATTAGAGAAAACAGAATGCAGTTATGGAAAGAGTCAGTGACCACCTAAGTAAAACCATCAGTGCCGTTTATAATGGGGTCTACAACTTACACTAAACCTCTGTTTAGTTTAGTTAGATGTACCATACTTGCACTTCCACGGCTGTTGGCGTGTGTCTGGAATTCAGTCTCAGATGAAAAGTCTTGATGGTTTCAAGGTTTTGGACTCGCGATCACGTTCTTCTGGGTTGAAGAGTGATGAATTCCGAAGAGGTTATTCTGGTTCTGAGGTCCGCGGAGCTTTGGTTGAATGGAAAGTCAAGGCCACAAGGCCTGGCACAAAACTTAAAGTTTCAGAAGAGTTCTAGCTCACATCCTTCTAGGATCTAACAGAACCGCAAAACTGAGATATGTTGGAGCCTACCGGGCACGCCGGTACCGGCTCAGGCTCTTCACACGGGCAGCAGTCCGGAGATTTGGCAGTAGAGTTTTTGCAGAAGAGAGCGGCGGAACTGTGTGTGAGCCCTTTAAAGTCTGAGAAGAGTCACGCCTCTCAGGATGGGCTTGACCAATGAGAAAGGCTGAATTTCCAAGTGGGAGTTTGGAAATACTGGGGGGGGGGTTATGACTCTTTGTCTGAGAGCATGTTAATTTGCGAAGGGGTTGGATAGGAAGTTGTTATACAAACTATTATAGATTCTTAGGACATTAATATGTTGCATAGGTATCAACATGTAATGTTCACTCTCACATAGATCATCCGAAGACGAATTGATAGAGACCAAACATGTTACAATTAGAGTGATATTAACTAGTGATCTATCATAAGCATGCATATAACAGTATACAATACACAAAAACATATACAAGAACAGTAATAATATACACAATGACCTAATGATATGTGTGCTCATTCAAAGAAAGGTTTTTCTATGAATTAATTAGAGAAGAGTCCATTTTATGGCATAATGTCTTTTTCCTAAAGGGGATATGAAGTGAGTGTTGCTCGGCCATTTGCATTCCTTTGAGCAATAAAACTAGTGTTATCTGATGGGCTGCCATGGGACCAGGGGCCTGAAGTCCTTGACAGTCCTACTGGCACCGGGTATGTGTATTGGGTGAGGGGTCTGTGACCATTTGTTAATCTAATAACTAATTGATTTGTTAAATCAAATGCAAATTTGTGTGTCTGATTGGTCAAATTGCTACAGTTTATTATAATTTAAATTTATAGTTTAATTCATGTAATATATTTCTGTTGTGTGTGTATGTGTGTGTATATATTTCTTTCTTTCTTTTTTTTTTATTTTTTTTTTTTAAATCGATTATAACATTTATGTAGTTTTGTTCCCTTGGCTGTCTCCTTATGAAAGTCCAGAAATTTGTCAAGTTTTTCGTCAGGTGTCTTTAATTATATGATATTACGTTGCTGTCTTGCCGCCAGCCAATCGCTGCATTGCTGATCGTGGTTTCGAGTATCGATACATTGCCCCTGTTAAACCAACCCATGAACGTGCAATTATCTCAGATAACTCAATCCAGCCATACTAATCATCAACAACAGGTGCATTCAAAGAACCGAATTAGCCAGATCCCAATTAGCATGATGATATCATCTTGGATGTGTCATTTGATCTCAGATGTAATAAGCAACGTACAAAAAACGGGCTGCAGGCATTTACATTACATGTACAACAACAGGTTAGGCTTAAAGCCAATGACTCTGTAGTTCTTAAGAAGTGTCTTCAGCTCACCAAGCCTGCATTTATTTGATCCAAAGTACAGCAAAAACAGTACATTATATTTATTACAATATATAGGCCTACATATTATTACTATTCAAAATAAAGCAACCCCCCCCCACCCCACTAAAATTAATAAATAAATTAGTGAGCATGTTGATAGGCTTATCAGGAGCAACTATATTATTTCATTAGCAATCACCAATATTGCCCACGTGATTTTATAACATAGATGCACACATGATTTGCATGTATTATCATACAATACAAAAACAACATTTTATAACTGAGAAACTAAATTATTATTGTTAAGCTTATTATAAACATGTTTGAGCAGGTATTTGCAAACAGAGTAGGCTACTTCACAGTAAAGATTGGTCTAAACTTTCTTAGACATTACTTTTATTTCATTGTTTATAGAACATATAACTATCCTCACGTCTTGCAACATTTAAATGCAATGAAATGTTGCATATCATATTTCAAAATGTTGCACGCGATTTCACACATTTTATTCTGGAGTTATAGTTCGGGAAAAGTTCACCTAGTAAATGCCTTCAACTTTGTCACAACAACACATTATCGAATGCCAATAAGAAACATTACTTACTCGGTATAGAAGACCTCCTCCTCCGCCGGCTCCAGCTGCGCTCGCGTTCTGTTTGTGAGGTAAACAAAACTTTTTCCTCTCAGCGTGTCTTCTGGGGGTAAATACAAGGCTTTTTCCTCACAGCGTGTTCTTCCAAAACTGAAAAGTATCCGAGATGAACGCGTTGCTGCTTTATGGTGGTGTGGGCGTTTACATGCCGCATGGCTCGCGTGGAGATTTGTAATAACAATAGCGCGAGCAGCGCGTGAGCGTGACCTAATCAGAGATAATGAGACCAGACGGAAAAACTGGACCTATGCTTGGTTTCACACGGATTATTTTATCACAGAATATTTATTTTTGGTAAAACCTTCTTCATTTGAGAGTAGACATGCCAAGCTTTCTATAGATATATTTCTCATTTCTCTGTGTGAATTATTTGCTGAGTTACAGTTCATTTTAATGACGTGTTTCAAAAAGCAGTTCGCGGAGACGGAGAAGACAGAGAACGCACCCTGTTTGTTTTCTTTATTCTTCAAAAGCACAAAGTGAAGTTGTTATTATGAGTGTACACAAATAAAAGTAGACCCCTTACAGATTTGAATGGTGTATTGCTCTTATCTGTACAATCAAAAATGGGAGAGTAATTCAAGCTTATTTCGGCCTTATCAGGAAAATCTGCCTCAAAAGGCGTATACGCGTTTGTCGACCCCAGAGGGTTAATACTGCCTGACTGTCTGTCCAAAACAAGGTGTCCTTCAGGGGGAGTTGTAACTCTCACCTGAGCATCTTGTCCACTTTGACAGAGACCAACAGCTAATTCAAAGGAGCAACCCTTGCCTTTCCAATCATAAAAGAGACATGAATGTTACCTTACTCATTGGTCATTCTGATGTAACTTGCAGTTCCATGCAGTTCCATGCTGTTAGCTTGGGAAGGTCATGAATCCAATTTAGCCATTGTTTAGACTGAGAAGAGGGTATTGGCTCGTCCCATCCATAGCCTTCTTTACACAGCCGTTGAGTGAGGGGTGCCAAAATGCCAAGAGGATCAAACACAGAGCTCACCATAGAGAGAATTCCTCTGCGGGTGTGTGGCTTTTTGGTGACTGATGTTAAATCTAAAAGTATCATCTTCTACATTCCATTGAAGTCCTAATGCATGTTCAGTTGGCAGTTGGTCATTGTCTAAATCCAAGAACCTAATGTATTTCCCTCTTTGTTCCTCTTCGACGGAAGATAGGACAGTTCTGCTGTTGGTCAACCATTTGTCGAGTTGAAATCCTCCCATGTTGCACAAATCCACCAGGTCTCATCTCAGTTGCACTGCTTCCTGTACTGTGGGCACAGACACTAGACAATCATCAAGATAAAAATTATGAATCACTGTTTCAGTTATCTGTAGTCTCATGCGACTATTGTCTTCCGCTGTTCTTTGCATAGCAAAGCTTGCACAGCTGGGAGAGGACACTGCAGCAAAAAGGTGCACAAGCATGCAATGGTCTTTTGGATTTTGCTCAGTGTCCCCTTCTAGCCACCATAAGAAGCACAGAAATTTAAAATCTGATCTTGGGACCCTTACTTACCTCCATCATTGCAATGGGTTCTTGGCGAAATCTAAGCAGGACTCCAACCAATGAGTTGGTAAGATCAGCCCCTTGCAAAAGTTCTGTGTTCAGGGACACACCTTGATATGCTGCACCACAGTCAAACACTACTCTGAGTGTTTTCTTTTTGGGGTGGTAGACTGCATGATGAGGAATATACCAGCATCTTCCTTCCACTTGATCTACCTCTTCCGGTGGGACCTCCTCAGCATGTAAGGGTATCCATCATGTCACTGAGAAAAGTTGTGTAGTCATTATGGAATGACTCATTTTTCTTGAACTTCCTTTTTAGGCTCAGAAGATGTTGCATGGCCATATGATGATTGTTGGGCATTATCACATCATCTTTTCTAAAGGGTAAGTTAAGTGTGTAGTGCCCATCTAAGAGTGAGATTGACTCATTTACAATTTTCAGAAACCGTTTGTCCTCAAATGACATTTCACGTTTTTCTTCCGAGGTCTTTTCATTAAAATCATGATTGTACTGACTAATCAGCAGAATTTCTACTGAGATTCTATTTGTGGTAGCAGATTGACAATCATTGCTTGCAGTAGAATCCCCTACTTTTAAGGGTCCATTGATTATCCATCCAACCAAGGTATTGACTGCATATGGACCTTCACCTTGACTATTTATGATTTCCCAGGGTTCTATGATCTTTGAGGCGTTGGTTCCTATTAGCAGCTCAATGTTGCCATCAATCTCTGGGATATCAACGTTTTGCAGGTATGGCCATCTAGCAAGGTCCTTCTTTGTGGGTATGTTTTCTCTAGTGACTGGCATCTCTTTTTGTGTGAACATCAATTGTATAAAATTGTTTTATCCAAACCAGAAATATCTAGTCCTGTGATTACATAAGTTAGCACGGACTTCTCATGACTCATTGTCTTCAACAGGATATTGGTTCTTTTACCTTTCATATTCAGCTGAGACATCAGACCATCGGTACAAAAGGTAGCGGAGCTTTCAGGGTTAATGAAAGCATAGACTGGTAAAATCTTGTCACCTTTAACAGCTTTGACTCTGACTGGCACCACTGAGAGGACATTATCCTGTGTACTTCCCCAATATGCCCACACACTGGCTGCATAACAGCTGGGGAGTTCTTTTGTGTGGCATTTTTATTTTCTTCCATTGTCTTTTGTTCTATTCACTCAATGTGGAGGGCACTCGGGTGCTGTTTGGAACACAATTTACAGGTAAGTCTTTGGCTACAGCGTTTGCTAATGTGACCTTGATGCAGGCAACCAAAACAGATTCCTTTTCCTTTGAGGAAGTCAATCTTTTTCCTAAACACCTTGCATTGATCCAACATGTGATCAGTGCTTCTACACAGGAGACATGAGGCTTGCAATTAAGGCTGCACGATATTTTGCATGCGATAGTCATACGCATCTCGACAGTCGGTTCCGTGATTAGCGCTAAATCTCCATTACCTGTTTTCAAATGGAGCGGCATTTAATACACAGAGCCATAGTTCACTGACAAACTACGCAATTTGCAGTCAGAATCGCAGATTAATTTGAATTCCCCAAAAACCAGATCTGAAGCCATCCTTACTTGCCTTTCAACAAATAGAACAATTTAAATTGAGGCCTATTTGTTGAAAGGCAAGTAAGGAATCATCTGATCCCTTCGACCTGGAGGCTCTTACCCCTAATCACGTTCTCTTGAATAATTCTCAACCTGTTTTACCGCCTGGTGAGTTTTCCAGATATGACTCATACACCAGACGCTGGTGGAGACAAGTGCAGTATTTGTCGAATGTGTTCTGGAGGAGATGGACATAAGAGTATGTAACATGCAAGAGAGACAGAAAAGGTCTAAGGCAAGAACAAATCTCAAAGTTGGAGATATTGTTGTAGTGGTTGACCCTACCTCTCCATGCTCATCATGGCCACTTGCAAGAATAGTGGAAACAAAACCTGACTCAAATGGTATGGTTCGGTCAGTCAAACTGCAAACAAAGACAAGTATCTTGGAGCGACTAATCACAAAGCTGTGCCTACTGTTGGAAGAAGAAAATCGGTAACACTTTATTTTGATGGTCCCTTTTGAACATTCTGTTGACACTAAGTAATGTTGCAACTACATGTCAACAAACTCTCATAAGAGTATTAGTAGACTGTCTGCTTCATATCTACTAACTCCTTATTGTGTTGGTCTCCCAACAGATATTCTACTGACTATAAGTATCTTTGCAAGAACGTGTAAACTTAATCTAACCCTAACCCTACCAGTCAACTAATACACTACTAACACTCTAATGAGAGTTAGTAGAAATGTAGGTGCAACATTACTTATAGTCAACAGAATGTGTAAAAGGGACCATCAAAATAAAGTGAAACCAGAAAATCAACAGTAAGCATGTTAAAGGAAAGTAGTTTATTTCTTTATTATAATAAAATTGTGATTATAACTTTGTAGCTCCTTTTCTAAATATTTATGTAAATGCTTTATCTTAAGCTTAAAGCTAAATGTTCTAAGCTTAACATAAAACATTTACACAAATGTTTACAAAAGGAGCAACAGAATTATAATCCCAATATTATAATAAAGAAAGAAACTACTTTCCTTTAACATGATTACTGTTGATTTTCCTCTTCTCTATACTCCAATTGATGTTTTTCTTTGAGTGCAGCCACCTGTGCTAAAATGACCACTCTTTCTGCTTCCACCTTTAGACTTGCAGATGCAACTGAAAATTATCTTGCTCTGGACTCACAAATGGATACTTGAGATATGCTGTCTTTAGGGGCCACTTCAATCTCCTGAGGTTCATCAGCTTTAGATACTCCAGATAACCATTGAGAAACAAAAGAGAGAAAAGTGTTAAAGTCAGCCATTTTGGGTTTAAACCATTCAGCCTCATCTTGAATAGCTTCCTCTTCTGAAAACAATTCCTGATAAGTTTCATGTAGGGATTTAAAATCATCCAGGAGATGCACAAATTTGCTTTAACTTTCTGCACACATGTAGCATTTTCCACAAGTTCCATCAATGAGTTTTTTTTTTTTTTTTTTTGCTTAAGTGGGCAAAGTTTCCTTTTCTTGCATTTCTCAACTTGGATACATGGCCATTCTCATCTAGATCATAACAGTGCTTAAGAGGTCATGCTTGACTTTCTCTTCACTATCATCAAACTCTTTAGCAGTATCATCCATATTTGCTTTCTAATTCAGCACATGGAAAGGCAATTAACACAGACAGACAGATGTGAAGATCATCCAAAAATCTACTCTTCCTGTAGTAGACTTGAACAACTTGCATGGATTCACAATCTATTCATACATTAGCAGATTTCCTCTTCTAGAATTCCGATGGCATAGTTTAAGAAATACATGAAGCCGTGCATACCATGCAGTACAAACAAACACTCCATGTCATGTGCTCATTGATATCCATCTTCTTCAGTTACAAGCGCAAAAGCCAAAAAAAGGCTTGACACTCACAGTCTTAACAAATCCATTGTTCACATAGTTGATTGGTCAAAACTTGATGAAGCATTTATTGCAATTAAAACATAAAAATACAAAATGAAAAACAAAACCTCAATAGAGTAAAGGATTGCAAAGATATAAAGTAGATTAGAGCTTGAGTCAACGGATGGAGTCAGACCACGAGGTCAAATACTGTCACTTCCTGTTTAGCCACACCCGCAGGTGACATCACAGGTCTTTTGTCTCAGAGGCCTTGCATCTCTACCTGAGCCACTAGATGGGGTCAACTTAAATAACAAATTATCTTTGCATAAACATACAGTATTTTGGCTCCTACAGAGCCTATCCATAAGGACACACTTAAATACTTTTGGAATTATGCTAGCCAATGTGATTGGCCTAGAATTTTCTATACTAGATATTCTACCTGTTTTGTCTTTGATTACTGGCACTAATAACACAGATAGCATAGATTCAGGTAACACGGCATGTATTAAACATCCTGTAAAACACAGAGCAAGTAGCACTAAAATGTTTTCACAAGCGTGCTTCAAATGTTCTGCTGTTATTTGATCTGGACCACATGATTTATTCAAAGCCAATTTTTCAATCGCAAACCTAACCTCAACAGGTCTAATCATCACACCATCATTATATGGAACATGGTTAACTTCATATTTCTGTTTTTTTTTTAACACAGTTAAAAATATCCCTATAATATTTTCTCCACAATTTAACAATATTCTCAGCTCCACCAACCCCATCAATACTAATTGGCAACGGTACTTTACTATTGTTAAAAACCTTCACTTCTTTACAAAATTCATACACAATATTTTGCTGAAGTTTCTTGGCCATTGAATTTGATCTCAAGGTCGCCTCATTTCTTTTAATAAACCGAACGACATATTTAAATTTAGTATTAGCCTGTTTCTTTCTCTCATATTCTGGACAAAACCTGGCTTTACCTGTTAATACCCAATTTTTAAATGCTTCTCTAGCCTCCAAATGCAATTCAAACACATAATCATTCCATCCAGCCCTTAGATAATAATTTTTAGCTACCTTTTTATAGTAAGGTCTGCTTGCATTATTTAAATATTTCACTATTTCATCATACATCAAATATAAATCATGAATATGTTTAAGGTTCTTACAATTAACATCATTGCACCTAATGGTATCAGTAGACACACCTGTACTACTTAAACATTTCTCAGTTGATAATTAATATTGCAAAATCTAATTTTCCACTATGCTCATAATTCTCATAATTGCTCAGTTCCTCTTCAGGAACTCGAGCTGTGTCCGAAGACGCTAGGGGAACGCCCTCAGCATAACCGGCTCTGAATACAAATGAAATCTGTTCAAATGGATGGGCGAGACATCACGGGCGAGGTGACGTAATGATCAGCTGGTATAAAACCATGTGCGGTGCAAACTGGCGTCAGCTTTCTGTCATTCAGCTAGCGCTCTGTGTGTTGTCTCCTATTTGGTGTTGTCTGTCTTGTTTTGATCAGGATGTCTAAAAGCCAGTTCAAGGCTAGACATCAGAGCAATGAGAGTAAATCACAGTACAAGCTGTGTGTTCCTCCCTGCGAACGTAATTTGTGCGCAGGTGATACACACAGCTTGTGTGTGGTTTGCTTGGGAGCGAGACATGCAGAGGCGGCTCTCGAGGGGGCTGAATGCCCGCACTGCGAGAGCCTCTCTCTGTGTGTACTTCGCTCCCGAAAGCCCCTCTTCTCTAAAAAGGGTTCTTTCGTCAGCTTTCCCTGCGGCGCTGGCCCCACTTTCGCCAGGCAGATACTTCCCCTCAGGTAGCGGCATTGGCGCTTCTCCTGTCTTCCTCCGAGGAGGTTGACACGGGAAACGTCGAAGACGTTACGCCCTCTCTTTCGCCCCAGTATGAGGAGCTTGTGGAGGTGGTCACTCGGGCCGTGGCCAAGTTAAATCTTGTCTGGCCACCCGAGTGTCATGTCGAACCACAGATAGGCAAGTTAGATGAGCGCTTTCTGCAGTTTAAGACTCCATCTCCACATCGGAGCCTGCCTTTTTTTCCCGACCTTCACACTGAGGTGTAAAAGTCGTGGGGAAAACCTTTCTTGGCCTGCCTCTTTGGGGGCGATTGAGTGCGGTTACAGAACGACGCTTGCGAGCCATCTGTCCTCTAGCACGGAATCGTCTCTGAAGGCTCCGACCCTGCCCACCAAGCCGTTGCGCACTTCATCGACGCTGGTGGGCAAGGGGTACACGGCAGCAGGTTAGGCTGGTTCATGTCTGCACACTATGGCGGTGTTGCAGGCATACCAGGCTGACCTGCTCAAAGAGCTTGATGAGGGCGAGGGATTTAGTGCGGAGGATATTACCGAGCTCCGCAAAACTGATTTGTCTCTCCGTGCCACCAAGCAGACCACCCGTGCCATCGGGCGGTCTATGGCAGCTTTGGTGGCGGCGGAGAGGCATCCTTGGTTGACCATGTCGGATATTAACCCTCTGGGGTCTGAGGTCATTTTGGGGCCCTTCAGATGTTTTGACATGCCCTGATATTTGTGCTTATTTCAGCTACTTAAAACATACTATTGACCAACATGTATTTTTTTTTTTTTATATATTCAGCACAAACTGTGCTACAATAATATGTGACCAAGATGGATGTACATGTTTGCATTTTTTTTAGAAGAAAAATATTATGCGTGGTTAGTAAGTTTTGGGGAAAATAATGTAGCTGAAATAAGGCCTTAAAACCCACACTAAATAGTTCTGAATAAGACTATTAACTCTCTGGGGTCGGCTGTCTCGCCGGCGAGACCAACTCGTTTTTTTTTAAGATCAGTGCAAAAGACACTAAAAATACTCTGTTGATTTTGGTCACACAAATAAGTGTTATACATCAATCGAAACTGTTAAGTGTCTACTTTTTTTTTGAGTACACTCATAATAACAACACAACTTTGTGCTTTTGGAGAAATAAGAAAATAAACAGGGTGTGCTCTCTGTCTTCTCCGTCTCCGCAAACTGTTTTTAGAAACGCGTCACTAAAATTTAACTCAGGAAATACTCAACGCAGAGACATGGGAGTTATATCTATAGAAAGCTTGAAATGTCTACTTTGAAATGAAGCAAGTCCTATCGAAAACAAATATTCTGTGATGAAGTAATCCGTATGAAACCAACATGATGTTCAATATTTCCCGTCTGACTCATTATCTCTAATGTGTTCCCGCCCTCACGCTGCTCGCGCCGTTCATATGTAAATAGCCATGTGCGATGAGGACCTCCTCTCTTTTTAGACCATGTTTATTATTAATACTCTGTTCACAAATATATTTTAATAGTGTGCTAAACAATAATAATTAGTTTCTCAGATATAAAATATCATTTTTTATAGTACAAAGTACATCCTTTTATTGTACAAAGCATGCTTGAGTCTGTGGCTACAGAATCATATCATAGGCTACTATAAAATCATACATACTAGACTATATGACTACAAAATCATAGTTGGGTTTTTCCCAAACTATAATTCCTGACTACAATGTTTGAAATCGTGTAAAACATTTTGAATATGATGGGCAATTCATTGTATTTAAATTTCTTTTACGGCACGATGATGTTTTCATGCTCTATATAAAACAATAAAAGTAATATGAGTGTACACTGTAACATGATGAATGCTTCGAGTCTAAGTATGTTTAGTACATGTTTATTATTAATAGCCTACTCTGTTCAGAAATAAATTTTAATAACGTACTTGTCACGAATCTGGTGTGCACTTCCGGTCACTCGCCACTAGAGGTCACCCGCTCACCACATGGACATTCACACCACACTTCTCATGGACTCCAATTCCCATCATCCCACTCTGATCACAGCTGTCACCAATATCTCATTGCACCAATCACTTGCACACCTGATCACACAGCATCACCAATCTGCACACAGTATTTAAACCCCGGACATTCTCTTCCTCTGGGCCGAGTACTGTATGCATCTTCGCTACCCTTCAGAGCCCCGTTAGTTTTCCTTGCCTTGCCTTGCCTAGCCTAGCCTTTGTTATTTAATCGTGTTTTCCCCTGCCTGGACTATCGCTAACGTTTTGACTACCTCTCCTGTCTCGCCCCTCTGGATACTGTTCGCAGATCATCGACCCACGCTTGCCACTGTTTACTCTTTGTCTCGTCCATATTATACCTGTTTGCCACTGTTTGACCCTGCCTGTACGACCACGTCTCTGCCTATTAAAGCCTGCAAATGGATCCGCACGCCTCTCGTCTCGTCAGTCGCGTTACAGAATACTCGGACCCACAAGGATCCAGCGGCTTTTCACGCGGACATTGTCCAGGTATGGACGCAGCGATCTTATTGCTAGCCCTCAAGCAGGGTACGCGATCACTCGAGGTTTACATAACGGAATATTTGGCTTTGGCTAATGGCTCAGAATTGCCGGACAATATGTTGATTGACTTTTTCTGTGATGGCCTTAATCAGCCTCTAAAGACTAAAGTGATCCATAAGGGTCCGCGTTCGTCACTGAGTGAGTTTTTGGATTATGTTCTGTGGACTGTTGGTTTAGCTTTCACTGTGGGTGTCACGGAGGAACGCAACACCGCACTCTCTCGTTGGATAGCAGCCACACTGGAGCAGACACACAAAGTGGCAGCAACAGCGAAGCCCGTTCGCAAAATGGCGGCCACAACAACCCCCCGTCTTGTCATCGCTGCCAGTCAAGAGCCAAATCAAGCCACAGTTAATGTTAAAGAGCCCAGTCAAGTCACAGTCGATGTTAAAGAGCCCAGTCAAGTCACAGGTTATCTTCATGAGTCAAGCCAAGTCAAAGCTGATCGTCACAAGCAAAGCCAAGTCATCGTTGATCTTCACAAATCAAGCCAAGACACAGCTAATCTTCACAAATCAAGTCAAGTCAAAGCTGATATTTGCAAGCTAAGTCAAGTCAAAGCTGATCTTCGCAAGCTAAGTCAAGTCACCGTTGATCTTCACGAATCAAGCCAAGTCAAAGCTGATCTTCACGAATCAAACCACGCCGAAGCTGATCTTCACGAATCAAGCCAAGCCGAAGCTGATCTTCACGAATCAAGCCAAGCCGAAGCTGATCTTCACGAATCAAGCCAAGTCAAAGCTGATCTTCACGAATCAAGCCAAGTCAAAGCTGATGTTCACAAATCAAGCCAAGTCGAAGCTGATCTTCACAAATCAAGCCAAGTCACAGCTTCTCTTCGTGAGTCAAGCCAAGTCACAGCTTCTCTTCGTGAGTCAAGCCAAGTCACAGCTTCTCTTCGCGAGTCAAGCCAAGACACAGCTGATCTTCACAAATCAGGTCAAGTCACCGTTGATCTTCACAAATCAAGCCAAGTCAAAGCTGATCTTCACAAATCAAGCCAAGACACAGCTAATCTTCACAAATCAAGTCAAGTCAAAGCTGATCTTCACAAGCTAACCATTGATCGTCACGAATCAAGCCAAGTCACAGCTTCTCTTCGTGAGTCAAGCCAAGTCACAGCTTCTCTTCGCGAGTCAAGCCAAGACACAGCTGATCTTCACAAACTAAGTCAAGTCATCGTTGATCGTCACAAACCAAGACAAGTCACAGCTGGTCTTCACAAGCTAAGTCAAGTCACCGTAGATCGTCACGAATCAAGTAAAGTCAAAGCTGATCCTCAAGAACCAAGTCAAGTCACGGTTGATGTCAGAGAGTCGAGCCAAGTCACAGTTGGTCGTCATCAACCAAGTCACGTCTCGGCTGCTCGTCCAGAGTCACAGCAGCACGTCTCTGCTGACCTTCCAGAGTCACAGCGTCACGTCTCTGCTGACCTTCCAGAGTCACAGCGTCACGTCTCTGCTGACCTTCCAGAGTCACAGCGTCACGTCTCTGCTGACCTTCCAGAGTCACAGCGTCACGTCTCTGCTGACCTTCCAGAGTCACAGCGTCACGTCTCGGCTGTCCGTCCAGAGTCACTGCAGCACGTCACGGCTGTCCGTCCAGAGTCACAGTGTCACGTCTCTGCTGACCTTCCAGAGTCACAGCGTCACGTCTCCGCTGACCTTCCAGAGTCACAGCGTCACGTCTCCGCTGACCTTCCAGAGTCACAGCGTCACGTCTCCGCTGACCTTCCAGAGTCACAGCGTCACGTCTCCGCTGACCTTCCAGAGTCACAGCGTCACGTCTCCGCTGACCTTCCAGAGTCACAGCGTCACGTCTCCGCTGACCTTCCAGAGTCACAGTGTCACGTCTCCGCTGACCTTCCAGAGTCGGGTTACATCTCCGCTGACACGCCCAGATCATCAAGGTCAGTCTTTCATTATCCCAGTCTGATATCCAGTGTGAGGGATTCACCGCTGGTGTCTGCACGCACAGCTGGTAAACCCACTCACTCTAGCCCTCCTGTTCCTTAACTGATTCCCCTGTCTGAAATGCTTCCCCTGATGGGGATCGCATTTTGGTGTGTTTGGGCTGCATACACCACCACAGAACTCCCAGAGGTGGCGGCGTCCACTATGATGTCTCTAGAGGTGGCGGTTGACGCTGCAGAACCTCCTGAGGCAGTGGCGCTCACTGCCGTGTTCCCTGAAGTGATGATGCCCGCTGCAGTTTCTCCAGAGGTGGCGGTACATGCTGCAGAACCTCCCGAAGCGGCGGTGCTCACTTCAGCTCCTCGTATGGTGGAGGCGCTCAACAATGAACTCTCATTCTGTTGTGTTGTCTCTCCCTGGTGGGCTCAAGTCCCGTCTGGTCCGCCCTGGTGGGCTCAAGTCCCGTCTGGTCTGCCCTGGTGGGCTCAAGTCCCGTCTGGTCCGCCCTGGTGGGCTCGTGTCCCGTCGGCTCCGCCCTGGTGGGCACAAGTCCCATTCTCTCTGCCCTGGTTTCCTGCTCTGCCGGCTCTACCTCGGTCCCAGATCACTCCGCTGTCACAAGGACCTGGCCCTCCATCCCTCCCCCTGTTCCGCCTCCGCTCCACCTCCCTCCTGATTATAGACTGTGTGGAGCGTCTGGAAGCCGCTCTTTTGGGGGGGGGCTCTGTCACGAATCTGGTGTGCACTTCCGGTCACTCGCCACTAGAGGTCACCCGCTCACCACATGGACATTCACACCACACTTCTCATGGACTCCAATTCCCATCATCCCACTCGGATCACAGCTGTCACCAATATCTCATTGCACCAATCACTTGCACACCTGATCACACAGCATCACCAATCTGCACACAGTATTTAAACCCCGGACATTCTCTTCCTCTGGGCCGAGTATTGTATGCATCTTCGCTACCCTTCAGAGCCCCGTTAGTTTTCCTTGCCTTGCCTTGCCTAGCCTAGCCTTTGTTATTTAATCGTGTTTTCCCCTGCCTGGACTATTGCTAACGTTTTGACTACCTCTCCTGTCTCGCCCCTCTGGATACTGTTCGCAGATCATCGACCAACGCTTGCCACTGTTTACTCTTTGTCTCGTCCATATTATACCTGTTTGCCACTGTTTGACCCTGCCTGTACGACCACGTCTCTGCCTATTAAAGCCTGCAAATGGATCCGCACGCCTCTCGTCTCGTCAGTCGCGTTACAGTACTAAACAATAATAATTAGCTTCTCAGATATAAGATTTCTTTCTCTGTTTTTATGATAGTACAAAGCATGTGTGAGTCGATGGCTACAAAACCTATATATATATATATATATATATATATATATATATATATATATATATATATATACAGATGTTCCTGATATTAACATGCTCACAAATGTTTTTTTGTTTGTATTTTATTGAATCAGATACCAGCATCAGATGTATCCTGATGTCTCTTCAAACTGTTTTCCTCTGAGAACGCTGTGCCAACATCAGATGTTCAACTACGCTGATATTCTATGTTAAAACAAGCTCTTTTTCTACTGATTATGTTTTTTTTTTCTTGAATCCATGGAAAGAAGTAGAAACACTTAAATAACACACGTAAATATCAGGTATGATTTACTTGTTTCACTTGTTGAACAGAATCTGTTGCAGGAATGTTCACATCTCTGTGGTTAGATCAGTGTGCACAATAACGTGTCTTCGACCTTCATTATGTATGTTTTGATTATACTGTGCTGTAAATAAAATACAAATAATTTTAAAAACCCTTTTTTTCAATCTCCTCACATTCTCTCTTACCTGCCTCACAGTCACAGTCACACTGATGGGCCATTAGGGGCCCATAGGGGAGGGCCCTTTGTCTCTCAGGTGAGACTCACTTAATATTCATGACCATTGCCACTCCCTCGCATATAGACCCTCGATCACAAAACATGTCTTGAAAATTTTAAATCAATATATTGTTTTCTGTGAATGAGTAAGCAGAATGATTTTCACATAATTTTGAAGTAAATATTCTAGTCTACAAGACTGATTACTCAAAAGTCTTATTCAGGACTATTTAGTGTGGGTTTTAAGGCCTTATTTCAGCTACATTTTTTCCCAAAACATACTAACCACGCATAATTTATTTATTTTTTTTCTAAAAAATGCAAACATGTACATCCAACTTGGTCACATATTATTGTAGCACAGTTTGTGCTGAATACAAAAAAATTACATGTTGGTCAATAGTATGTTTTAAGTAGCTGAAAAAAGCACAAATATCAGGGCATGTCAAAACATATCAAGGGCCCCAAAATGACCTCAGACCCCAGAGGGTTAAGTGAGTCTCACCTGAGAGACAAAGGGCACTCTTCTAATGGCCCCTAATGGCCCATCAGTGTGACTGTGACTGTGAGGCAGG
Source organism: Acrossocheilus fasciatus (assembly GCA_036784905.1). Lineage (NCBI taxonomy): Eukaryota > Metazoa > Chordata > Actinopteri > Cypriniformes > Cyprinidae > Acrossocheilus > Acrossocheilus fasciatus. The sequence continues at coordinate 35,750,205 of CM071944.1, forward strand.
TAAGAGAGAATGTGAGGAGATTGAAAAAAAGGGTTTTTAAAATTATTTGTATTTTATTTACAACACAGTATAATCAAAACATACATAATGAAGGTCAAAGACACATTATTGTGCACACTGATCTAACCACAGAGATGTGAACATTCCTGCAACAGATTCTGTTCAACAAGTGAAACAAGTAAATCATACCTGATATTTATGTGTGTTATTTCAGTGTTTCTACTTCTTTCCATGGATTCAAGAAGAAAAAAAAACATAATCAGTAGAAAAGGAGCTTGTTTTAACATAGAATATCAGTGTAGTTGAACATCTGATGTTGGTTCAGCGCTCTCAGAGGAAAACAGTTTGAAGAGACATCAGGATACATCTGGTGCTGGTATCTGATTCAATAAAATACAAACAACCAAAAAAAAAAAACACTTGTGAGCATGTTAATATCAGGAACATCTGTATATATATATATATATATATATATATATATATATATATATATATATATATATATATATGTTTTGTAGCCATAGACTCACACATGCTTTGTACTATAATAAAAAAGAGAAAGAAATCTTATATCTGAGAAACTAATTATTATTGTTTAGCACGTTATTAAAATCTATTTCTGAACAGAGTAGGCTATTAATAATCAACATGTACTAAACATACTTAGACCCGTAGCATTCATCATGTTACATTGTACACTCATATTACTTGTATTGTTTTATATAGAGCATGAAAACATTGCGCCGTAAGAAATTTAAATACAGCGAATTGCCTATCATATTCAAAATGTTTTAGACAATTTCAAAGATTGTAGTCAGGAATTATAATTTGGGAAAACCCAACTATGATTTTGTAGTCATATAGTCTAGTATGTATGATTTTATAGTAGCCTATGACATGATTCTGTAGCCACAGACTCAAGCATGCTTTGTACAATAAAAGGATGTACTTTGTACCATAAAAAAATATATTTTATATCTGAGAAACTAATTATTATTCTTTAGCATGCTATTAAAATCTATTTGTGAACAGAGTATTAATAATAAACATGGTCTAAACATTCTTAGACGCGTAGCATTCATCATGTTGTCTTTTGGGAAAAACCCAACTGTTAGTAAATCTGTTCAAGTTTATGTCACAATAAAATGGTAACTAATGCAAAAAAGAAACATTACTTACTCATCAGATTGAGCTCCTCTTCTGGATGAAATTGTATTCTTCTTTCTTCTTTCTACTTTTGAGGGAAATCCTGCCTTTACTCAGTGCGAACAGTAACAGTAGCCGCAATGAATCTCCTCAGTCTTTGTTTGTGTTGGGCGTTTGCACGTGCGCACGTCCCACGCGGCTATTTACATATGAACAACACGAGCTGCGTGAGGGCGGGATCACATTAGAGATAATGAGTCAGACGGGAAAGATTGAACATCGTGTTGGTTTCATACAGATTACTTCATCACAGAATGTTTGTTTTCAATAGGACTTTTCAAAGTAGACACTTCAAGCTTTCTATAGATATAACTACCATGTCTCTGTGTTGAGTATTCGCTGAGTTACAGTTCATTTTAGTGATGCGTTTCTAAAAACGGTTCGCGGAGATGGAGAAGACAGAGAGCACACCCTGTTTGTTTTCTTTATTCTTCAAAAGCACAAAGTTGTGTTGTTATTGTGAGTGTACACAAAAAAAAGTAGACACTTCACAGTTTCGATTGATTTGTGTGACCAAAATCAACAGAGTATTTTTAGTGTCTTTTGCAGGCTCTGGTAATGGAACGAGAAGTAAATATTCTCTTAAGGAAGGAGGCCATCAAGGTGGTCCCTCCTCAAGAAAGAGAGTCCGGGTTCTACAGCCGGTACTTCATAGTTCCCAAGAAGGATGGAGGATTGCGTCCCATTTTAGATCTGCATCAATTGAACCGCTCAGTCAGCAGACTGAAGTTCAAGATGCTCACACTCAGACAGGTCGTGTCACAAATCAGGTCCGAGGACTGGTTTGTCACAATCGATCTAAATGATGCATACTTCCATATCGCCATCCTTCCTACTCACAGGAGGTTCCTGAGGTTTGCTTTTGGGGGCAAAGCTTACCAGTATCGGGTTCTTCCCTTCGGTCTAGCACTCTCACCCCACAGCCCCGCCGCGGCTATGAGGCATCCGCATACTCAATTACATCGACAATTGGTTGATTCTCGCTCATTCAGAGCGAAAGGCGGCTCGACATCGAGATGTTGTTCTCGCTCATATGAAAGAGTGTGCTTTCTCCATTACAGAGAACCACTTATCTTGGTGTGGTGTGGGATTCTACCATAATGCAGGCTGATGATGTATGTCTCCTCCTCGGATCGAGTCGATCCTCACGGAAGTCAGGGGAGTGAAGGATGGCCAGTCACTCACTGTGAAGCAGTTTCAGAGACTGCTAGGTCTGATGGCAGTTGCGTCCAACGTGATACCTCTTGGCCTGCTGTACATGAGACCCCTACAGTGGTGGCTCAAGACCAACGGGTTTTTCCCAAGGGGAAACCCACTTCGCATGATCAAGGTCATGTGGCGGTGCCTACGTGCCTTAGTCATGTGGAGACAACCTTGGTTCTTGTCTCAGGGCCCGGTGTTGGGAGCTCGTGTTGCCGCGTGACACTAGCAACGGACGCGTCCCTCACCGGTTGGGGAGCGGTCATGAGTGGCCGCCTTGCCCACGGTCTGTGGAGCGGGCATCTTCTCGCCTGGCACATCAACTGGCTGGAGATGCTTGCTGTGTTTCAGGCTCTGAAACACTTTCTCCCAGACCTAAGAGGTCAACATGTGTTGGTATGCACCGACAACACAGTGGTGGTCTCTTATATCAACCACCAAGGAGGTCTGCGGTCGCGCCCCCTGTACAGGCTGGCGCACCAGATCCTTGTGTGGTCCCAGGGCAAACTCCTCTCACTGAGGGCAGTTTACATCCCTGGGCATGTCAATGTGGGAGCAGACATCCTGTCGAGACGGGCTGTGGCTCGGGGAATGGATGCTTCACACCGAGGTGGTGAATCAGATCTAGAGAGTGTTTGGCCAGGCTCAGGTGGACCTCTTTGTTACTTAGGAGACAGCGCAATGTCCCCTCTGGTACTCTCTAGTTCATCCAGCTCCACTGGGGCTGGATGCCATGGTACAGACTTGGCCGAGTATGGTTCTCGGACCTGATTTCCCTCCTCGACGGCTCTCCATGGGAGATTCCCGTCAGGAGGGATCTCCTCTCTCAGGCAGGAGGCGCCCTGGTGCACCCCCACCTGGAGTTATGGAAGTTGTGGGTGTGGCCCCTGAGGGGGCACAGCTCATAGCTTCCGGTCTCTCAACCGAGGTTGTGGAGACCATCCTCCAATCTCCACCAATTCTCTGCAGGGTTAACCCACTCCACCTTCAAGGTTTATGTAGCGGCGATTTTTGGTGGACAGACAGTGGGTAGACACCCCCTAGTTACACGTTTCCTCAGCGGTTCGCTGAGGCTAAAGCCCCCAGTACAGTCCCGGATTCCTCCCTGGGACCTGGCTGTGGTGTTGGATGCTCTCTGCAGGCCTCCCTTTGAGCCTATTGAGGAGATCTCCGATCACCATCTTACTCTGAAGAATTTCTTCTGGTGATTTCTTCTCTGAAGAGAGTTGGGGATTTGCAGGCCCTGTCAGTGGCCTCTACTCATTTGGACTTTACTTTTTCACATCAGTCTTACTCTAGCAAATGAATATGCTGGAGTTTTTATTTTTTTATTTTTGATGAAAATGTTTTCTTTTCTAGATTTTTTTTTCTTGAAACCCTCCTGAACAACTTGTAGTGATGTAGGTGCTGTTTGATATATATATATATATATATATATATATATATATATATATTATTTTTTTTTTTTTTATTTATTTATTTTTTTTTATTGAGGCTTTCTGACCCCAAGACTCAACTGTTTTCTGCAATTCTTCAGCTGTGATCATTGGAGCGTCTTTGGCCACTCAAACTATCCTCCTCACCTTGCTTTAAGACAAAATAGACTCACGTCCTCTTCCAGGCATATTTTCTCTTGAATGGAAATGTTTAATTATTGTCCTGATGGTGGAAATGGGAATTTTTAATGCTTTAGCTCTTTTCTTACAGCCACTTTCAAATTTGTGAAACTTAACAATCTTTTGTTGCACAACAGAAATGCATTCTTTGATTTTACTCATTGTTATCAATGATTAAGGGAATTTGGCCTTTGTTTCCCCTCATATTTATATTTCTGTGAAACAGGAAACCATGGCTGGATAATTTCATGTTCCTATTCACCCTGGTGTGATAAAAAATGCAAATATGAATGGGAATATACTTAATTAAATCATAAGAATTGTTTAGGGGTACCAATAACTGTGGCCATTGTGTACGAGAGAAAACTATTCATTTCATAATGTGATTTGTTGTTGTTGTTGTTTTTGTTTTGTTTTTTTTTAAATGAAAGATCATTATGTATGTATATATATGTAATTTATATAATATGCTTCAAGAGACCTACCTGCAAAGCTGAAATCTATGTGCAAGTTTTTCAGGTAGCTTTGGCAAACCTAGGGCAAAATCTGCTTTAAACGCAAAGGATGGTCACACTAAATGTTGATTTAATTTAGTTAATAGAAGTTAATTGATAAAGAAAATTTATGACATTATTGCCACATTTCAGTTTTTTTTCTGTTTCTTCATGTCATTCCAAACAGACTGGATGATGATGAGATCAGATCTCTTTGTGGAGCACTGGCTGTTGTCAGACTCCTTGTGCAAACAAAAATTTCACTGGATTATTAAAATTAATGGCAAAATGAATGTTTGGAAATGTAAACTGATATGTCCTACTACAGCAAAAGATAGAAATAACTGACTTATAACCATTTTTTAGCTGGTGAAAATTAGTGTTCTAATAATTTTGGCCACCACTGTACATACATTCAAATGATTCTCAAAGTGTGATCCCATTGGAGTGCTTCAAAACAGTGAATCATTTTGCAGTTAAAATTTTGTGATTTGAGTACAATTATCTAATACTGACCACTGGATGTTCAACATGGCACCTCTTGCCAAAGAATTCTCTAAGGATTTGAGAATTAGAATTGTTGCTCTCCACAAAGATGGCCTAGGCTATAAGAAGATCAGTGACAACCTAAAACTGAATTACAGTACAGTGAGGGTTCATTGAGGGATACAAGGATTCCAACATGTACTGTGACATTCTGAAGCAGAATATGATGCCCTCCCTTCAGAAACTGGGCCGAACGGCAGTTTTCCAACATAATAACGACCCCAAACACACCGCCAAGATGACAAATGCCTTGCTGATAAAGCTGAAGGTGAAGGTGATGGACTGGCCAAGTATGTTTCCAGACCTGAACACTACGGAGCACATGTGGGGCATTCACCATATGTCTAACATCCAACAGCTCCGTGATGTCATTATAGAGGAGTGGAAGAGGATGCCAGCAACAACCTGTACAGCTCTGGTGAATTCCATGCCCAGGAGGATTAAGGCAGTGCTAGATAACAATGATGTCCCTACAAAATATTGACACTTTGGATACATTTTTACCATGTTCACTTAGGGTGTACTCATTTTTGTTGCCAGTTATTTAGACAATAATGGCTATATGCTGAATTATATTTAGAGGACAGTAAATTTGCACTGCTATGCAAGCTGCACATTGACTACTCTAAAATATATACAAGTTTTGTTTGCGTAGTATTGTCCCTTGAGAAGATATACTAAAATTGTTGCTGAAATGTGTGGGGTGTACTCACTTTTGTGAGATACTGTGTGTATATATATATATATATATATATATATATATATATATATATATATATATATATTTATATATATATTAGGGATGTAACGATATTATCAATATCGTGATATCGCGATAGCAAAACTGTCTCGATATTATCGTGGTCACATGACGATATGAAACGATGGGTCTCCGGGCAAAAAGTGTAGTTTTTATAATATATTTAAACCTCTTATTCTAACATAAAAGATCTTTAAAGTTTGTGTTTTTGGCCATTATGCTTTGGCACAGTATCTGTCAAACTAACTAAAACCGAAAGCACCACATGGCTTAATCCCATCATCAAGTCAGTTTGCACTGCACACACATTTTAAACCGATCAGCTCATGATCCGGTGTTTTCCGCACCTCAGAACGTTTCCATTCACAGTGAATGCAGTGAACTCACTCACATGTTCATTGCACATGTTGTGAGTTTAATGTGTGTTTAGGAATGCAGCGGCCACCAGTTATGCTTTATTTTCGTGGCAAGTGATTACAGCATTTCACTAGTTTTTTAGTGAGGCATGTTTTTGTAAGCATGTTCGCTATGAAGCTGGAGTTTTCCTTCAAAATAAAATCTCAGATTCCGTCACAATAAAAGGTTAAAAGTGCAGTATTAATTTTGCTGACAGCTAGAGGTTTAAATGCAGTCCAAATTCAAAATATCTCTTTCAAGTCTAGAAATGAAGAAATAAGTATTGTAATTTCCCTACTGTAATGTAAAGAAAAAATAATATATCTATGAAATATTCATTTTCATTTATTTTACAGTGCAGTTGTTTTAACATATGTGGCTATTACTGTCATTGGTGTTATGGTTGTTGTTGTTGTTGTTGTTGTTGTTATTAAGTCAGGTTTTCTTAGTTGAGATCATGGGTTGGAGCTCTTAATTTTGAACTCTTAAAGTGCATTAGATAGAATAATTTAACTTTAAAATGTGCAAAATTTTCATTTGTTTTTCCAATTCTTCATTGGTCTCTCTTTTTTTAAAATATCGCAATAAATATCATATTGTGGACTTCATACTGCAATATTATTATATATTCCACTTTTTTCCTTCAAAAACTCCTGGGTTACTTTTGCTGTATGTTTTGGTTCATTGCCCATTTGTACTATGAAGCGATGCCAATCAACTTGGTTCCATTTGTCTGAATCTGGGCAGAGATTCATATATCCATATACACTTCAGAATACTTCTGGCTGCTTCTGTCCTCAGTCACATCATCACTAAACACCAGTAACCCAGTGCCACTGGAAGCTGATGAGCTGTTCCAAGCCTTCTCCATATTCTTTTCTTCCTGCCATTCTGGTACAGGCTGATCTTAAGTTAAGCCGTCCATAGAATTATTTTCCAGAAATCATCTGGCTTTTTTAGATGTTTATTGGCAAAGATAAAAAAAAAAAAAAAATAACACTAGCTTCTCTAATCTTTTTTGTATTCTATCTATTTGTTTTCTTTTTATTTATTATACAATTAACAAAAGCAAAAAAGGCATCTAACACTAGCCTGCTCTATTCTTTTACTATTCTATCTGTTTTCTTTTTATTTATTACATAATTATAAAAAAACAAACAAAAAAAAAAAACCTTGCTACATCTACTGCGTTAAGCTAACTGAGACTTGTTATAGCACTTGCGTATCATTGCTCTTTTGTTGAGTTTGATTGCTTCCATTGCCCTCATTTGCAAGTCACTTTGGATAAAAGTGTCTGCTAAATGACTAAATGTAAATGTAAAGTCTAGTCTAGCCTTGTTTGCACCTTGTGGTGAACCCTCTGTATATGCTCTCTTGATTGTAGACGTTGACAGTAACACGCCTACCTCCTGGAGAATGATCTTAACTTCACTGGATGTTGTGAAAGGGTTTTTCTTCACCATGGAGAGGACATTTTGACCTCAAAGTACACTGGTACAATTTGTCACTCTAAACTATGCAAAAATCTGGTGATGCTTCAGTCCACACACAGTATTCAAAACAAGCAACAGATAAAGATGGAGTTCAATCAATTAGAGAGGTTTTTTTTTTTTTTTTTTCCGTTTTGCTTTTAAATAATTTCCATGCATTTTATTTCTCTCCAAGCTGGCTCTGTATGTGTGTCCATAAGTCTGCGCACTGAGATGAGAAAGGAAATGCGTCTGAAAATCAACACAAGCCGAGCGTAAACTGCCCTTGTAATGACTTTCTAATCCTGTTGTCCAACAAACAAGAACATTATAACATGCTTTTACTCCACAACATCAGACAAATGTTTAAAACAATTTCCTTCCTGATCTGATGTGGCTTCTTATCATAGAATGATGCAGAATTATATTCTATACTGTAATAAAGGCAATGTCGGTTAACAATGGATTACAAATATATTTAATTATTTAAAAACCAAAGGTGGTTTTAGTAACACAGACAAACATTGTTACATGTGTTCATAGCTTTAAATCGGTTTAAAAAAACGGAGGTATTTATTGAACCGTGGGCTAACTATATTGTTGAATCCCTACTGTTTACTCTAAAATTCTGTATGACAGGAATATCACAAACCGAGTGAAGACCCTGAGTATTAACCTATGAAAAATAGTTAACATTACATCATTACATTACAACATCTTGCATCATCTGTCCAATTACTTATGGTCCCTTAAAAAAAGTCAAATTGCGCAATAAGTCCATTTTATATAACTGTAACTTGAAAATGTTTTGATAAACAGCTAAAATAATAAAAATTGTGACGGTGTTCAAATATATATGGACCTAACTGTATGTAAACTTTAATTTTTCTCTTATTTCTTGCTTTTAATTGGCTGGACGATAACAATGATTTGTTAATATACTACAAACATTTTTTATTACATAAGGCAGAATAGTTTATATAATGTAATAAATGCTACATCAATTACCACTGCATTGTTCATATAGTTTATTTATAACCTGGAGATGATTTGGAAAACACAAATAAACCATATATTGTCACAATTGTGTGTTTTGTCTTCACGTTTCCAAAAGTTTCTGCCTTTTTGTAACGAGGCTGACGAGACGTGCGGATCCATGTGCAAGCTTTTATTTAAAAGGCATGGTCATAAATACAGGCAGGTTCGAAACAATGGCAAACAGGTATGGCAGGGGCAAGACAAAGAGTAATCCTAGGGCAAGCGTGGGTCGACGATCGGCGAACAGTATCCAATGGGCTTGACGAGAGAGGTTATCTGAAAATGAAGCAATAGTCCAGGCAGGGGAAAACACAATCCAAAACAGGCAGGGGAAAACACAATCCAAAACAGGCAGGGGAAAACTATCAGGGGCTCTGTAGAGTAGCTACGGCTAGGGAAGCGGTAGCCTGCAGCTCCATAAATATCTGTCAGCGAGGCGCCACGAGCCAGCGCCCAGAAGGATTCAACACTCCTAATAGAGTGAGCTCGCAACCAGAGTGGGCAGGGCACACCCTGTGCCTGATAAGACAGGGTGATAGCATCCACTATCCAGTGGGCCATCCTCTGTTTAGAGATGACATCCCCCTTCTGCCTGCCTCCAGAACAGACAAAGAGCTGATCTGAGGTCCTGAAGCTTTGTGTACTGGGTCTGCCTCCTCCAGGGGCAGTGCATGCAGGTTCACTACCTGATCCCTGAAGGGGGTAGTAGAAACATTTGGGCATATAGTCGGGCCGGGGCCTCAGGGTTACCAATCAACCGGCCCAAAAACTCTAGGCATGATTTGTCGACCAAAAATACGTGCAGCTCCCCTACCCTCTTGATGGAAGCCAGAGCAACCAGGAGCAGGAGTTTTCATTGAAAGAAACTTTAGCTCGACTGACTGCAACCGCTCAAATGGGCCCTACTGCAGTGCTCTGAGCACCAGAGTCAGGTCCAAAGAGGGTATAGAGGGAGGACCAGGAGGATTCAACCTTCTCGCCCCCCTAAGAAACCTTCCCTACTGAATTCTCCTCCGTGGGGTTGTGGTAAGCGGAAATAGCAGCGACATAGACTTTAAGGGTGGAGGGGGACAGCCTTCGCTCCAAAACTTGCTGCAGAAATGAAAGCACGACTCTGATCGGGCATCTCCGAGGGTCTTCTCAGTGAGAAGAACACCACTTGATAAACAGGTTCCACTTCAAGGTGTAAGTGTTTCATAGACAGTGCTCGCGCTGAAGTGATGGTGTCTGCTACCTCTTGGGGTAGGTCATCTAGAACCACCGCGTCCTATACAAGGACCACACATGGAGTTTCCCGAGGTCCAGATGCAGGTGCCATAGAGTGCCCCTGTCACTGAGTCAGTAGATCCTTCCTCAGAGGAATCTCCCAGGGAAGGGCTGTCACGAGGAGCATTAGCTCTGGGAACCAGTTCAGGTTGGGCCAATAGTACTCACTGGGGGGAACTCATATTTACGCAGGCCCCGCGGCCAGCTGTGTGCCAGTGCGTCCATGCAGTGCGCAGTGAGAGGTTTATGGAGAGGCAAACAGGTCTACCTGGGTGGCTCCGAAATGACTCCACCCCAGCCAGTGGTGGAGTTATCCATGTGTACCACAGCATGCCTGGAGACCTGCTCCAGGTGCACTCCTGCCCAAAGAAATGTAAGGTCTGAGCACGGGATGAAGGTTTGGTGGCAGACCGGTGTAACTTGGACCCGGTAAGTGCCGTGCTGCCACGCCCACCTCAGGACTCAGCCATGAAGCAAGTGCTGAAGCAGTCTCACATGAAGCAGCTCTAGCGGTGTATCTGCCACTGCAGCTGCCATATGCCCCAGGAGACTCTGAAATTGTTTCAGTGGGACCGGTGTCCTGCCCTTGAACGAATTCAAGCAGCTCAACACCGACCGCGCACATTCCTCTGTGAGGCATGCTGTCTGTTTGACTGAATCCATCTCCATACTGAGAAAAAAGATCCTCTGCATTGGGGAGAGTTTGCTCTTTTCCCAGTTGACCTGAAGACCCAACTGGTGCCTGAGCACCAGGTCCTTGTGCTCGCACAACTGATCCTGAGACTGTGCTAGTATAAGCCAATCGCCGACATAGTTGAGGATGCGAACACCTTGCTCTCTGAGGGGAACAGGAGCCCCCTCTGCAAATTTCATGAAGACATGGGGGGAGAGTGACAGCCCAAAGGGCAGGACCTTGTACTGATATGCAAGTCCTTTGAACGCAAAAAGCAACAAATGATCAGTGGCATGGAAGGATCAACAGATGAATGTACATGTCCTTCAGGTCGATCGCTGCAAACCAGTCTCGGGGATGGATGCATTTCTGCATCAAGATCTTGAATGGTAACAGGTGAAGGGCTCAGATTCAAGACACACAGGTCCGAGATCGGTCATAACCCACCACCTTTCTTGGGTACAAAGAAGTAGGGGCTGTAAAACCCCATCTTCATATCGGCTGGAGGGACCGGCTCTATTGTGTCCTTTGCTAGTAGGACTGCAATCTCCACGCGCAAGACATGAGCATCGGCTGCCTTCACTGATGTGAAGTGGGTGCCCCTGAACTTTGGGGGGACTCCGGTCGAACTGAATCACATAGCCAAGTCTGATGGTCCGCAAGAGCCAGCGAGATGGCCTGGGTAGTGCTAGCCAGTGTAGCAAATTAGCTCAAAGGGAGAATATTAATAACTAATCATAACTCGTTATAATTAATTATAATATTTGGATAAGTTCATAGAATTAGCTTGATAAAGCAGAATTTACAGTACAATCAATTGACCAGGTCATCCAGCGAATGCTCAGTATTGAATCTTAATTTCTTAATTAAAAAGGGACAGTTCTACTCAGAGCATGTAACAAAATCAAAATCGTTAAATTGACTTTGTTGCAAGCAGGGAATCAGAAACAGATACTCATATGAATTGTGCACAAAGTTTTATTAACTAAATCACAAACACATAACTAGTCTAAACAAACACATACATATATATGATATATATATACACACACACACACACACACACACAAATCACACATACGTGGTACATGGGAATGGTAAGTGAGACTGGATGAATGAAACCGGACAGAAACGGGGAATGAGGCTGAATTGACCATCTGAAAGAACCATAAGTCTCTAATTCAAAGCACAGTATATGATAGCTTAGAAACAGCTTAGCCATTTAGCTTAGGTACAGACACAACGTCATCTTTAAAAAAACGTACCACTCGTGAATGGTCTTTCAGGGAAAAAAGCTCTTTTAGCATGCTGAAGAGCACAGGGGAGATAGCCGCCTGCAACACAAACAGGGGGTAGTGCAGCCTGATGTGTGCAACCCGCTCGAAATGGGAAAATAACCACCAATGTAGCGCCATTCCAGCAATAGGAAGAAGCTCCCTTAGAGCACGCTGAACTAGTCTCATTCACAACCAAAGCTTGGTAAGAGCAGAACGATTGACACCACTCAGCTCTGAAGCGAAAAGCTGAGTATGCGATGCACCTGCTGCCTATTTATACTCACGCTGCGATCAGCAGCCACTAGATGCAATCATCGCATGCCTATGTGCATTAGTTTGTTTAAACTCAAAGTAGATTGGTCCCTCTAGCGAGATCCCCAATTTGACGGTCATCGACGTGACGTCGACAGTGACCGACTGAAAGGGAACGTGCACGTCCTCTCTGGAGATGAAGAGTCAGTGTTGTCGACACTGCAGCTGAAAACACTAGTTTATCAATGAATTACTATTATGTTAAGGTAGTCTTCTTGCTGCTTAAAATAAACAACTGCCTATGCTGCCTTCACATGTTATCGGAATTATCATAAATATGAGTTTCCTAATCGGAAATTGGATGTGAACGGCCTCTCAAGTCATATTTACTACTGGGAAATTCGGCAATAATTTTGATACCCGAGTTTCCGAGTTGGGCAGGTCATAAACTTTAAACATGGTGGAGGGAACAATCATTGCTGCTGTCAATGCTGTTCTCATAACAACTACCTCCCTTTGTTTTGTCGCTAAAGTAGTGTATTTATAGGCTAGATATGAACGATAATGCAAAGCATATTGTATGTTTTATAAGCAGTGAAATAAGCATGCATTTGACCGAAATTCAAGAATTGTCAGCGAACTGCATGTATAGCGTGGTGAATGTTTATATGATTGTTGCATCCCATCGGTTGACATTTTATTCTTTCTGACATTAAAGCACTTGAATACGACAAGCTTGTAATCACGACTTCATAAGTGGGAAATAGGAAATTTCCGATAGCATGTAAAGGCAGCAATAGTCGATCAGAAAAAGCCCTACTGAGGACTGAGGTGGAGCAGGTGTGACAAATGACCAAGATTGAGCTGGAGGGAAGGAGGAAGCTGACAGAGCTTAAGGAGTGGAGGTATGAGGCACAGCCAAAGATCTGAAGGTCTGTAGTGTGGGCAGAGCCTAGGTTGACCTTGGCTGACACAGGCCAGGCAGAGAGGGTGAAAAGAATAGGTTTAAAAAAGTTTAAAAAGAGAGATTTGCAGGCCGTGCAAGAAAGTGATGTCTTCATTATCAATGTAACTTCATTTACAAATGCCTGTAAAATGTATATTTCTTTTATTATTTATCAGTTGAAATTTTTTCTTCAGACAGCAAATCCAAGTGTATGTCTTGTTCTGTCCTTCGTGTTACATTGCACTTTTATTGTAACTTTAAAACCCTAAAATGGTCACATGTCGAAATCCAGATTTACCATGGTGAATGGTAACATGGTCAAAGTGTGAATGAAGACCAAGCATTCAATGTGTTCATCATTAACTTGTATTAGTGTAGCATTGTGCTGTGACGCTATAAAGTTTAAGCCAAGTCACCTTTATATATATAGTGCTTTATACAATACAGATTGTGTCAAAGCAGCTTTAGTGTTAAACAGGAAAAAAGTGTGTCGATAATGCAAGAGGATAATAGTAAACACTCAATTTAAACTCCAGTTAAAGTCGGTTCATTATTGATTCAGTGATGTCTTCGTCCAGCTCAGTTTAGTTCAAATAGTATCTGTGCAGTCAAGTCAACAATATTGCCAGAAATTAAGTGGCAAGGAACCAAAACTCCATCAGTGACAGAAATGGAGGAAAAAACCTTGGGAAAAACCAGGGTCAGTCGGGGGCCAGTTCTTCTCTGACCAGACAAAACTAGCATGGTGTGTTTAATTCCAGACTGCAACACATGTCTGAATTGTGCAGAGGACTCAGCTGGTTCCCGTGGTCTTGTGCCAATGGCCGTCAAGGTGACGAGGTCTTCGAAAGGATTCTGTCTCTAGGGTTCATCTAGTTGACATGGTCACTGCTGACATTCAGGGCTGTTGAGGTCATCTCTAGGTGCTGATCTACCATCTGGACTGGATACAGACTGTATCTGGGTGGCTATGGTGACCTTTGAATAAGAATGAAACAGACTAATATTAGTGTAGATGCAATTATTCTTACAATGTAAAAAGTACATTGGGTATTAAGTTAAGTTAAATTAAGTTAACAACTTTATTAATCCCGCAAGGGGCAATTCAAGTAGGGCAGCAGCATCATACAGCAGACACACAACATCACACAGACAGTACAAAAAGGGAAGTATTCCCGGTTCAGGTTGACCTAATTAATGCAGTCTAACAATCCTTTAATGGATTTGAATAATAGAAATGCGTTAGTGTGATATGTGTGAGCCTGGTTAAAGAGATGGGTCTTTAATCTAGATTTAAACTGACAGAGTGTGTCTGGAGTGAGTTTGGGTGCTAAATAGGAAAAGTATCTACCGCCCACAGTTGATTTTGATATTTTAGGTATTATCAAATGGCCAGGGTTTTGAGAACGCAGTGGACATGAAGGAATATAGTGCTCTAAGAGATTGCTCAAGTACTGGGAACCATTAAGGGCTTTATAAGTAATTTGCAAAATTTAAAAAATATATACAATGTTTAATAGGGATTCAATATATCTTTTCCAAATGAACCATTACTTGAAATTATAACAACTTTGTTTTGTCAGTAATTTTGTTTGCTAGTGCTTTTTTCTTGAGCATGAAGATGATGTGGTTTCCTTCGCATCCATCTACTAAATGAGCCATGCAATTCAAATTACTTCCTATAACATGGTGGAATGGAATATCTCATAAACATGTTATTTCCCTGCATTTGAACTAATGTGTTGTTTTGCTATTGCTGTTAGCATTCCATTGAGTAAGAAAAAAAAACAAAAGCCTAGTTTACAAAATAATCAGTCATTTTGTTTTACGGTAGTAGGCATCAAATAGCCTACACTCTGCAAGACTACAAACAGTATTCAGCTTTAAATTTAAGGGTATTGGCACACAACACGAAAGCACAAATCTAAATTAAATGAGTAAGAAATAACTATAGTCTGAATTTTGGCTATGTGCACTGCTGAGATCAAATCAAAATTCCTTTTGCATCATAACAGAGCAGTGTGTGAAAGTCTCTTTGTCAAAAAGAAAAACCCTTTAAACTTGACATTTTGAGTTATACTGATGCAAAACTGATGCAGCACTCTTCTACGGAGTGAATGGCTTTTATTGTCATGCTGTGTTGTATTTGTATTGTGCCACTTTTGTGCTGTTTGTCCCCAGGGACTTCCTGGTCTACCCACTCTGGCTGCATTACACAGCAATCAAATCCTGACTGTGAAGGTTTGTTGGCGCAGCCAAATGGCCAAGGCAGACTCTATGGATGGCACACTCTGAGATGTGTCAACAGCGCATTTGTCCCCTATGCCTATGCAATGACAGACTTGGCCCAAACACAATTGTGTCTGATAAATTCATTCCAACCAATCAAAAAATACTTCTGCTAATTATGACTCTCTTTCCCTGTTCCAGTGGTGTTATTATTATAAAGTGTGGTGACAGGAATTTATGCATTCACAAGAGAGCAACTTTTTCTTTCCCCTAATAAACCAGTGAAGTGTGATTAATTTCAAACAAGAGTCATATTTTCTAACCATCAAATAGTCTAACCACTGTCTGCTTGGATTATATGAAGGTAATAACTCATGAGAGACACAATAAATGCTAAAATGTTGAGATGTATTTGAAACTGATACATGGTTTACCATGGTTTACCACAAATCCAACCCGAAACCACAAAAATATTATTCCTTTACCGCCTGCTTAGATGTCCAGAATCACAAATATAATTAGTGGGCCATATCATGCAATATTTTAATCTATAGTGACAATTATTTTTGTTCTTGTAATTACAGGTGCCCCCTTTAGATAGCAATTGTAATTGTAATTGTCTAATTTAAAGTACATTGACAAAGACAAATAAATATGCAAGATGGATTTCAGCGTGTGCAGTTCCTGTAGTCTGCCTTGGCTTTAAAAAAAAAAAAAGAAAAAGAAAAAAACCTCTTATGGCAGTGCTTTCAGTGAGTAGAAGTTGACATTTTTTTTTTTTTCCCTTTCAAATTGGCTCTCTCAGAGTTGGTGACCTAGCACCCATAAAGTGATAATTACAGGCTTTGACAAAGGCAGTCAAGACATCCATTGCTGCCACCATGGAAAATGTCAACTTTTACTAATGCATGAAGGTACTGGATTGGGTTCTCTGACTCAACTTCAACTACTTTAATCTAATTTATTTTTGTACCCTTTTTATTCCCTTTTCTCTTCCTTTTTCCGGGACCTCATGCAACTCTCCTCTCCGACTCTCACTTTTGACCTCCGACCTCTTTTGACCTCACACCTGCTCAGATGGTCTTCCCTAAGATAAATCATGGCTTTCTTTCTGCTGATCAGCAACTCATTAAACGTCGACTCATTAAGGTAGTGCTTGTCCTCATTCTGTTTTTTTTTTTTTTTTTTTTTTCTCACTGCTTCATTAGACTGGGCTTCTCATCTTTTGTCCAGCATTTGCTTTTCATTCTTCAGCTTTAACCTCAGTGCTCAGTTGGACTAGTAACTGGTAAAATTAATACAACAGTAAGAATGATGGGTAACACATTAGAATACTGTTCCATCATTTATGAATAACTACACAAGAACAAATGACTAATGTACCATTAACATTCTAGTAACTACTATTAACTAACAATAAAGCCTGATTAATGAATTACTGCAGTAAATAATAGCGCTCAGTTGAAAGTGGTAGTTCGCTATTAGCTAATCAGTAACTATTTTTTTCATATCTTCCCGCAAACTACTAAGAACTACTATATACAGGTTCATAATTAATGTGAATAATGCAAAATGTATAATTAATTAAAAAGAGAAGGTCATGGTATCCAACTAGTAATGACTAGTATTACCCTAGTATTACTAGTTACACTAGTATTAGTAGTAAGTATTACCAAACCATTCAGAATTATTTACTTATTATTTGGATCAGTATTCTAAAGTGAAAAGCATGATAACTCCCTAATATTGACCGAAGCCATTGTAGGCTTTTGAGGTATATATAAGGTTTTGGATAGTAATGACTCAAGTGTTACTACATCCTTCTAAAGGAATTACTAATTATTTGGATCAGTATTCTAAAGTGAAGCTCATGGTAACCCATGATAATGACTCAAGTCTTACCAAATCTATCAGAAGGAATAACTGTCCAGAATCTTACAAAAATATCAAAAGTTTACAATGACCAGTCATTCTTAGGAAGTTATAATGATCTTCACTTTACAATATTGATCCAAATAATTAATATCTTTTGAAGGATTTGTTAATACTTGGGTCATTACTAATGGGTTACCATTAGACTATTAATTTAAAATTAATTATATGTTTTGCATTATTCATATGAACATGTATACAGTAGTTCTTTGTAGTTCTCTAGGAGGTATGAAAAAGTAGTAGCGACCTATGAACTAATAGTAAACTACCACATTGAACTAAGCACTACTTGATAATTCATTAATCAGTTTCTTGTTAGTTAATAGTAGTTACTAGAGTGCTAATACTGCATTACTCAGGTGTTCTTGTGAAGTTATTTATTAATGACAGAACAGTATTCTAAAGTGTTACCAAGAAGAATCTTTGTGATATATCAGCCTAATATTAGGGCAGCAAAAACAAGGAGGCTCTGAATTCTAAGCCTTCTTTGTGGAATTGTGGTTAGTGGCCTTTTGCACATAAAATTACAAAGTATGAGCTGTCTGATAAAAGAGAAAATATTCAGAATAAGTAAACTGAAAACACAAATATGTATAAATCAAAATGTTATTGTTCCACTTACTCAGACAGATTGTCTTTCCTTCCCATCAAAACCAGCACAAGAGCTTTGCATAAATAAAACATGATTTATGTTTTGTTGAGACAAATTTGGAAATGATTAAAGGTAATTATGCTCCAAAATTGTGAAAGGTAATCCTCACAGTAAAATGGAACTGTACCATCTTAACTGATTGGATTAATATAGAGAGTAAACGTTACATCTGTAGCCTGAAGGCCCCAGTATATTGACTGTGAAATTATTTTTTTTCCTCACTTAGTGGTAAAGAGAAGTTTGAAATATGCAAGCAGAGGTACACTGTTATCGCACATCCTGATGCTGTTAATGCTGCTTAGAGTGGCATTTAGTTGAATATGTAAATAAGGCCTATGTCCTGCATGCTTTACTTTCAATAACACAATTTCCTTTTTCAGAAAGTTTGCTTTGGCAAGCTGTTTCAAACACCTTGAAGCAAACTCACAATAAACTTTATTTTGACCTGATTTTCTTGAAAATAACATAAGATTACATAAGTGTATTCTCTGATTTCACTTGAAATATATTGGGCCTTAATTCTAATGTTGTTTAATGTGAGATAAGAGAGATTACAACTTTTCATTGACCTTTCAGTCTTTTTCCCTTTAAACTGCATACAAACATTTATGTATGTTTTATTATTTGACTTATAATGTTTTACATATTTACAATTTTACTGTCACAGGGTGACCAGGGCCAAGCAGGGCCCCCAGGGCCTCCTGGACCTCCAGGTCCCCCAGGCCCCAGGGGACCCCCAGGGGACACAGGAAAAGATGGTCCTCGGGGAGTGCCAGGGCTCCCTGTAAGTATCTCTAAAAGCAGAGCATGTTGAAGGATCATGCTTACAAATGTACCAGGACTTTAAATTGTTCATTTGGACCAAGGGAAGAGTGTAAAAATATTAAGGGCTCTTTATTGTATTTACTCCAGATAAGATTGTTGTATTGTTTTCTTAACCCTTCTGTCACTCATTTCTTTAAAATTGATGTATTTTAATGTTTCACGTGTCTATTTTTGTGATAGAAAATGTTGGCAAATGCTGTTTTCTTCTCCTTAGCTAAAAAAAAGCATCTACCAAGAATATACACCTGAGACACCTAATGACAGAGTGGGCAGTGTTTTGGTGTTTGTGTTACGGGGCCAACGAGACAAGAGACAGGCGGATCCATGTGCGAGCTTTATTGATCAGAGACGTGGTTTAACAGGCAGGGTCGAACATAGGCAGACAGGTATAACATAGGCAATACAAAGAGTTATCTGAAACGGGCGTGGGTCAGGCGACAGCGAACAGTATCAAGAGAGGTAAACCAAAGCGTAAGCGATAGTCCAGGCCGGGGAAAACACAATCCGAAAACAGGCTAGACAAGGCGAGACTAGGGAAACCAACAAGGCTCTGTAGGGCAGCAATAAATGCATACAATACTCGGCAGTGAGGGAAAGAAAGTCCATGGTTTAAATAAGGCATGTAATCTGTGACAGCCGTGTGTGATCAGTGCCATGAGCTGTGTGCGCGTGTCGTCAGTGCAATGAATGATGGGAATTGGAGTCCGAGAAAGAACATGCACAAACACAAGGACTGAGGTAGGGAACATGAAAAAAAAAAACAACATCAGTAGGTTTACTGACTAGGACTGGACAGAACGACAGTTCATAAACAAACGCAGTGGCTGGGACAGGACTGATGGGTAACTCAGAATCTGGGGCATAGACAGAGACAGAAGCAGACAGTTTAGTGACAGAAACGTGCAAGACAGACAGTTCAAGAACAGACTCATTGAGGGTAACTGGACTGACAGACGTTTCAGTGATTGGTACTGGACAGGAAGACCATTTAAGACTTGACATACTGACAGTGGCTGGATAGACAGGCAGTTTAAAACAAGATTCAGAACAGGACAAGAGTTCACAGACGGCCTCCTTGGCCGTGATAGGACAGGCAGAGAATTCACAGACGGCCTTCATGGCCGTGACAGGGCACAACAAGGAATCACAGATGGCCTCCATAGCCGTGACAGCTGCAGGACGAGAGTTCATTGATGGATACCGCTGACACCTCTGGAGGTTCTGCAACGGTTGCCATCAGCTCTGGAGGTTCTACAGCGGTAACTTCAGGGCACAAGGAGAGTTTAATAACGGTCTCTTCGACCGCAACACAACAGGCTGAGAGTACATTGCTGGGCGCTACCACCATACAAGGGACTGAGGCAAGCCCCATCGCTTCTAAAGGTTTTGCAGCAGGTGCTGCCACCTCTGGAGGAGCTGCACTGGGTGCAGTCACCTCGTGCAGTTCTGCGGTGGTGTATGCAGGCCAAACGCAACATAAAGCAATTCCCATCCTGGGAAGCACTTCAGACAGGGGAATATGCGCAAGAACAGGGGGGTTACAGTGAGTGGGTTTGGGGATACCAGCCGTGTGTGCAGACACCAGCAGTACATCCCTCAAACTAGACATCAACCTGGGAAAATGGAAGACTGACCTTGATGATCTGGGCGTGTCAGTGGAAACGTGACCCAACTCTGGAAGGTCAGCAGAGACGTGCAGAGACTCGGGACGAACAGCTGTGATGTGCTGTGACTCTGGGCGAACCGCCGTGGCGTGCGGTGACTAGGAGATCACCGTAGGCGTGCGGTGACTCTGGGAGCTTAGCTGAGGCATGCGGTGACTGTGGGAGATCAGCTGAGACATGACTCGATTCATGATGACCAACTGTGACTTGACTTAGCTCGTGAAGATCAGCTGTGACTTGGCTTGACTCAGGAAGATGAGCTGTGACTTGACTCATGACTGACAGCGATGACAAGACGGGGTGTTGTTGTGGCCGCCATTTTGCAAACGGGCTTCGCTGTTGCTGTCGCTTCCACTTTGTGTGTCTGCTCCAGTGTGGCTGCTATCCAACAAGAGAGTGCGGTGTCACGTTCCTCCACGACAACGTGGACCCTTATGAATTACTTCTGTTTTTAAAGGCTGATTAAGGCCATCACATAAAAAGTATATCAACATGCTGTCCGGTAATTCTGAGCCATTCACCAAAGCCAAATATTCCACAATGTAACCCTCGAGTGATCGGGTGCCCTGCTTGAGGGCTAGCAACAAGATCCCTGTGTCCATACCGGTCCATGATCCAATTGAACAGCCGCTGGATCCTTGTTTGGCCGAGTATTCTGTTACGGGGGCCAACGAGACAAGAGACAGGCGGATCCATGTGCGAGCTTTATTGATCAGAGATGTCGTTTAACAGGCAGGGTCGAACATAGGCAGACAGGTGTAACATAGGCAATGCAAAGAGTTATCTGAAACGGGCGTGGGTCAGGTGACAGCGAACAGTATCAAGAGGGCTAGACAAGAGAGGTAATCCAAAGCGCAAGCAATAGTCCAGGCAGGGGAAAACGCAATCTGAAAACAGGCTAGACAAGGCGAGACTAGGGAAACTAACAGGGCTCTGTAGAGCAGCGATAAATGCATACAATACTCGGCAGTGAGGGAAAGAAAGTCCAGGGTTTAAATAAGGCATGTAATCAGTGCAATGTGTAATCTGTGACAGCTGTGTGTGATCAGTGCCATGAGCTGTGTGCGTGTGTCGTCAGTGCAATGAATGATGGGAATTGGAGTCTGGTGAAATGCAACAGTAGTGTAGTGCAGTGCAAGAGTCCATGTGATGAGCGGGTGACCTCCGGTGGTGAGTGAGCAGAAGTGCATGGACAGGATTTGTGACAGTTTGTCACAGACTGTTTCTTTCCCTCAAAAGTCTAAAAGATGTCAAATAAAAATAGTAGTTTTGTTTCATCAACCAAATATTATGTTCAATATATGAAATAACCTTTCATAAAATTAGGACTATGGATGAGATGTCAATAGTTTTATTGTTTTCATATCAGTTCCTATAAAACGGTTAAATATAGTAGTCAACATTTGAAGTGGATCAAAAAAGTTAATCAAAGTTGTCCTAAGACAAGAACGCATTTTGGTTTTAGATTTTAGATATTTTTTGTTGTTGTTGACTACTGTATATATTGTGTCTCTCACAGGGAGACCCTGGAATGCCAGGAGAAATTGGTCAAATGGTAAGTGTCTTATTGTATTTACAGCCACTAACATACAATAGCTTCACCTATACAGTTATACACAATTCTACATTTAGCTGCTATAACACCATATGTGTATAGTCATTGGCTCTGTTGTAGTAAGTTATCTGTCTCAAGTACCAGAAATGGCCCATATGACAATGAGTATCATTGAGAAGTTTTGATTATTTTAATGAATGTAGTGTCAAGGGCTAGATCAAGGCTAGATCAAGGGCTAGTTTATGTTCTATAAAACCAATGACTAGCTTCTACATCCGTTTATGGAAATAATAGGAATGCTATATGCTAGAAAAATTGAGTTTCATGAGAAATCTTGTTAAGGTCCTGTTGTCACAGTCATTCAAAGCAATTTTGTTAGTGAATGTTGTTATTCAGAAAAGCTGCCTCTCATTTATTGTTCCTGTCAACTTTGGAATTTCAATATTGATTTTTAGAGGCCGTTTGTAACAGCATATTCCATGGTGAAACGTACAGTCGTGGCCAAAAGTTTTGAGAATAACATAAATATTAGTTTTCACAAAGTTTGCTGCTAAACTGCTTTTAGATATTGGTTTCAGTTGTTTCTGTGATGTACTGAAATATAATTACAAGCACTTCATATGTTTCAAAGGCTTTTAACGACAATTACATGACATTTATACAAAGAGTCAGTATTTTCAGTGTTGGCCGTTCTTTTTCAGGACCTCCGCAATTCGACTGGGCATGCTCTCAATCAACTTCTGGGCCAAATCCTGACTGATAGCAACCCATTCTTTCATAATCACTTCTTGGAGTTTGTCAGAATTAGTGGGTTTTTTTTTGTCCACCCGCCTCTTGAGGATTGACCACAAGTTCTCAATGGGATTAAGATCTGGGGAGTTTCCAGGCCATGGACCCAGAATTTCAACGTTCTGGTCCCCGAGCCACTTAGTTATCACTTTTGCCTTATGGCACGGTGCTCCATCGTGCTGGAAAATGCATTGTTCTTCACCAAACTGTTGTTGGATTGTTGGAAGAAGTTGCTGTTGGAGGGTGTTTTGGTACCATTCTTTATTCATGGCTGTGTTTTTGGGCAGAATTGTGAGTGAGCCCACTCCCTTGGATGAGAAGCAACCCCACACATGAATGGTCTCAGGATGCTTTACTGTTGGCATGACACAGGACTGATGGTAGCGCTCACCTTTTCTTCTCCTGACAAGCCTTTTTCCAGATGCCCCAAACAATCGGAAAGGGGCTTCATCGGAGAATATGACTTTGCCCCAGTCCTCAGCAGTCCATTCACGATACTTTCTGCAGAAGATAAATCTGTCCCTGATGTTTTTTTTGGAGAGAAGTGGCTTCTTTGCTGGCCTTCTTGACACCAGGCCATCCTCCAAAAGTCTTGGCCTCACTGTGCGTGCAGATGCACTCACACCTGCCCGCTGCCATTCCTGAGCAAGCTCTGCACTGGAGGTGCCCTGATCCCACAGCTGAATCAACTTTAGGAGACTAAAGTTTTGATAATGACACAAAAACATCCTCCGAGAGCAACTTCTCCCAACCATCCAAGAACAGTTTGGTGACGAACAATGCCTTTTCCAGCATGATGGAGCACCTTGCCATAAGGCAAAAGTGATAAGTAAGTGGCCTGGGGAACAAAACATTGAAATTTTGGGTCCATGACCAGGAAACTCCCCAGAAATTAATCCCATTGAGAACTTGCAGTCAATCCTCAAGAGGCGGGTGGACAAAAAAAACCCCCACAAATTCTGACAAACTCCCAGCATTGATTATGTAAGAATGGGCTGCCATCAGTCAGGATGTAGCCCAGTAGTTGATTGACAGCATGCCAGGACGAATTGCAGAGGTCTTGAAAAAGAAGGGTCAACACTGCAAATATTGAGTCTTTGCTTAAACTTAATGTAATTGTCAATGAAAGCCATTGGCACTTATGAAATGCTTGTAATTTTACTTCAGTATACCATAGTAACATCTGACAAAAAGATCTAAAAACACTGAAGCAGCAGACTTTGTGAAAATTACTATTTATGACATTCTCAAAACTTTTGGCCACGACTGTATATATTTTTACATGAACCTTATATGTCCAAATTATTCCAGTTCCAATTCAATTTTTTGTAGCAACTCATAATGTAATAACTACACATTATGTAAAAAATGCACACAATGTAATAAGTATTACATTATTATTGTAATAAAATGTTCATAATGTAATAATTTTACAAATTATTACAAATCTTAAGCTCATAATATAATAACATATATTATATATAATAATATATATTTTTTAATGTAATAATTTTTCATATAATGTAATAGGTTATTGTATGAGAGATTTATTACATTATGAACACACTGTGGCAACTTACAATGTAATCACAGTTCATAAGGTAATACCAGCACATAATTTAAATTAATGTTTACAATATTAATCATCTTTCAATATAATAAATTTGACCACAAAGCATAATAGTTTTATGTAAAATAAGCTATTACATTAGGCTAAAATTAGACTTATTAGGCTACATTGTGAACTTTTATTGTGAAGAAATATTCATTTAAATTGTGCTCCATGCTGCCGTTGCCTGTGGCAGATAATGTAATCTACTACATTAGACTTTGGAAACTTTTTTTTTTCCAAATTTGTTCATAAAAATGAACATGCCTTCAATGCCTTAATTTTGATCAAACAATTAAAATATATTTATGTGTAACCACTGTCATTGTCATCATACCACGGACTTTACTTGAGAAGTAAATATGTGCATTTAATGCAAGGGAGTGCATTTAATGCATGGCCAAAGTAAGAGCACAATTTACTGTAAGTGTTTAAAACATGCAATGTAGGATTGCCAACTGCTCCCATATTTAAGTAACATTCCATATTAAATCCATACAGAAAGGATCGCGTCATGCCCAGTTTAGGGAGCTAAACTCAAAAACAAAGGGAACTCTCAAAATAAATAAATAAATAAAAACTAAATAAAAAAAGAGCACCCTTAGTTAAAACTGTAATAATAACATATTTGGCAAACTCTTCTGTGCATATTTGCGTTTGCGCTCTGGAGAGCATCAGATGTTTGTTTACAACATTTGCAGCGTTGAGCAGTGTAGCCAGTCACAGACACATACATTGAACCGATGAACTGAGATGAGTGACAGGCTCAGTGCATCTGAAATTATAAAGGGAGCACTCTTTGCACGCATTTTAGGCTATAGGATATATATATATATATACACACACACACACACACACACACAAATTATCTCTAATTGGAAATATATATTTATTTTCAGAAGGGGACTTCCGGTATGCAATTAAGTGAGTGAGGCGCTCGAGAGCTGCTCCGTAAAGCGTTAATTATGTTTTTGTAATAATTAATGGGAACGTTTAGTGCTTTTAATGATCTAGGACGACGTCTACAACGCTAAACAACTTTTTGATCCCAATTGGTGCTTGTTTTGATAGCTGTTATGCCTAAACCCAAGCTTGTTTCCCCTGCTCGCGATGAAGCTGACACCGCTGACAACATGGCCGCGGCTGCTTCAGCGTTAACTCCAGCTCTTCTAAAAGAAATGCTCACTGCAACAATTCCTGAGGAAATTGCTTCGCTGAGGTCTGAATTCCTTGCTGAAATACGTGCATCTACAGCTGCTCTTCAAGCCACCATTTCTAGTCAAGGATCCAAGATTAAAGATATTGAAACTTCTTTGAACATCGTGGATGAAAGGCTTGGCATTCTGGAACGCAAATGTCAGTCCCTGGAAAGGGATAACGAGGAGCTAAAGTCTAAGGCAGATGACCTGGAAAACCGTTCGCGGCGGAACAATCTTCGTATATTGGGTATCCCAGAGAATGTGGAAACGGCTAGGCCCTCTCATTTCATGGTATCGTTCTTCACGGAACTTTTCGGGGACAAACTATCTGAGACGCCGGAGATTGAACGTGCACACCGGTCCCTCGTGCCGAAACCGTGTTCCGGCGCACCTCCAAGACCCATGATTGTACGCTTTCTTCGCTTCCAAATGAGATAGGAAATCCTACGTTTGTCACGGGAGCATGGAGAGTTGCACTATAAGGAATCTAAGATTTTGATCTTTCTGGATTTTTCCGCGGAGCTCAAGAAACGACGCGATCAGTTTAAGTCAGTTAAGGCCAACTTGCACGGAGCAGGTGTCAAATTTAGAATGCTGTATCCCTGCAGACTTCTCCTCCCCTTCAACGGCGAATCGCACAGCTTTGAAACCCCTGATGCCGCTTCAAAGTTCTTTACCACCGAGATTAAGCCCAAACAGTCCAGTGAGATGCCTGCTGCAGATACAGTAGCTGACTGATTTGGAAAGGCTTTCCATTCGCGGCAGTACGTGAGTGGGGTTGTATAGGTAATAAACTTTTTACGTGAACTGGTTGGCCATGGTACTAAAGAACTGTCTTATCTCTCTGCTCTACAAACATTCACTGACTGTACATCGCTGACTTTCTTGATTTTACACGTGGTCTTTAAATTCCGTTGTTTCCTATTTTCATGCTGTTATAATTGTTACGGAGCTCTCTCCGAAAGTTCTACGGAGAGAAGGTTTTTGGTTGTGTGTTAATGTTCATACCAGTGTATAGGGGAGGGTTTTTTTTCTTTTCTTTTCTTCTTTTTTTTATGTTTCTCCTTTCTCTCAGTCTCAAATATGTCAAAACAGAAGAAAGTTATTCCATATATGTTTCCTTTTTTCGCTATTGTAACCAATGGCCGATAATTTGTGTAATGTTAAGTCAGGGGGTTCCTGCATTAATTTTACTAGTTGGAATGTTAAAGGTTTAAACAGTGCAATTAAGTGCAGCAAAGTTTTGTCACATTTAGAATACTTAAACACTCATATTGGTTTTTTACAAGAAACCCATTTAAAAAACTCAGATCATCCCAGACTTTGTAAGAAATGGATTGGACAGGTATATCACTCTAAATTTACCAGTAAATCTAGAGGGGTGGCAATTATTATCAATAAGCGTATTCAGTTTTCTCCTTCACAAACGTTGGATGATTCTGGTGGTAGATATGTGATTGTCTCAGGTCTTTTATATGGTTTAACAGTAACACTGGCTAATATATATGCTCCGAATTATGATGATTAAAACTTTATTCAAGAAATATTTTCTTTACTCCCTGACCTGAACACACATTATCTTATTATGGGAGGTGATTTTAACTGTGTATTGAACCCTTTTATGGACCGCTCATCCAACAAACCTACCCAACCCTCTAAATCTGCAATTACACTTCAGTCACTTCTGAATATTTGCGGTCAAGCTGATGTATGGCGTTTTTTTAACCCCTCAGCACGGGGTTCTCCTATGTCCACCACAATTAGTCCCATATTGATTACTTTTTCTTAGACAAGAAATAAAGTGAGGGATTGTTTATATAACAGTATTGTTATATCAGATCATGCTCCATGTGAGGTAGACTAGTGTGGGTGCTGGTAGAAATTTAGCAGACATAAGTCGTCCGGTCAGAGACGAAGTACACTTTAATGGTTTGAATCTTGTAGAGGGTTACAGTCTTTGAATTTGGTTGAGTGAATGATCACAGTACAGATAGCAGTGGGTATGGCAGAGTAGTACAGCCCAGTTTGGAGTGTAGCTTAGTATGAGTGGTTCTAAACAAACAGAAATAACAATACCCAATTAGTAATGAAATATGAACTTACTTTGTTACTTATACATAATATATATACTTAAACATAATAGCCATATAGCATAGTAGCAAATTAGCGATATAACGATCGATTCAGACATGTACAGGTTAGTTTAGCACTTGTGAAAATGGCATCACGTTCTCTGACACGTGAGTTCAGAAGAACCGATAAATAGGGCTTAAATAGCACAAACAACCTCGCTTATTCAGTAAATAATAATATACAGTATACCTATTCAAAGTGACTCAAAGTTTACAACATTATACACCAATATCGCTATTTAACCGTCTCTCTTATGCATTTACTAGCGCCGTATATGAATGATGTAATACACAGCGCGTGTGGCGCACATACACGATTATAATTAACAACTATCGATAACCCAAACTTATGCCTTCAAAATACAGCAATTTAAGGATAATGAATAACATGAACACTATCACTCACTTGTATATGAACGCACTCAGCAGAAAACAACAACAGCTTGAACGATAGCGAAGAATGTCCGTGCTCTGAACTGCATCCGGTTAATACTATTAAAGGGATTGTTAAAGGGGAGTGCTGATTCATCAGCGCAATACCTCTTAGAGTCACAAGGTGGCATTAATGCCTCTATACATAGCCGGCCTTTTCTACACTCCACTTACACTTTCTATTTTGTTAAGATGCTTGAATCTGGAGGGTGGAGATTTAATTTTCTGCTTCTTTCTGATAAAGGATTTTGTGATTCATTAAAAACCCAATTAGATATCTTTTTGGAGGTAAATACTATTCCTGAGACTTCACCTTCAATGGTTTGGGAAGCTTTGAAAGCATATGCCCAAGGTCAGATTATTTTATACTTAGCCTGCGTGAATAGACAAAGAAGGAATAGATTAGAGGAACTTTCCCTTAAAATTCTTCAGCTCAACGCAGCTTATTGAACTTCTTCGGTTCCTGAAATTTACAAAAAGAAACTCAAACTTCAGTCTGATTTTAATATGTTATCAACTCACCAGGCTGAAAAACTACTACTGAAGTCCAAACAAGCAATTTTTGAGCATGGTGAAAAGCCAAGTAAACTTCTTGCATTTCAATTAAAAGAAAAGTCAGCTAAAAATTTAATTTCCCAGATTCGGTCCGCCGATGGCAATCTGATCACGGATCCTACAAGTATCACGGCACATTTTAAATATTATTATTCCTTACTATATAATTCTGAACCTCCCTCTGATGGATCACTTATGGAAAGTTTTTTTGAGCATTTGCCCATACCTACAATATCGGACTCTGTGAGAGAAGAGTTGGAATCTCCTTTTTCTACAATAGAGGTAGTTCAGGCTATCCCGAATATGCAAAATGGCAAGACCCCTGGACTAGATGGGTTCCCTGTTGAATTTTTTTTTAAGTTTTCTCAAACACTTAAAACACCTCTTCTAAATATATGTTAGAGGACTCCTTTAATAATGGCCACCTACCCTCGACCCTTCGTGAATCTTGTATTTCTTTGATTTAAAAAAAAGACAAAGATCCACTTGAATGTGGCTCTTACAAGCCAATCAGTCTCTTCAATGTTGACATGAAGATTCTGGCTAAAATGCTTGCAAGACGTCTTGAGTCTGTCCTACCCGAAATCATACATAATGACCAAACAGGTTTCATTAAAAACAGATTATTGTCTCATAATATAAGAAGAGCACTGAATATAATTTACTCTTCTAATTCTCATCCATCGGAGGCTCTTCTTCTGCTTGATGCAGAGAAGGCCTTCGATCATGTAGAATGGAACTACCTTTTTTATGTCTTACAGAAATTTGACTTTGGCAGCACGTTCATTTCTTGGATTAAACTTTTATATTCCTTTCCAGTCTGCTCAGTTCGAACCAATGCCGTATCCTCCTCTAATTTCCCCTTGAAACGCGGCACAAGACAGGGCTGCCCACTGTTACCTTTGCTTTTTGCATTGGTAATTGAACCATTGGCAATTGCCATTCGTACTGAACAGTCCATACATGGAATTGAGAGAACTGGCACAGTTCACAAACTCTCACTATACGCCGATGATGTATTGCTCTATATCTCTGATCCGTCTGTTTCTTTACCCAAAGTCCTGAGAATTATAAATTCCTTTAGCCTCTTTTCCGTTTATAAAAAGTAAAAGTGAGATATACCCAATAAATTTTCCAGTTTCTATTTTACCAATGAGCGTTTCAATGTTTAAAGTTGCTTTTCATAGTTTTAAATACTTAGGAATAACAATTACTCTTAAGTGTTTAGATCTCTTTAAAACTAATTTCACTCCGCTCAAAAGAGTTCAGAATGATTTTGCCCGCTGGTCAGCTCTCCCCATTTCTCTGGCTGGACGTGTGAATTCAGTGAAGATAAACGTGTTGCCTAGATTTCTGTACTTACTTCAGTGTGTTCATATTTTTATACCTAAATCTTTCTTCAAGTCTTTAAATCAACACATCTCATCTTTTATCTGGAACAAAAGACCAGCCAGAATTCGGAGGGAAATAATTTCTTATTTTACTACTGGGCCGCAAATATACACTCTACACTATTCTGGTTTCAGAGCCACTTTGGGCTCTGCGATTGGGTTCCAGCTTGGGTCAGCATTGAAGAGGGTTCTTGCTCCCCAGCCTCACCAGCTGCACTATTATGTGGTCCTCTTACTGCCGTCTCACGTCTTCCATATGGTAATTCCATTGTCCGACAATCATTACGAATTTGGTCCCAATTTCGAACCCATTTCGGCCTTCAACAATTGCCATTGGTCTCACTGATTAATCGTAATCCTATATTCCCCCCCTCTCTTAATGACAAAGCATTTAATAGTTGGCAGAGAGCAGGCATCTCAGTAGTTAATGATATCTACATTGATAATATTTTTCCCAGCTTTTCTCAGTTAACACAAACATTTACCCTTTCTAGTGCTCATTTTTTTAGATACTTGCAGTTTTGAAAGTCAAAAACTAATTTCCCAACTTTCCAAATCTTCTTCAAAATTCTTGAAGTACCCTTAAATAAAAATGGTGTATTGTCTACTCTATACAGGCTGATCTCCTCTATCTCTACTCCCTTTCTCTTTTGTTAAGCAACAGTGGGAATCAGACCTTGGCCTCACATTTGAAGATGAGATTTGGAGTCGGATATTGTCCCGTGTCCATACCTCTTCTATTTGTGCACGACATAGTCTTATTCAATTAAAATGTATTCATCAAATTTATTGGACAAAAGTGAAGATGGCAAAAATTTGGCCTGATGTGGATCCTATATGCGATCGTAGTCGTCAGACCCCCGCAGACTTAATACATATGTTTTGGCTATGTCCATCCATAACCTCTTTGGCTGTCAATTTTTAAATGTTTTTCTTCTGTAACAAAAAAAAAACAGATCGAACCTTGTCCTTTGGTTGCACTTTTTGGACTCCCTCCAAATGTCACAGGTTTGCCTGGATGTTTTGAAAACGAATTTGCTTTTTTAACATTATTGGCTAGACGGCGTATTCTTCTGTTATGGAAACAAAATTTGGTATTGGGGTGGCGGGTAGGGTTGTGGGGAAAACAATTGTTTCTATTCTCTTGTATCGTCATTCTTCCATTATTATAAAAGTTTAATAAACAGACTTAGCAAAAAGAAAAAAAGAAGTAATTTGTACATGAAAATTATATGCAAATATGAGATGCATTTTGACATTTATCTCTATATCTCTATCTCATATATATATATGATCGGATTAATTAATATTAATCACCAATGTATAGATTAATTGATATTAATCAGAAGGTACAATTTATGCCTTATTAACTGCTCGACCAGCAAGTATTAATACAGTATAAATTAGCAATTCTTCATATGGTTGATAATACAGATTTGATTGGGAAATCTCTGAGCACAGGTAACACGATCTATGGCAAATAATTTAAGATTTGAAAATCACGGCACCAGACTTATTCATTAAAATGAATCGAGAGTTTATTTACTATTCTAGGGTATAATACAAACAAAACACATACACACACATATACACACACTATGGCAAGATCAAAGCAGTTTGAAGAGTTAAGCTATTCTCTTTCCCGAGAATAAAACGACCTTAGGCCGTCACAAACAGAAGACTCAGTTATTGTTATCTTTTAACGATTCATTCAATTCAATTCAGCTTCAGCGAATAAGAGATCTGTTTGTTTTACTTGCTGTGAGTGAAGTTGAGTTGAAGGCTGTACTTCTTGAGGGAATCCCCGACTTTCGCGCTGTGTTGTTGTCGCGTGACGTCACTCGGAAATCCTCTCTACGATTCGTGGCTTCTGGGCAGCGCGCGAATGGCAAGGCTTTAAAGTTCTTTGCAAGTTTTGGTCTGAAGTTGACAGTGTTGAAGTCTTTGAGATGATCAGCCAGATGTTTCGCAGCAGGATCAGGAGGGCAACGCCCAGACTTTCAGCCAAGTTACCTTGCAGGTTTCAACCGGTTGTTCACCCCGGTTTTCTTTTCTGAGCTCTGCTTCTTCTTCACTTCTTCTAAGACAAAGTTGGGGTATCTGTTTTTATCGGACAGAATTAAGTCCATCCTTTTCACTGTCTGACCCAATCATATTGTCTCTGTAGGGCGGAGCCCCGCCCAACACGACTTCTTCTTCGTGCATACATTATCTGCTCATAAATATGTCACATGAGCCACAATATCCTAGCAGATTTCTACAAAGTGTTATAATCATACCTTATGATGCTAAAAGTCAACATTCATCCTTTTCATCTTATTGGAATAAAAATAAGGCTTAAATCAATATCAAACATGAGGTACTTATGCTGAACACCTATAATTTTACCTACTAAATGGTTAAGTCATAGATTAAAAATATCTTCAGTTCTGATAACTACAGTCAGATATATGAAACATAAAATACCACATTCATATACAAATATCGTCTCTTGAGTATATTGCTTTTAATAGCAGCAGTCTTTTCTGGATTGTCTCTTGGCAAAGCCCATGAAAGTTTGGGTGCTTTCTGGAGAAGAAAAGAGAGAGGCACATTCCTTTGTTGTAAGAGGACTCTCTCCTGAATATTGCAGGAGACCAAAGCTGAGGTTCTGAGGTCATGAGGAGTATCACGTTGTGTGTCTCTGGTGATCGTTTTTGCTGAGACGATCGTAAGTCAGTCAAATTTTGTTTATCGGAAGGTACTTTATGGCGAGTGGGCTCGCAGTATCGCGACCACTCTGGTTCTGGAGCTTCTCCAAAGGAGTAATTATCCGTTTTTAGATTCTGAACAGATGTAGCGCGGGCCGTTCATCCTCACCTTATCATGCTTTACGAGTCTCTCGGGTGGTAAAGGGAGTATGGCCGGACGCAAGTTGGTCATTTGCTCATTTTACGAGCGGATGAAGTTAGATTAGTTTCTTCAGTTAAACATGTGTGTGCGTTCTTCCCTGCCTAGGCTCTACACATCCCCCTTCGCTCGGTGAGGTTCCCTTTGCGAACGTCGGCGGGCGCTGGAACAAGATACAGGGAGAACAGGCACACACAAGACACAAACAACATCTCCATCACTGACTGAACCCTGGTGCAGGGCAATTTGAAAATGGACAGGTTGGGAACTTGAGAGGACATAAGGGTGCAAGGTTCAGGATGATTCGTAATCAGGTCATTTTGATTGGATTAATTGTCAAGGGTTCGACGAGATGGTATAGGCGTGATCTCAATCAGGTTTGTTGAGTTTTCAGGTTCGGGTTCTTGGTTGGTTTTATCACGTCGGGAAAAACGCGGGACGCCTGACGTGCATTTGTTGAAAGACTCTTGAACGGCGTTCACTCGCTTGTGTAGGAGGAAGGCCAGTGTCAAAGTCACAACATATCCTACAATAGTAGAGGTGCAAAGCGCTGTGTCAGTGGCAGACCAAGACCGAATAATCGGCGCGCCAGCGGGCGGAAGGCGTGCAATAGCTTCTAAAGCTGTATTGACCGGAGTCAAATCAATTAATTGCGTTCCTTCCTCCTTGATCCTTTCTTCCAATTCGGGATCGAGGACGAAGGAATGCTGTTTGAAAAAAAGCGAGATTTCGATTTCAGCCTGATACTCATCGTCGGTCAGGTGATACAATGCTAACTCGTCAATGTGGAGGATCGAGCCCTTAGGGACAGTGATCCACAGAGTTTGGTTGGGCAGGCTAATGCATGTGGCTGTATCACTAGAGTGTTGACTAATCATCGGTTTCCGATGAATTTTGGCAATGTTAGTGAAGGGAGTCAATCTCAATTTCGGGACCTGAGTTTAACGATCGGCTAAGGGAGTTCCTTGATGAGGGGACTAGAGTGACAAGGAAATGATAGTGAAAGAGGGAAAAAGGAAAAACACACAGAAAGACACAAACAAAAAACAAAAGGCACACGGACACTGAATGAGGTGAGGCAGCAAACAAGTGTCACGTGTGGAGTAACTCCTCTCTACTAGAGGTCGGTCCTAGCAGTGCGGTGGAGGAGAGTGTGTCAGTGTTGTGTTTAAGCTAGGCTGCTATATGTTTTCCTAGAACGACAGAATTTATGTTAGTGTGGTGCAGAGCATATGATTGTCGGTCTGTGTCAGTGGGTTTGATCTTCCCCCTTTTCCTGTTGGTTTGAGCCCTGGTGCCTCTTTATCTGGTTTCGATGGACCCATCGAAGGACTGGCTCGCTGCGCCCTTGTCTGATTTTGATTTGATAGGCGACAGGTGAGAGCTTGTCTGTTATCTCGTGGGGTCCTGTCCAGTGAGGTAGGAACTTCTTTGACAGGCGATGGGAAGCGTTCTGCTTTGGTTTGGCAAAGCTGTAGTACCACACTTTGTCTCCGACATTGAGCTCATGGTGAGAGGCCTTTTGGTCGTAGTAGGCTTTACGACCTTCCGCGCTTCTTTGGAGTTGCTGTTGCGCAAAGGCGAAAGTCGTTCTCAGGTGCTGATGCAACTCTTCCAGGTACTGGTGAGTGGTATAGGCGGTGACGAGATTTAGGTCACCTGGTTGGTACAGCAGGTGTAGTGGTAGCGTCATACTTCTCCCTGTCATCAATGTGAACGGGGGTACTCCGGTAGACTGGTGTGGGGTGGCCCGAGCGGCCATCAGCACCAAGGGAAGTTTAATATCCCAATCCTTTTGATTGGTAGATACGTACTTCTTTAACATGCTAACCACTGTTCTATTGGCCCGTTCAACTTGACCCGAGGAAATTGGGTGATGGCTTATATGGAGCTTGGCCTGTATACCCAGGAGTTTCCACACTTCCTGCATGATTTCGGCGGTGAAGTGGGTTCCGCGGTCAGAGTTGACCCTTAAAGGCAGTCCAAATCTTGAAAAGATGTGGTTCATTAACAGGCAAGCTGTTGTTTCTGCTGTATCATTGGGAGCTGGGAGGCATTCTATCCACTTTGTGAATTCGCAAACCACGGTGAGGAAGTATTTGTTACCCCGTGTTGATCGTGGCAGGGGTCCTACCCAGTCTATTTGGAGATCCGACCAGGGGAAGGTCATTCCTTTCCTTTGCAGTGGGGCTCGGTGGTTCGGGTTTGCCGGTTGGAACTGGCAACACACCAGGCACCCTTTTACGTATTCCGCCACGTCTTGTTGCATGCCAGGCCAGTATGCTACTTGCTTGAGTGTCTCATAAGTGGCCTTGGCGCCATGGTGTCCGGCGCATGGTGCATCGTGGGCGTGTGTCATCATCATCCCCCTTTGGCCCTGAGGGACTACGAGCTTTGGCGCAGTAAGGGGCTCAGGGACATAAATGAGAACGCCGTCTCGTAGATGCAGCATGTGCTTAATAGAGTGGAGCTTGCGGAGCTCGGAGGAAGTGGCTAGGTCGGAGGTGGCAATCGGATGAGTTAAGGGGTCGGAAATGTGAAGTGCCATTGTTCGCAGTGTCGGATCCGCAGTTTGGAGAGTGAGGAGATCGTCAGCAGCGAACTGAGATGATAGGGCAATGTGGGAGGAGGCGGGGGTTTGAACGCCAGTGGCGTGTTGGCGGCGGGTTATAGCTGCTACGGAAGGGTTGGGTGGGAGGGCTTGAAATGTCCAGGACTCTCCGTGTAATGCACCTGCTTTGGCGAGGGCATCGGTTTGGTCATTGAATTCTTTATCCTGTCCTGGTTGACGCGAATGACCTCGAACCTTTTTCCAGTAAACGATCATGTCGTGGTTGGTGACAATGGCATCGCTTGCTTGGAAGAGTTCCTGGTGCTTGACAGGCTTGTTGTTAGCTGTCTTGAATCCATTCTGTTTCCATCCAGCTAAATGGCAGGTGAAGCTGAGACGGGCATAGTTCGAATCAGTACAGATGAGGAGTTCTTTGATGTCGTGGGATGCAGCCATTTGTAGCGCGATGAGGATGGCGGCTATTTCTGCATACTGTGATGAGTGAGGGCCTAAGTTGAATTGTTGCGGTGGGCAAGGGTCGTTGTTGAGCCAGACCACTCCCGCGCCAGCTTTTAAAATGCCCTTGTGATTGTAGGAGCAACCATCGACATATGCTGTGGGCATCCCTTCACACACATTCTCCTCGAAGTACCTGTGATTCGTCAGTTGTGGTTGTAGCGGTTCTTTGGATTCCGCTGAGATGTCCAACGTCTCCGTTGAGCAGTTTTGGCAGGCCGCTAGCCCGTTTCCAAGTGAGGATTTGTAGTTTTGGGCATATCTTGCCTCAACGTCCCGTCCTTGGAGTGTCATTAGCCAGGTAGCTATGCGTGCATTGGTCACCATGCCATCTCTGATTCGTTGACTGTTGAGGTAGGTGACTGGTTGATGACAAGTCTCGATGATGACTTTCTGTGCACCGATGTAATTAGAGAAACGCTGGATAGCCCACACAGTGCAAAGCAAAGCTTTTTCGCAGTCTGAATACTTGCATTCTGGAGCAAGCAGCGTTTTACTGGCATAAGCGACCACTCGCTTGTCTTTGTCATGGAGCTGGTAGAGGCCTGCGCTGAGGCAATGGCTGGAGAATCCAGCGTCCAGATAGAATTCTTTTCCTGGGTCTGGGTAAGCCAGGCAAGGAGCAGAGCACAGGCGCTGTTTGAGTTGGCTCACAGCTGTGTCCTGGGCTTCCGTCCAAATGAAGGCTTCATCTTTTCTCAGGAGGGACGTTAGTGGTCGTGCTATGTCAGCATAGTTCTCGATGAACTGTCGTGAGTAATTGCACACTCCCAGAAAGCTTCGCAGTTCCGATATGTTAGTCGGCGTCTTTATGCTTTGGATTGCTTGGATGCGGTTCGACTGTGGCTCGATGCCGTTTCGTCCGACGAGCAGGCCGACATAGTTAACCTTAGTTTTGCACCACTGTCCTTTGTGAAGGGCAATCTTAGCTCCTGCTGTTGTCAGCTGGTTCAGAACATGATCGATTTCT
This sequence comes from Acrossocheilus fasciatus, assembly GCA_036784905.1. Classification (NCBI taxonomy): domain Eukaryota; kingdom Metazoa; phylum Chordata; class Actinopteri; order Cypriniformes; family Cyprinidae; genus Acrossocheilus; species Acrossocheilus fasciatus. Next base: position 35,787,234 of record CM071944.1, read on the forward strand.
TTGAGGTGGTCTTCAACGCTTAAACTTTTCAGCAAAACATCATCCACATAAACGAGGTTGCCTCTTGCTCTGGCGTCAGGGCATGCTTTATTCAGGAAGATGTTGAATTCTGCTGGTGAGTTGGCGTAGCCGAAAGGGCACCGTGTGAAGGTGTACTGTCGATTGCCAAAGGTGAACGCAAGCTTATGTTGGTCTTCGGGGTGGACAGGGATCGTCCAGAACCCAGAGGCGACGTCCAGTGTGGAAAGGATTGTCGAGCCTTTGATTTTTGGGATTTCTTGGTCCAATTGGGTCATAGGCCATCGTGACAAGGGTACTTGTTGGTTCAACTTGCGATAATCTATGGTGGGCCGCCATTTTCCGTTGGGTTTTAGGACTAGCCATATCGGGGCAGAGTATGTGCTGTTACAGGGCCGGATGACCCCCTTTTGCAGCATGGAGTCAACAATTTCTTGCACTGGCTCATATGACGCTATTGGGATTTTATACTGCCGCACAAATGTGGGTGGTGCATTTGGGTTTGTCGGGATGCGCACGGTGTGGATGTTGGTTAGTCCACACTCCAGTGAATCCTTTGCGAAGGAGTCTTTGTACTTGTGCAGAACCTCTTTGAGTCCTTGGCGATCCACTTCATTTTGGAGGGCATCCGCCTCACTCAGGATCTGCTGAATTTGTGCGTTGAACCCGATGTAGGGCTCTTCTGCAGCTGCGTCATTTGAGGGGCTTTGGGCCCCGATGGTCACCTGTGTAGGTGATTCTGTCGCAGGCTGTGCTGAGACAGCATAGACAGCGAGGTGAGTGTCATCTGTTAGTTCTGATCGGCAGACACTTTCTTTGGACACCGGCAGAATGGAAGTGATGGCAATGACTTCATGAGGTTTTGTGAATGTTACGGTGTCATTGTATTCGTCTGACATCAGCTGGGCTGGTATGGGGCCTACGACAGGTACCGTCAGTTCAAAGTCGTGGAACGCCTGGTTGATGAGCCATCCCAGGTGACTGACTTTGGGAACATGGATGTCTTGGGCCGTACAGTTGTTGAACAACACATACACAGCACGGGATGACACTTCAATGAGAGGTGTGGCTTCCAGGGTCAGTCCAAGCTTTAGGCAGGTCCTGGAAGGTTGGAAGAAGCCTAGCTTACTGTTGAGAGCCTGGCCAGGTCGCATGTTGAGGCGGACACTGACACTCTTGCTGTAGGCAGGTATTGTGGCTTCTTGCTCAGTGATCATAGCGCATGCGTCTGGCATGGTTTGACCAGACTGGAGGTTCTTGAGATTGACTGACGTTGTCAGTTGACATGACGGGGGAGCCCATATTATGTCGTTTACGGTATCAATGCAAGCATTGAGCCGGACGATGATATCCGCTCCAATGTAGATGTCATGTGGTAGTTTAGGGACTACGAGGAAGTAGTGACTCAGATGTCTGTTGTTCCATCGTATGTCTACAGCGCAGACGATCTTGGAGGTGGCCATGGTCGTTGACCAGGGACTGAGAGGGAAGCGGCTGTGTTTAGCAACATGTGGTAGACTTTGGTGTCTTTGCTTCAATATTTCAAATAGCTTCAGGCTAATGGCTGAGTTTTCTGCCCACAGGGCTAGTGTCGCATCTGACACTGACGTGCCGTGGACATCTATTGCCGTCATGATTCGAAGGGGGCCTGCGTTTGGTTCAGGCTCTTGCAGTGAGCAGAGGAGAGGGTCCTGGTCCTTGCTGCTTGAGCTTGGTTCAGGCCTTGGTTCTGATACTGCACCATCATTCTGTGAATTGGGGGCGGTGTCTGTGACTTGACACTGTGACTCGTTGGAGTCCAATGACTGGCAAGGCAGAGGTTCGCGGACTTGTGTCCACATCTTTAGATGCTTGAAGTCTATTAGGGGTTCAAAACGGTTAAGCAGATCTTTCCCAATGAGGAGTGGGTACGTTTTGAGTGGGGAAACATATATTGGATGAATGAGATCCATTGATCCCACTGTCAGGTGGATTGGAGCCACATGTTTCAGTTGTAGGCCCGTATGGGAATACGCTTGGAGGTTCAGTTCACACCTTTGGAGTTTGAGGGTTCTGTTCGTCCTCTTTGCTCCTTCTTGGACTTCCTCGAGGAGTTCAGCAGACATTAGCGTAATGTCGGCCCCCGTGTCCAGAAGGGCTTCGACTCTGATGTGTCGTTCAATGATGATGGAGAGGTAAAACTTTCTTGCTATACCTTTCTCAATGAGATCGCCTAGGAGTTGAGGGACTGGAGTTTGGGAGGAAAGTGTTAGGATATCAGGACTGATGTGTTCGTCGGAGGAGTGGCAAACGACCAAGACAGCACTTTCAGGAACTTGATGGGATTCGTCAGCAGGTGTTTGTTGGACACTGCTATGACCTAGAGGATTGAGTGTTGAGTTAGTGTCTAACTCTGTTGCTAGGTTTTCACGTGGGATTTCGTGTCCACCTGAAGCTAGGGTGGTTACGGTTCTCTGAGAGTGAGGTGAGGGAGTGCTGTTTTCTGTGCCTGGTTGGGTCAGCTGGTCGCTGCCTTCTCTCCTGGCCGCTAGTCAGGCTGAATCTGGTTTCTCTTTCTTTTCCCACTTCCGATCCTCCTCCTTTCGTTGGAAGAACTCTTTCATCATCATTTTCATCAGCTCTTGTGAGTCGAAACACGGTGGTGTCTTTCGTTCTTGTGTGGATTCAGTTTGAGCTCGGTCATCTTGGAATCTTTGTGACTTCTTTCGTCGATTCCTTGGACTGGTTGCTCCAGGGTGAGTTTGTCATTTTCCCTTGGAGTTTCCGTCGGATTCCCATGAGCCTTTTCCTCTTGAGTTTCCAAATGAGCTTGGTTGGTTCCATGATCTCTCCCATTGATTCTCCTGAGGCCTTGATTGGTCCCATGACTTTTCCCAGTTCCGTCCAGGTGAGCGTTGACGTCCACGTGGTCCATCCCAGCGTTCGTACCTCTGTTTAGATCGGGTACCAGCGTGGGAGTCTCGTTCTTTGTTGGACGAGGGTGCATTCCACTCCCTGGGTGGCGGCTTGGCATTGTCTTGGCGTTGGGTGCCCTCTAGAGCCAGCCCTTGACTTTGAGTGTTGAAGTCAAGAACTGCTGGAGTTTTGGAGCTCTTTTCTGAGGCCATCTTTTGTTTGCCGTAGGCCTTCTGTGCCAAGTCTCGCAACTGCTGAGCATTCATTGTTCGTGGACATGCGAGAACGCCAAGATGATGACTTACTCCGGGATGGAGGTTTCTCAGGAAGAGAGTTTTGAAGTTCAAATCATCTTCCATGTCAGGTTCATTGCGAGTTCCGAAGTATGCTCGTCTGAGTCGGCTGTAGTAGGCTTGAGGAGGTTCGTGACGTCCTTGTCTTGTCTCCAGGGCAGCCACTAAGCCTTGTTCGGAGTCAGGATCGGAAAACTCTTTAATGAGGGCTTCTCGGAGCAGTTGATGATCAGTCTTTGTGTGAGCAGGCTGCCTGTCCAGGAAGCAGCGAACTTCAGGACTGGATGTCGTTCGGAGTAAATAGAGTCTATCTTTGTCCGTAACGTTAGGTCGCATTTCCAGATGGAAATCGATATCTTGGAGGTAAGCTTGGACATTTTGGCTATTTGGCACGCTGGGGGTGAACTTGCCAATGTTCCTGGCGAGCTTGTCGAGGTCTTTCAGGTCCAAGCCATGCGACGATCTGCGGCTGGTTGCGGCAGGTTCTTTTGGCTTTGCTGTGACGTGAAGTTCTTCAGAGGGAGCTGGTGAATGTTTCAACACCACCCCCTCCACCTTTTGCTCATGCGTCGGTCCAGGAACGGGTGACCCGGTCCTGCTTGGCAGAGGTGAGGTCGGTGCACGTCGTGTCCTCGACGGCTCACGGCGCAGTTCGTACGCGTGCTTGAGTTCCTCTTGGAAACTATCGGATTCCTCTCTGAGGTCGTCGAGCTGTCGTGTTAGGCGGCTGATCTCGTTTCTTGACTCATCCAGGTGAGTTTCAAGGGCTTTGATTCTGCTGTTCTTATCCCTGAAGTCAGCCCTCGCCTTTTCCAGTAGCTGTTCTGCATACTGTAGCTTGTTTGAACGATCAACGTAGTCTGCCTTGACCTGTTCCATTTCTTGGGTGTTAGCTACTAGGGTTTCTTTTAGCTTATTGATCTCCTCCTCGGCGCCTTGTTCCGCCTCATCCGGCCTTTCCCGTCCTTCCTGAGCTTCCAGCTCCAGCTGCTCGATGCGTCGTTGTGCGCGTGTTAACTCCTGCTGGAGCTGTGCAGCGTGCTTGTCGCTCAACTTGAGGGTGGCGATGAGTGTGTGACTTAAGGAACCGGTGATCTTGGCTAATTCTTTGTGAGTGTAGCTTTGACTTGGGTCTTGTGCCATGAGGCTTGTTATGTTGTCGTCTAGCTGGTCCTGTGTCTGATGTTTGAGTGTTTCAGCAGCCTTAGGGAGGAGGCTGTCTGTCGCCACACTGAGCCATGTTTCTAGATCTTCCCAGTGGCCAACATGTTCTGTTTTGCGAGACATGTTCTGGCGGAATGAGGGGGATCTCCAACCGCGACTGACACAGACCTTGAAGAGAAAAACAAAACAAACCAAAACAAAACAAACAAAGCAAACAGGGTGTAAGAGTGCAATGTAAAGTATGTGCTAATGTTGAGTGTGGTTCTCTGTGACTGTGGTCCTCTGGGGCGTGCTTCTAATTTGTAGCCTCTGTGGGGGAAAAATTGAACACACACACGCAGGTCACACAGCTGAAGAACAGAGAAAGGAAAGAAGAACACCAACAGAGCAAGGAACAGGGTAATACTTGGATGCTTCCCTTTTTCCTGTAAAGGGAAAGTCAAAACAAAAATAAACAAACAAAATACTCCTTTCTGGTGTCAGATTTTTCTCTTGTTTTTTTTTTGTTAAGTCTGATTTAGAAGGGTGCTTCTAATCAGAGAATTGTAAATGGGAAATATTTTTTTTGTAAGTCTGTGATTGCTATTAATTTTCTCTGGGTGAAGGAAAACAATAGCAATGACAGTACTGGTCCCTTAATAGCAAATTGACATCACAACGCTAGTTTGAGTGTCCTTTGTGCGTGCTTAAGGTTTACTGATCTGTTTTAGCCTGGCAGGGTAGGATCTTACAGAGGGGACATTAAATGGAAAACAGTTTTGAAATGTCGTCTCAAGTTCCACAAATACCTGTTCAAGGGTTAAGGTCCTCTGTTTGTGACAATCCCACAGGCACAATCTCAGCAAACAGTAGCAGTAATCACATTAGAAGATAGCAACAAGGAAACCAGAGAAAAGGAAGAAGAGTGAGGATTTCCTCCCAAATTTTTAGGATTAGTACCAAGGGTGTCACTGTGGTGGCGCTGTTAAATTGATACGCTTAGGGGGTTGGTTTTGCTGTTTTAATAGGCTCAAACCAACTGTCCTAAATTTTGGAGGAAACTCTAATTTCCTTTTGGGGTTTTGCTTAATTGGGAGATTAAGGCTCTTATGTCCTAGGTTTGATGGGAAGTTGGATTGTCCAGCGGAATCCCACGGCCGGGCCTACCGCGGCGGCAATGTCACTTCACCAGTCAAGCACTAGGGGGAGCGCTATTCACAATCAGGCTTAAGCCAAGCATAAACCCATAAAGTTTGCGAATGAATTAATTAAACAAACTGAAGGAGAGAAAATGAGGCCTAACAAGTAGGACCAGAACTTGATTGCGAATTAATTTGGAGTTTCAAATTAGAAATTGTGGTTTCTAATTACACTTTAATGATGTTATCATTAAACTGGTAGGATGATTAGGATTAAAAATGTTCAGTAATGTATCATTGAAATAGGGAAGCCAAACCCGAAATCTGATGAAATTAAAAATTTCAGAGCAATAATGATAATCAATTGTCAAAATCCACAGATGGTTATCATTCAAATTATCAGAGCAATTAACATTTCATTAATCAACAATTATTGTTGCAATCTGGAAAACAGGAACTGTAATTAATTATTAAATTGAATTAGAGTTTTCAAACCCGTAATTAATTCTGAAATTAAATTACAATTTTAGGTTTCCCAAGGATAGTAGGTTCCTAGCATTCACTGATGTCATTCAAAATTCATAAGAGCAATTTATAATTCATTAAATTATAAAAGCACTTATAATTATGTTAATCAGTCTATGTGGAAGCAGGAACTGAAATTCTTTAATGAAATGAAATTAAACTTTCAAATTTGCGATTATGAAATTAAATTATCAATCTTGAATTGAATTTGGATCCCTATAACAAGTTATTAATTCCTCCTTGTGTCATGAAGGTCACAAGAACAAATTAATCGATACCATCTTAATTACTCCTAAAGAAAATTAAAAATTTTCAGGCCAGAAAATTGAAACACTTTGATAGTCAGTGATTAAGATCTCAATGTTATTGTCAAATTATCAAAGCCCCTATGATTAACCGATCTGTGACTACACCGCTAGGTGGGAGCAGGAGCTGAAATTACTTAATGAACTTAAATTAATTTCAAATTTGTAATTAATTCTGACATTCGATTAACAATTTCAAATGCTTGACAATAGCAACGCATCAACTGATATCGTTAAAATCATAGGGCCAGTTCATAATTTGTTTAATCACTGTATTATCAAAGTAATGAGGCCAAAACCCAGAATTAATTCCTAATAAACCAGTTATTAAACTGATACCCGCTAAAAACCTTTGAACAAATGCTTATTAAACCACAGGTGAGATCGCTAACTAATTTCCTATGATAGTTAGCCGCAGTGCAGCGCGATGGTTTAAGTTTGTATTTGTTAAGGTTATTTTAAATGGGAGGTGAGCAATAACAGAAAGGAAGGGTAAAAGAGAGAGATAGGAATGATATGCAAGTCTTAGTGTGAGTTAGTCTAGGATGGGTAACCGCATCAAAACACACTGCAACACACACTGCAAAACATCCACATCTACGTGCTGATAGCTAGCCTTCAATGCTACTAGTTTGGCCTACGCTTCAATGCAAACTCATTAGCTAGCTTTAAACAATGCTATTGTTTACCAAAACTCAAAAATGGCGCTGGGGCGGAGCCCACGCACTGAAAGTTTTCCGGAAACGAACCTTGGAGGACTTCCGTCCAAGGCTGTCAGTAACACGCCCACTCTGGCCCGTGAGTTTCAAGCTAGGCTTGTCTATTCACGTGAGCTAGCTCAGTTCTGAACAACCAAAAGCACTATGAGTTTCTGTATAGCACTGAAAAACAAAATCTCAACTCATTTAGAGCGAGATAAATTAATCCATAGATTAATTATTATGACACTTCTCGGCCAAACCTGTCACTATGGTGACGCACAGGTTGTGAGTTATACACAGTTTCCTCACACACGGCGGTGTAAGTGTGTTTAACTCCTGAAAAACCACAAGCACTATTTTAGAATCTTTTCTATTCTTATAGCGCTGACTTATCTCACTCCTTCGAATGAGGTAAATTAATATACAGATTTACTGCAATTAATACCAAAAACGCAACCGAGGCCACGGCACCTCGTAACTTCTGATCTGTTCTCACAGACAGAACACAGTGGATTTTTTTAATCACACAATTTCATCTCTTGATCAGGATCAATAATTCTCCCAAAGAACGCGTTTGCCACTTCTCTGAGTGTCGCGTCTTATTAAAATGGCAGAGAAATAAACAGTTAGCTAATCTGATATCCTCACCTACGGGAGCTTTAATAGTTTAATTGTTTCCACATCGGATTCCGCAATGCAGATCAAAACTATTGAAAGGCCTTATGACAGGAATAAAACAAGGAACACGCTTATTTTTTCCTTATATCCGCGCAGAGCGCCTTAATTTTGTCTCGGCAGACAAATTAATTACTGCAGTTAATTTCCTTTTAAACAACTAAAGTTGTTATTTCATTCAAACGCTTTATGTCTTGTACCACAACTAAGCATACAGTACCACAACAAGCAAACAAACTCACGCTGTCTCTCTGTATCTCCGCTATTTCTTCCGGTTAAAAATAGCAAAGATACATCAATATTTTTCTGGTGTTTATGAATTTTCAAATCAAACTAATGCCAGCTTTAATCTCCACCAATATTCTGTAAAGGATTAGCAAGGGTTTTATCCTTTTATTTATAAATTTTAGCTTTAGGGAATCAAATCGTAGAAATCCGACTTTGATCGGATTAATTAATATTAATCACCAATGTATAGATTAATTGATATTAATCAGAAGGTACAATTTATGCCTTATTAACTGCTCGACCAGCAAGTATTAATACAGTATAAATTAGCAATTCTTCATATGGTTGATAATACAGATTTGATTGGGAAATCTCTGAGCACAGGTAACACGATCTATGGCAAATAATTTAAGATTTGAAAATCACGGCACCAGACTTATTCATTAAAATGAATCGAGAGTTTATTTACTATTCTAGGGTATAATACAAACAAAACACATACACACACATATACACACACTATGGCAAGATCAAAGCAGTTTGAAGAGTTAAGCTATTCTCTTTCCCGAGAATAAAACGACCTTAGGCCGTCACAAACAGAAGACTCAGTTATTGTTATCTTTTAACGATTCATTCAATTCAATTCAGCTTCAGCGAATAAGAGATCTGTTTGTTTTACTTGCTGTGAGTGAAGTTGAGTTGAAGGCTGTACTTCTTGAGGGAATCCCCGACTTTCGCGCTGTGTTGTTGTCGCGTGACGTCACTCGGAAATCCTCTCTACGATTCGTGGCTTCTGGGCAGCGCGCGAATGGCAAGGCTTTAAAGTTCTTTGCAAGTTTTGGTCTGAAGTTGACAGTGTTGAAGTCTTTGAGATGATCAGCCAGATGTTTCGCAGCAGGATCAGGAGGGCAACGCCCAGACTTTCAGCCAAGTTACCTTGCAGGTTTCAACCGGTTGTTCACCCCGGTTTTCTTTTCTGAGCTCTGCTTCTTCTTCACTTCTTCTAAGACAAAGTTGGGGTATCTGTTTTTATCGGACAGAATTAAGTCCATCCTTTTCACTGTCTGACCCAATCATATTGTCTCTGTAGGGCGGAGCCCCGCCCAACACGACTTCTTCTTCGTGCATACATTATCTGCTCATAAATATGTCACATGAGCCACAATATCCTAGCAGATTTCTACAAAGTGTTATAATCATACCTTATGATGCTAAAAGTCAACATTCATCCTTTTCATCTTATTGGAATAAAAATAAGGCTTAAATCAATATCAAACATGAGGTACTTATGCTGAACACCTATAATTTTACCTACTAAATGGTTAAGTCATAGATTAAAAATATCTTCAGTTCTGATAACTACAGTCAGATATATGAAACATAAAATACCACATTCATATACAAATATCGTCTCTTGAGTATATTGCTTTTAATAGCAGCAGTCTTTTCTGGATTGTCTCTTGGCAAAGCCCATGAAAGTTTGGGTGCTTTCTGGAGAAGAAAAGAGAGAGGCACATTCCTTTGTTGTAAGAGGACTCTCTCCTGAATATTGCAGGAGACCAAAGCTGAGGTTCTGAGGTCATGAGGAGTATCACGTTGTGTGTCTCTGGTGATCGTTTTTGCTGAGACGATCGTAAGTCAGTCAAATTTTGTTTATCGGAAGGTACTTTATGGCGAGTGGGCTCGCAGTATCGCGACCACTCTGGTTCTGGAGCTTCTCCAAAGGAGTAATTATCCGTTTTTAGATTCTGAACAGATGTAGCGCGGGCCGTTCATCCTCACCTTATCATGCTTTACGAGTCTCTCGGGTGGTAAAGGGAGTATGGCCGGACGCAAGTTGGTCATTTGCTCATTTTACGAGCGGATGAAGTTAGATTAGTTTCTTCAGTTAAACATGTGTGTGCGTTCTTCCCTGCCTAGGCTCTACACGTGTCTGCCTGTCTGTGATCCCGTCTGCCCTTATTTGGTTTAGTTCCTGTCCTCATTAGTTAATTATCGTTTCATTGTCCCCACCTGATTTTAATTATGTTGTTTGCTCTTTTGTTCCTGTTCCTTTAAAAGTCCTCAGTTCTCCCTTGGTTTTTGTCCATTATTGAGTTTAAATAAAGGGAAAAAGTGTGTTGAAGCCGTTTCATAGCTCCCGTCTTTTATTTATGTTCTTTTGATTTCGCCACAACCACAAACGCCACGTAACAGAATAACGGACCGAAGCAGTCAATACTTAAGCGGCGTTTTTCTTTCTGTTTATTTATTTATTTTTTTTTTGTTTTGCCCTCTCCCGGGATGGATCTGCCCGGAGTCCAACTCCTGTGCCTGAAGCAGTTGGACCGTTCAGACCGTTCAGTTCCGTTCAGTTGGACCGTTCGCTGGAGGACCATACAAGGGACTTTCTAGATCTGGCGTGCCTTACCCACTTCCCCGACCGCTCGTTCTGTGTCTTTTACATCATCAGCCTGAGCGAGCAGTGTAAGGCACGCCTACCAGCAAACAGTCCCAAAGAGGATTTCACCGCTTGTGTGTAGTGGGTGCTGATGAACAACGAGTCAGCTTTCACCGTCGGCCCTGTGGAGGATGATATCGCCACCGGCCCCACTCCACCACTGCCAGAGACCAGCCAGCAACATAATCCGTCGCCGAGGGAGTTTTGGTGGAACTCGAGGGCTTGGAGGAATGCCCCGCCCACACTCCTACGACTGGGGGTGAGCTGCAACTGTTCTCTGGGAAATATGTAGAGGAACTGAAGAACATTTTTCAGACAGACTTTATTGACTGGTGAGGAGAAGTACAAACCTGTGTCCCTGAATCCCCTGTGTCTCTGCTGGTTCTGTCCAGCCCTGAATCTCCTGTGTCTCCGCTGGTTCCGTCCAGCCCTGAATCTCCTGTGTCTCCGCTGGTCCCATCCAGCCCTGAACCTCCTGTGTCTCTGCTGGTCCCGTCCAGCCCTGAACCTCTTGTGTTCCCTCCCAGCCTCCCTCTCCCGCCTCCTCTCAAGCCAGTCAGCTCCTCGCCTCCAACACCACTGATGCCTGTCATTCCCTCATCTCACCCTCAGTCAGCGCCTGTCATGCACTCCACTCCGCCGCCTCGGGACTTCCAGTCTTCAGCTCCGCCCAGAGGTGCGGATCCCCTGTTTCCACTCCCAGCCTCCGAGTCCTCGACTACACCTCGGTCCTCCGACCCATCGGCTCCACCTCGGCTCCTAGCTCACTCGTCTCCACCGTTGTCCGTCATCCCTCCGGCTCTGTCAGGCTCCTCCTTCCCTTCGGCTCCACCTGCGTCCTCAGTCGCCTGAGCCTTCAGCTCCGCCTTGGCCCTCCGGATCCTCAGTTCCGCCCCGGCTCTCCGTCTGCCCCGTTCCACCTGGGTCTCCTTCTCCAGCAACGCAGTCTCCGTCAGTCGGCCCCCTGGTGTCGTCGGACCATTCTCCACCATGGCTCCTCCCACTGTCGACTCCGCCGTGGGCCGCCATCCGGGCTGGCCTCTGGATAACCACCTGGCTTCTCCTGCTTCAGGAGTTTCTTCTGTTCCCTCATTGGTTAATTAGCCCCACGCCTGTTTATATTCTCCCTTGATTATGTTGATATAAGCCAGTGTTCTCCCTCCACTGTTTGTCTGCTATTGAGTTTACCATATGTGTTTTGCAACCCCTTTCTCCTGGATTTCAACTGTGGATTATTATTAAAAACTATTGTTTGGACTCTACTCCTCGTCTCACGCTTCCTTAGCATACACGCACGTAACACACATATATATATATATATATATATAATATGTAGTCATGGCCAAAAATATCGTCACCCTTGGTAAATATGATCAAACAAGGCTGTGAAAATGAATCTGCATTGTTAATCCTTTTGATCTTTTATTTTAAAAGTTCACAAAAATCTAACCTTTCATTTGATAATAAGAATTCAAAATGGTGGGAAAAATCATTATGAAATATTTTTTTTTTTCTCAAATGCATGTTTGACAAAATTATTGGCACCCCTAGAAATTCTTATGAGTAAAATACCTCTGAAGTAAATTCCCATTCATATTCACAATTTTGAGCACTCCAGGGTGATTATGAACATGAAATTATCCAGCCATGGCTTCCTGTTTCACAGAAATATAAATAGGAGGGAAAAAAAAGCCCAAATTCACAATGAGAAAAACCAAAGAATACATTTCTGATGTGCAGCAAAAGATAATTGAGATTCACAAATCAGTGAAGTGGCTTTAAGAAAAGAGCAAGAACAGTGACAATTCCCATTTCCACGATCAGGGTAATAATAATTTCCAATCAACATAAAATGTTACGAAACTGCCTGGAAGAGGACTTGTCTATATCGTCATAATGCACGGTGAGATGGAGAGTTTGAGTGGCTAAAGACTCTCCAAGGACCACAGCTGGAGAACTGCAGAAAATAGTTGAGTCTTGGGGTCAGAAAACCTTAAAAAAAAATTGTCAAACAACACCTACATCACCACATGCTGTTTTGGAGGGTAATTGCTAGATTTTGCTATATTTGGCTGAGCAGTAGTTTGGGTGGCTCACCAATGTACTAAATTTCTCTAATACATAAAATAAGTAAGCTTGACCAAAAATTCTCTTTTGGGGAGAAGAATTTATTGAAAGTAGTAGTGTAGCAGTTCTTCAGCAGTGATGTTAGCATGTCATCCTTCAAACAATCTTAACCTAAGGTACTGTCTGTGAGACCAGACCTTTATACCTGGTAAAAAAATATGCTACAAACAATACAATAACACCCCATGGAGAGCCAATGTGTTACGGTGCACACAGCAGGGAGGAACGAGGAACACGGACACAAGGATAAACTTCAAAATAAGAGTCTTTAATCAGGATATCAAGGCAGGGCAAGACAAGGCAAGCCAGAAACGGACAGGAACACCGGGGAATAACGAATAGACCAGACCAAAGCTAACTAAACAGGCAGGAACTAAATACACATGACAATCACTGATAATAACTAAAACACAGCTGGACAAGACTCAACTAATAATCACACTTAACAAGGACAGGAACAAGACCAAATATGGACACAAGAGGCGGGAACACATGACACACATGACAGAGGACGTAACACAATGATAGTGTAACCTTATGATGACCTGATAGGACCTCTCCCATGGAGAACCCATGATTCATTGACCTGATGTTGACCTAAGAGTCTAATTATATGGGCCATTTGGTTCACACTTAAATACATAAACATAAGTAGAGCTGAATACAGTTGATTGCAAATACATTTGACTAAAGGTAATTAAAAACAAATAATATTTCAATCTCCCATTTGATCATTTTTGATCACACATAATAAAAAGAACATAAAAACAAATAGTTATCATTTTAGTAATCATGTACACATGCTGTATACAGGTTCCTGCTTGCAATAAAAGTTGCAATAATTCATGACAATTGATGCTAGGTCATCACAAACTGTACAGTAAATGGCTTAGATTAGATGTGCTGCTGATGTTCTATCAATATCCTGTGCTTTATCTTTCGTAGTTGTACTGCAAATTAATTTAATTACTATGATTTTCATTCCTTTAATCAATAAGGTGAATAGAGTCAACCCAATTAAGGCTAAGAAAATGTACTCACCGTTATACTTTGGAGTGACAGGTACAGACAGACATCATAGGAAAACCATGTGCAGCAGAATGTGGTATTAGTCCACAACCAGTCCTGTTAGCATGTTTGGCTGTTATCTGCACCAGCTGCATGTAAATGCTTTTGTTATTCACAGCATTCATGTTGGCACTTAAAACACTATTAATTAATGAAAGTAATATTGCTTGAATGGTGAGTGATGCCATTCTCTGAGGTGTCTTGGAATATGGTCTTGTGATAGCGTTCACTTAACAGGTAAATTTGTGTTATCCCAATCTTGCAGCAGGTGTCAGCTTGAAGACATGTGCGGAATGGTGTAGATCCTTAGGACCACTGAAGACCTGCAACACGCAAGAAGGAAAGAAAAACATATCTTGCCACAGCACTTAGATTTGAGCAGTTACTACTTTCTACAGCTAAAACTGACCCTATTTAATCTGGCAGGACCCTACAGTGTTTATCAGTGATAGTGTGATCTTCATCCTCAGGCAACAAGCTAAAGCCTAAAAACTTTAGTCCTGCCTTGTATGGACTCTGATAAAGACCACTGCCACCTATCCCTCTCCTCTAGGTGGATTAGCTAATTTGAAATGGTTCACATGAATCCACTTATTCTTTCCAGATATTTTAACTGCTGCATTAGTTACTAAAAGAACCTGAAATGGAACTTCCCACCTTTTTCCCAATGGTAATCTCTGAGGTTTGTGAATCATTACCCATTGACCAGGAATTAGACTATGTCCCCCTTCTGGAAGAGGCTCCCATGCTTCCCCAACTTCCTTATCGGCACCCTGTACTGCCAGGCTGTCTTTCACAGTATTGGACCAGGCTGTCAGATATGAAGTGTACATTGGCCTTTCGTAAATCTATGGTTCCAGGTAAAGACATGGGATGGCCTGTGATGATTTCAAAGGGGCTTAATCCAGTTTCCTTGTGTATTGCCCGAATGCTGCAGAGCACAGTGGGTAGGGCACCTGACCAGGCAATTCCTTCCTGATGACATTTTGATAATTGTTCCTTTATGATTTGATTCATCCTCTCTGATTGTCCTGAGGCTTGTGACCTGCAAGGGCCATGTAATGACCATTGAATGTTCAACATTCTACATACTTCCTTGCACACTGCAGCTGTAAAGTGTGTTCCTTGGTCAGAATCTATACATTCTTGCAGACCCCACCTTGGAATAATGTCCTTGACTAGTGTTTTGGCTGTGTGTGTTGATGCACCATGTTTTGTTGGGAATGCTTCAACCCATCTTGAAAATTTAGCACATCCTGAAATCTCCCACACCTAGGAAGTGTTATGTAGTCCATCTGAAGGTGTCTGAATGGACCAGGTGGAGCTGGTGTTGCCACAGCTGGAGTCTGGATTCTGACTCCTGGATTGTTTTTTTTTTTCCACATGTGATGCAGTTTCTAGTGACATGACGTGATTTTATGCGGAACTTGGGATTCCACTACATTTGATTGAATCTGTAGATCATTTTGTCATCACCTACATGAATGAATTTGAGTGGCTAAATGGGGCAAAAGACATTCAGGAGCAATTGTTTGTGTATCATACTGGCAAATATTATCATCATGTAGTTTTGCTCCATTTTCCATCCATGACAATATTTCTTCTCTTGGCTGTCACGGGGCGGGAGAGACGAAGACTCAAATGCTGGCAAAAGGAATTTTCTTTATTTACAAATACAAAATAAACCAAAACACAAATGAAACCACCCCAAAGGGGAAAAAGCCAGCGTAAACACAAGCACTGAAAACAAGACATACACGAGGCACAGGGCAGACACAAGACACATGCATACCTGGCACAAAAGTGAGACAAACAAGCACCGAACAGAAAACACAGGGAGCCTACGTAGGGACGGCAATCAGGAAAACAGCTGGGGCAAATTAATCAATAATGAGTGAGTGGAGTTTGGGGAATTGAATCCGGGAGACAGTGACCTCTGGTGGTGAGAGGGAGAAACGCAGGACCCGGACTCCTGACATTGGCGATTTGCTATGCATTTCTTTGATGTCTAAAGAGTTTGTTTATATTTTCCCATGTGTCTTAATAATACTGTCTCAACACTCATCTCTTTTGAAGCATGTTTAGCAGCATAGTCTGCTAGGGCATTGCCTTTGGCTTCAGTTGTTGTGTCTTTTGTGTGTGCTTTTACCTTTAAGAATAGTGATTTCATTTAGTTACTGAAGAGCTTCTAGAAGTTCTTTAACAAGTTTTTTACAGGTGTCCCAGCTGCAGTCATGAATCCTCTTTGTCTCTACAACTGTCCAAAATCATGAACAACGCCGAATCCATATCTAGATCTGTGTATATGTTTGTTGTTTTATCTTGGGCTAGTTTGCATGCTTCAATCGGGGCCTTAAGTTCAACTCAGTGTCTGATGTTACAGACCATCCTGCTTTTCTCACCCTCATCTCACAAGTTGATGGTCCATCAGTGAAGAGAACCAAGTCAGGGTTTTGCAGTGGAGTTTCTTTGATATGTTTATCAGTTTCTAAAGTGGTGACAATCTCTTCACACTTGTGATCATCTTCATTAATTTCTGCTGCTATCATCATGGTGGAGGGATTAGAGACACTGGCTTTCTCAATTACAATGTTACTTGCTTCTCGTACTGCCAGCCAATTTCCCCATCGGCTTGCTGTTACTTGTGAAGCTCTGTGCATTGTCAGTAGAGCATGTACTGCATGTGCACATTTGACGATCAAGTGTCAGACTGGAAACCATTCCAACTGCCAGGTAAACTGCTTGCACTGCTCTCAGACAGTGTCCAAAGCCTTAAAGCTACATTATCCAATTTTGCTGAGTAGTAACCCACTGGGCTCTGCTCACCCCATGTTCTTGTGTTAGCATGGCTGTCATATATCCATCTTTCTCATTCACAAACATGGTGAAAGGTCTACCTGTGTCAGGTATTCTGATGGCAGGTGCTTCACTTAACACATTTTTTAGCTTCTGAAAGGCTGTACATGCTTCTTCAGTGAGGGTGATGTTTTCTTTGGAATGTTGATTTCCCTTTAGCAAGTCATAAAGGGGCTGGGAAATTTCTGTATATGAGTCTACCCAAGATCTGTTGTAGTTACAGAGTCCTAAAAACGTTCTTAGTTCTTGAACTGTTGTAGGTTCAGGGTTTTTTTTAATTGCCTTAGTTCTATCTTGGGTTATTGTTCTTTCACCCTTGGATATCTTCTGTCCTAAATAGATCACTTCTTTCTGCATAATCTAAGCCTTTTCTAAACTTGCTTTATGACCTTTAGAGCTTAGATGATCCAAAAGACCATCTAATTATTTGTTGCAATAATTACATATTCCTTATCATTGTGGTTTTGTCTGTGTGTATCTCCGTCCTCCTTTTTCTTGAAAATCATTCTCTGTGCTCTTGTAACTATGTGTTTAGGGTCTAGATTGCAGAGTTTGACTTCATATGTCCTTTCAATTTTTACTGACGACTCAACAATCTGATTGAAAGCTGTTCCAAAGCCGTCCCAGTCATCATATTGGATTTTCGTTTCAGTCCATTTACAAAAGCAGTTTTAATAGGCATGTTAGTATCCTTGCCAGAGGCGGACAAAGTACACAACTTCCTTACTTGAGTGAAAGTACAGATACTACTGGTCAAATACAACTCCACTACAAGTGAAAGTTGTAAAGACAGATTTTCACTTAAGTGAAAGTACGGAAGTTCATGTTTTTAAAAGTACTTAAGTATCAAAAGTAAAAAGTAAATGCATTGTCGTATTGTTGTATATTTATAATACCATATGCCACTAATGCAACCTACTGAATACACTGATTAGCTTGTATTGTCTTTGGAATTAAGAGCTTTTATGTTACACAACATATTAAAAGGGAACAACTGAAGGAAGATAATCATCTTTATTTTTATCTAACACTCCTACAGCTACATTGAACTCATTTTAATACTTGTTTAAAAGTTACAAAGTTCTTTTTCAAAGAGATATTGAAGTCTATGATATGGTTCATTTTAGGCAAACAAAGCAAACACTGAAAAGAAAACAAACTATAGGTTACTATAATGAGATAATAGTAAATAGTAAATTTGTGGATACTGTGATTTGACTGCAAATACCATAGTTATGGTTAATATAGTAAAAACATGGTTAATTTTCCAAAGGGCTTTAATGAGTTAACACATGCCTTTTTAGAGCGCTTTTAGCTGTGCAGTAGCGCGAACGTTTACATTAGTTTAGTAGGGAAGATCCCGAGGTTGCCAGATTTGTGTAAAAAATATCAGCCAAATGTCCATTGAAAGCTAGGCGGAAAACTGCATGCTTAGAAATACTGTAAGACTTGGCAACACAGGAAGGTCCCGGCAGATCGCAGGCCGGATTTTCGCAGAAAAAAAAGGGTTCAGTGAATCTGAAAATGCACTCATTGTAAAAACTGCTACATATAATGACTTTCTACTTGGGGACCTCGATATAAATGTAGTTGAGTAAAAAGTACGATATTTGTCTTTTAAATGTAGTGAAGTTAAAGTCGCAAGTTTCCAGAAAAAATAATACTCGAGTAAAGTACAGATACTCAAAAAGTGTACTTAAGTACAATACTCAAGTAAATTTACTTCGTTACTGTCCGCCTCTGATCCTTGCCCAGATCCTCACTGCCATTTAAACCAGCATGTTCCAACCAAATCTGTCTGAATTGTTCTTCATATTTTACAACACTCTCTCCTGTTTTCTGCATACAGGAAGCAATTTTAGCCCAATTAAATTCTGCAGGTTTCAGTTCAAACAAAAAGGTTTGTACAGCTTCCCATCCAGCCTCAGTGTTTTCCTGAGACTCGCCTACCTTGGTTTCAACACTTTTTGTCAACATTTTTTTTTAATTGTCCCTGAGATTGATGTTAATTATCATTGCCCCGTCTAATGGATGTAAGGTGTAGATTTTCTACAGGTGTTGTATAACTTGCCAGACTCTCCATGGTTGTTTGTACACATCTGGCAATTACTTTGACCACTTGTCAACTTGCTCCGGTGTAGCTGGCTGGTATGTCTTACATGGAACATATTTTTTAACTGTTTTTTTTTTTTTTTTTTTTTTACAATTCGGGTTCGACTCTCACTATTCTCCTCACACTCTTCTACATT
This sequence comes from Acrossocheilus fasciatus, assembly GCA_036784905.1. Lineage (NCBI taxonomy): Eukaryota > Metazoa > Chordata > Actinopteri > Cypriniformes > Cyprinidae > Acrossocheilus > Acrossocheilus fasciatus. The sequence goes on from CM071944.1 coordinate 35,805,896, forward strand.
TTCAACATCAATTCCAGTCCTTCTGTTCTTGACAATTACAGGAGCAAGTCTAACCTTTACCTTATCCTTAGTGACATGAGTGTGTGTGTCAAGTTCAACATCACTGTCATCAGGACTCCCAGTTGAACTGCTGTCACTTTCTCCTACCAGATTATAACGTTGTTGTTGTTCCTCAATCTTGAGCTCTTTAAATGGGTGAAGAGACTGTTTCTGTGCCTCTTAGACAGATTTTATGGGTGGAGTCTTTAGCCCAGAACAGTCATTTGATTCCACTCTTTTGGAAAGCAAATTCAGCAACTTGTCATTATCATGTAGCTGTCTTTCTTTGTCCTTTTTTTAATTCTGCAATTGTTCAGCTAGTGCTCAAACTTTTGCCTTTTCTGCATTGATCTCTCATTGTAATTTGTCAATTTCACACTTCTGCAAGTGTTGTCGGATTTGTTTGCCCAAAATCACAGATAATCCATCTCTCTTAGTATATACCCTTAGACGATTTGTCTTTCCATAAGCCTTTTTAATGTCCTGTAAGTCCCATAGTCCACTGTTTGATTGTTTAATTCCATATTTCTGGTACATATCATCATAGCACTTTCTCAGTCCCAGCCTTTTGTCCAAATATTCAGACAGGTTATCCATCATCTTATCAATGGTTACATTTGGAGGTTCTGTTCCATGTTTTTTCTGTGGTTGGCCTCTGTGCAGGGTCCTTATTTTTGACTTGTGTAGACTCAGCCATGACAGTACAGCAGATGTGCCCTCAAATGTAGAGAAGCAGAACAAAAGGTGTTGGAGTCGTTAAAGGTGCTTATTCAGATTCAAATTAGCATTTCAGTTACACAGACAAATCATTAGTTTAAAACTATATTTAAACAAGACATTTACATTCAGGTTTGTTTCCCCTTGTTTAATTTCTGAGTGATAAAACTTGTTCAATTCATTTTAAGTCTTTGCTCAAAAGGCTGAATTAGTTTTTTTTTTTTTTTTTCAAATTTGTCCCTCAGACAATTTACTTTAGAGCTTTTTTTATCATTTAACAGAAGGCAAATAACTTAGTTCATCACTGTATGCCATATTCTTCTAACCTAGTTAGAACATATATTTCAAATCTAAAATAATGGCTACTGAATTAGCACCAACATAAGTTCTTGCAGCAACATAAGTCCCAATTATTTCCAAGGCTCCTACAGTCAATGGACAAATGGACTAAATTGTTTTTTTTGTTTTTTTATACAATTCCCACAAACAAAAAGAGAAAGGACCAAGCCTCTGCTTCTACAATCTCTTGATGAACGGACTAAAGCTCTTTCCTAAATGATTCTTACAGACTCAAGAGAACAGGACCTAGCTATAAACACTTTTTCTATAGTTCCTACAGTCTCAGGAGAATTAACTTAATCATTTAAAAGGTTCCTACAGACTCAAGAGAAAGGCCTAAGCCAAAAATTCTTAAACAGCGCTACACTGGTTATTATGGTTACACTACATACATCAAATGATCTGCTTACTTATGAACGAGTGCTCTTTAAGTTCTTTTAGAGAGCTGATAGTTTCACTCACAAAATTAGGATCTTTGAGAAAGGATCCAGGTGATTCAAATAACTTATGTCCACAGACACGGTCTGTTGATCTTCAACACGAAAACTGTAGAATCTCCAAAACTCTTTTGTTCACTTCTTGTTGCAGTTGGTGAGTTCTCTTCTTGTCAGTCTCTCCTGGCTGGCTCGCGCCAAATTGTTAGTTTTTGCTGTATTTGGCCGAACAGTAGTTTGGGTGGTTCGCCAATGTACTAAATTTCTCTAATACATAAAATAAGTAAGCTCGACCAAAGTTCTTGTGGGCAGAATAATTTATTGAAGGTAGCAGTTCTTCAGCAGTGATGTTAGCATTTCATCCTTCAAACAATCTTAACCCAAGGTACTGTCTGTGAGACCAGACCCTTATACCTGGTAAAACAACATGTGCTACAAATAATACAATAACACCCCATGGAGAGCCAATGATAGTATAACCTTATGATGACCTGATAGGACCTCTCCCATGAAGAGCCCATGATTCATTGACCTGAGGTTGACCTAAGAGGCTAATTATATGGGCCATTTGGTTCACACTTTTGTAAACAAAAGTACAGCTGGTACAGTTGATTGCAAATACATTTGACTAAAGTTAAATTAAAAAAACAAATAATCTTTCAGAGGGTTTCAAGAAAAATTCTCCTAGCTCATCCAAAAACAAACTCCAGCATATTCAGTTATCAGACACGACTGGAACTTTAAATGGGACTGGCTTCTATGGTCAGATGAAACTAAAAAATGAGTTTTTTAGCAGCAAACACTCAAGATGTGTTTGGTGAACAGAGGGATAAAAAGTACCCCATGTGTACAATGAAATATACTGCTGTATTTTTGACGTTGTGGGCCTATATTTCTGCTGGAGGTCCTGGGGTGTATTCCCAAAAGCAGGTTATGTGACATACCCGGGTATGTTTGAGGATAAGTGAGCGGATAACCTCAGGTTTCGGTTCCAAAATCGGAGGTTACTATCAGGGTATGTAAGTAACCATAGCAACTTGCTCTCTGAAGATAACCTGCTCCGAAGCAGGTTATGTTCCAGGGTTAGTTCACTTCAGTGCTATCAGAGCATGTATGATCTACTGACGAGCCTTCAGTGGGTGTGACAGATAGCGCACAAGATTATATATTATTACAATACAGTTATGTATATAGCCTACTATTATATACAGGTGCTGGTCATATAATTAGAATATCATCAAAAAGTTGATTTATTTCACTAATTCCATTCAAAAAATGAAACTTGTATATTATATTCATTCACTACACACAGACTGATATATTTCAAATGTTTATTTATTTTAATTTTGATGATTATAACTGACAACTAAGGAAAATCCCAAATTCAGTATCTCAGAAAATTAGAATATTACTTAAGACCAATACAAAGAAAGGATTTTTAGAAATCTTGGCCAACTGAAAAGTATGAAGATGAAAAGTATGAGCATGTACAGCACTCAATACTTAGTTGGGGCTCCTTTTGCCTGAATTACTGCAACAATGCGGCGTGGCATGGAGTCGATCAGTCTGTGGCACTGCTCAGGTGTTATGAGAGCCCAGGTTGCTCTGATAGTGGCCTTCAGCTCTTCTGCATTGTTGGGTCTGGCATATCGCATCTTCCTCTTCACAATACCCCATAGATGTTCTATGGGGTTAAGGTCAGGCGAGTTTGCTGGCCAATTAAGAACAGGTATACCATGGTCCTTAAACCAGATGCCAAGTCCTGTTGGAAAATGAAATCTGCATCTCCATAAAGTTGGTCAGCAGCAGGAAGTTCTCTAAAACTCCCTGGTAGATGGCTGCGTTGACTGTGGACTTCAGAAAACACAGTGAACCAACACCAGCAGATGACATGGCAGTCCAAATCATCACAGACTGTGGAAACTTCACACTGGACTTCTAGCCACATGGATTCTGTGCCTCTCCACTCTTCCTCCAGACTCTGGGACCTTGATTTCCAAATGAAATGCAAAATTTACTTTCCTCTGAAAAGAGGACTTTGGACCACTGAGCAACAGTCCAGTTCTTTTTCTCCACAGCCCAGGTAAGATGCTTCTGACGTTGTCTCTGGTTCAGAAGTGGCTTGGTAGCCCTTTTCCTGAAGACGTCTGAACGTGGTGACTCTTGATGCACTGACTCCAGCTTCGGTTCACTCCTTGTGAAGCTCTCACAAGTGTTTGAATCAACTTTGCTTGACTGTATTCTCAAGCTTGCAGTCATCCCTGTTGCCTGTGCACCTTTTCCTACCTAAATTCTTCCTTCCAGTCAACTTTGCATTTAATATGCTTTGATACAGCACTCTGTAAACAGCCACAACTTTCAGTAATGACCCTCTGTGACTTACCCTATTTGTGGAGGGTGTCAATGTTCATTTTCTGGATCATTGCCTAGTCAGCAGTCTTCTCCATTAATGTGGTTTCAAAGAACAAGAGATACCCGAAATTTATACTGTAGGGATGGTCATTAATTGAAACTCAAATGTAAATATTCTAATTTTTTGATATACTGAATTTGGGATTTTCCTTAATTGTCAGTTATAATCATCAAAATTAAAAGAAATAAACATTTGAAATATATCAGTCTGTGTGTAATGAATGAATGTAATATACAAGTTTCACTTTTTGAATGGAATTAGTGAAACAAATCAACTTTTTGATGATATTCTAATTATATGACCAGCACCTGTATATATATATATATATATATATATATATATATATATATATATATATATATATATATATATATTAGTTGTATGGTATTTTAATGATAAAGCGCTAATATGTGGTAATGTTTAATTTATTATATTAGCATATATATATATATATATATATATATATATATATATATACTGTATATTATATTTTATATTATCATCTCACATGGATTGGCATTTTCTATAATGTATTTATATAATAAAAATACATATCTGATATGACTTAATATATAATTAGCATCAAACAAAGATTAAAAATTAAACGAAAAAAAAAAAAATGATTGCAAAACCATCAGTTAGGTGGTGATATACACTAAGCATAAGGCCTACATGACCTTTGAACAAAAGAAGAAGAAAGAAGCAGTGTGGCATGTGTGGTAGGATGGTCGGTGCAGTGGCTAAACAAACAGCAAAAAAAAAAAAAAAAATTAAAATCTCCAGAAATGTCCATGGAATTTTTTTTTTTAATTCCAAGTGCCACAAATTCCAAAAAGGTGTAACAAGGGCCATAGCAAAATGTCCATTGTAAATAAAAAATTACTAAAGAAAAAACAATCCAAGATGGCGGCGCGGTCAGACGCAGCGACCTCTCCGGGTCCCAAAAACGGTGCTTTTATGTCTTTTAATGTCGTCTGTTCGTCTCCAAACAATGTCAATTTACCGCCAATTCATCGGGAGATCACTCCAGAATACATCTTTGATCGCCAAAGCCTTTTGGATATCAACAACACATACAAACACAAACTCTCGCCGGCGGCTACTGAGAAGCTTCGAGGCCTTTGTTTACTGCTGAAGCCGGACCTCGAGACCGCGGCCTCGCCTACTGACGCTACCCGCACAAGGCGGCGTCGCAAGCGGTGTGAGAGAGGACGGAAGCGCGGTAAGTGTGGAGGTATACGAGCCAGGCTAAGAGCTAACCCCACAAGACCGGCTCTTCCAACACTCATGCTCTCAAACGTTCGCTCTCTGGAAAACAAACTGGACTTAATTCAACTCAGTCGGTCTACACAGCATGAGGCAAGGGATTGTTGTGTGTCTGTTTTCACTGAAACATGGCTAAACGACAACATCCCGGACTCCGCCATTCAGCTGCACGGACTAACTTGCTACCGAGCGGACAGAGATTCATCACTGTCTGGTAAGACTCGCGGCGGTGGCTTGTGTGTGTATATCAACAAAGAATGGTGTAACAATGCTGCGTTAGTATCAAAACACTGCTCATCGCTGGTGGAGTTTATGTTTGTGAAGTGTCGACCGTTCTATCTGCCGCGGGAGTTCACGGCCATTGTTATTGTCGCGGTTTACATCCCCCCGTGTGCAAACACTAAGGACGCGCTTCGCGAGCTGTACAGCGCCACCAGCGAACAACAAACAAAAAACCCCGACGGCTTTTTCATCATAGCCGGTGACTTTAATCATGCAAACTTAAAGACAGTTTTGCCAAAGTTTTACCAACATGTGAACTTTGCAACAAGGGGAAATAACACACTGGACTTTGTTTACACTACAGAAAAGAACGCTTACAAAGCTGAACCCCGCCCCCACCTCGGGTACTCGGACCACATCTCTGTTATGCTAATCCCAGCATACAGACCACTTCTCAAGCTTGCCAAACCGGTTCACAAACAGATCAAGGTATGGCCAGACAATGCCACCTCAGCACTGCAGGACTGCTTCCAGGACACAGACTGGAACATGTTTAAAGAGGCGGCCACCTACAACAACCACACAGACCTGCAGGAGTACACTGAAACTGTGACTGCCTACATCAAAAAGTGCACTGATGATGTGACAGTCACCAAGACCATCACCACACGTGCCAACCAGAAGCCATGGATGACAGCAGAGGTTCGCGGGATGCTAAAGACCAGAGATGAAGCTTTCAGATCAGGAGATAAAGCAGCCCTCAAAACAGCAAGAGCCAATCTGTCCCGCAGCATCAAAAATGGAAAACGGTCATATGCTCAAAAAATCAATAATCACTTCACAGACAGCAAAGACACACGGAGTCTGTGGAAAGCCATTCAGACCATCACAGACTACAAGCCCCCGCCACAGGCCTGTGATGATGACACATCCCTCCCAGATAGACTCAACCACTTTTACTCACGGTTTGAAATGCAGAATGACACACCTGCACAAAAACTGCCCACACCTCCCAACGACCAGGCGCTCTGTCTGTCTCCAGCCGATGTAAGGAAGACCCTATCTAGGATCAACCCACGCAAGGCTGCGGGTCCCGACAACATACCTGGCCGGGTACTGAAAGACTGTGCTGCACAGCTGACAGATGTCCTAACAGATATCTTCAACACCTCGCTGAGCCAGGCAGTCGTCCCCACATGTCTCAAATCCACAACAATCATACCGGTACCAAAAAAATCACCTGTGTCCTGTCTAAATGACTACCGTCCCATAGCACTGACTCCAATCATAATGAAGTGCTTTGAGAGGTTAGTCATGCACAACATCAAAACCAGCCTCCCCAACACACTCGACCCGCTCCAGTTTGCATACCGTCCAAACCGCTCTACAGACGATGCTATCTCCTCCACCCTCCACCTGGCTCTTAACCACCTAGAAAATAAAGACTCTTATGTTAGAATGCTGTTCATTGACTTCAGCTCAGCATTCAACACAATAATTCCACAGCAGCTCATAAACAAACTAAACCTGCTGGGCCTTAACAACTCCCTCTGTAATTGGATCCTGGACTTTCTAACCGGAAGACCTCAGTCGGTCCGTGTCGGCCACAACACCTCGAGCACTACCACACTGAGCACAGGTGCCCCACAAGGCTGTGTGCTCAGCCCGCTGCTCTTCACGCTGCTGACCCACGACTGCACTGCCAAGTCCAGCTCCAACCACATCATCAAGTTTGCTGACGACACAACAGTGGTAGGTCTCATCAGCAACAACGATGAAACGCACTACAGAGAGGAAGTGGCACAGCTGGCTGAATGGTGTGGTGCTAACAACTTGTCCCTCAATGTGAGTAAGACAAAGGAGGTTGTGATGGACTTCAGGAGAAAATCTGTTGATCACCCCCCACTGACCATCGACAGCTCGCCTGTGGAGAGAGTCAGCAGCACTAAATTCCTGGGGGTGCACATCACAGAGAATCTCACCTGGTCCACCAACACCATGTCACTCTCCAAGAAGGCACAACAGCGCCTACACTTTCTCCGCCGGCTGAAAAGAGCAAGTCTCCCTCCACCCATCCTCACCACTTTCTACAGGGGCACCATTGAGAGTGTGCTGACCAGCTGCATCACTGTCTGGTAAGGGAACTGTACTGCAGCAGACCGCAAGACCCTCCAGCGGACAGTGAACACAGCTGCAAGGATCATCGGTGCCCCTCTCCCCTCCATCCTGGACATTTTCCTCACACGATGCTCCAGCAAAGCCAACAGTATCGTGAAGGACTCCACACATCCCTCCCACAGTCTCTTTCAGCTCCTACCATCAGGAAGACGGTACCGGAGCATCAGAGCCCGCTCTGCCAGACTGCTCAACAGCTTCTTCCCCCAGGCTGTGAGAGCCCTGAACTCAAATCACCCCGCCCCTCTCTGAAACCCCATACAAACCCCCTACCTCCTGAAAACATGGACCATCTGAAAACTTATGGAACTCTTTTTTTGTGCAATCGAAGTGTGCTACACACAGGTGAGTGGGCCTGTACAAACCACCTGTAGTAGCACACTCTCCTCCTCTATGCGCACTAGTCACTTTTCACACACACTGATGTGTGTATACAAATCCCACAAAAGACTCAGTAATATACATATGTTTACATGCTCATGCACTACAAATCATCCTGCACTATTCCCCAGCCAGCTGCTGACTCACAATGTTTCTCTTCGCACATGTACAGTATTTATCTGAAGCACTCGTATAGTTTGTATTGTTTGTATTTTTTTAGTTTATGTACAGGTAAAAAATTCTTTTATATATAGCATATTTTATAGTCAAATCTATCAGTAGGATAGTTGTGTATAGGTTTATATTGTTTTACTGCACTGCTGTATTATTGTATTTATGTAGCACCATGGTCCTGTGAGGCACGACATTTCGTTCCACTGTATGCCCCGCATGTAGCGGAATGACAATAAAGCTCAACTTGACTTGACTTGACTTGAACAAGGATAAAAGAAAAGAAAACAAACTAACAAAAATATACAGTTCAAAATACAACTCAAATCATAACAAAAATAGGATACACAGTTGGCTACTGGTCGAACAAACACCTCCTCCCTCTCTCTCTCTGTCTCTCTCTCTCTCTCTCTCTCTCTCTCTCTCAGTTCAATTCAATTCAATTCAATTCAAATTAGCTTTATTGGCATGACTGTGTAACATCACAATGTTTCCAAAGCAATACATATATTATACAGATAAATAAAATCATGGGGAAACACTTATACATGTCCATATTATACATGTAGGTAAAAAAAAAAATTATAATAAAATAAATAAAAAATATAAAAATAAAAAATAAAAACAAATAAATTATTAAATGAATACAGAGAGCAGTTATAAATGGAAAGGCAGGAGGACACATACTGCGCTACCAGGTGGATACACTTTTCCTTTTCTCCCAGAATATAACAGAGTTTGTCTAAGTGGCTTTTATGGTTAAATTCAGGTGAAACTAGAGCTATTTGTTTGAAATAGGCATCTCTGATGTGTTTATATTTGCTGGACTCCGTGAGGAAGTGCAGCTTGTCCTCTACGAGTCCCTCAGTGCAGTGAGAACACAGTCGGAGCTCTCTGGCTCTCCAGCTCTGCTTGTGTCGGCCCGTCTCCACACACAGACTGTGCTCACTCAGACGATACTTCGTCAGCAGCTTTCTCTGACCATAGTCTTTAATACTGCTCAGCTATGGCGGTAATTTATAATCAGATTTTATACTGTGGAAGTAAGTTAATTTCAAGTTTACTTGAGTTACTTTTTGCTGCCAATCATGAATGTATTCTTCCTGGGTTATTTTTTCAGTTTCTTTAATTTTTGAATACTTTAACTGAATTGTTGAACTGAGTTGATGTTTTTCCACTAAATAGTGAAAGGGGTCACTCTCTGGGTGTTTCTGCCGATAAGTGAAAGCACTGTGGTGGTAGCTATCTGTTGGCGTGTCTGAGAGATGGAACCACAACTTCGCTGCTCTCTTCTGAATCTCAGAGAGCAAAGGGAATCTGCCCAGTTCTGTTCTGCAGCTGAGATTTGGTCTTTACATTTTCATGAAAATGCAGTAAACTCGTGCAACTCCGCAAATGGGCACCAGTCTGAACAGCAACAGCACTGGTTGGATCAACAAGAGTGAATTATGTTCAGGGCACATTCACAGAATATTAAATTAATCTCATTAAATTAGCATGAATTTTACTCGTCAGGACAATTAACCTAATTTATGTGCAAATAAATTAGTTAAGCTGTGTGGAAATAGGTGGCATAATTTTATTACACTTACATTTACATTTAATCATTTAGCAAAAGCTTTTATCCAAGGCGACGTGATATGAGAACAATAGAAGCAATCAGACCATCGAGAGTGCAGCAGTATACAAGTGCCATGACAAGTCTCAGTTAGTTCAGCACAGTACAAGTAGCTAGGTTTTATTTATTTTTTTATTTTTTATTTTTTATTTTTTTTTAAATAGAATAGGTAAGTGTTAGTATTAGTTGGTCAGGTGCTGGCGAAAAAGATGCGTCTTTAGATTATTTTTGAAAATGGCTAAAGACTCAGCTGTTCGAATTGAGAGGTCAGTCCACCAGCTGGGCACAGACCAGGAAAAAGACCGTGAGAGAGATTTGGTACCTCTTTGTGATGGCACCACAAGTGATGGATTGGCTTAGACCACGAGCAGTTCTGTCTTGGCAAGGTTGAGCTGAAGGTGATGGTCTTTCATCCAGTTAGAAATGTCACTCAAGCAGGCTGCAATGCAAGCAGCTACCGTCGGATCATCTGGTTGGAATGAGAAGTAGAGTTGAGTGTCATCAGCATAGCAGTGATAAGAAAAGCCATGCTTCTGAATGACCGATCCTAATGACGACATGTAGATGGAGAAGAGAAGTGGTCCAAGCACTGAGCCTTGAGGAACCCCAGTAGCAAGAAGTTGTGACTTTGAAACCTCACCCCTCCAAGACACCCTGAAGGACCTATCTGAGAGGTAAGGCTTGAACTACAGGAGTGTGGTTCCTGAGATGGCCATCTCTCTGAGAGTGGACAGGAGGATCTGATAGTTAACTGTGTCAAAAGCAGCAGACAGGTCCAGTAAGATGAGTACAGAGGATTTGGAAGCTGCTCTTGCAAGTCTCAGGGCCTCTGTAACTGTGAGTAGGGCAGTCTCAGTAGAGTGGCCAATTCTGAAGCCAGATTGGTTGTTGTCCAGAAGATTGTTCTGTGCAAGAAACAAAGAGAGTTGGTTGAACACAACTCGCTCAAGTGTCTTTTCAATGAATGGAAGAAGGGATACCGGTCTGTAGTGTTCTAAAAGTGCTGGATTTAGAGAGGGTTTTTTAAGCAGTGGGGTTACCCGAGCCTGCTTAAATGCTGTTGGAAATGTACCAGTGTGAAGAGAGGTGTTGATAATGTGAGTAAGGGCAGGTATGACCGAAGAAGAAATGGCCTGAAGGAGGTGAGTGGGGATAGGATCTAGCGGACAGGTAGTGGGATGATTGGAAAGGATGAGTTTTGAAACTTCCGTCTCCGGGAGAGGAGAGAAGGAGGTGAGAGAGTGTGTATTAGTCAGTATGAAGTTATCAGTTTGTGGTGTGAGGAATTGGTCACTGATGGTTCTTGTTTTATTTGTGAAGAAAATTGCAAAGTCATCAGCTGTAAGAATTGATGAAGGAGGAGGGGGAGGAGGACAGAGAAGAGAAAGTTTTGAAAAGTGTGCGAGAGTCAGAACAGTTGTTGATTTTGTTGTGGTATTATTAAGTTAGACAAGTTATTTTTTTTGAGTGCATAAGGACTTTTTACTAGAGGTAATGTCATTAAAAGATTAATGTGTAATTAAAAGTAACGCAATAGGGCATTAATATAGTCATAAAAAAGATAAGAACCACAGCTGGAACACAATGCGACTGTGGCATGTCAGTAGCTTTTGATTGATTATGTCTCATTATGATTATGCTGATTATGCTTCACATGCAGTTTTGTGCATTGCATAACTTACATCCATATTCTGGGGTGATAATTTATTGATTTGAGATCTCTGAGACACTACTGAATTGAATATGCCACCTGTGGCCTGTTGCATGAAGCTAGCTGAATAAAATCTAAGTTTCAGAGTAGGTTTAGAGTTGACAAAACCTGGTTTAGATCAGGTCAGTGGGCTGACAAAGCTTGATATAAACATTCTCTAATTATCTCTGGAGCTCGTGCACCTGAATGTGTGAAGTTTGAGGTTGAGAAGATAGCAGAAATAAAATATCTGACTATGCAAATAAATCAACTGAATTTAATAATTTATTTAGTTTCACAAAGAGCTCACAAAGAGCTCAAAGAAAACATGGACGTTTAGTAATTTTAAATACTTTATATATTTAAACTTACGTATTTATTTAAATTCATTTAAATGGTAAGTTTAATATTAATTGCCAGTTCAGGTAATAATTATTTGAATATAGCATGTGAATTATAAATAATTATAATTCATATAATATGAATTTAATAAATAATTAGTAGCAAAAGATTTAGTATATTTTGTCTCTAAAGATTTTTTCACTGTAAACTACTTTAATTTGGAGCAATAGACACAGGGGGTGTGGCTTCATTGCATCAGATACATGTCACTTTGCTCAGTACAGCTTTATTTGATTCATTGCGGGTTCCCTTTTATCTCATATTCCGGAGTTCTCTTAGTCATTTATGCACATGCGCACTTTTCAAAAATGGCGCTTATTGAGGAAGCGCAAAATATATATATATTCGACGAATTTTTAGAACGTCCCAGCATGATATCTGACGGGTTTTCCCAGATCACATCACATATATACTGGCCCTGATAATCATAACATATACTTACTATTCGCTGCATTTCTGGAAATCAGTTTTGTTTTTTTAATAAATGACTTGCTCTACCCATTGCTTTGGTCTTCGTCAACATCTGCTTGCACCACCTGTTGGTGAGTAACTAACAGTAGATGGAGATCATGCATAGGTACTCTAGTGCTATTCCTGCAGTTCCCGGATGTGCAATGTTGAATATTCTGGCGAATTTTAACCAATGATTTTGTGGAAGCTAATTTGTAAAGCAAAATAAAATGGATAGAAGTGAAGTCTGAAAGATGAATATGGATTATTGAAAATTTAATAATAAAAATGCGTGAAATGTTTTGGATTTGAAATGTTCACATTTCAAAATATACAACCATGTTGAATTTCAGCACCTAAAAATGCAAGCACTGTTAATGCAATGCACTTTTTTCCAAATAGTGTAATTCAACACACTTTTTATTTTAAATACATTTGTCATTATTTTTACATTCATAGTTACGAGCATTCCAAAAAAAATTAATTTGCCAATTTATATGTTCAGTTTGTCAAAAATATGCACTTACATGCAAAATATGCAATTTAACAGCCATTAGTGGATAAACCTATTTTTGCCTACAGAATTGTGTGGTTCTGACATCTACCAAAAGGTAGAACAGGTACATCAATAAAACCCTAACACCATGTTTCAGGCACAGTGCTGCTATATAAAGGGGGATAATCAGAGGAGCTTTTGGATCTGATAAAGTGAGCACTGCTGTGGCGAGCCAAATGCCCTTCCAGCCAAGCCAGATGAGCATGTGTTTTAGCGTTATGTTTGTTCTAGAATAGCGAGGAGGCATGGTGCCCTTTCACGGCTCAGGCCAAGCCCTGTAATGTGCTTTTGTGCCTCTGATCAACCTCTGTCACATGGCCAAATATCTGAGGGCAAATCTAGGCTTCATATTATTCTTGTTTTTATGACCTGATGTGATGCTTATTTTGCATAACAATTTAATATATCTGTTATGGCAATGCTTTGTTGTGCTAACCAGGTGGCTAATTTGAGCGGTAATTTGCATAAGGCTGGTTTCTCTGCCTGCCAGTAAACAGACACCAACAAATTTTGGGGTCTATGCTTAAAGCAGTCATACAAAGAAATGGCTTTTGTTTTTGGACTTAGATTTAAGGACACACTCCAAATGCTTGCTACTTTCTTGTGCTTAGTGTAATATATTGAAAAATGACATTGTAGCAAGGTTATTAAGAAAACTTATTTTGAATATCAATATCATTCAGGTCTCATTAAACAGTCACACTAGTTATTTAGCTGAAAAAGTTAAAGCACATTACAGTGTAGAAGATTGTTCCTTTTATATACAGAATTGCTCTGGTTTAGTTGGTTCAATTTGGTACGTTTTAACTCCTTTTTATCATTTTCTATTTTCAGGGACCTGAGGGCCCTCCAGGACAGAAGGTACTGTACAGTTTAAGTAATCAACATTTCACAAATCATGGAAACCTGTTTCCGCTTAAGATAGAATTTTTTATTTATTTATTTTTTTTTTTTTACCTATTTAAAAGAAATTAATAATTTTGTTTTCAGCAAGGATGCATTAAATTGATTGGAAGTGACAGTAAAGACATGGATTTTTTACAAAACATTCTACTTCAAATAAATGTTGTTGTTTTGAACTTTATATTCATCAAACAATCTGGAAAAAAAGGTTTCACAATTTCCATAAAAATATTGCAAATGTTAAATATTTTTGGCAGCACTAAAAATTCAGCTTTGCCATCACATGAATAAATAACTCTCACATCTTTTAGCATAAATCATATGCACAAAGACAAATATATAAGTATCAAAGGCATTTAATAGAATAATTCTCAGGCAGACAGGAATATGGGGAAAACTCACACAAAGCTAGTTATCTAGATGTGGCTGGACAACACAAACTGAAAAGGCATGAACTTAAATAGAGGCATACACAGCTAAACAAACATTAACTAAAGCAGAAAAATGGTGCACAAAATAAAGTCTACAAGCAGAGTCTATGTGACAATAACATTTTAAAATATATTTTAAAAAGTTAATTTTAAATTGTAATAATATTTCACCTAATTACTGTGCTTGATTCAGTGCTATACACATACAGTAGACTGGGGGAAATGTGGTTTTGTGCAGGTACAATAAATTATATGAGGCATTAGATATGGTCTGGTTCATCCTTTTCTACTCCACTCTTTCTTTAAACATCTGGCATGAAAACATCATGACTGGAGTTTTATGCATAGAGTGTTTACACATGATTCATCTATAGATCAGTGGCAAACAAAATTGTATGTCCAGCGAACAACAAACCTAAAACTAGCTTTATGGCGTTAGAAAAAGTGATTATAAAGAAAATGCAACACGTTGTATTCTTCTGGCCTCATTTGCTTGCCTCTGAGGTCTCTTTATATAACTGTATTAGTTTTTCACAAGTGTGAAGTATGAGGGTAAAGCCAGTATTACAGTATTAGTTCTGTAGCGTCGGGTAAAATAGCATTATCATCTCCTTTGTGGTAGAGAAAGCTGCTTACATGTAGGCTACATGGGGAAATGAGTAATGTTAACAGCGATGATGTTGAATTAAATGTAAACAGTAATCAGCTTTTCCACATATACATACTGGCCCTGGGGCCCATTTCAATAAGGAGGTTCAACCAACTCTGAGTTGAAACTGTGCGCCTCAGGCAGTGGAGCTAGGCCCACCATGGTTTGCAGCGGCCCCAAGTCCAGTGGTCCCAGAGCACCCTAACTCAGTAGTCCCAAGTCCAGTGGTTACAGTGCTCCCAGGGGTACCAAGTTTGGTGGTCCCTGAGGTCCTTCCAATTCCCTTACTCCTTCCGAAGCATTGGTGTACAGCCAGTGATTGATCCGTTTGCGCACACACACACACCCACACACAGGATTGTTATTGAAGTGATGACACATCCAGATTATAAAACCTGGCAACGGTATTCAGAGAGGACCACTGCCACTAAGCACATGTCCTGAATGGATACCCCCTTCGCCCATAACCATGAGGAAGCCATACTCCTAGTGGAGTTGGCACGTATTTGTTTGCCCCCAAGCTGTAAGTCAAAGATATTGCATCTCCCTCTCTTGCTTTACTTGGCCAGAGGAGAACTGGCCCCCCGACTGAGCCTGGTTTCTCCCAAGGTTTTTTTTTCTCCATTCTATCACTGATGGCATTTTGGTTCCTTGCTGTTGTCGACTCTGGCTTTCTTAGTTGGGGACACTTCATTTCCAGTGATATCGTCGACTTGATTGCACAGATACTATTTAAACTGAACTGAACTGGACGATGACATCACTGAATTCAATAATGAAATGCCTTCAGCTGAAAATTGAGTGCTTAATCTTGTCATTTTACATTATTGACACACTATTTTCCTATTTTGATATTGTAAAGTTGCTTTGACACAATCTGTATTGTTAAAAGCACTATATAAATAAAGGTGACTTGACTTGACTTTACTGAAGCCAGCATGATTAAAAGCATTGTCTTGAGAGAGAATTCTCGTAAATTGGCAGACTGCATTAATGCCCAAGGAGGCAATATTGTGTGAGGGGGTTAATTCTTCTTATGCTTTTCAGAAATTTTTGTAGGCAGGTCATTTTTGCAGACCAGGATCAGTTGGAGAATTATATGCTGCTATAGCAGCCACATACACTTAGAGGGCAAGGGCATGTGATTGCCATCTAGACATATAAAGAAATATAGTGCAACATTATCACATTGCTTAAAGAGACTGCAGTTGCCCTGCTCCCCAGCGCTATTCAAGACCAGTTTTTAGGGCCAGTGATGAACTTATCTTTTCCGCCCAGAACCCCCCCCCCCCCCCCCCCCCCCCCCCTTCAATAGTGGAAAACACATTTAGTTTGAGAAAGGACACAGGCTGTGAAAAGGGGTACGAAAGGACTGACACTGTCTCCTTCCTCATTTTGCCCACTACTAGATGCATGATCTTCACCGTGGGAAATGCATATTTGGGAACACTCCACCATTGCTGTGTGAGCATATCCACTCCCAGAGGGAATTGCATCAGAGAAAAAACATCAGGCAATGAGCATTCTCACATGCATTACCCGAATCGATACAAGATGTTGGCTGCCCCAAGGACGCTTCTTTAAGGTCCGTGATTTGACTCCCTCTAGTGATTTATGTACACTACCACCACCGTGCGTTGTCGACGGAGGTGAGCAAGAACGATCCTGAGGCATTGGCACAGACCAAGTAGGGGGTGCACCAAGATCTCGTTCTGACACATCATTGTCTTCCTCCATTGTTATCTTTAATCAGACAGAGCAGAGTGGCTGATGAAGATAGTTTCAGCACAGCTGAACCACAGGTGCTGAACCAGCCTCCATGTCATGTCTCTGAGCATCACTGAGCAGTGTATTAAACTCATGTTATTCAATAGGGCTTTGGTATTCTCAGAGGAAGGTTTTTCGTACTGTCACACACATTTGTAACAATAGGTAAAAAGCATGTGCTGTGGTACTTTTTGCTGTAATGTGCATGTTTTACAACAAATTACAATTAAAAAAAGAACAGAAGATTTAAATTACCTTATTATTGAGTCTGTTAATATGCTTTTGGCTGTATATGGGGTTGTGAAGGACACTAATAAGTGAAAGTGCCCTTTCACTTTTGCCCAGGCTCATTCTTCCCATGTCATTTGTATTGCATATAAGAATACTAAACTAACAATTCTGCAGACTTTCAAAATGGTGATGGGCTGAGTCTGGGGTGTGGCAAGATTTCATTATCTTATCATGAACCTCTTCTTCTGTGGAGTGACCTTTCACCAATATCATGTAAAGACAAGAAAGAAAAAAAGTAATAATAATAATGAATGGCCTCTTAAAGCTTCTGTACTGTTACACACACATTTGTAACTCCATACTCTGTATGGAAAAAAACATGTGTAGTGGTATTTTTATTTATTTTTTCTTTCTGTAGTGCACTTTTTTTCTTTTTGGAAGTCCCGACTTAGCTGATGTACTTTGGAATACACCGGTAGCTACCTAATGTCAAGTCAAAGTAATCTCATTAATGCTGTTTGTTTGAGCGGTTAGCAATCGACAGACTCCCCAGGACTTTAGGGTGATGAAACACTGCTGTGTTAATGACTGTGCTTGCCTCAGTTGGGTGTGCCTTGTGGCTGACTCGTGTCCTGAGGACCCAATGTAAACAGCTACTTTTTCGTGAATGCGACCTTATTACAGCAGTCTGTCAGAATCACTTAAAGAGGTTTTCTTTGACTTTACAATAGAAAAAAAAAATAAATAAATAATAATAATAATGTACGAACTTACTGCTAACAACTATGCTTAACACCCATTTAATCCCACCGGTCACAATAGTGACCGTAAAGAAGGTTTTCATCTATAACGTTCTAAAAATGTTACAGACTGGTATTTTAGTGCATTTCCTGCAAATATGGAAAAAGACTAAAGGTCTTCAAAAATCCAACTGCAGCTATTAGTGAAGGTTGCACTAAAATGTTGCAATGACAAAGTTACAGTGAATATTGCAATTTTGCAAATTCAAAGTTCACAGTACAAATTAAGTCAAAATTTAATATTCTTTTCCAGTGTTTTTGAAACACTTAACATGCTTTGAATTTCATGAATCTCAACACACACACATCAGAGTTTCATCATTAGGCATTGTCAAAAGCTCAGAAGTGGCCATGAAGGAGGCACTCCATGGCGTCACCTTTCACACAAGTGGGGGGTTAGTTTTTTCGGCCAGTCACCAAACTCTGTACATGTATTGTTCTAATCAACCTTCTAATTTTCAGTCATTAGCTTTAACCAGTGGTGGATGAAGTACACACATCAAGAACTTGAGTAAAAGTACAGATACGTACTTAAGATACTAAGATATTACTCCAGTAAAAGTAAAAGTACTGCTTTTTCAATTTTACTCGAGTGAAAGTACAAAAGTACTAATTTTTTTATGTACTTAAGTAAAAAATTACTGATAGATTTATTTTGCAATTTTATATAGACTACTTCATTTAATTTTATATTTGCGCATATTTTTATAATCCTACTGCTCAAAATACCTGGGATTTTCCAAAAAATAACCACTATATGGAGTTAAGATATATATTTTGTTGTTGATATGGACTACATTGACGAGAGTAATGTTCACTGTGAAGCTTGTAATGTACCTGAGAGAAAACACATTTGACCATCTAATAATTTTCACCAGTAAGAAAAATGTGTTTTAAAACTTCTTGTTTTGCAGAACATCACAGTTATATATGACATGAGAATACGGCCTGAAGTTAGGAAGAACATTAAGGAAAATATAATTATAGTTTCATGATTTTTTTTTTTCTTCTCAAACCTCGTCTGTGGTGTAAAAACACCCCTGGCCAAATGCCCCCAGAGGGCATCACTTCCCACTTTGATAATTACTGTAGCTACCCATGTTCTGAACACCACATCCTTTCTTTTACCCTCAGATGTAATCTATCTAGGTGGTTGAATAAAATATTTGGACTTTATATCTAAAAATTTCCTAAACTTAGCACCAGCAAGCTTGTTAGCTAGACAGTTAGCATCAGCTAACAATATTTACTTATTTTCAGTATGGATATGAGTAAACATTCATATCTGTCTACTTGGCTAGTTGATCTAAACAATATAAAAATTTATACTGTTGATAAACAATATAAAAACAGATGTCACATAGGGCTAAATGCGTTGCATTTTAATAAAACTGCTAACTGACAGATGAAGGCTGTAATTCTAAGGTTGTCCACTAGATCGTAGGGTAAGA